>CM031236.1:578513127-579713127 GCA_018340775.1 Taxus wallichiana var. yunnanensis
TTCTTTCTATTTCTCACATAATTTCATTTCCTCTATTATCCTACCATTTTCCTTTTCCTAATGTTCCATTTTATTTGTTAACCCTCAAAATCCAAGTCCATCTATTAGATTTTTGGTATACTCAATTTAACCATTTTATCAAATAGATCTTAATGAGAAGGAAGAGTCAAACATATCACATTATTACTTTTATGGGAAAGAGAGAGATAAATCAACACATCACATTTTTAATTCTAAAGGAACAAGAGACATTCAACATAACAAACACATCATTAATTTTGTAAGAACTAGGAATCAATCCACCAATATGAGTCACACCAAGATTTCAAGGGTTTACCAAAATAATTACAAGCATCACTAAAACTCCAAGCAGGTCTCCACAAGTCTCAAAAGAAGTTATGAAGAAAAGGACCCACTAAAGAGGCATTTTTACTTTTACGAATTTAAGAGGTTTAACAATGTTTGTTATTTAGTTTCAAAATTTTGCTCACATAATAAGACAAGGAAAGTTTCCAATCAACACTCTTATTTCCACAAGATACCACCAACCAAGAAACAAGATGGCAAGGAAAATTTTACTCCAAAGACACCACATTTCCCATTAGCAGACAACAAATGTAAGAGGAAAATTAACTAATCTACTAAACATGGACTTTATGACCAGGAGTTGTAGTTTTAAAAGAAGAAGCACAATATAAGCACCACTGAGATTAAAATATCAAGATTTACCGTACTAAAATCTTTAATAGAAAGGTACAAAAGACCCAAAAGAATCCATAAGTATCTCCACTTAACCCAAAGATTAATAGGTTATAAAGTGTTATTCATAACAATTTTTAAGAAAATAAGACAAGGTTAGACTTATTTATCGGTCAACGAGAGAAAAATGTATACTTAATTAAAACACACCGCCCAAATGGGCTTAAGTATAGTCATAATTACCAAGATACATACAATCCACAAGTCAAAAATTTCTATAATGAAACAAGGAAAACATGATAAAAGTTAGCATGCCATCCCCGGAACATCACTACAAAACAAACACTTATCCACTAATATCTACAATAACCAAGAGTCAATCTGATCCTTACACAATCCATAATCCCAAAATCAACCACATATACTCTAACAATGATCAGGGGATCATTTTCAAAAGTTCCCTAAACATCCCTAAATTGTGTCAGTGTAGAAGATCATCTCGAGAGCTTTCCAACGACTATGAGAACGTGACAAATGGACATCGGGAGCTCTAGATATGTTCGGTCAAAGTTCAGACATCGGGAAAGTCAAACTATGGTCAACTGGTCAATATTGGACCAATCGCACTGTGACACGTGGCTTGCCAACACTCATCGAATTCGCTCGATTTGCCTATCGGGAGACGACAAGTGGACTACAGGATTACCGAGTTAATTATTTCTATTCCACATTGTATGGGTCAAAATTATATTGGTAAGTCCACTTTCCAAATGGCGCGCATATATGCCAATGCCACATATATATATTAATGTTCATACATTAGTATTAAATCTAATGTTTATACATTAGTATTAAACCGCCGCATGCATGCCAAACTTCCACACACATGGAGAAGGTGGTGAAGCGGTTGTTTGGGAGGCATTAAGCCTTGCGTGGATGTTTCCATGTGGAAGAAGGAAATTGAAGCGGTGGAGATGGGGCGGTTAAGCCTAACGTGGTCTTTTGACCACTTCAAATATGCACCTCTTTTGGGAATTAATCCCATTTCAAACAAATGCCACTCCTTATGGGATTTTTATCCCTTAACAAATGCTTAGCCGCTCTTATGGGATATTTATCCTATTATTAAACATGCTAATCGGCTAAAATGGGTATTAATCCCATTTCCTATGCAATCCGCCCATTATTGGGAATTTTTATCCCAATTTCTATGTACGGGTAAGGCTAATATTAGCCTAAGGATGATGTTAAGTCCATTATTTTTTGGGCCCTAATTTTGTATAAATAGGGTACCTAGTTCATTGTAAGACACACACCACCGCAATGGAGAAGCTCATTGCTTTGAGAGCTGAACGGTGGACACAACTCAAGCTTATTATTTGTTAAGCTTGTTGTGGGTGCGACACACAACTTTGAGCTTATTATTTAAGCTTATTTGTGGGATGTGTCAACAGGTATTGTCTATTGGCATGTTATTTTAGGCAATATTAGATGAAATATTTGTGATTGGGAGTAAATTATAAACTACCCAATAGGCCCATTGAGCCACACCAATTACTTGCAAATCTGGATTGTCGAATCGGAGTGCTAGCTTCACATTATTTGCGTCGGAAGGCCGATCACAGCCAAGGATATTGCGACAGAAGGTGGAAGTCGGGTGCTATTTTTCACCCTTGTCGTCCGAAGAACTGGTGTACTGATAGGCAAGTAAAATTCCATTAGGTTTTCTTGTGAAAGTACTATTGTAACTTACAAGTTTTGACTAGTGGAACGGTTCGACCACGAACCCGGAGACGTAGGCAATTACCGAACTCCGTAATCAATCTGTGTGCAATTGTCTTATTGTCTTGCATTATTTTAAATTGATTACTTAAAAGGAGAAAATCATCGGTAAATAATTAAAGCCTATAAGGGTCCGAGATCAGGTAGTAATAATCTGATTATTTTTGGATCATGTTTGGTATCAGAGCTGGTAATCGACACCTGCAAACTTACTAATCTTCGAAGCAAGTTGGTATCGAGTAGGTTAATCAGTACAGGTTGCTTTGACAGGGATGGCATTGGCTTGTACTTCTGGATTTCCAGATTGGTGGGATAGACTGAGAGACAGGTTTAACATACTCAGTAATTTTCTCGCATTTCTATTTGGATGAATCCATTGTATCTCATATGCAGATAAAACTAGAAAACTATTGTGTTAGGTAGAATGTATTGGTAAGACCCCTTTGAGGGCAACGTTTGTATACATCTAACCAGACATGGCACATTAGTTAAAGACCCAATTTTGGGCAATGTTTGTACTCTGTTATACTTGCATTAGTAAGACCCCCGGAGGGCAATTATTTTGGTGATTTTTCTAACACCATAAAATGTAGTATATTTTCCTTGTTTAGTCATTGTTCTGGCAGGGAGGAGACAAATGAAGTCAATCCACATTGCAATGCAGTGGAGAAAGACCAATCTCATCATGCAGAGTCGAGAAATGGCAAAAAGAGTTCCTCATCCCAGAAGAAGGAGATTAAGAGGAATTTTTGTGCTCATTGCCAGAGGAATGGGCATCGGGTGGAAAATTGCTAGAAACTGCATCCATCTCGCCATCAGAGTAATGGCAAGCCAAAGATGGAATGGAGGCCTATTGCAAAGGCAGAAGTAGTTTCTACTCCACCACCAGTTGACAAGTCAACCTAGGACCAGGTAATACCTGAAAGTGAAAGTCCTTTGAAATGGGTAAGTCAACAATTTTTTTAATTATATATTGCATAATTCAGATTGATGAATCATATGCAGTATTAATTTTGGAGATCAAATTTTGTGAGAAAATGCTGAGAGAAAGGTTTACAATACTCAGTGGATTTTCTTACTTAGAAAATTTGATTAATGCTCCAAACATATCTCCTAATCAACATGTGAGTACCTGTTACAGCTTGGATATAGGATTTGACTCATATAAAGCTTGGAGATTGATCTTGCCATTTGTGCAGATAATAGAGTTCTCAAAAGATCAGCTTAGAACTTCATTCTGTGTAGAGGCATTGTGACCGTGCAGCAGAATGGTAGCTGAATCACCATTGGCATTGATGTCGGTCGAACTTCATTCTGTGTAGAGGCATTGCGACCATGCAGCAGAATGGTACCTGATATTAGTATGTCAACAAGAGGAGCTCTCAAAAGATCAGCTCGGAACGTCATTCGGTGTCAAGGCATTACGACCACACATACGAATGGTAGCTGATCAACAAACTTAGCATCATGCATTGGAGGCTCAAAGTCTTGAAAGAGGCTTAGCATCATGCATCGGAGGCGTTGAGGTCTGTAATAGACTTAGCATCGTGCATCGGAGGCTCAAGGTCTTGAAAAGGCTTAGCATCATGTATCGGAGGCGTTGAGGTCTATAGAGACTTAGCATCATGCATTGGAGGCTTGAGGTCTTGAAAGAGGCTTAGCATCATGCATCGGAGGCATTGAGGTCTATAACAGACTTAGCATCATGCATCGGAGGCTCGAGGTCTTGAAAGAGGCTTAGCATCATGCATCGGAGGCGTTGAGGTCTGTAAAGGGACAAGGCATTGTCCATCATTGACATCGGATCAATCAAAGCTCTACGTAACATGGAGTTCCTTCAAACCAGTTCGGATTCGGAATAAACTCGAGCCGAGTCGTGTTATAGAGTCAAAGAAGTTCCTTTTTGTTAGATATCAAGAAGCTTAGCACCGCACGAAGAGCATTGAGGTTTCATTCGAAACTTAGCACCAAAAAGCGAAGGTGTGGACGTCTTCTTCGGATATCGAATGGCATAGAAGAAAAGCGTCATGGGCCCATAACCCACAGGTCCCAAGATCGGAGTAGAGTTGTTGAAGTGAGAAGGTTGCAGAGGAGAAGACCCAGGGTCTACTACAGCAGCAGCACTTCCAAGGTGGCAGAGAGTTTTCGATTCGGGATAGTATGGAAGCTTTTTGGGACAAAAGCTTTTCTCAAATGGGGAGGTGTGATCAGGGGATCATTTTCAAAAGTTCCCTAAACATCCCTAAGTTGTGTCGGTCAAGATCATCTTGAGAGATTTCCAACGACTATGAGAACGTGACAAACGGACATCGGGAGCTCTAGATATGTTCGGTCAAAGTTCAGACATCGGGAAAGTCAAACTCTGGTCAACTGGTCAATTTTGGACCAATCGCACTGTGACACGTGGCTTGCCAACACTCATCGAATTCACTCGATTTGCCTATTGGGAGACGACAAGTGGACTACAGGATTACCAAGTTAATTATTTCTATTCCACATTGTATGGGTCGAAATTATATTGGTAAGTCCACTTTCCAAATGGCGCGCATATATGCCAATGCCACATATATATATATTAATGTTCATACATTAGTATTAAATCTAATGTTTATACATTAGTATTAAACCGCCGCATGCATGCCAAACTTCCACACACATGGAGAAGGTGGTGAAGCGGTTGTTTGGGAGGCATTAAGCCTTGCGTGGATGTTTCCACGTGGAAGAAGGAAATTGAAGCGGTGGAGATGGGGCGGTTAAGCCTAACGTGGTCTTTTGACCACTTCAATTTGGGAATTAATCCCATTTCAAACAAATGCCGCTCCTTATGGGATTTTTATCCCTTAACAAATGCTTAGCCGCTCTTATGGGATATTTATCCTATTATTAAACATGCTAATCAGCTAAAATGGGTATTAATCCCATTTCTATGCAATCCGCCCATTATTGGGAATTTTTATCCCAATTTCTATGTACGGGTAAGGCTAATATTAGCCTAAGGATGATGTTAAGTCCATTATTTTTGGGCCCTAATTTTGTATAAATAGGGTACCTAGTTCATTGTAAGACACACACCGATGCAACGGAGAAGCTCATTGCTAGAGCGCGAACGGTGGAAACAACTCAAGCTTATTATTTGTTAAGCTTGTTGTGGGGACACACAACCCGAGCTTATTATTTAAGCTTATTTGTGGGATGTGTCAACAGGTATTGTCTATTGGCCTATTATTTTAGGCAATATTAGATGAAATATTTGTGATTGGGAGTAAATTATAAACTACCCAATAGGCCCATTGAGCCACACCAATTACTTGCAAATCCTGGATTGTCGACCGGAGTGCTAGCTTCGCATTGTTTGCGTCGGGAAGGCCGATCACAGCCGAAGGAGATTGTACGCCAGGAAGGTGGAAGTCGGGTGCTATTTTTCACCCTTGTCGTCCGAAGAACTGGTGTACTGGATAGGCAAGTAAAATTCCATTAGGTTTTCTTGTGAAAGTACTATTGTAACTTACAAGTTTTGACTAGTGGAACGGTTCGACCATGAACCCGGAGACGTAGGCAATTGCCGAACTCCATAATCAATCTGTGTGCAATTGTCTTATTGTCTTGCATTATTTTAAATTGATTACTTAAAAGGAGAAAATCATCGGCAAATATTTAAAGCCTACAAGGGTCTGAGATCAGGTAGTAATAATCTGATTATTTTCGGATCAAACAAGGATCAAATATCTTACCCTAATGCAAGAAAATCACCACCACCACTATTTTACATCGCCAACTAGACTCGCACTACACAACAAACCCTCCTAGCAAGGTTTAGTAACAAAATAGTCACTCCAAGATCCTAGACACACCCAAGGTTCCATCTTTCCAAAACCAAGGCATAAATTAAAGCACCTAAGAAGACATTCACAACACCTAGGGTGCACTCCCATATGATGAAATGTCGTAATACAAACAATGTAGAACTAGCTCATCAACAACAAAGAAAGAATCATGTAACATTTAGGTAAGTAGCCAACAAGATAACCGAGCTTCGAGTCACCAATAAAAATAAGATCTAAGAAATATCAGAAATCAAGGAAAATGGCTAAGTAGCTATATTGCAATCCTTGAAAATCTCACAAAAATATAAATAGCAAAGATCCTCGAGGTTCTCAATCAAATTTTAAAATAAGATAAAATAACACAAGTTTATGAATATAAAATAAATAAAAGTTCACACCACATCCACTTTGAGCCCTTCATGTCCAACAAGTAGGGTTACTATACCTCGAGATCAATTCTAAGAATGCATACGCAAAGTGGATCAAATTGATACCAAGACCTAATAACCACTTACTCATACTTGGATTAAGTTCCCTTAGTGGAAACCAAAACTAACTCATCTAATCACTTTGAAGGAAATAGGGGAGATTTAGGTGACTACAAACTTATAATTTACTCTTCCTGACCCTAGAACACAACCACTAATGCCAAACCACAAGAATCAAACCATAAAATTTATCATTCCAACAAGAGTCTTAATTTGGTCATCACATCACACGACTAAAACAAAGAGCTAAGGCTCATCAAACAACATCTTAGCAAGGAAACCGAGTTCCTGATACACCAGAAGTTCACAAGAATATCAATTTAATTTAACATTTTCAGTTACCTGGTTCGACAAAATGCCACTAGGAGAGTACAACAATTTGAACAACTTTATTATTTTTTTATTATTTTAATTATGGTGGTTCAAATTCTTCTAATTGGTTTATGGGTTTCAAAGTCAGCCTAGGGTCCAAGTGTTGAAACCTCAGCTCTGATACCAAGTGTAACGCCCACAATTTTCCCACATAAAACCCTAAGAAACCCGAAAGCAAATAGGAAAAAATTATGGAATAATTTTATTTTGAAAGGTTCCAAGGCCTTAGCTAGGATTTTAATTAAATCCAGATTAAAAAATTTTAAACTATTAAATGGCAGTCGGGACTAAAATAATAATTAGTTACCATTGGCCTAACCCTATTAAAATATTTTGATTTGATTTCCCCTATTAAGTTTCATTACTTAATTCAAATATTAATCCATTTTACTTTTTGCTATTTAGCCCCAAGGGTCTTATTAAATCTATTTATTGAATGGCCTCAAAATTAAATTCAACATTTTATTAGGTAAGATTAACAATATCCCATTTTAAAATAATACCAATTAACATGGTTTAATACCTAAGGTGTCAAGGGTACACAACATGGTCTAACCCCTTATGCCCCATTTGACGTTACAAACAAATCTTTTAATTTAAAACATTCCCACTTAAATAACCCATCACTTAAGTGATGTAGGGTGCATCTTACACCATTAGATATAACCTTTCCTAGCCCTTAGATTTAGGTTTGACAAAAGGAACCCTAGATATCCATATGGGTTCTCTTATATTCATTTTCTAAAACTAATCTCTCATTTCCTTTGTTTTCACTTGTAGGTTAAGGAAGAAGGGAGGAGAAGATGAAGCCATGGAAGCCATTAAAGACATGAAATATCTTCTTGATTTAACTTATGCTTAAGACATGCATATGTTCATTTCCCATTTGTGGGTATAGTTTTCTCTTTTGTATTTGTTTATTCAAATTATTTTTTACTTGCAAGTTAAAAGTGTATACTTTATGTGTATACCCTTTTAGGTAATAACTAGAAACCCTATATTTAAAATACATATGTATTATGTATATCCTCCTTTTATAAATAAATATGGACACATATATGTGTATATATTTGTTTGTATATATAAATACTTATTCAAAAAAAATAATGCGCCCACAAAGAAACGTAAAAGCACAATAAAATGTTCCACTTTTTGGTATGCTTTGTACCATTATAAACATGAATTTTCAGTTTCATTGATTTTCTAAAGGTAATAGCCACAAAATCAGTACACATTCAAGACATTCTACAAACTAATGAAATGTTGTGTTTAGAGTGTAGAATACATATAATATTTTTAAAAAAATTGAAAAGAAAATGGTCTTTTTCTTAATTTTATTTATACATTGTTTCTTATGTTATTAAAGAGGAATGACTGTCCTCGGGTGGTTTTTTTAAATTAAAAACTTATTTTTTTAGCATGAAATTTTAGATATATGTTCAAAATTTTAATTTTCAGGTGTTGTAAAATTTTCATATTTTTTGGACTTATATATATTTTTAATTAATTATTTAGTAAAAATATTTTCAAATAAATGGCATACAAATGTTTATGCCAATAAATTTTAAGATTTATATCGAAATTGAATTTTTTTCACAGGTAAGAAGAAGACTTCAACAAATAGTAAGTTTATTTTTTCAATTTTTTTTGATATATTTTGCTATTTTTCAAATTGGGTTGATTGTGTACGATCGATTGTCCTAAAATACCATATGTTAGAAAAATATAAAAATAAATAGTAAAACAAATTTTTTAAAAATGAAAATTATATTTTTAGAAAGCTAATAAAATTCTGTATTTTTGTTAAAATTTTGTAATTTTATTCATTCGTTAACCCTAATTACGTGGCACCTAAGTGACACATTTTGATATAAAATTATCCTCCAAATGGATTTGGCAGTCAAGATTGCCACATAGGTGCCACATAGGGCGTTCACGTGAAGGGGGTTCACCCAAAGGGGGTTCGCGTGAACCCCCCTTCACCCGAACCCCCTAAACCCTAAATCACACCCAAAACTATATAAATATCTATATATAACTCTTTGCCACCAAAATTATTTAAACCCAAAGGGTTCACGCGAAGGGGTATTCATGCTTATATATATATATATATATATATATATATATATATATATATATATATATATATATATACACACATGGTTTTTAGGCTATACTCAGTGCCGAAGATTTAATGGCCGCATAAATGTTTGTAGGGAGGTCGGTTTAGGGTTTAATGGGGGCGGTTTTGATTTCGCGGGGGAGGGGGTTTAAGGAAGAGGACTATGGTGTTGAGGGAGGGGCGTCGACCCCACCCCCACCCCTTATAAAACATAAGGGTTGGGGGGTTGGGGTCGGCGTGCCTTCCCCAACCATTTCGAAAAAACATACAACCCATAGCCACAACTAATATGGTGAATAACTCGGTTTCTTTAATTTATTTAATAATAATAAAAATCCCAATTAGCCAATTTAAATGGATTTCAACGCAAATTCCTTTATTTTTATATTATTTTAACTATGTAATTTTATTAATATATAAGAATATATATATATATATATATATATATATATATATTTTTTTAATTAAGATATAAGTAGTAACATTTATTAATTGATATTTATATGATAACTTACCTTCAAAGTGATCAATGTATATTATTAATATATGTTTTGTTTACATAGTTAAAATATCTATTTCATTAGGAATGGGGTGATTATATATATATATATATATATATATATATATATATATATATATATATATATATATATATATATATATATAAGAATAAATCTTTGAATTTATAAATTTGGATAAATAAAATAAATTACGTGTAGTTGGATAGATTTAGTATTGCATGAATTTATACTTACGTACATATTTATTAATTTGTTTATTTCATAATTATTCGTAGAAAGACTATACTAGTATAGGGTTTGAATAACTTTCACTTCAATTTAAATATGTAGGTGTGAAAAAAACAATTTGCTTTATAACCAAGTGACCTTTGGATGTAAAATTGGTCAAACATATCTTCTTACATAATCATTGAAATAGGAGAAAAATAAGGACCCAATAAATAAAAATTTCCTTTTGTTGGTGCTCAATTTGATCTCGCCTCATTTGTCCTTGAAATTCTTGAATTTGTAGTCTCTATCATCTTTTATCTCTCCCCATATTGATGCATGAAAACTCAGTCCTCCATCTGGTTGCCATCATTAGTCCCTTCCTTTGGTCGACGATCACTTTAAATCTAGAGTTTGTTTTCCATTCCTCTCTCTATGTGAAAGAATTTTTACTTGGGTGAGAAGACGGGTTTTTTTCCTTCCTTCGTTTTCCACATTAATGTTTTGTTTTCCTGTCAAATTTTGTCCCAAATATATGAGGAAACATGGTCTTCTCTCGATTAGATGTGGTTCGTTGGATCACATTTGGGCCTTATATCATTTCCAAAATCTCTATCCTTAAAGAATGATTCGTTTCTAAGAGCAAATGGTGATTTTCTTGCATTTTACAGTTTGACGGGTGTGTTTTCCACGTCAAAGTTACATCTCAACATCTATGGAAATGTGGCCCTTTCTAGTTAGATGTGGCTCTGAGGGCACTTTGAAACTCTAAGGCCCGATTCAACTCAAAGCTTGTCCATGTGGAGGGTTGATACTCATCTGAAAATTCACCTTTTGGTTTGACCTTGGAGTTGCGTCGGGGAGACATGTGGAGGTTTCTGCTACCTTTCCTAGACTTAGACATTTTTTTCATACAGCTGGTGCAACTTTGGCAGACCATGGACACGTGGAGGGTCGACGCTCATTTGAGGATCCACCTTAGGGTCCCACCTTACCATTATGCCGAGGAGACACGTGAGGCTTCCGTCGTCTCGGCTCTATACTTAAAATTTTGAAAGTAATTTTATAAGGCACGGGACATGTGGAGGGACCGTACCTATTTGGAGACCAACCCCTAAATTTTTTTTTGAAGAAGTTCCTTCCACAAATCCTTCAACTTTTTAAGAAATATTCGGATCGAGATAGGTGGTGAGACCGCATTTGTTTGGGGTCTCCACTTTTGAGGACCATACCAAAGGTGCACTAGGGTGACACATGGAGGATTCCACTGCTCCTTTTTTACATATACTTTTTCAAAGGCCAAAAGGCATTTTTCTTGGGCCCAAAGCACGTAGAAGCCCCGTTCTTGTTTGGAAACTTGCCACTATACCTCACCTTTGCAGTTGCGCCAAGAAAACACGTGGATGGATCTAATCTAGAGTTGAGAAGGGTAGAATCAATGGTTGTTGTACATTTCACCTATTTTTCTACCATTTTTGCTCCAAGACTTCGGAGATGCAAATACGTCATCGCTTTTTCATCATTTTTGATGAAATTCCTTGTCATTTTTAAAAAAAGTGCCATTGAATGGATTTAGAACTTAATTTGTGAGTCCAAGAATTGTTAAGGTTGATATTTTAAAATTGGAATAGCTCGGACACTTACAAAAACATAAATTACTAGAGGAGATGGATGTTGGGAAGAGTTGCATAGGGAAAGAGAGGGAAAACAATGAAATGATGGAGGTTTTAGGTGCAAAAGATAAAAAAGGTGTTTCCTCAAAAGAAAAAGGATTTCTGTCGGATCCAAATACAAAGCCTCCAGAGAATGATTAAAATGGGTATTTCTCACATGACTGAATCAAAATGATTAAAATGATCAAAAAAGTTTGTCGCATGACATACTAGACATTAGTCCAGTGGTCCGAGAAACATGATCAGTTCATAATTGGTCCACCTGACAACTTTCGGATGTGAGTTTGTTAAACGTCACTTTACGAGGCAAATTGGTAACAAGTAAGGCCCTCGAATATTATTTTTTTGGGGGAATTTGGGATGAGTGAGAAAGTGAAATGTATAAATGTAATGACAATACTCTTGCAAATAGTCGGGGATTAAATTATTAAGAGAAAATATGAGAGAGCCCATCATCTGAGAGACCAATCGAGAAACTGTTAATTTCCTATTTTTAGATTTCAATCACGTCAAGTTAGTTTTGAGTGTACAACCATTGTCAAGCTCTCCAGACCTGCTTCAAAGAAACATTCCCCGCTGTTGATGAATCTAATAAATTTCAAGTTAATTTGTGTCAATTAGAGCAATTTGTTTGTGATTTGTTTCTCAATGTCTCTGCAAGTAGATTTTCTTATTCCTATTGCAATCTTGTGTTAAAGTCCCTCTGAATCACACAAGATCTCATCCATGTGATAGTTTAGTGGCATTTGTAATTTCATTTCAAGAAGAGATTTCAACTTTGTGATGACATAAACAATTTAAAATAACTTCACCGTCATTTGTTGATAAAGATTGTCTATAAGACGTCAAGTGTATCTTAGGCATGAGGAACAAGGGGTCTTTGATGTTTTATTGAGTCTTTAGCTTAAGTTTTCATGTTCAATTCTTGGAGATTGTGTGAAACCATGTAAATATGGGCCTCTATTGATGAACACATTTTTGTTGAAGGAATATTTGAGCTATTCCGAAGCTTTATGTCATTTAGCTTTCCAATTATTGTCAAGTCTCTCAAAGATCTGGAATAATCAATTTTATCTGTTAACTTCCCACCAAAATTATTCAAAAATAATGAATCCATCTTAAACTACCCTTGGTTTCCTATGTGTCCACAAATGTATAAATTGTACTTTGCCAAAATATGTAGAAGCAATCAAGATTCTATAATGTCTTTAGTAACCTTAGTCCTGTTTCAGGAAATGTCACCATCCTTTAGAAGTGACAACTCGTGAGATTTAAATTATGGTGCATTGATCCTATTTTCTCTCGGGTCTCCTTTCATATTTGTGCAAAGAAGGATATCTTCATTCTCCTTCACCGACAGAGGTTACAAAACGATTCCTCTCACCAGGTCGAAAGGCATGGCCTAAACCAGGTGAGGATAGATAAAATCCTTAATGAAGGTGCTATCAATTTCTCTCGATGACTGAGTGATAAAGAGTAAGAAAAATCCTCTTCCCGGTTACAAAATGACTCAAAATAAGATCTATTTGTCTCTCGAGTGTCTTGCTAAATCTTTGATGTTGCTCGATTTCCAAGGAAGAATCGGTTTGATACTGACACTTTGAAATGGTGTCATTTCCGAGGATTGTTTGAACAAATTTGTACACATACCAACCCTTGTAATACTTCTTACATGTGTAAAGTGCTAATACATTGCTGAAACATCATTATCTGTTTAGAACGGTAAAAATTGTTCAAATATGTAAGTTCTGAGTGCAATATTTCTAGCTTATACATTTATTACACTAAATTTTGTATCATCATTGAAAAATTTGGGTAGAAGAAGAGCATATCTTATAAGCTTTGCATGAATTTGGTATTGATAGACATTTGATAGGTCTTTCATAGTGCATTTATAGAAAATAAGGTGAAAATCCTTAGTGGCGACTCTATCTGTTTAAATTCTTAATAAATACCAGTGTCTTAACACATATCAAGTAAGATTTGTCATTAATCTCTGCAAATCTTGAAGGAAGAAGATCTTTATTTGCCAAGGACCCTAGTAGAAGGTTGTTTCCAGAGTTGGGAAAGTCTAATTTAGAAGGAAGAAGAATTTGGAAGGTTTTTGGAGATCAAGCATCAAGAAAAGAGATCTACATTGGTGAAACTGATCACCTGTGATTGAAGATTACAATAATTTGTCAAGTGAATCTGAATCAGGTAGTCTCTTTATTGAATTGAATTATCCATCTAGAGAGGGACCTTCATTTGTATTTGAAAAATTTACTTCTTAATCTACCCCTGTATTTTCCAAATCTGATAGAGTTTTCCAAAAAGTAAATCCTTTAGAGGGAAATCATTCTGAGAATTACATCCTTGTACCACACTGTACTTCTCACTCCTCATTAGTTTTCATCTCCTCCAAGGTCACCTCCTCAAAATAATATGGCTCAGCCTCCACCCATACCTCCATTTGTTGTTAATACTTTTGGTCCCATCAATTTTAGAGGTATGGCTGGCTATCCAAATGTTGTGCCACATATGTAAGAAATATATTGCCTAAGTTTCAAGGAAATAATACAATCATTGGTGATCATCACTTGAATCTCGTTGTCAATATGATGGAGGAATTTGAAATAGAATTTGAGGATGTGTACATTAAATTGTTTATCCATCCTCTAGAAGAAGAGACAAGGGACATGTATAAATATTTTCTAGATAATTCCATTGATTCATGGACATAGATGAAGAATTCTTTTAGATTACAATATGGAGATAAAACAGCACCTAGGTTTCTTTTATCGAATTTGAAAATATAAAAATAAATCATAATGATTTTGTTCATGAATTCAATAGAAGGTTCAATAAGACCCTAAATACGCTGGCTATGATCCCGAGGCTAAGTGATGTTTCTTGTTTAATAAAATACTCGATGCTTGTGATAAGAAAGTTGCCTATTATTTAAGAGACAAGAACCCAACAACATTGAACCGAGCCTTCACCATGGCTTTGCAGATTGAGAACAACATTAAAGAAGCTAGAAAACCTCCTAAGAGGGAGGATGTTACACTGATCAACCTAGAGAAGCCTCAATCAAGTAAGGTTGTGGATCTTGAGGAAGTTGTAAAGAATTTGGCCGGAGCTGTCAAATAAATATCTTACAAGCTAGCCAGGGCAGAGAAAGGAATTAGACAAGGTTCCCAAGGTCAGCATAGGCAACAAGGACAAGATAGATTTGTAAATCATCCTAGAAATGATCAGAGATCTGATGACAGAGGTAAAGGACCCATGGGAGCTAGACAACCCCAAGCTAGGGAAAATATAGTAGTGCCTGATCCTCTAAATGCCAGAGTTGTTGTTGTTGAAGAGAAAATTAAATTGATTGGTGTGACAAATATTTCTTAGCCCACCTGCCATGTGAAGTAAATCGGAAATTTTAAGAAGCTGATAATGATGCATGCATGGTGGACTTCTCTACAAGCTCACAACAAGGAGAAAATTCAACTAAAGTAATAAGTGCAAGAAATGTTGCAAGTTTTTGGGATTGCATTCACCTAGATCTCTTCTTCCTCCCTCTCATACGTAAATAGATATGGTACAATATTTTGAAATTCCTAATAATGATTTTGAGTACCTAAGAGCTCTAACGATTAAGAAGTATGATGGAGGAATCCCATCGAAAAGGATAGACAATTGTTAATGAATGTTGTTGTTGCCCAAGAAAAAGAGTATAACACAAGAAGTAAATATGTGAATGAGAAGGGCCTCAAGACAAACAAAAACCCCAGCTTATCACCAATATCCCAAAAGAAACTCCAAAGAAAGATGCGTCTGGTAAAGGCCATGTTGTCTTAAGTAGAACTGGTCCTCCCACCCATTCCTAAAATGTAAAAAATCTTGGGCCATTTGATGACTTTTTCAATCTTTCTCCAAATGCTTCTTTGCCCAAATACATTCCTTATGACATTTCCCAAGTCTTGAGTCAGATCAAGATTCATGTTCTAATTATTGAACTGCTTAGGATTCCTAAGCACAAGAAGAGGGCCTTTGAGTATTTGGGATTGGAAGAAGATAGGAGTACCCAAGGCAGAAATATAAATATTGTATACACTCCTCCAACCATTGCAGACCTAGAAAAACCACCAGCATTAGAGGAGATAGCTGAACCACTTGAAGTTTACTTGGGAACATCTTTGGTTAAGTCTCAATTAAATTTTTATCTATTTTTTACAACGCTGATTATTAAGGACAGACTACTGCACAATTGTATGTTTGATTCCGGAGCATCATGGAATGTTATGCCTCTAGAGGTCATGAATGAATTGAACATTAAATTGAGAGCATCTTATGGCAATTGTACTGTAGTGGATTCTAGATAGGTGCCAGTTGTAGGATGTGTAAAAGGTTTGGTGGTACAACTTGCAACTTATCAGGGTAAGAGCTTGAAACTTGATGTTGTTATTGTTGATTGCCCTGCCAATTGGGGCATGCTATTATGAAGAAATTGGTCTGCAAGTGTTGGTGGAAGTGTTCGGATGGATATATCTTTTGCCACCATTCCAATTAAAGGAAGCCTTGTAAAGCTTTATGGAGAGAAGAAGATGTTGCACCTCATTGAAGATCCCAATAATATTTCTTATGGAGTGTTGTATGCTGATGTAGATGCTGATAACTTTGTTGGAT
This sequence comes from Taxus wallichiana var. yunnanensis, assembly GCA_018340775.1. Taxonomy (NCBI): domain Eukaryota; kingdom Viridiplantae; phylum Streptophyta; class Pinopsida; order Cupressales; family Taxaceae; genus Taxus; species Taxus wallichiana. The sequence continues at coordinate 578,529,478 of CM031236.1, forward strand.
TTGCTGGTGGAAAATAGCACAAGATTGATCAATGTAAATGTCTTGAAAAAGTAGGTTTTCCTTGGACCTTGTTCTTCAATGGAGTTTGTTCCAAGTTTGGAAATGGTGCTGGTATTGTTCGATTTCTCCGGGCCAGAAGATTTTGTTTTTCTTTCAAATTCAACTTTGAATGCACTAACAACATTACTGAATATGAAGAACTATTATTGGGCTTGAGAATTACATGGAAATATGGTGTAAAGGTTATCATTGTCAAAGGAGATTTAGAAATGATTATAAAAAGATTAGAAAACTATATGCTACTAAAAATCGAGAATGAAACTATATAAGCATGTAGTCTAGGATTTGATTGAAATTTTTGAATCATTTAATATTGTGCACCATGATATAAAGTTTAATGTTTTATTACAGAAAAGTTAGCAGTGTTAGGATCTAGATTTGGAAATTGTACAATATCTCCATTTTGTGAGTATGATGTTGAAATACTAACAAGGCCATCCCTCCCTGACAACGTTAAAAATTGGCAAGTGTTCGATGATGATGCCTAGGTGAAATGGTTTCTACAAAAGCAAGGCAAGTTTGCTGACCAAAAAATTGATTGGGAACCAATGGTGTGTGATGCTGAAGGAAAGGAAAATTTATTTGGCAAAGACATCATCCAGTTGAAGAAAAACATGATTCCCAGAGGTTTGGTGGAACTTGAATCCAACTTTGATAATGTTGATTGCATTATTAATAGAATTATGTCGGTTTCAAGACATGTGGAAGAGAACGACATGGGCACAAAGGAAAAACTACATAAAATCTAGTTAGGAAGCAATCTGAGCAAGGAAGAGAAGCAGTCCTATGTTCAATTGTTGAATAAATATCAAGACTACCTAGCTTGGTCTTACTCTAAGTTAAAGGCATATAGGGAATATTTTTTCCAACATGAAATTCCTCTTGAATCTAATGCCAAGACTTTCAGGAAAAAATAAAGGTCGATCAATCCACTCCTTTCTTTGAAGATGCAAGAAGAATTGAAGAAGTTGAGGGATGGAGGGATCATTTATCCCAAAAGGTACTCATCTTGGGTTGCAAATTTAGTACCTGTCATAGAAAAGAATGGTGAAATAAGGTTGTGTGTAGAGTTTAGAAACTTAAATAAAGCATCATTGAAAGATAATTACCCTCTAACAAACATGGATAATATGCTACAATTTGTAACTAGATTTGAATTGTTATCCACTTTGGATGGTTTATCTGGCTATAATCAAGTTGTTGTGAAGGAGTCAGAAAGAATAAAGACTACCTTTACCACTCCTTGGGGAACTTATGTCTATGTTAGGATGCCTTTTGGCTTAATGAATGCTAGAGAAACTTTCCAAAAAGAAATGGATGTAGCGTTTCATGGTTATATTAATGATTTAATTGTTTTTATCAAGATGATGTAAATGTGTTTTCCAAAAAAAGAAATGATCACTTGTAACACTTGAAGAGAATGTTGTTAATGTGTAGAGAGTATGGCATATCATTGAATCCCAAGAAGTGCCATTTTGGAGTGCAAAAGGAAAAATTTCTTGGTCACATTGTATCAAAGGAAGGGGTCGTGATTGATCCCAAGAGAGTGGAAGCCATCAGCAAGGTTCCAATTTCGAGAACTAAGAAGGGAGTTCAATCCTTCTTTGGAGAAATAAAAGTTATCGTAATAAATGTGTCTAACTTTGTTGATAAAATCATCCCAATTACTAGCATGCTAAAGAAGGACCAAGTTATAAAATGGGAAGAAGCTTCTATTCAATATTTCAATGGGTTCAAAGAATCATTAAAGCATGCCCTGTTTTGGCAGCTCCAAATTAAAAGAATCATTTTCAAATGTTTTCTTTTGCTTCGTAAAACACCATTGCATCTTTTTTGTTGCGTAAGGATGATGAAGGGGCTAAGAGACCAATTGCCTTTTTTAGTAAGGCATTGTAAGGAGCTGAGTTGAAGTACACCATCATGGAGAAAAAAGCATTTTCCTTGGTGAAAGCAACAAAGGTTTTCAGACCTTACATCTTGAGCTCTAAAGTTGTTTCTTATGTTCCCACACCATGGTGAAAGATATCTTATTAGAGATGGAGGTCTCAAGCAAAAGATGTAGATGGGTAAACAAGTTGTAGGAATATGACATGGATATCCAAACCATGAAATTGATAAGAGGTTTGGGCCTAGCTAAGATTATGGCTGAGAGCAACTTGCAAACTATTGAGGTGAATGAAGTAGAAGGAGAAAGGGTGGATGTCCTTGAAAAGTTGGTAAGCTAAATGGTACAAAGATATAATCTTTTATCTCAGACATCTATGCTGCCTTGAACATTTGACTAAAAATCAGAAAAGAGCTCTTAAGTTAGCCTCCCAAAAATATGTCATTACTGATTTTGGGTTAGCTTGGAAGAACCCCAAGGGAGTGCTCTTGAGATGCATCACTGAAGATGAGGCCCCCAAAATAATTGCTGATATCCATGGAGGATTTTGTGGGGAAATTTTGCTGGAAGAGTTACAACACATAAAATATTGAGGGCTGGTTATTGGTGGCCAAATATTTTCAAGGATACAACTCTATTGGTTAGGAAATGTGAAATTTGTCAGCATTTTTCTGGAAGACTGAAAGCTTTAGGCTCCCTTCCTTTGTAGCCTGTGTCAATTGAAGCCCCATTTAAGCAATGGGGAATGGATTTCATTGGTGAGATTTTAGATCCTTCTAGTGCTAGTCATAAATGGATTCTTATAGCCACTGATTATTTCACTAAGTGGGTGGAAGCAATCCCCACCAAGAAAGCAACACACCAAGTCATCATGGACTTCATGTTGAATCAAATCATATGCAAATTTGGAGTGCCAACTAAGATTATTGCTGATAATGCCATGAGTTTCAGAGCCAAACCTTTGGTGGCAATGTGCAAAGGGTATGGAATCAATTTGACATATGCTTCTAACTACAATCCCCAAGGAAATGGAAAAGCTGAGTCCAACAATAAAAACTTGTTGAATATCATTAGAAGAACCTTGGAGCTAAACAAAAAGAAGTGGGGTGAGCAACTGAAGTTTGTTGTTTGGGCTGATATAATCATTGTCAAAAGAGATACTAGTAAAAGCCCATTTGAGTTGGTATATGGAACTCAATCTTTCTTTGCCACTTCATTTACAATTGTCTTCGTTTCAGTTTGTTCAACAAATTGAAGATCAAGAAGTTAGTCCATATGATGCTCGAATAAATCAGATTATTGAGTTAGATGAAGAAAGAAGGGCATCCCATCAGTGGCATGTGAAGTTCAGAGAAAAGTTGAAGAAGTTATTTGATAAAAAAGTGACTCCAAGAGCTTTTAGTTTTGTAGATCTTGTGTTATTATGGAACAACAAGCATGAGGATAAGGGAGAACATGGAAATTTTGATGCATTGTGAATGGGCCCTTGTTCAATTGACATTCGAATTGGTGAACATCCTTTCTTCTTAAAATAATTAGATGGGGAATTGCTTGAATTGCCTATTAATGGCAGGCATTTGAAACATTTCCTTGATTGATTTCTTAGAATCAAGTTATACTCCATCGTACAAATGTATAGTCTTTTAGTTTATTTCTACTTTCTTATTTTTCTGTTTTTTTTTTCTTGGTCCTTCGCAGCTATTTTGTTGGTTTCTTGGTTTGTCCTTGGGGGAGTTGGTTATTATTGATCTAATTTGCAAGCTTGTTCTTTGACTTCGTCGCCCAATGGTTTCTTTTTGGCACTTGGTATGCTCTTTGTTCTTATGGCACTCACAAGGAGTGTCCATCCCCTAGTCGAAGCCGATGTTGGTGCTCAATTTTATCTCACCCCATTTATCCTTGAAATTATTCAATTTGTGGGCTCTGTCATATTTGTTATCTCCCTGTATTGATGTATGAAAAATTTGTCCTCCATTTGGTTTCCATGATTAGTCACTTCCTTTGGTCGAGGATCAATTTTAATCCAAAGTTTGTTTTCCATTCCTCTTTCCATGTGAAATAACTTGTAACTTGGGTTAAAACTCGTGGTTTTTCCTTCCTTCATTTTCCATGATCCAAGTTTTGTTTTCCCCACAAATTTTGTCCCAAATATCTATAGAAACGTGGTATTCTATAATTGGATGTGGCTCATTGGATCACATTTTAGACTTATATCATTTCCAAAATCTCTTTCCTTAAAGAAAGATTCATTTCCGGGTGCAAATGTTGATTTTCCTGCATTTTACGGTTTGACGGTGTGTTTTTCCCCATCAAATTTACATCTTAGCATCTGTGGAAACATGGCCCTTTCTAGTTGGATGCAGCTCTGGAGCGGCACTTTGAAACTCTAAGGCCCTATTCAACTCAAAGCTTGTCCACATGGAGGGTCGGTGCTCATGTGAAAATTCACCTTTGGTTTGACCTTGGAGTTGTGCCGGGAGACATGTGGAGGTTTCCGCTACCTTGCCCAGACTTAGACATTTTTTTCATGCGGAAGGTGTAGCTTTGGAAAACCATGGACATGTGGAGGGCCGATGCTTATTTGATGATGCACCTTAGGGTCCCACCTTAACAGTTGCACTGGGGAGACATGTGGAGGCTTTTGTCATCTCCGCTCTATACTTCAAATTTTCAATGCAATTTTCTAAGGCCTAGGAAATGTGGAGGGTCCACACCTATTTGGGGATGGGTGTGTTTTCCCCATCAAATTTACATCTCAACATCTATGGAAACATGGCCATTTCTAGTTGGATGTGGCTAAGAGAAACACTTTGAAACTCTAAGGCCCAATTCAACTCAAATCTTGTCCATGTGGAGTGTCGGCGCCATATAAAAATTCACCGTTTGGTTTGACCTTGAGTTACACCGGGGAGACATGTGGAGGTTTTCGCCGTGCTTCCAGACTTAGACATTTTTTTCATGTGGCCAATGTTTCTTTAGTGGACCATGGACATGTGGAGGGCCACCACTCATTTGAGGATCCGCCTCAAGGTCCCACCTTAAAAGTTGCACTTTGGGAGACACATGGAGGCGTCTGCTGGCTCTTCTCTATACTTAAACTTTTCAAAGTAGTTTTCTAAGGCCTCGGATACGTGGAGGGACTGCGCCTATTTTGGGACTGGCCCCTAAATTTTATTTTCAAGAAGTGTCAGGAGGACACTTGGAGGCTTCCACTCACTCGCCTTGCTTGCACTTTTCAACGGCTAAGGAAAACTATCTCAGACCCTAGACACATGGCACCTTCCACTGATCCTTCAATGTTTTTAACAAATTTTCCAGAATAAGACATGTGGTGAGCCCATGCTTATTTGGGGTCTCTGCTTTTGAGGACCATACCAAAGGTGAGTCAAGGGCGACACGTTTAGGCTTCCGTTGGCTCCTTTTTTATAGATACTTTTCAAAGGCCAAAAGGTGTTTTTCTTCGGCCTAGGGTATGTGGAAGTCTCGTGCTTGTTTGGGAACTTTCCATTATACCTCACCTTTGCAACAGTGCCAAGAAAACACATAAAAACTCTAATCTAGAGTTGAGAAGGGGAAGAATCAACGATTTCTGTGCATTTCACCTATTTTTTTGCCATTTTTGCTCCAAGACTCTTAGAGATGTCAACACTAAATTTCCTTGTCATTTTTGTCTCCAAAGTTCCATTGAATGGATTTAGAACTTAATTTGTGAGTCCAAGAATTGCTAAGGTTGATATTTTAAAATTGAATTGCTTGGGCACTTGTAAAAACGTAAATTACTAAAAAAGATGGACGTTGGGTAGAGTTATAGAGGAAAGAGAGGGAAAAGGATGAAATGATGGAGATTGCGGGGGCAAAAGATGGAAAAGGTGTTATCTCGAGAGAAAAAGGATTACTGTCAAATCCAATCAGTATAGAGCCTCCGGAGAATGATTAAAATGGGGATTTCTCACATGATAGAATCGAATGATTAAAAGGATTGTAAAAAGGTTGTGGCATGACATCCTAGTCATTAGTCGAGGGTTTGAGAAATGTGATCAGTTCATAATTGGTCCACTTGGCAACTTTCGGATGTGAATTTGTTAAACGTCATTTTCTGAGGAAAATTGGTAACAAGAAAAGGTCCCTCGAATATTATTATTTTTGGGGGAAATTTGGTATGAGCGAGGAAGTGAAATGTATAAATGTAATGAGAATACTCTTGAAAAGGGTCAGGGATTGGATTCTCAAGAGAAAATTTGAGAGAGCCTGTCTTCCCGAGAGACCAATCTAAGAAACCTATTAATTTCTTGTGTTTTAGATTTCAATTACGCTGTTGGTTGTGAGTGTACACCCATTGACAAGCTCGACACTCGCTTCAAAGAAACTTTTCCCTATTAATGAATCTAATAAATTTCATGTTAATTTGTGTCGATCCTGGAGCAATTTATGTCGATTTGTTTTAAAATTTCTACAAGTAGTTTTTCTTATTCCTATTGCAATCTTGTGTTAAAGTCCCTTCAATCACACATGATCTTGTACTGTGATGTTTAGTGGCATTTGCAATTTCATTTCAAGAAGAGCTTTCATCTTGTGATGAGATAAATAATTTAAAATTACTTCAATGTCATTTTTTGATAAATATTGTTTGTAATTCTTCGAGTGTATCTCAAAGTGAGGAACCAGGGGGTATTTGATGTTTTATTAAGTCTTTAGCTCAAGCCTTCATCTTAAATTTTGGAGATTGTGTGAAACTGTGCAAATCTAGGCCTCCATTGATGCACACCTTCCGGTTGAAGGAATATTTGAGCCATGACGAATCTTTTTGTCATTTAGCTTTCCAATTGTTGTGAAGTCTCTCAAAGATTTGGTATAATCAATTTTATCCTGCTTAATCTCCCACATAAATTATTCAAAAATAATGAATCCATCCTAAACTACCCCTATTTTACCCGTGTATCCACAAATGTATAAATTCTACTTGCCAAAATATTTAGAAGCAATTAGGATTTCATAATGTCTTAGTAACCTTAGTCCTATCTAGGAAATATCACCATTCGTTAGAAGTGATAACTCGTGAGAGTTAAATTGTGGTGCATTGATCATATTTTCTCGTGGTCTCATTTCATATTTGTGCAAAGATGGATATTTTCATTCTCCTTCACCAACAGAGGTTACAAACCAGTTCCTCTCACCCTGGTCAAAAGGCAAGGCCTATAGCAGTGAGGATAGATCAAATCCTTAATGAAGGTGTTATCCATTTCTCTAATGCCCAAGTGAAAAATAGTTAGACAAATCCTCTCCCCGGCTACAAAATGACTCAAAATAAGATCTGTCTATCTCTCAGTGTCTTGCTAAATCTGTGATGCTACTCGGTTTCCAAGGGAGAATCAATTTGGATACCAACATCTTCTTTCCACTAAAACAACTTGCCAAAACAAGAGGATCAACATTCACTTTCACCCAATAACATTAACCATTTCAAAGAATATTTACAATACAACTTCCCAATCAACATTGGATTTGAGAATTTTTATTCTTTTTATTACAAAACCATTACAAGGTTCACATTTCATATGAAGTAATGCAAGTCATAATAATCCATTTTCTAGAACTATCCACCAAAACATAAGGTTACATCCAATGTACAATAGGTACAATTTAAAATTTGTAGAATCATAGTGGAATAAGCTACAACTCGACATGGATTTCTCCAACAAGAGCATTTCCTCCAATAAGTTCACCATATTTATCAAGTTATACACACAAAAACGGCAGAGTAGTCAACACTCTCCACCCAACCAAAATATCCAATGAGGGAGAGAATCCATATTTTCATTGGCCCATGAGCCCCAACAAGGAAGCAATGAGGGCTATTTAGATAACTATGGAAACTCAAAAATGGCTTCCACACACACACTCAATTGAAACAAACAATGAAATAATACAACACCAATTTCTGTAAACCAACCAACAGATATAAAAACACCAAGGCTTCATGCTAAAGCCATGGAGGAAAAAGGAACATGGGGGTTCTTCTTATTCCTCCCAAGGGCTTGGGATTCCACCTAAGAGTCTATAAAACTCCATCACAATACATAGAACACTCTTATACCTGTCTCTAAGAAGAGACACCACTCTTATGCCTCCCTCAAGAAAATAACAAGATAAACTAAAATATATTTATCAACTAGGTGGACAGCCCAACCAACTCCCTCCTAAAATACCCAATAACCTTTATTTTATGCCTCCCTTAAGTTTTAACCCCATTTCCATTTCTCCCACAACCTAAGAATCAAGTCTATTTCCCAAAATCATAACCAATATAACAATCAAGATCTACACATAAGAGCACAACAAAATAACAAGGTAAAAACAAAGGTGGAGATCTACCTCACAAATGAAGAGTATCATTACATAAAAATCTCTAAGCCTTCCAAAACCCTAAGCAACCACCATTCACTCTAAGCTCCATTCTCAAGAAAGCTCTCCAAAATTACAAGCATTCCCCTAAAAAGGAGCAAGTAACTCCCAATACTTCCCAAAACTCCAATAAATAGAAAAGATGGAGAGGGGGATTATGTGGCTCCATGTAGGATGCCACATCATTTATTTTCCATCCCACATCACCTAAGTCAAATCCATACCCTAAGGCACAATAAATGGGTTCTTGAGAGGTATGAAAAACCTCTTACACACACCACTGCAACCCACACTCTTTAGGACAAAGAAATAAATACATGTATGAAAGTGTAATTAAAACTCATCTTTTGCCTTAAGAAACACATAATGGGGTGTATTTTTCACCCCAAACCCATAGGTAAGGTTGGTATGATAAATTAAGAGGTGTGGGACAAGCCTTCAAAATTTTCCCTTAATGCCAAATATGAAATTCCCAAGTAGGGTGGAGTGTACAACACTCAAAATCACATACACTCAACTAATATCCATAAGAAACAAAGACCAAACCACTCTAATAATTGACTCCTTTTGTCACATCCAATATTAGCTTATTAATATGATTAGATCACTCAATAAGACACAAACCAATTAATGACATAAGAAAATTTGATCACCAATTAAATCACATACACCAAAATAAAATAAAATAAAGGAAAAGAGCTACATATAAACCACTTGGTCACAATTGGACTCATCCCCTCGTGGAACCCCCTAACAAGAAATAAAAAGATAACAACACTACACAAGTCACCATGGTGACCAGCTTGCCAATACCCCACATTCCTTCATGGTTGGTTTCCTACCCCCCTCGTAGTTTATTGTTGTGATATAATTACCTAAAAAATCACACAATACCTCTCTAACCTTGTGGACATATTAGCAATATCGAACTAATAAAAATTCTTATATCTACATATCAATTTTAACATCAAATATCATAACTACTATTTCTAAGACCGAGTAATTCAACAATTACTCTCAATTTTCAAAATTTCGATTCCGTTAATACATCAGTTTGCAATTAAGATCATAAACCAACTGAATCATATAATTTAAGAAATAATTTCACTTGTTCACAATTTAACCAATTATCCAATATCAAATAAATCATAGAATAACTATGAACATTGTAACAAAATCTTTAAATTAGTGGGACTAAGTTCTTAAAAATGTTTGCCATTTTTGGGGTGTGCCAGGTTTCTCACCTACCACCATTAATGAGGTATGGGCTTCCTTTCTTTCCCAACAAGGAACATCACATGGAGGCATGGGCTTTGTCATGTAACCCATCATTTTTTGTAGGCAAATTCAATACATTTCTTGGGTTGTTGGTGTAAGAATTCAGATTTCTTCTATCTCCTTTTCCCATTCTTCATATATATTGTAAGGAGGGGTATTTTTATAAAGGTTGGAAATTTTTGTTTTACACCCTCACTTCTTCCCTCATCATCAAGTGAATTTGTGAAGTTTTCAAACCTTCCATTCAAGTTGTAATGTAATCTTGCCTCTTGGCTATTGTAGTGTACTGTATCAATTCTGGAGCAATAATACATGTTTGTGGATGGTTTTCAACCCTCTCAGTGTCCATTGCATTCATCTGATCTCTCATTGCAGTTTGGTTATATGTGCATGGTGGTTGTATTACAGTTTTAATGGTTTGTGTTTAATTGTAAAGCAGGTTTTCAACATTCCTTTGGTGCATCACCCTTGTTAGTTTAGGTTTATTTCATGCATCTTTCTCAACCATGTCTCCTTGGAAAGTTAGAGTAGGTTTTAGAGTAGATCCTATGCAAATTGTATTTGTGCACCTAAATAGAGGAATAGGAACCAACCTTCATCCGGAGAGCTCTCCTAATTCACAAAGTCCCACACTTTGGGAGAAGCTCCATGTTATGTAATCACACTCGAGTCTTAACCCATCGACTTACATACATTCATAGGTGCTATGATTACACATCAATAAAACATTTTAAAAAATTCCTCATGAATGGATTAAAAATAGAATTCATCAAACTTTGAAATGTAGAAGGTGCATTTATGAGTCCAAAACGAATAACCAGAATTCATAATGACCTTCATGTATCCGAAAGGTAGTTTTATGAACATCCGCATCCTTGATTCTGATTTGGTGGTATCCCAAATGAAGATCAAGTTTATAAAGTAAAAACACCATGTAAATCATTAAGCAAATCATTAATTATAGGAATAGAAAAATCATCTTTGACTATATACTTATTAAGTTCCCTATAATCGGGAAAATATTCCACATGTCATCTTTCTTACACAACATCACTACTAGAGAAGAATGAGTACTCGACTACAATGGATTATTCCTTCTTCCAACATCTCTTGTACAATCTTCTCGAAATCACTCTTTTGCACATATGGTTACCTATAAGGTCTAATGTTAGGTAGTTAGCTCCCTAGTACTAACCAAATAACATGATCATGATCTCTCTCCGAGGTAAACCATATGGCATTTTTTCAAACACAATGAATGTGCATATCTCATGGTATAATGTCCTTGACGATGCACATCCAATGAAAACAGTTTTACGACAAATCCCTCTACACCCTTTTTTAACATTTTGTGCATCTGATGAGATTTCACTATCCATGGATACTTTTCTATTAAGCCTCTTAGCTCACAATTCCTTCCCTCATACTGAAAGTGCATTAACAATTCTTGGAAGTTCATCTTGATGGTTCCCAAGGTTGTAAGTGACTGAAATCCTAACAAAGTTTGTGCTCCTACCATTAAAACAAAATACATGGCATGATTTAATATGTAATCTCCCATTGAAATCTTAATGTTATGATATTTTTAAGAACAACGAACAATACCTCCATCAACAATCATTACTTGACATTCAAAAGATGAATAAATAAAACAATTTAGGAACACCGCTAAATTATGATTGATGAAGTTGTGAATGCTTCCCAGTCAATCAATACTATGACCTTCTTTTTTTATAATAATATAACCATCTTGAGGGTTTGGTAGGTGCTAATTTTTGAAATTGCATGGCATGAGATCATTGGTTAGGGATCTCTTGATTCCTCCTCTGTCTCAACCATGACCTCTGACTCAGCATCTTCATCATTCTCTTTATCTTCACAAATCCTGGCAACGTAGAATAACTTCTTTTGAGCACATTTATGTCCTGGTCCATATGTACTGTTAGATTTAAAACGTAACCCTTTTTCTCTCTTTTCTTTAATTTTTTGAGGAGTCAATCTAACTGGCAAAGGGAGTGTTAGAGAAAACGTATTGGGATCTCTAATATTAATGAAATTTTTCTCCCGCTTGAAAGAAAATTTTCCTCTTCCCTTCGTGCCATAATCATAGAATTATAAATATTATAAAGATTAAAAATATGCACCTCATGCTCAATGTGATCCTTAAGATCCCTAAAAAATAGGTCATTCATATTCTCTTCAATAATATTTTCCACCTACAAGGAAAAGTTTTAGAATTTGTGAATGTAATCCTTAACGAATCTTGTATGTCTTAACTATGTTAATTAGATGAAGTAATTTTATGACACACTAGAACTATAGTGTAATTGTAAATCTTCGGTGAAGAATTTCCATGTAACATTGAGATCACTCTTTTTTCCTTTGAGTAGATAACCATTGATACCAAACGAATTGGTCAGGTTCAAGATACAAAGATTCCATGGTCACCTTTTGGCCCAATACAATCTGATGTAGATTAAAAAAATATCCATCTATTTAATCCAATTGAGTGGATCCTTTCCATCAAATTTATGCATATCTAATTTCAAAACATGTTACAGAAGCTTGTATAGTGTTTATATTTAGATTGTCATGCTAGAAGATTAACCACGGCTCATTTGTCTATTTTGTTAACCTGAAGATCCACCTTGGCTGATAGAAGTAAGATTACCCATTATATTTGTACTAAATTTCTGCACGAAATCCTCTAATCATTTTCCGATCTTTTCCACATCATCTTTTACTGCTCACGTTAGACTCGAGGTCTCACAGGTTAGACTCAAGTTGGATTACCTTATGGTCTATCATAGTAAACCCTAAACCTAAGGAATTTGTAGTTACCTCTTCTAATTCTAACTCCTCAACTATTATTTCATCATTTTTTGTTGTTTTACGTGAAGTGATGGGATTCTTTATGCCACTTCGCAAGGCCACGCCATGATACCTGCAGAATAGTAGGATTTACTGATCAAGGTAAAATTTTAGGTTTTGGGAGATCAATAAGAGTTCGGCCAAATATAAAAAAATAAAAGAAAACATTTCAACCTATTTTTATCCCCTTTCCAAAATGTAAAGAAATTTGAAAATTTTCACAATTTGTAGCCTAGGGGTGATTTTATGAAAAACACTAAATTTGCAATAACTTTTGCAAATTAAAACAAAACCATCTGAAATTTTTAGGGAACCTTATTTGTAATTATTCACATCCCTTGAAAAATAATCTTAGAAAAATTCACTTTGGTTCACAAGATATAGTATAAAATAAAAATTATCATTTTTTGCCCTAATTTGGCCTAGGTCGTTACTCTGATACCACTTGTATGAAATGTAATGAACCATAACACCAAAACCTCAAGATGTTTATGAAATGCACATATGAGGATCATAACATCCCACCACATTTCCATTTCCCGAACCTAGGCTATATTTGCATCCATATAGAGGGACCACACCCTGCCCTATACGAGCCCTAGGCAAACATTGCAATGTCGACGTAGCGAACCCTGTAAAAACTTGAACCTAGGTGGTTTCTTTGATACCAAATGATAAGATATTTACGTATAGTAAATGAATAAATTGGAGAAGATAACAAAACTAAAGAGATATGGGTGGGCCAAGATTCCCAAATATTCAATATATGCAGAATAATACCCTTAAGGTAGGGAGAAACCATAAAATTCTCCTTAAGGAAGTAGTAACTCCATAATCTATCAAGATGGGAATAAAATATGAGGAAGATGCCTCATATATACCTCTACCAAGTAGAATACTGAATTCATACATCCATGAGATACTCATAATGATACTCACATCCCTTATATAGACATACATTACTCTTAATAGATGGGTAACACCTAATCCCAATGTAGGCCGACTCATTACCCAATATAACTAATTCCTATGTGACCCCATATAACTAACTAAGGGGATGTGTGCCACATGTCAGCATCTCCATCAACCCATATACATTATAATATCATATCCAAAAAGACATAACATTTCCTCCCTTTTTCACATGTTTCATCCACTCAAACATAAGAAGAAGCCATATAATGAGTGTGCTTTAGATTATTATACATTAGTTATCATGCTTGATCATCCAACCATCCATATGAGATCGTAGTGGGTGATGCTACTCAAAACCTGATTCCATATTCCATTGGACTCATATGATTCCATCCTTTTCCATATGTGATCCTCCTCGGTATCCATGCATATCCATAATAATTATTCCTGTGATTCCATGTCATATAATTGTAGCTCCATTGATTCTGTGTATAGCCCTGATTATTGCTCCTCCAATTCCTCTGTATATCTATATAGATTGTTTCCCTTATGTGATGTAACATAAAATCATGATTTTTCACCCTCATGATGATGAGGGTGTCTATATGGGGCAACCTTGCTATCCTCAACCTTATCAACCTTTTCTTTATTTTTTTCTTCCACCTTGTTTGCTATTTCCATTTTCTCTTCAAAGCAGATGAATTCTTTTTTTCTATTTCAAAATTTTCTATATCCTCTCCTTATAAATAACCATTATTCCCCTCTTCATCATCTTCAAATTCATTTTTATGATTCTCATTTATATTTATTTGTTTCTACCAAGTATGATATCTTGTAATGTAATTTTCTTTCGCTTGTACTCAAAATTTCATGAATTTATTTTGCATATTAAGATTAATTATTCCCAATGTCTCGACCAAGCATACCCAAGAAAATATGCATACCATCCATATCTAAAGCATAAAAATATGAATGTAAAACATGTTTATCCATAAAGAGCTTTAAATCTTCAAAAACTTGAATATTCTTACCATCCACTTGAGCTTCCTTAATATGATTTGTTTGCACATGTAGATTTTGAGCTACATCCATATTGATGAAGTCATATTTTATAATAGTGTTTATGGAAATAATTACCTTTTTTATTTGAATACACCCTTTAAATTGAAATATTGAAGCTTCCTTCATTAGAGATGCACTATCATGTGTAACAACTTCATCATCATGTTCTTCTTCTTCTTCTTCTTATATTGTTGCTCCTTCTTCTTCTTTAACAAAATTATGTTTCTTTACTATTTCCCATCTAGCTAAGGAAATATCTTGAATTTCCTCCCAATCTTAATCCAAAGAGATCTATATCCGAATAAGAATACTAATATCGTTCTTTCCCACCAATATAAAGATAAAAACTAATCCAAACTAAATTTTTTTCAAAATACATTTGTTTAAATTGTATGCACATTTTTTTAAACATCAATTTCCCCATTTCCATAGAAAATTGGTATATCCATGATGCACAAAAATTAGGGTTTCACAAACTTACTCCTTTGACCAATGTTTGACCTAATGATTTCGTCTATAATTCAACCTCCAATCTGAAACTAAAAAGAAGTAACCCCTCCTAAAATTGTGACATCTTTACAAATATGTAAAAAAAAAAAAGAAATAGGAAAAATTGTAACATATAGGAAAATATTATGTAAAACCTAAAAATTGCAATATCTTCTTTAAACTAGATACAAATATTCTGAAATTTTAACCATAGCTTCTTGAAGAGGTGTTGTAATGCTGGTAAAAATTTAGAAAACTAATTCTTTAGAAGTACGTCATGTGAAGAAAATTCAGAGAAATCTTAAAAATGTAATAACTTCTACAAACACCTAGAATTTTTAAAAAAATTTGCAATATGGAAATCCACTTCAAGGGGACACCTCTAAGATACCTCTACCAAGTAGAAGACTCAACTCATACATCCATGACCTCAAGGGAAAAAAAAAGTGTTTTTTGCCCAAATTTTAGCCGAGATCATAGCTCGATACCACTTGATAAGATATTTCCTTAAAATAAATGATTAATATGTAGATGATAACATAAAACAAGAGATATGGGGGCAAGATGCCTAAATATTCAATATATTTAGAAAAATACTCTTAAGGCAGGGAAACACCATACAATACTCCTTAAAGGAAGGAGTAACTCCACAATCTCCCAAGATGAGAATCCACTTCGAGGGTAAGACCTCTAATAAACCTCTCCCAAGTAGAAGACTCAACTCATACATCCATGACATACCGATAATGATACTAACATCCCTTATATAGAAATACATTTTCTTAATAGACGGGTAACACCTAATCCCAATGTAGGCCAACTCATTACCCAATATAACTAATTCCTATGTGACCCCATATAAGTAACTAAGGGGATGTGTGCCGCATGTCAACATCTCCATAAACCCATATACATTATATTATCATATCCAAAGGTACTTAGCATAACCTCCCTCTTTGACACGTTTCATCCTTGAAACATAAGAAGAAGCCATATAATGAGTGTGCTTTAAATTATTGCACACTTGTCACCATGCTTGATCATCCAACCACCCATATGAGATCCTAGTGGGTGATGCTACTCCAAACCTGATTCCATATTCCATTGGACTCATCTGATTCCATCATTTTCCATATGTGATCCTCCTTGGTATCCATGCATATCCATAATAATTATTCATGTGATTCCATGTCATATAATTGTTTCTCCATTGATTCCATTTATAGTCGTGATTATTTCTCATGCAATTCCCTATATATCTATATGGATTGTTTCGTTATGTGGCCTAACATAACTCCATGATTTTTCCTCTCATGATGATGTGGGTGTATATACGGTTCAACCTTGGTATCCTCAACCTTATCAACTTTTTCTTTATTTTTCTCTTTAACCTTGTTTTCTATTTCATTTTTCTCTTGAGTAGATAAATTATTATTTTTATTTTTCAACTTTGTTTACAGCCTCTCTTTATAAATAATCCTTATTCCCTTCTTCACCATATTCAAATTCCACTTAATGATCCTCATAATAATTTTGTTCCTACTAAGTGTGATATCTTAATGTAATTTTCTTCTGTTTGTACCACAATTTCATGAGCTTATTTTTCACATTAAGATTAATCAATCCTAATGTCTCTAGCCATGGATATCCAAGAAAAATATCCATACCATCCATATATAAATAAAACAATTTTGAATGTAAAACATATTTATCCATAGAGAGCTTTAAATCTTCAAAAATTGAATATTCTTACCATCCACTTGAGCTTCCTTAATATACTTTTCTTAAGTACATCTAGATTTTGTTATCTCTCGAAATTACACCCTATTGAGAGATGACTGCAGGGGTTCTAAGCTTTCTCTGGATCTCTCAATTTTGTAGATACAATGGAAACACCTTAGGTTTGTGGGTATACCTATTGTTGAGGTGAGTCTCTAGTATCAAGGCCGGTTTCTTTTTTATGTATCCTAAACTAATTTTTAGGGGTTTTGAGGGTAAAAGGATGACTGTAAATGAATTTAAAATGGGGTGATACACCAAAATTGTTGAGGGATTTGACTGAGTACATGCACAATCAATTTGAGAATGAATTTTGGATGCACAAACCAATATTTTTAGTAGAATATTAAGGAAAAACACTTTGTGTATTGAGGGAATGAATCACAACAACATAATAAGATAAACATGCACACTAATATTATGCATAAATTACTAAATTTGCAGCAAGGTAAGATGATTAATAAGGGAATTTGAAATTCACAAGAATTAATGAGATATGCACATGCAATAATTATTTTATTTTCAATACTTTAGCAAAATATTCACCCAATATGTGGGGACCACTTGTAGGCTCTGATGTTGACATCTATGCACATACTCCATTTTGTATTAATCTACATGATAAGATGATCATCTATGTTTTGTCTTCTAGTGGATGACATGCAAAAGGTACCCTCATGAAAGAAAAATAATGTATTTTATTTCCTTTACTTGGCATAATAATTCATGTTTACCATGTGGGGACCACATGTCCATGTGTGCAAAATAATATCTTCTCCTTAGAAAATCTAAGATAAGGTGCTTCCTTGAGTTTAGTTTACTTATCCATCATGGGATTATCTTAAAACTTGTAATAAACATGTATTATAATTTTTCTTGACCTTTGGTTTGAATAGTTTTTGGGCATCCTTTTGATCATGAAAACTTTGGAAACAATAAGGTCAACATGGCCCTAATCATTTAGATTGGCAACCTTTTGATTATCACACGGATTCTTTATTTTGTAAGGTTTTTTAAAACCTCAATAATGATGATTCAAATATTTTTGGCCCCCCTCTGTACGAGGACAAACCCATAATCGTGTCGGTGATGATGGATTTTGACCTAACTAAACCAATGTTGGTCTTAGTTAAGTTAGGGTTTTGGATCATTGATGGAGATGGTGCCACATGTATATCGTGAACCTCGGTTGAGTTAGAGGGAAAAAAGTAATTGAAACCTTATCATTTTTTCATTTTCACATGTTGAGTCCATGGGCAAGAAAAGCCTTGGAAAAATTTGACCAAGCCGCCATTTTTGAGCACTTTCAAGATTTATGTAGCTTCTCTTGAAGGTTATTGAGCCCAATTTCTTCATTCTATTTATCATTCACTATAATCTCGGTCGTCATGAAAGGGTTTTAAGAGCTTTGAGAGATCTTTGTGTTCAGATTCCTTTGTCATTTTGATTTAACGATGGCTACCATGATAAAAGCAAGGTAAGCTCTACATTTTATCAAATGGAAGTCTTCATTCAGTTACCTTTTTGACCTTGCAAATTTTGAGTTTAAAACCATGTGCTATTTGTGTCTTATAGCACTTTCCTTGATCTCGAGATCAAAGCTTCTCCTGGGTATTTGGATTTAGCTTTTTCCATTTCAGTTTTGGAGGGTTTAGTGAAACTGGTAAGTTTTCCTTTGAACCCTCATTTAGATGTTTGTAAAATTATTGATTTATTATGGCCGTAGAATCTTGGCATGTTTCCTTCATCTATTTCTGATATTTTGTTTCTTCTTGGTTTAACTAGTACTTAAAATATCACCGAAAATTTGTGGTTTCATGATTCTTTGAAACTGTAACTCTCTCAAGTGTGAGAAGATTTTGGGTCTTTGTCATTTTACCTTGTACTTTGAGGGTTCCATGGATTTTGTTCTATAACTGATAAGTTTTATTTTATCCTTGAAACTTTGTGCAAAGCTCTTAAGATATGTAATAACCATGAGGTCTAAGGCATTATCGTGGACTATATCTATAAAAAAATTTGAAACTCGTGAGAGGAAAATGTTTTGATGTTTTTACATTTGATGTGAAAATTTTTACTCAATCAGAACTCCACCCTTTGATTTCAAAAATATTTCATAGGTATTTAAGCTTTGAATGTAACACAAGAGTTTTATTTCACTTCCCTGAGTTCTTTTGCAAATATTTTAAAAATATCTAATGGTCATGGAAGGATATCCATTTTCATGGTGTATATTTTTGCTAGATATTATCAAATCCTGAGATTCTCTACTTCTCATCTTTTGTTGTGTATGTATATATATTTGTTTGAATATTTCATGGATGGATCTAAATACTTTGAAGCTTTAGGAATTGTGGTTACCTTTCACCATGTATGTATTGGGTAGCTTCATTTTCTACTTGATTTGTAGCTTAAACCTAGCCTCTATTAACTAGTACTCAAGATTATAAGTTTTCATTCCTTCCTCAATAGGTATGTGAAACTTCTATGCATTTATACTTTAACTATAGCACTAACTACAATTTTTTATTTCCTTGCTTTGCTATAGATCTTTACCGCTTGGCCATTGGTTATAGAGATTTTTTATTTTATTTTCCTGAAAATCGGGGCTACTCATTTATACTTCATAGCTTATGGATTTTATATTTGTATGGCTACTTTTCTTGAAAATATATTCATCTGAGCATGTTTGAGTTATCACTTTAATAGATAAACTCTACAATCTTGAAGTTCATGATGAATTTTACAAAAATTGTACTTTCCCAAAAGTTATGCTAATGTGAACTGGATTCTTCAGTGGCCTGATTTGAGCCTAAATGACTTTGTAATGAAAGATCATTTATTTCTATTCCTTCCAACAATTGTATTATATTAGGTTGATATACATATGGATGCCATATAACATAAGTTGAGCTCATTGAAAGCTTATTTAGTCTATTTACTTCAAATTTTATTTGAACTCAAATTTCTGAACTTGTAAACATGGTTTGTGATCATGATACAATGTTATGATTTGATACTTGATACATGTATCTCTTTATTTGAAAATGCAATCTAAACCCTGAATAAAAGCTTCCAACATATCCATTGCTCTAGAATATGGATATGATTTTCTTATTCTGTACTTTACTTTTATAATTTTATCATGGTACTTAGACATATCCTTCAATGAAAGAACTAATTATTGAGATCTGAAAGACTATTTTTAGTTTACCATGCTTGACTCTTGAAAAATTGAACTTTCCAGCATTAAGAATGAGATGTTTCTCTCTTTCACTTTGTGAATGTATGAGAAAATCTCTTTCAGTTGAGTCCTCACTCTTGATCCCTTGTAGCATGTGCCTTGATCATATATGTACTTTGCAAGATGAACTTATGTCTTATCTTGATGATTCTTTATTTCTTCTCCTGATTCATGTTCTAGAAAACCTTATAAATCTGCTTCATTTAATGTTGTAATGAACTCTTTTAATGCAATTTGTTTTATTGTTGTGATCATAGCTTCTCCATTTGATCTTCATTGATGGTTCATAATATGAAAGTGATAAGTAGATATCCATTTCATTATCCTGAAATCATTGTATTGTTGATTCATCTGTACTTGATCATCTATTTTATTTCCTTTGATAGTTGATATGGATATCTCAAAATTTGAAATGCACGAATAAAATTATTTATTGAGTGCAATCTATACTTGACAGTACAAAATTTTAAAACATGCATTCATATTTTTGGTCAGAATCTCTTTGCACACTTAAGAAAAAAAATAGAAAATAATTAGGATTTTTCACCTCTCTTATGTTCCATATTTTTTCTTTCTCTTTATTTTTGTTGTAATGGTTATGGGAATCATATTTTCTATTGTGGAATGCTGCTCTTATCAATCGTGTATCTCAGTAACTTCAATGTACCTTATGCTTCTTATTTTTAAAAATCCATCTGCATGTAGTTAGATAGTACATGGGTACAGATCAAACCCTGAGCTCAATATTGATGCATTTCATTTTCATTTTTAGATACATTATGATTCCCATGAGAGTTGGATGAAAGATAGAGCTAGAGCTAAAAAGAAGAAGACTTGGAAGAAAATCCTAGGGCAATGATGGGTTTTTTCTATACTATTTTACTTTTAACTTCATGCACATGTACTTCTTTCTTCAGTAGTTATGAGTTACATCCCACGATTGTGTGGGAAATATTGTACTTCTTCATGAATAAATAACATTTAATTTATGTACTTGAGTTATATACTTCTTTCTTCTTTCAGCTTTATGACATGTATATTGATTGTATAATGATAAAACAAATCAATCACATAATTAAATGTATTTAGCATGTAAAAATAATGAGCTTTAATGTAGGTCTCTGTAACTTTAAATGAATCAGCTACATGAAAACTACAACTCTTCTTTCCATTAATAATTTTAATCTCTCACATAAACTATAATTCTTGCCTTCATCAAGGAAATGCATTGGTCCTTCAGGATTTTGTGTTTCTTTGCTGAAGAAAAACATGGATTGATAGTCTATGTAAGGTGTTAAATTCCGTAACAACATACTTAACTACATATTACATGTATTTAATCTTTTCTCAGCAATCGAAACATAATAAAACTATAGTGCATCACCTAGTTAGGTCCACTTCATCAATTCCATCCATCGTAATGATGTTTTGAGTTGTCCATTTTTGCACAAATGTAAAAATTGTCAATGATTTTGAGCTACATCTGTATTGAGGAATTTATATTTACTACTAGATTTTATGGAAACAATTACCTTTTTTCTTTGCATGCACCCTTCAAACTGAAATATTGAAGCTTCCTTCCTTGGAGATGCACTATTTGAACTCGTACCTTGATCTGTTGTCTCTCCTTCTGAATCATGTGTAACCTCTTCATCATCAACATTGGATTCTTATTCATTGTAAAATTCTTTTCTTCTTCTTCTTCTTCATCCTTATCTAAAACACCCTCATTAGTAACATCCTCTTCTTCATCATCTTCTTTGGCCCATCGATCTAAGAAAACTTGTTCAATTGTCTCCCAAGTCCATTTGAGACGCTTTTGTTGCACTTGATCCCACCAAGTTAGAGCTAGACCACCTAGCTGATCTTGTAAGTAAAGACATGGTAGTATAGATGATGAATGATCTTCCTTAAACTTTATCCACCATTCTCTAGCATCAATATTTCCATCCCCATAAAAAATTCTCATCTCCATGATACACAAAACTAGGGTTTTAGGAATAGACCCTTTTGATCAAAACTTGTTCTAACCCTTTTGGCTAGAGGTCAGCCAAAAATAAGAAATCACATAATACAAACCCCAATTTAATTTTTGATATTTCTAAAAATGTAAAAAATTCAGAAAATTCTTCAAATCGGCTGTGGGGTAAAATATTTAAAAATCATAACAATGCAATATCTATCAAAACTGATCCAAAAATTTGAAAATTAAGGGGTGTCACCTTAAAATATATTAACATCAACCCAAAAAAATTTAATGCCATATTATTCATTATTTAGAAGATATAGATGCAACCTTAAAATTAGGGTTTCAACACTAAAACATACCTATATTTCACAAAACCGCTCCAAAAAATTGAAATTTGGAGGAAAATCCCTTGAATAATTTATCCACACCACAAAATATTTTATCTAAAAAATTCTAAGTAAATCTCTAGATATAGTGAATCACCAATATTAGGGTTCATCCCACAAATTACCTAGATCTATACTCGATACCAAATATAATGAACAATTACACCAAAAACCTCAAGGCATTAGTGAAATCCACACATGAGGATCATAACATCGCACCACAATTTTGTAGCTTGCATCCCGGGCTAGTTTTGTGCCTATGTAGTGGGAACCCGATGTACCCTATACAAGCCCCCTACGAACACTTCAATGTCAATGTAGCCACCTATATCGGACATGACCTAGGTGATTTCTCGATACGATTTGTAAAGAAACTACTTATATAATGATGATTATTAACTTACATAGAGCACAAAAGAACACAATATTGAAGATAAATGATCTCAATATGAAAGTAGAATAGCTTAGCCACTTCAAGGAGGAAACCTCCAAACAATACAATAAGACTCAAATGATCCAATCATTCTAAACCATAACTCGCTAACCCCTATATATAATATTCATATGTTATGGTGATGACCCACGCTGACCTACTAAGTGTGAGAAGTTATAAATTACATAATAAAATGATATGTTAAGCCACAAGTCGGCTACTCATATCCTAATACAAGCAATAGGTTAAGGCCATAGCAGAATCGGTGTAAGAATCTAATCCTCAATTTTATAACAATTATTTTCACCATAACCGAGATGCCTTCGACAATTCAAGGCATCCACAACCACATTATCTTTCCCCTTCACATGCTCTATCTCCATATCATATGCACAAAGAATCTTAATCTAGTGTCATTGAGTGTTGAGATTAGGCTACGTAAAGAGGAGCCAAAGGCTCAAGTGATATGTTCTAAGAATGAACCTCCTGCCTAATAGGAAATGTCACCAACAAACCAAATTATGGATCACTATTGTAAGATCAAGGTCATTAGTCATATAATTGAGCTCATAAACATTGGGTTTGCGAGACTCAAAAGCTACTACTCTACCGTATTACATCAATACACCTCATATCCTAGCCAAAGAAGCATTTGTGCATACGAATAAATCCCTATATGGATATGGCATTGCTAGAATAGATACTATCGTAAGGAATTCCTTGAGTGTCCTAAAGGCCTACTCACATCTATCTAACCAAAAAAATTTCTTCCCTTTCCATTATAGGGAAGTGATGGGATGTGTAATATGAGATAAATCCTGAAGAAACCTCTTGTAATATTCTTCCCATCCCATGAAACTACGCACCTCAAAGAACACCGGTAAGTATTGCAAAATCCATGATAGATATAATCTTGAAAGGATCGACTACGATACCTTCCCTAGAAATAATGTGACCTAAATACTAAACCTCTGTCTAGAAAAATGCACACTTCTCTAGGTTCCCATATAGTTGTTGCTCTCAAAGAAACTGTAGAAACAGGTGAAGGTGGTCCTCGTGCTCCTCAGGTGTGTATTAGTAAATAAAAATATCAAATAGGAACACAACCACAAAACATTCTAAGAATGTCCTTAACATGCCACTTATCAAACTCATGAATAATGTAGGGGCATTCGTAAGACCAAATGGCACAACTGTGAACTTGTAGTGGTCATATCTATTGCGATAAGTTGTCTTATGGATATCCGACTTCGCAATCCTTAGATGATGATAATTGGACTTAAGGTAAATCTTGGGAAACACAATATGACCCTTTATTTGATCGAAAAATCGTCTATTCATGGAAGGGGGTCATGATTCTTGATCGTTACTATTGACAATTTTTGCACTTGTGTAAAAATGGGCAACTCAATTTTTTTTTTCGATGGAAAAAATTGATGAATGAACCTAACTTGTGGGAGTTTACACTTTAATTATGTTTTACAGCTTAAGTTAATCAACAAATCAAAATGTAACTATGTGTTCTATTGTAGAATTCAACACCTCATGTATACTACTATCCCACATCACCTTCATCAAAGATTCACAAAAGCTTTGAATAACTAAAGTAAAGCCTTTAGGAAGGTAGAGATAGAGGAAAAATTGAGGAATTAGACTCCAAAATAGTAAACATAACTCTTGTTTACATTGCATATGTTCATTATTAGGTTGCAGGTATTTTCAAATTGATCATTTCTATGATTAAGTGTTATTAAATATGTTTTGAGTTGTTTAATTCAATGTAACATCATTACAAATCATAAGAGCTGAAAGTAAATGGAAGTAAACAACTCAATTACGAAATAATATCATTTATTCATTAAGGAAATTCAATTTTTCCCACACAAGCCATGGGATGTAACTTATGATCATCGAAATAAATCATACATATGCATGAAATTAAAATAAAAAGAGTATAAAAAATAACCCATCATTACCTTGGGTTTTATTTTGTTTTTCTTCATCTTCTACATCCAACAACTACAATGTACCTAAAAAGAAAAGGAAAATATCAATAAAGAGCTCATGGTGTTATTATGTACTTATGTGCTATCTAGCTTCAGGAAAATGAACCATTTGAGATCAAAAGCATAAGGTACATCAAGTAAATAATATTAAAATGAAAAGTACTATTCGCAGAGGATCATGGCATTCATAAGAACCATGATAGATAGAAAAGAAAGAGAAAGAAAGTCATTGTGGAACATAAGAGAGGCCAAAAGGTCTATTGTTTTGTAACAATTCAGTGTAAGTGTATAGGTACAGATTGCAACATAAAAGAACTTAATTCATGATTTGAATTTTGTACTAACAAATGCAGATTTCATTTAATATATAAACCAAATTATAGGTTACAGAGGAAGATGCATTCATATCTTTCAAAATGATCAAGATCATACAACTATGTAGAAAAGAAGGATTACAGAAGCTTCAACTTTTGAAAAGTATTCAAAAAGTATTGAGGAGCAAGTCTTAACCAACAACAACAGAAGAAAAAAAAATATTAAAATGCATGTTTTAGTCTCACATGGATAGTAAAATTATGCAAGTATGACTATGACACTTTTTTAAATGATCAAATAGTGATAATATATTCAATACTTCAACAAGTGAGAATCAATCTACAACTACTTAGTAGTATTGAAGGAAGTAATAGTGAGGAATCATGATCATCTTTTCCTAGAGAAACAAGTCATATAACTTGATATGAATAACAACCATGTAATCAAAATGAAATGACAAAATCAAATTCATACAATTCAGAGTTTCATGAAGTACATGAGGAAATTTCCATATAGAAAAGCATTAAATACTTAATGAGAAATCAAATGTATGTAGTTACGGTATTGTTCCTCTAGACTTATATAAAATCATTGGATTGTTACAAAAAGGTAATTTTAAGGATGATATTGATAAACACCACCATAGGATATGGAAAAAGTAGTTTCGTACCCAAATG
The DNA here is from genome assembly GCA_018340775.1 of Taxus wallichiana var. yunnanensis. NCBI lineage: Eukaryota > Viridiplantae > Streptophyta > Pinopsida > Cupressales > Taxaceae > Taxus > Taxus wallichiana. The sequence continues at coordinate 578,555,249 of CM031236.1, forward strand.
TTTGCAAAAATGAAATTTTAGATTTCAAAAGTGAAATCTTTCATACATCTATCAAAAGGTATAACAGACTCCTAGTATAACATATCTAAGACCTATATGTTCTCATCAACAAAAAGGAAGTTATTTGACAAGTTCCATAATCCACTTTTAAATATCAAACAAACGTTAAGTCAAGAGCTCATCAAACTTCCATGTTAACATTTGTTCCATTTAAGAAAAAACCATTACGAAGAACAGAGTTTCAAATCCATGATCTCGAGTTACGAAGAAGGAAGTCTGCAGTCACATCTTTTCAAATCAAACTGATAACTTCTAAAAGTGAAGGATCCATTTAAAATTACAATCATTTTTAACAAAGCAAGGCAAGAAAAGCTAATTATGGACAAACTTATAATAAAGTAAGATACACCGACAATCCGACTAGCTTACTCACGAGAGGAAAATCATCTCAAATGGCCAACAAAGAAAATATGCAAGTTTTTAGCTGAGCATGAGAATAGAATAAAGAAATGAACCAAGAAAAGATTGAAAAAGTTAATAAAACATCATGAGGTACTCGACAATAGGAGGTAAACATGCTCAAAAGGATTCAATGCCAACATCAAAATATTTTTTCACCATGGAGGGAAGTTTGAGTTTTCAACAAGTACATCTATTATTAGCCAATTAAAATCTTCCATTACGAGATAGTACAACATTCCACAAAGATCAACAATAAATCAAGACACACTATTGATGGTAGCTACAACTTAATTAAATTGAAGCAGAAATACATTTTCTATAGATAAAAAAATTCAATAATCTTGAACAACAAATTATTGACCATAAAGAAAACTAATTGCCATATGAAAATAAAAGAAATGAAGAAACACAACCTACAACAACAAGAAATTTCATCTCTTAGGCAACAAGCAATAGTCAAGGTAAAACTTTTAATGGTCAAGAAGTGAAAGGTTATGGAGCTATTTTTCGGATACAGTCATCTAAAGTAACAACACATATTTTTGTGCAAGTCCAAGAATGAATTATTACATAGAATCAAATATAGGAACAACTAGTATTTTTTAGGAACGAAAAACAATTTAACTTTGCAAAGACCCTAAAAGAATAAAGACAAATATTTTTTCTTAAGAAATGATTGATGCATAAAAAAGGAAGATAAAAATCTCCACTCAAGGTACAAAGTCCAAATTACAATATTGTCAAGACCATCAATGTAAGATTCTAGAGCATTCGAGGACATGAACTTGTATCAACCTACTAATTAACATTCTTATTAAGCAAATCAGATTCAGATATATGTCAAAAATTTAGAAAAAATATACACGCAAGGTTACAAATCCAAGAAAACATGTTCCAGTATACTCAGAAACATAACTCGTTTAAAGGCAGGAAAATGGATGTCATAGTAAACTTGGAACAAGGCCAAATAAAAATAAAGCTAGTGGAGATACATAACTTCCTTAAATAAATGTGCACACCATCTAATGCATACATTTAGATCTCTAGTAAACAAATTACAGTAACAGTGAATAAATTTTTTAGATTTCAATGGTATATCAACATAAAATATGAATTCAAAAATCAATTAAATTACCTACATTAAAACCAAATCAAGTTGAGCCAGAAATAGGGAAAAACACAAAATATGTTACTCTAAAACATCTATCTGAATCACCCTCACAAAGATACAATTAAAGATTGATTCGAGAATCATCCAAGTCTATCCAATTAAAATGTTCAAAACCTCATCAGTACGAATCTATAGAAAAGGAGATAAATAGGCACAATACAATTAGAATATCAGTGGGTCACATAGCCTAGTTGGCAAAAGCATTAAAAATCAGAGCTCACAGTGAGCTATTGAAATAAAGAACAAGCCTTTCCATTGAATACAAATCCCATGAACTTCCAAGGAAGCAAATAGTGGTATGAACAAAATAACCATAGTTTTTGGGAAATCAATTTCAAATCGAAATAGCACCAAACCTAGATCTATGGTATAGCCCAGAAGGAAAGGAAATGTATATGTATTTGAATAGAATGATGATATGTGCAAAGAGGGTCACAAACTCCAACAAAATTTTAAACAAGAAAGAGCGACATGACCTAATTTCAGGAAACACAAATCTCATACAAAACCGCATTAAGATCTGGAGAAAGCAAAAATATATGTTGGCCATAGAGTAAACATCGAAGAAAAAGAAGGAACTCAAAACTAATCTTTTTGAAATATCATATTTTAAAGAACAAAAAATATTTGATCTTGGAAGAGGGTTAATACCCATCAGTTGAAAGAACAGAAAGACAAGATCGAACTCATATGCAGAATACAACTAAGAATATCTCTCAAGTCATTAAAATTCAGTTTCACTCATCTAACGAAAATAATGGAGTGTGAATGATTAGAAAAGAAAAAGTAAAGAAAGATCAAAACCTCCATAGATCTCATTGAGACAGGCTACAAGAAATTTTGAGAAACAAAGAAATAAAGGAACCAACTTTTTTGCAAAATACTCATCATTTTCACAAATGGAAACCCTTGAGCTAAAATTTAATAAATGGAGCTCCAAAGCTTGAACCAGAGCTTCAATACCAAGAAATGATGGATATGGGAAAACTCGAAACCTATAAAATGAGTCGATAATAGAAGAATAATGGTTAAAAAGGATCAAATTTTGCAATGAATCGAGATCTAAAGAACATATTCTTGGTGGCGAGCTAAAAAATTGGCCATGGCTTCATTTCTCAAAACGAGTAAGCAAAATGCAAAAATGATAACCTCCACAATCTTTTCACTCAAACCTAACTCATTATAAGTTAACATCAATTTTCCAAAATGATAAGTACAGAATCTAACAATGTACAAAAAAAAAAAGAATATGTAAACACCCAACCGGTACAAAGAGGTAAGGATCAATGATAAAAGATCAAATTGTATTAAGATCTCGATGATGGAAAAAAAAACCATTTCCATCTAACTTTCATTTATTTCAACTAAAGTTACTAGAAGCATTGATGGTCATAGTTTAATATTACAAACATCAATGGTTGAAGACTAACATCGAAAATTGATGCAAAACTCCAAGAAACCATAACTTGAATGAGTTAGCAAATCAATGACAACAGATCAAAAGGACATGAATCCATGTTTCACAATGAAAGCTCTAACTTAAATAGAAGTTTTCCAATATAATCATGGTTAAAGAAAAGTACCGACCTATCATCAACAAATGAACCCTAGGTTATCATGGTAAGTGTTGAGAATTTTTACACTTGTGCAAAAATGGGCAACTCGAAACTACGTTGTTACGATGAAAGGCAGTGGTGAAGTACTCCTAAGGTAAGGGAGTTTTGATATTATTGGTTACTACTAAATTAATTAATGATTAAGTGAAATCTGCAGCTATGTGTGCTATTACAAAATGTAACAGATCACATAGTCAACAATTTCATGATATCTTTAGCAAAAGAACACAAAGGCCCTAAAGGACATCTTTGTTATCTTGATGAAGACACCGAATTACAGAATAGGTGAAGTGTTGAGTTTTGGGACAGCAAACATAAGTGTAGATTACAGAAATCAAAGTTCATTACTAAATGTTACAGTTTCTCATTAATGTTCTTTCCTTCATGATTAAGACATTCAATTAAATGACTGAGTTGTTTAGTTCATCATATAATCCATATAGAAAGCTCAAATGCAGAAAGAAACATAAAAATCATTTAGAAAATTTAAAGTTTTATTCATAAGGAAATTTAAAATGTTCCCACACAATTCGTGGGATGTAACTGGAAAGTAAAGTACAACTACTGAAATAAGAGTTACACATGCATGAAAAGGAAAGTAAAGAGTATGAGTGAACCCATCATTACATTGGGCTTTTCTTCATTGTTCAGAGTAGTTCCATTCCAACTTTTTTCCTTTCTCATCTTCTTTGTAGAAGTCACTGTACCTAAAAAGAATAAAATGCACTATCAGTTACGAGCTCAGAGATCAATTCATATTCCTTACTATCCTAGTTCGTGTATATGAATCTCTTCAAAATTGAAGATATAATTTACTTATAGATCATACTGTATACATGCTCTACTTACTCTGAAAGAAGAAAGAGAAAAGAAAAGAAGAAACATGGACACAAGAGAAGCCAAATATCCAAAGTATTTTCTAACTATTTTCTTAAGTGTGCAGGTACAGGTTGCAGCCAAGAAGAAATAGTAAAGTCATAAGTATATGCTAGAAAGAAGAATTAATGTAACTCAAGCTCAATATTTTCTGCAAATGGAACAAGTTACATTACGAAAAAGACTGAAAATAGAAGTACATGTTTCATTTACAACTAAAAAGGAAGAATCACATTTCAATAAACTCAAGTTCAATTTGACAAGAAAGGGTTACAAATCTGAAACAAAATAAAAAAAGATTTTGGGAAGAATTTGACAGGGCTTTGCCATGTAAAATGGATATTTACAACTTTTCATCATGCTGCTTTCAACTACTACATGCTTTAAAAGATTTATGTAAATCAAGTAAGTGGTACAAAAAAATAGAAAAGCATGCCATGATCAAGATGATAGTTATGATGTTTCAGTTTTATTTACACGTTAGCTTCAAATAGAAAAGCGCTACATTCTCGCATTTCTAATCAAAAATACTACTATAGATGGAAATGGATGAAAGAGAGAATCTGGAAAAAAATTCTAGGGCTTCGCCATGAAAAATCAACATTTTATATTTTCCAGCATACCAAAAATGTTACTATAAAGGAAATAAAATGTCTATGTAAAAGAAACAACTTACAAGAGATCTTAACAAGCATCTAAATCAAGGCTTATGCCTAAAATAGTATCAAAAATAGATGAATTGCTTGTAATTTCCAGAAAGAATTATACAAGGTACAAAGATCTCATGAAATAAAGAACAATCAAAGTACTAATATTGCAAGTTCCAGAATCAAATGAACAAGCCTATTTGTCTATCAAAAGATGACAAATCTCAAAAGAGCTAAATTTCATAATCAGGAAGGATAGAAGAGGAAAGAAATGGTAGAATATATATTTTTGTGAGATGAGCTACAAGTGTCATACAAGCAACTTCAAGTTTACATAAAGACCTCGAGCCCAAATCTGGGACAGATGAGAGTGTACAGTATGCTACATTATACTTTAGAGCTAAATTCAAATGCAAGATTCATGGTTAAATAGAACCAGAAAAACACACAAAGGATCAAAGGTATTTCCTTGACCATGAATCAACACAACAAAGCTGAAACTAATGGGCAGAGTTGACTAAGTTTGGATCAGAACAGAAAAGGACACCACAAGCTCAAATAGAGAGCAAACCCCAAGGTGTTAAGCATTGAAGTGAAGGAATCTACACAAAGATGAAATGCGGAATAGTGCAAAGTCTGATCAAAATCAGGGAACTCAGAGTTTTAAGTAACAAGAAGTGGATCTCAATATTTCTGAAAGTCATTCTATTCCTAAAAAAAATGGCAGAATCAAGAAGGAAGAAGAAATTTGAATACCCATATCAAAGGAAGGATACCCAAATATGGGTTGCATTGTCTCATACCAGAAATTAAAAATACATGTGTAGATAGCCATTAAACAGATCCATTTATAGACATTCTGAGTTGTGAAGATTAGATCCGAGGAGGGAAGTTACAATTTCTAGTTTTCATCGACAAACCATCAAATAGGTATCCATAGATCGGGAAAGGAAGAAAAACTTATTGGTTAAAGTCAAAGATAAGAAAACCTTTGAGAGATCATCAAGTTCGAGCCAAGAGTAGCCACCCAAAATGAGTTTTCAACTCGAAATCCCAAAGGAAACACAAAAACAAGAGATATGAAAAGAAGGAGTGAGATATCAATATATTGAAGTCAAAATGACAACGATGAAGAATAAGAAAACTCAGAGATCAAATCTTACCATTCGTTATAAAATAGTGATACCGTAAGAGCCTATTCAAAGTTCAAAACAATTAAATGATAGCCAAAATGCTTTCGAAAGAGTCGAAAGCCAAGCTCAATAGGAGGAATGATCATAGAGTACAAACAAATCAAGACCTATAGAATCCTCACAGAGCCCAAAAAGGGCAGAAACTCAAACACTAAGGATAGCTAAATCCCAAGCTCAAGTGCCAATGACGGTGTCTACCTAGAAGCTTGCACAACTCTACAAAAGGTGAAGACACAGAAACTTGAAAACACCGATTGTGGCAGACACCAAAGGAATAATACAAAAATTGAGCTCCAAGATCTCACCATTAGGCGTGCCATCCAATGAAGTAACACACTAAAATGGAGCTTAGATCTAGAAGAATCAATAATGCCACCATCATAATCGCTCAAAAGCTTAGATATGATCATATGTACATCGACACAGAGAGACAAAGAGAATAAAAAAATGGAGAACCATTTTTCCAAAAGAAACCAAGCTCAAATGATTCAAACAATGGCATCGAACAAAAGTTTTGCTAGGGCTTCACCCGCATAGTAAAAATAAAATGAAATATACATTAGGGTTGACCTTTTCCTTTATCAAGAAAACTTGAGAGGCAATTTAGACCTAACTCAACCATGGTCCATAAATCAATGGCTCAAGATCGAAAGGACAAAGATAGAAGGCCATAGATCAAGCTCAAAGATCAAAGCAAGTAACCATGGTCAGTTGTCACTAACCACCTTTATTGCCAGGTTAGAAACCCTAACTATGGGTTAGAAATTGATGGTCTGTGATCAAACAATTTGAAATCAATGGCCCGAGCTCATCATCAATATCAAAGCAAACTCAACCCAGATTAATAATGCCACTGACAAATTGCCAAGGGGTGAGTCATCATGCAAGGGGGCTAGCCTCACGCTTTAAACAAAATCATTTCATTTTGACTTGCAAAAGTCTTAACTATAGTCCAACTTCAAATAATGTAAAGTGTCGACCAAATCATATTCACCTATGATCACCCAAAAGGTAAGGTTTATAAACTATAAACAAGTGTTATCCAAATGCAAAAGCTGACAAGTATTACATGGTCATGTTTAGACAAAGGTGGCAACTATATATTATAGCATGTGTTACCAAGGTGGCCTTTCTTTAAAAAGTGCCTCATATACATTTAAAATTCAATAATGTGCTAAGTCCACCAAGGTGACCAAACCATGGTAAAGTGCAAAGGTGGTCCCCACTATTGGAGGGGGTGGAGTTGATTTGCAGAGTGTCACTCATGTGAACACTTAGAAAGAGATGTCATCATCAGATCATGTGCACATGGACAAGTTGACCCCACATTGGATGTTTTTTTTTTAAAATATTACAAATATTTGAATTATTTACTCATAGGGTACAGAGAATTGATTTGTTGCATGCTTCACAAGAGGACAGAATAGACAAGAAGACAGAGTTGTATGTTTAAAGGAAAAGACATGCATAACAAGCAAGCTGATTATTAGCAAATTATTTATCCTTGCTTTCTTAAAAATAGAACAGTCAACTTTAGTTTGATTGTATTGTAATCATGGCTAATAATGCCTATTTGTAATTGCATTCTCTATTTTATTCCTTTATCTATTATTAAATAAAGGATAAAAATAGGATACATGGAAAGTACAAGCCTTAGGCTATTTTTAGGAAGAGGTTAAATTTTATTTTGCTATATATTGTGTGCCTCTTGGCAAAGCACAAGGAGGAATTTTTGATATAGAGTCTTGAAGCAATTTTTGCTAGTTTTTCCTTTTGAGTGTGAAATATTTTCTTCCTTCCCAATCATTTGTAGTTTTGTGCATGTTTTTATTAGTCTTGTGAATGAAAATTCCCTAATTAATCATCTTAACCTATTGCAAAATTCAGTAATTTTTGCATGATATTAATGTGCATGTTCATATTACCAACATTATTGTTGTGATACTTTCCCTCAATAACTCAAAGTGTTTTTCCCTTAACATTCTGCAGAAAAACTATTGGTTCGTGCATCAAGAATCCTTTCACATATCAATTGTGCATATACTCAGTCAAAGCCCTCATAAAAATTTGGTGTATCACCTTAGTTTCAATTATTTTACATTCATCTTTTTCCCTTTAAATCCCATAATCAGTTTAGGATACATCAATAAGGAACCGACCTTGATACTGAGAGACTCACCTCAAAATAGGTATACCCATAGACCTGAGGTGTTTCCATTGTATCTACAAAAGAGAGAGATCAAATTTTGCAAGCTTAGAAAACTTGCAACCATCTCTCTATAGGGTGTACTTTCGAGAGATAATAGTTTTTGCACGCCTGGTGAGACAACGAATCAGATCTGCGTGTAATTTAAAAATTCTATATCATATCCATAGTAGATTTACAGTAGTTACAAAATTTACTTTCAGGAGCAAGGTGCAACAATCTATTCTAAGGATTTTAAGATCTTTTGGTGACTCCATTAAGCTGATTTTAGACCAGTATTGTAGCATGTTCCATGCCTAAAGTGACTACAAGATCATCGGTAAGAGGAATCCCTCCCGAGTTTGTTTCTTTACCTTTGAATTATGCTTTAAAGTAGAAGAGTTGGTAATACTTTACCTTATAATAGACCTAGTTTTGATAACGTTCCTCCTAAAATTCCTTCACCATGTATCAATTTCTCTATTAACATCCCAGTTTTTCAAATGGCTATTCAACCACCAAGGAATTTTGTGACCTTTACTAATGGCATCCCATTAGTAATCCTAGTTTACCATGACATTTCTAATGCTGCCATGAAAATTTTGCCATCATTCATTGGTGAAAATCAGGTGACACCTACATTGAGCACATTAAAGATGTTGCAGCCTTATGTGTGTAGTTCATAATATTACTCATTAAGACAGTAGCTTTAAGACTTTTAGCTACATCTTTTAAAGGGCGTAACTTGCAATGGTATAGAAACCTAGAAATTGGAAGCATAATAACTTGGGATGACTTAGGTGAAAAATTTCTGAAATAGTTCCAGGATAATTCAGATCATTTGTCCCTCATTGAACAATTGTCTACTATTAAAAGAGCCCCTCATGAGTACATGTATAGCTTCAATATCTATTTTTCTAGGACATGGAAAATAATCCTAGCAAGTGTTAAACCTCAAGCTGACCACACTTTCCTTTATTATCTTAGAGCTTTGAATAGTGATATTTCCACTATGATTCAATCTATGGGAGGTAATACTCTTCCGGATGCTTATGATATTGCTATAAAAGCTGAAAAAACCTTATTCAAGCTAGAAAATTGTCACAAAGGCCTTTAATGTCCTTTTTGGTAGATTTAGCATCTATTCCTCAGCCTATTACAATCATAAAACCTATTGTTGTAGCCCCATCAGATGTTGTATTTAAAGCTTTGCAGATTATGGGAAATAAGTTGACTTCAATTGAAAATAGAATTGCATTACCTAGCAGACCCTAATAGGTTCCTTATCAGCAAAATCAATAGAATCAGCAAAACAGGGAGCCTTATCAACAGAGTCAAAATTAGAGGCATCCTTACCAGCAAAGGTAGTTTGACCCAAAGGCTCCTAGTTCATCTAATGCTTTAGTCCTAGTTAATATGGCTACAGAAGAGTGGTGTCAACCTTGCAATCAACCTCATTCAGCTACAAGTTGCCCTTATGCTTTTCTGAATCCAAATCTTATTGCACAAACTCAATCTGAAACATTGTTCATGCCTCAAATGGAGAGTGGGCAGTAAGAAACTTATGTTTAGAAAGCACCTGAACAAAATTTAGTCAATTTCAATGAGGAGGATTTCATTGCGGTCACTACTAGGGCTCAAGGAAAAGCTATTGAAAGTCAAAAACAACAAAATAGGCCTGTCCTACCTCACTCACCGATAAGACAACATCTATGGTCTAAAAATTAGCCACCAAACCTATTGTTCCTCAAAAAACAACAAGTGTTTCAATTGATAAAGGACATCAAAAACAACTACAAAATTGACCCAAGAAGACTGTTTATACCTCGATATCAAAGGCACCGAAGAAGAAATAGTTTTTGTTAAGGCCTACGCTAAGATAGTTGAATCTATCTCTAAAACATTTGCTTCTTTTAACATTGTTGATGTAATGAAAAATCATAATGTTAACATCTCAATATGGAACACTCTAAGTATTCCTTGACAAGAAGATTTACTTTCTCATGAAATAGATAAACTACATGATTTCTTCAAAAATAAAAGAAAATGAGGTTCAAAAAGTAGACATGGTCCTTGAAATGTTCGAACAAGACCGCATTAAACAATTTAAATGGATGGTTCAAAAAGTTCTTAATGATCATGACATCAAGAAGCCACCACCATTTTATTTATCACTGACTTATTAGAGAACATCTAGTTCATAATTACATGGTGGAAAGTGGCGCAAGTAGCATAGTTATGTGAAAAGTAATTATAGAAAAATAATAAGTATGTAGTATGAGCCTATAGAAAGGAGTGTCTTATAGCTTGATGGAATTTCAACTAATACGATTGGTGTAATTAGAAATTTCAATGTGACGTTACATGCTTGCCCAAATGTTTCTATTCTGCAAGATGTTATTGTTGTGGATTTTCCTCCATACGCTTTATGCTTATCTAAAGACTTCACGACAAAAATAGGAGGTTATCTCTCTTGATTGGTCCTTCATATTTTTTACACTACTCATTACTGTGTCAAAGTTACTATTAATTCAAAACCATTGGCCAGATTTCACATTGAGCCTCACTCTCCAAATGTGGTGGCTTAGGTTTCAACATCGATGGTGTTTCTAACATGTTTATGGTTGAAAAGACAGTGGAAGAACATGCTCATGATCCTTTTAAAAAGTTTAAGAACACCTATTTGGTGTGTATTGTATGCACGAAGAAAATACACTTCCTTGTTGTCCAAAACAAAAGTTTCAATAGCGAGAATTTGGAAGCTTCATTTCGATGGAGCTAAGAACAAGAAAGGACAGGAGTAGGTTTGATGCTCAATTCCCCAACGAACAAAAGGTATTTCTTAGCTTTGAGTCTCTAATTTTCATGTACTTGCAATGTAGCCAAATACAAAGCATTAACTCATGGCTTACTTTGGGCCAACAAGAGAGGTATTAGCATACTACTGATTTTTGGTAATTAAGTTTGTTATCAATCAAGTAAGGAATTTCAATGTTTGTAAGAATCCATTAATGAAGTCTTACAGACATAGAGTTTTTGATCTAATGGAAGATTTTGATGTTATTAATATTCAGTCTATTCCTAGAGTTGAAAATAAGCGTGCAAATAGACTTGCAGCAGTTGGTGCTAGTTTCGAAATGCTGGAACAAATTGAAAATAAAAAAATTCAGCCGCATATAAAGCTAATTGTCAGGCCCTCAATACCTGATAATGATTCAAATTAGAAAGTTTTTGAAAGTGATGATAAAATCTATAGGTTTTTACATTAAGAAGATGAGTTTTCTGCTGTTAATCAAGATAAATTACAACACTTATATGGTGACCAGATTGTTCATTGAAGACAAATAAACCGCCTCGGTTTGGTCACATTAGAAGACATCTTTAGGACTGACAATCGTTAAAAAGGCCAAGACTAAAATGTCAACCCATGCTGATAATTACGAAGAGATCTCAGTTGAAGAAGGGAAAAAGTTCTTTCTTGGAAAGTTATGTTCCTTAGTAGAAAAACAGTCATTTGTTAATCTTTGCAAGGAATTTAAAGATGTTTTCACTTGGAAATACCAAGACCTTAAAGGATTTGATCCCAGCTTAGCACATCATACAATCAAGTTGCAGCAAAATTCTAAACCTATTAGATAGAAATAAAATAGAGCCTCTAATGAGGAAAGAAATATCTAAGTTGATTGAATTAGGTATTATATTTCCAGTTAAGCATTCATGTTGGGTAGCTAATCTTGTTCTATTAGGAAGAATGGTGAAATCAAACTATGCGTAGATTTTAGAGAGATCTCAATAAAGCTTCATTAAAAGATCATTACCCACTCCCAACTATGGATCAGATTTTAAGAATAGTTTCTGGTGTATATATATTATCTCTCCTGGACGGTTATAGTGGATACAATTAGATTTTAGTCTGGGAAGAGGATAGATATAAAACAACTTTTACCACTAAGTGGGGTACTTATGCTTACAAAAGGATGCCTTTTGGTCTTTCAAATGTCAATGCAACATTTCAACATGTAATAGACATGGCTTTCCGAGCTTGTTAAATAAATGCATTCTATTTTATTTAGATGACATTTCCATGTTCTCAAAAAATCCAAAAGAACACTTGATACATCTAAGGCAGACCTTTTAGTAATGTAGAAAAATTGGGATATCTTTGAATCCATTTAAGTCTATCTTTTCAGTACATAAAGGTAAATTTCTTGGTCATATTGTTTCCAAGTAAGGATTAGCAATTGATCCTTTCAGGATCAAAGGTATATCACAACTATCATTACCTCATCATAAGAAGGAGTTACATAGTTTTCTTGGAAAAATCAACTTTGTTAGAAGATTTGTTCCAGATTTTGCAGCATTGGTTAAACCATTAACAATTATGTAAAGAATGAGAAAAATTTATCTTGGACCAGTGAAGGGAAAGAAGGATTTGAATCAATCAAATCAGCTATCTCTCAAGATCTTACTCTTGCAAATCTATATTTTGATAAGGATTTTACAATCTATGCACTTGCAGGAGCTGAAACAATCTCAGCTATATTAACTCAAGTCAATGATGAAAATATTGAGCAACCTTTTTCTTTCTTTGGAAAAAGCTTGCATGATTATGAAGCAAGGTACACGTTCCTTGAAAAAAAAGTACTTTCAGTAGTCAGAGGACTAAAGAATTTCAAGTACATGCTTTCAAACAATAAAATCAATGTTCTTGTTTCTCACCCAAGTGTGAAAGCATCCTTACTAAATAAAAAATTGAATGAGAAAAGAGAAAATTGGATAACGAAGGTCATGGAATATGATGTTGATATCCGGGTTGCTAAGATGGTTTGAGGGAAAGGCTTATGTGAACATCTAATTGCTGATATGGAAAAACAACAAGCTACAGAACCAGATGATTCAAAACAACATGTTGAAATTGCGTATCAACAATCAAAAATCATGGTTCAACCTTAAAATCAGCATCCTGAGCCCACTCATGGGATTCAAGAATTAAGATAGATGACTGATTTGGCTAACTATCTACAACATGGCACTTATCTCAAAGGTATGTACAAGAATAAATGAAGATATTTAAGATTAAAAGTTGTACCTTATATCTTCATTGATAATGTGTTCAAAAAAGAGATATAAATGGAATCTTATTGCGGTGTGTTGACTTTGATAAAATTTAAAAAATATTGTCAAAATTCCATGAAGGACCTACGGGAGGTAATTTTTCAAAGACGTACTATAGCCTTAAAAATTATGAAAGTTGGTTACTATTACCCTAGCATATTCAAGTACTATTTTGAATGGATCGAAAAGTATTAAAAATGTGATTTCTTTGTTGGAAAAGAATGTTTAGCTTCGCTACCCATATAGCCTATCTTAGTTGATCAGCCTTTTATGCAGTGGGGTCTTGATTTTATTGGCATGATAAACCCACCTTTGTCCCAAGGACATAAGTGGATCTTAACTACTATAGATTATTTTACACGATGGATCAAGCAAAATCCTTGAAGGATGCTAATGAGGCTTTGATACTATTCTTTTATAAAGGAATAGTCTACAAATTTGGTGTTCCAGCAACTATCATATCGATAACGCTTTAGCATTTCTTGGTGCAAAGATAAAAAATTAGGTCATCAACTATGGAATTTACTTAAGTTCTTCATCTAATTATTATCTGCAAGGTAATGGGTTAGCTGAAAGTACTAACAAGAACCTTTTAAGGATCATCAAAAGAAGACTCAAAGATAATCAAAGAGCTTGGCATCGATGTTGAATTCACACTTTGGGCTGATAGAGTGACTCCTAAAATATCGGTTGGCAATTTACCATACAAAATTGTGTACGAAAAAGAAGCAAAAATGCCTATTTCGGTTGAGTTACATACATTGGGCTTGCTTGCACCAAATGGAGGTACTTGAGAATGAACCATTATAGGTTTGTTATATAGATTTAATGGAATTACAAGAGCTAAGAGATAAAGCCCATTTGAATATGGAAAAGAATCAGAGACAAATGAAGAAGACTTTTGATAAGAAAGCCAAATTCAGAATCTTCAATGAAGGAGATATTGTGTTAAAGTGGGATGTTAATCATGCAAAGTCAGGAAGACACTTGAAGTTTGATACAATCTGGAGTGACCCCTAAATGATTTCATCTTGCAAAGAACACAATACTTTTCAGCTTTCAAATCTGAATGGAGAGGAAATTCCCATTCCTATGAATGGTATGTTTCTCAAACATTGCTATTGAAAATCTTACAGTGATTGTTAGAGTAGGATATCCCTTCAATAAGTGCAGTCCCTGCACATTGCATTGTTTTTCAATTTAATAAGTGCGTTCGTGCTGGTGATCTGGTTTAGCAGATCCTTTCCCAATTTTAGTTCCATTTTGGAAGGGTTGGACATTTCAGAAAATACAAATGTTGGTAACATGTTTGGACTCCATGCCAAATGGACAAGAGTAAGGCAACTCGATCTATAAGCTAGTAGGCAACTTTCCCCACAAGATCGCCACAAATGTTGACAATTTTTTCACTTGTGCAAAGATGGGAAACTTGAAAATTCATCATTATAGTAAAAGGCATTGGTGAAGTATACCTAAGCTAAGGGATTTTTATTATTATTGGTTACTGCTAAATTAATTAATGATTAAGTGAAATCTGTAGCTATGTGTGTTGTTACAAAATGTAACAGATCACATAGTCTACAATTTCATGATATCTTCAGCAAAAGAACACAAGGGCCCCAAAGGACAGCTGTGTTGTCTTGATGAAGACACCGAATTACATAATAGGTGAAGTGTTGAGTTTTAGGACAGAAAACATAAGTGCAGATTATAGAAATCAGAGTTCATTACTGAATGTTACAAGTTCTCATTAATGTTCTTTCCTTCATGATTAACACATTCAATTAAATGAATGAGTTGTTTAGTTCATCATACAATCGATACAAAAAGCATAAATGCGAAAGAAATATACAACTCATTTACAAAATTCAATGTTTTATTCACAACGAAATTTCAAATGTTCCCACACAAGCCGTGGGATGTAACTGGAAAGTAAAGTATAGCTACTGAAATAAGAGGTACACATGCATGAAAAAGAAAGTAAAGAGTATAAGTGAACCCATCATTGCCTTGGGGTTTTCTTCATTGTTCGAAGTAGCTCCATTCCAAATTTTTCCTTTCTCATCTTCTTTGTAGAAGTCACTATACCTAAAAAGAATAAAATACACTATCAGTTACGAGCTCAGAGATCAATTCATATTTCTTACTATCCTAGTTCATGCATGAGAATGCTTCAAAACAAGAGATATAATTTACTTGAAGATCATACTACATACATGCTCTACTTACTCAGAAAGAAGAAAGAAAAAGAAAAGAAGAAACATGCACACAAGAGAGGCCAAAAAGCCTAAGTATTTTCTAATTGTTTTATTAAGTGTGTAGGTACAACTTACACCAAGAAGAAATAGACAAGTCATAAGTATAGGCTGGAAAGAAGAATTAATGTAACTCAAGCTCAATATTTTCTTCAAATGGAACAAGTTATAGTACAGAAAAGAGACTAGAAAATAGAAGTACATGTTTCAGTTTGTAACTAAAAAGAAGAATCAGATTTCAAGAAAGTTGAAGTTTGGCTGAAGAAGAAAAGGGTTACTGGCGAAACAGGATAAAAAAAAGATTTTGAGAAAATTTTGACAGGCTTCGCCATGTAAAATGGACATTTACAACTTTTCATCATGTTTCTTTCAACTACTACATGCTTTAACAGATTTATGTAAATCAAGTAAGTGGTACAGAAAAATAAAAAAACATGCCATGATCAAGATGATAGTTATGATGTTTTAGTTTTCAACTACAAGTTAGTTTCAAATAGAAAAGTGCTACATTCTCTATTCTGAATCGAAAAATACAACTACTATAGCTTGAAATGGATGAAAGAGAGTTTCTAGAAAAAAATTGCAAGGGCTTCACCATGAAAAATCAACATTTCATATTTTCTAGCATACCAAAAATGTTACTATAAAGGAAATAAAACGCTTATCTCAAAGAAACAATTTATAGAGATGTTAACAAGCATCGAATCAAGGCTTATGCATAAAATAGTATTAAAAACAAATGAACTGTTTGTAATTTCCGGAAAGAATCATACAATGTACAAAAACTTCATGAAATCAAGAACAGTCAAAGTACTAATACTATAAGTTCTATAATCAAATGAACAAGCCTATATGTCTATCAAAAGATGTCAAATCTCAAAAGAGCTAAATTTCAAAATCAGGAAGGATAGAATAGAAAAATCAATGGTAGAATAAATATTTGTGACAGAGGAGCTACTAGTGCATCCAAACAACTTCAATTTTACATAAAGACCTTGAGCCCAAATGGGGACGACAATGAGAGTGTACATGTATGTTACATTATACTTCAGAGCTAAATTCAAATGCAAGATTCATGGTTAAATAGAACCAAAAAAACACACAAAGGATCAAAGGTATTTCCTTGACCATGGCTCAACACAAAAAAGCTGAAACTAATGGGAAAAGTTGACTAAGTTTGGATTAGAACAGAAAAGGACACTACAAGCTCAAATAGAGAGAAAACCCCAAGGTGCTAAGCATTGAAGTGAAGGAATCTACACAAAGATGAAATGTGGAATAGTGCAAAGTCTGATCAAAATTAGGGAACTCAGAGTTTTAAGTAACAAGAAGTGGATCTCAATATTTCAAAGTCATTATATTCCTCAAAACAAATGGTAGAATCAAGAAGGAAAAAGAAATCCGAATACCCATATCAAAGGAAGGATACCCAAATATGGGTTGCATTATCTCATACCACAAATTAAAAATACATGTGCAGATAGCCATTAAAAAGATCCATTTATAGAAATTCTGAGTTTTGAAAATAATATCCGAGGAGGAAGTTCTGACAGTTTCTAGTTATAGTCGAAACCATTAAATGGGTATCATAGATCGGAAAGGAAGAAAAAATTATTGGTTAAAGTCGAAGCCGAGAAAACCCTTGAGAGATCATCAAGTTCGAGAGCCAGAGTAGTAGCACCTGAATGAGTTTTCAACTGAAAATCCCAAAGGAAACACGAAAAAAGGAGATATGCAAAGAAGGAGTGAGATATCAATATATTGAAGTAAAAATGACAACTATGAAGCATAAGAAAAATCAGAGATCAAAGCTTACCTTTCATTATTGAACAGTGATACTAGAATAGCCAGTTCAGATTTCAAGACAATTAAATGAAAGCCATAACACTTTTGGAAGATTCAAATCCATGCTCACTAGGAGGAATGATCACAAAGTAAAAAAATCACAGAATCCTCACAGAGCCCCGAAAAGGGCAGAAACTCAAAAACCAAAGGATAGCTAAATCCCAAGCTCAAATGCAACAACGAGTCTACCCGAAGCTCACACAACTCTACTGAAGGTGAAGACACAGAAACTTGAAAACACTGATAGTGGCGGACACCAAAGGAATAATACAAAAATCGAGCTCCGAGATCTCACCACCAAGGCGGTCATCCAACGCAAAGTAACACATAAACCAAATGGATCTTAGATCTAGAAGAATCAACAATGGCACCCCCATAATCACTCAAAAGCTCAGAAATGATCATATGTATAGCCACACAGAGAGCTCAAGAGAAGAAAAAAAGACAAAGAACCATTTTCGTAAAAGAGACCAATCTCAAATGCTTCAAACAATGGCATCAAACAAAAATTTTCCAGGATTTTCCCACATAGTAAAAATCAAATGAAATATGCATTAGGGTCGAGCTTTTCCTTAATCATAAAAACTTGAGAGGCAAGTTTAACCTAACTAAACCATGAACCATAAATTAGTGGCTCGAGATCGAAAGGAAAAAGATAGAAGGCCATAGATCAAGCTCAGAGATCAAATCAAGTAACCATGGTTAGTTGTCACCGACCACCTTTATTGTCGGTCGAAACCCTAATCTGGGGTTAGAAATTGATGATCTGATCAAATAGTTTGAACTCAATGACCCGAGCTCATCATCAATATCAAAGAAAACTCAACCCAGGATTAATAATGCCACCGAAAAATTTCCAAGGGGTGAGTCATCGTGCAAAGGGGGCCAGCCTCATGCTTTAAACAAAATCATTTCATTTTGACTTGTAAAATTCTGAACTATAGTCCAACTTCAAATAATGTAAAGTTCTGACCAAATCATGTTCACCTATGATCACCCAAAAGGTAAGGTTTATAAACTATAAAAACGTGTTATCCAAATGCAAAAGGCGATGACATGTATTACATGGTCATGTTTAGACAAAGGTGGCAACTATATATTATAGCATGTGTTATCAAGATGGCTAAATATGACAAAGGTGGCCTTTTTACAAAAGTGCCTCATATACATTTAAAATTCAATAATGTGCTAAGTCCACCAAGGTGGCCAAAATATGGTAAAGTGCAAAGGTTATCCCCACTATTGGAGGGGATGGAGTTGATTTTGAGAGTGTCACTCATGTGACCACATAGAAAGAGATGTCGCATCGAGATCATGTGCACATGGACAAGTGGACCCCACATTGGATGTTTATTTTTGCAAATATTACAAATATTTGAATTATTTACTCATAGGAAGAGAATTGATTTGTTGCATGCTTCACAAGAGGACAAAATAGAGAAGAAGACAAAGTTACATGTTCAAAGGAGAAAGACTTGCATATCAAGCAAGCTTATTATTAGCAAATTATTTACCCTTGCTTTCTTAAAAATAGAACAATCAACTTCAGTTTGACTGTATTATAATCAAGGCTAATAATTCCTATTTGTAATTGCATGTTCTATTTTTATTCCTTTATCTATTATTAAATAAAGGATAAAAATAGGATACATGGGCAAGTACAAGCCTTAGGCTATTTTTAGGAAGGGGGTAAATTTTTATTTTGCTATATATTGTGTGCCTTGGCAAACCATAGGGAGGAATTTTTTGATATAGGAGTGCTGAAGAAATTTTTGCTAGTTTTACCTTTTGAGTGTGAAGTATTCTCTACCTTCCTAATCATTTGCAGTCTTGTGTATGTTTTTATTAGTCTTGTTAATGAAAATTCCCTGATTAACCATCTTACCCTATTATAAAATTCAGTAATTTCTGCATGATATTAATGTGCATGTTCACTTAGTAGTATTGTTGTGATACTTTCCTCAATACCACAAAGTGTGTTTCCCTTAAAATTATGTAAAATAACTATTGGTTTGTGAATCAAGAATCCTTTCACATATAAATTGAGCATATACTCAGTCAAAGCCCTCATACAAATTTGGTGTATCACCTTAGTTTCAATTATTTTATAGTCATCTTTTCTCTTTAAACCCCATAATCTATTTAGGATACATCAATAAGGAACTGCGCCCTTGATACCGAGACTCACCTCAAAATAGGTATACCCACAGACCAAGTGTTTCCATTGTATCTATAAAAGAGATATCAAATTTTGTAAGTTTAGAAAACTCCTGTAGCCATCTCTCTACGGTGCGGTTTCGAGAGATAACAGTAAGTATTCCCACCAACAAAGAATTCAAGGGTCTCGAGCATGGTGAAAAGGGAAATTTTCCCTAATTATTTTTTGTTTTGAGCAATTATTTATATGGTATTCTTAATGTCTCCCTAGGAAAGATGAATCTTTCAAAAAAAAAAATTCTACACATTAGGATAATCAATGAATGATTAAGGTCCAAACTATAGTCTATGCCACCAAGATCAAAGAATTCCCAAGCATTATTCAAACCATTTATGTGCCATGTAATTCAAATAAGGATAATTATTTTTATGTCATGTATGCTTATACCCATGTCAATAATGATTAATGATTACCTTAAAAATTTCTAAGATACATTAAACCTTCCTAAGGAGACCCAACAAAAAGAATCAAACAAATATCTTGTCGCATGGCCAAGTCAAAGAAAAGTATGTTATTGTGAACTGTCCGCACAAGTGAAAATAATGCACACAAATAGGTCAACATCGAGTCATGTATGATAACAAAGTGGATCTAATTACCTTATTTTTCAAAAAATAAGGGTATTATTATTGAACACATGCCTATAGGTGTTCCCCACATTTCAAATGAATAATTATTGCTAAGTGTTGAAGACAAAAGGAATTATTTTACTTACACATAATGTATTTTAGCATGCCATCACTAGAATACAAAACAAAAATAAAACCAAAGTACCCTTGTAAGTGGGTGAATACATTTCATGCACTTTGGAGATGAATTGAATAACAAGCAAGAGTTATTATTAGCTAAAACTGTTCACCCAAGTATATTAATTGCATTAAAAATAGAAGAGTCAACTGTAATTTGACTAGAGTGTTTTTTTTGTAACTAAGGTTGTTAATGCCTCATTGTAAACAACATGTCTATTTTTATTCATTTATTTATTCATGATAAAGGGGTAAAATTAGGATGCATAAAGAGTACAAATTGTATTCTTTTTTAGGAGG
This sequence comes from Taxus wallichiana var. yunnanensis, assembly GCA_018340775.1. NCBI lineage: Eukaryota > Viridiplantae > Streptophyta > Pinopsida > Cupressales > Taxaceae > Taxus > Taxus wallichiana. The sequence continues at coordinate 578,575,878 of CM031236.1, forward strand.
GTTTGGGTGAAGTATTTTGGCTATATATTTTGTGCTCTAGTAAGGCACAATGAGGACTTTATGACACATGAGTGTTGATGCATATTTTTCCAAGTTTTTCCCTTAAATGAGAACATGTCATTTCCTTTCAAATTATTTTCAGTGGTGTTTATCCTTCCATTAATTCTTGTGAATGTTAATTCCCTAATTAATTCTCTTTCCTTTATGTAAATTTGGTGTTTTAAATACAATATTAGTGTGAATGTTAGCTCTATGTTGTTGTGATTTATCCCTCAACACAAAAGTGTTTTCTTCAGGATCAAACTAAAAAAATTGGTTCATGCTTCCATAATTTGTTCTAAATTTTATTGTTAATGTACTCAGTCAAAGCCCTCACTCAGTTTGGTGTATCACCCCATTTCTATTGAGTTACAACAATATTTTACCCTCAAACCCTAAAAAAGTAGTTTAGAATACATAAATAGGGAACCAATCTTATTACCAGAGACTCACCTCAATAATAGGTATACCCATAGGCGTGAGGTGTTTCCACTCAGTATCTATGAAAGTGAGAGATAGAACAAGTTTAGAACCCATACTTGTCATATCTCAACAAGGGTGCACTTCTGCGAGATAAAAGTTTTTGCATGCTGGTGGGACCATAGATCAGATCTGCAGCAGCGAGAATACGGTAATTTCCAATAGATTTATAGAAAAATAACAATACTTTTTAAGGAAAAATTTGTAGGTATTCATTGAAAATCAAAATAAAATTATTTGGGCACTCCGTAAGGCTGATTTCATGCTAGTTTTACAGCATGTCCCATGCCTAAAGTGACTAGAAGATCTTCGATAAGAGGACTTCCTACTGATTTTATTTCATTACCTGTAAATTCTGTAAGAAGAAGAAGAGTTGGAAAATACCTTACCTTATAATAGGCCCAGCTTTTATAAACCCTCCTCCCCTTCCTTCACCATGTGTTAATATTTATGTTCAAATCCGTGTAATCACAATATAGCAACCACAACCACCACCCAAAATTTTTGTTATCTTGATTAATGAAAACCCTTTAGTAATTCAATTGTATGATGATGTACCTACTCCTATTTTAAAAGGTTTACCTTCACTTACCGGTGAAAATCAGATTACTCCAACTAAACATATTAAAGACATTACATCCCTTTGTGTAGTCCATAATGTAACTCATGAAGATGTAGCCTTAAGACTCTTGGTCGTATCATTTAAAGGACAAACTATGCAATAGTATAGAACTTTACCGATAGGGATTATAAAAACATAAAATGAATTAGAAGATAAATTTCTTTAAAAAAATCAGGATAATTCTAATCATTTATCCCTTAAAGAACAATTGTCTACAATCAAGAGAGATCCTCATGAATTTATGGCTAGTTTTAATATTAGATTTGCTAGAACTTGGGAGAGAATTCCATCCAGTGTTAATCCTCAAGCTGATCATGTATTTTTATACTATCTTAGAGCTTTAAATAGTGATATTTTAGCCATGATACAATCTATGGGAGGAACTACACTCCCAATAACTTATGATATTACTATTAGGGATGAAAATAACCTTATTCAAGTTGGTAGATTAGCCCCAGGTCTTCTATGCCTCTTATAACAGATTTGGAACCCATACCACAACCTATTACCATAATGGATTATGTTGTTGCAATACCATCGGATGATGTATTTAATGCCTTGCAAACTATGGGAAATAAATTAACATCAATTGAGAATAAACTAGCTCAGCCTAGTAGGCCTTATCAAAATACTTATCAGACAATCGAAATATAGACAACCATACTACCAAAATCATAATTTTAGGCAGCCTTATCAGCAAGTCAATTTGATCCTAAAGCTCCTAATTCATCTAGCACTCTTGTTCTAGTCAACATTTTTCTTAAGAGTGGTGTTTACCTTGCAATCATCTTCATTCAGTTCTAATTGTCCAAATCCATTCCTGAATACAAGTTTTATTGCACAACCCCAATCTGAAGCATTATTCATGCTTCAAATGGAGGGTGGGTAAGAAGATGCTCAGAGTAAGAAATCACTTAAATATAACTTAGTTATTTTTAGAGAAGAAAATTTTATCGTAGTTATAACGGGTCTCAAAAAAGGGCTCAAGAATAAAGAAAAATAAAAAAGGACTTGTTTTACCTACAATTACTTATAAATTAGCAAATGAAAGCCAAAAAATAGCAAAGAGGCATGTTGTTCCTTCAAAATCAGCAATCATTTCATCTCCTAAAGAGCAGCAAAAAAATTGTAGCCTAATCCTAGAAGATTGTTCATACCTCATATTTCAAATACTACTCACAGAGTCAAGTTTCGCTAAAGCTTATGCTAAATTTTTTTGAATCCTTTTCTAAAAATAATTCTTATTTTAATATTTCTTGTTTTAATATTTTTGAGGTAATGAAAAAACATAATATCAGTATTTCATTATGGGATACTTTGAGTATTCTAGGACAACAAGAGCTACTTGCTCATGAGCTTTCTAAGTTGTAGATTCCTTCAAAACCAAGAGTGAAAAGGAATCTCAAGAAGATGATATGGTCCTTGGTACAATTGGATAAGATAATATGAAAGAGATTAAGTGGATGGTACAAAAGGATTTAATTTCTCATGATATTAAAAATCCACTACCATTTTATTTATCTTTGATTATTGGAGATCATCTAGTTCATAAGCGCATGGTTGAAAGTGGTCCAGTAGCATAGTAATTCCTAAAGTAATTACAGAGAAGTTATCCTGCAGTATGAACCTACAGAAAAGAGTGTATTGTAGCTAGATGAGACAACAACCAACACAGTTGATGTCATTAAAAATTTGGAGGTAACATTACATGCTTGTCCAAATGTTTCTATTCTTAAAGATGTAATTGTTTTAGATCTACCTAACTACTTTTATTTATGTTTATCAAGATATTTTATAGTAAATATAGGAGGTTATCTTTCTTCAGATGGGCATTCTTATTCTTCACTACAAGGTGTGGAACTAAAGTTACAGTTAATTCAGAGCCTTTGGCTAGATTATATATTGATCCTCATGCTTTAAATGTTGTAGTAAATTATGCATCCATAGATCAGATCAATTTTGATGTCACAAAACATGTTTCTACAGTAGATGGTGTTTCAATTTTTTTATGAATGATAAAACTTAGGAAGAGCATGCTTACGATCCTTTGAAGGAAGTAGAAGAAGGTTTATTTGGTGTTTATTGTTTGCATGAGGAAGATGCACCTATCCCTTTGCTATCCAAAATAGAAAATACAACAAAAGGCTTATATGGAAGCTTCATTTCGATGGAGAAAAGAACAAAAAAGGACAAGGTGCAAGTTTGATGCTTACTTCTCCTTCAAATGAAAGGTATTTTTAAGCTCTAAGTATATAATTTGCATTTATATGTAACGTTGTTGAGTATGAAGCTTTAATTCATGGCCTTTAATGGGCCAGAAAAAGAGGTATCAACATGTTACAAGCATTTGGTGATTCAAAGTTAGTGATTAATCAAGTAAAAAAATTTAATGTTTGTAAGAATTCATTGCTAAAATCTTACAAACATAGAGTTTTAGATTTAATGGATGATTTTGAGGCTATTAACATACCATCCATTCTAAGAGCTAAAGAAAACCATGCAGAAAGACTTGCAATAGTTGGTGTTATCTTTGAAGCGCTAAAACAAATTGAAAACAACAAAATAAAACCACATATAAAACTGATTATTAGACCTTTAGTGCCTAATAATGAAGAAACTTGACAATTTTTCGAAGATGATGAGAAAATCTATAGATTTATGCAACAAGAAGCTGAATTTTCTACATTTAATCAAGAAAAATCATAACACTTATATGGTGATTAGATTGTTCACCAAAGAAAAACAAGTTACCTTAACAGATGGTTACTTTAGTGGATATATTCACTTTTGATGATCGACTTAGAAAAGATAAATGAAAGATCTCAACTCACACTAACAACTACGAAGAGATCTTAGTTGATGACGAAAATAAGTTATTTATTGGAAAGGTATGTTCCTTAGCTGAAAAATAATATTTCATTAATTTATGTAAAGAGTTTACCAATGTTTTTTCTTGGAAATACCAAGATTTGAGAGGATTTTATCCCAGTTTAACTCAGCATACCATAGAGTTGCATCTAAATTCAAAACTGGTGAGGAAAAAACAAATGTGTGTTAATCCCAAGATTTAATCCTTGATGAGAAAAGAGTTATCTAAGCTGATTGAATCAAGTATTATATTTCAAGTTAAGCATTCAAGTTTGGGTAGCTAATCTTGTTCATGTTTGAAAAAGAATGGTGAAATCAATTGTGTGTGGATTTTAGAGATCTTAACAAGGCTTCATTAAAAGATCATTATCCACTGCCCAACATGGATCATATTTTAAGAATAGTTTTAGGATCGAATAGGTTTTCCATGCTAGATGGTTACAGTGGATACAATCAAATTCTTTTCCGTGAAGAAGATAGATATAAAACAACCTTCACTACAAAGTGGGGTACTTATGCTTACAAAAGAATGCCTTTTATACTTTCTAATGTTGGTGCAATGTTTCAATGTGCAATGGACATGGATTTTCATAGCCTATTAAATAAATTCATATTAGTTTATTTAGATGATGTTACTGTATTTTCAAAGAATTATGATGATCATCTTATGCATTTAAGGTGGACTTTTCAACTTTGTAGATAGTTTGGAATCTCTTTGAATCCCAAAAATTCTATCTTTTTAGTCCATTGAGGTAAATTCTTGGAAAATATTGTTTCTAGGCGGGGTTTATCTATTGATCCTTTCATAATTATAGAATTTTCACAAGTATCCTTACCTCATCATAAGAAGGCATTACAAATTTTTCTTGGAAAAATCAACTTTGTTAGAAGATTTGTTCTAAATTTTACAGCATTATTCAAGCCATTAACAACTATGTTAAAGAAAGATAAAACTTTATCTTAGACAAGTGAAAGAAGAAAAGGATTTTAAGCTATCAAGTCAGCTATTTCACATGATCCTACCTTGGAAAATATTAATTTTGATAAGGATTTCACGATATGCACTTGAATGAGCTGAAATAATTTCAGCTATATTAACTCAGGCTAATGATGAAAATATTGAGAATCCAATTGCTTTCTTTGGTTAGAGTTTACATGACTATGAGAAAAGGTATACTTTTCTTTAAAAAACAAGTTCTTGTTGTGGTTAGAGCACTAAAAATTTCAAGTACATACTTTCAATGATAACATACATGTTTTAGTCTCTCATCCAAGTGTTAAAGTGTTCTTGTTGAACAAAGAACTGAATGAGAAGAGAGTGGGTTGGATTACAAAGGTTATGAAGTATGTTATTGACATCCACTGTTTGCAAAACTATCATGAGGTATAGGATTATTTGAACATCACAGTTTGCTGATATGGAAAAATAATAGGCTGTAGAATCAGAAATTCCATTACAACATGTTGAAATTACATATCAATAGTCAAAAATGTTATTACATCCTGAAAATCAGCAACAAAACTCAATCCATAGGTTCAAGGATAAAGTTAGATGACTGATTTCATTGATTACTTGCAATATGGTACTTATCCGAAAGTTATGGACAAGAATAAACAAATATATTTCAGATTACAAGCTATACATTATGTTTGCATTGATGGTGTGCTATTCAAAAGGACATAAATGGAATTTTTGTGCGATGTATTGATTATGACAGAGTGAAACAATTATTATCTAAGTTTCATGAATGACTGCGGGAGGTCACTTCCCGGCCACATACTACAACCTTAAAGATTATGAAATATGGTTATCATTGGCTCACCATATTTAAGGATTGTTTTGAATGGATGAAAATGTGTGAGAGATGTGCATTCTTTTTTGGATAAGAAAGTTTAGCTTCACTGCCTCTGCATCCTATTTTAGTGGATCGTTCCTTCATGCAGTGGGGTTTTGACTTCATTGGCATGATAAATCCAACTTCATCACAAGGACACAAGTGGATATTAACTGCCATGGATTATTTCAAACATTGGATTGGAGTAGAATTTTTTAAAGAAGCTAATGAGACTTCAATCTTATCATGTTATGAAGGTATAGTTTACATATTTGGTGTTCTAGCAAGTATCATTTTAGATAATACCTTAACGTTTCTTAGTGCAAAAGGCAACATATTGGGTACATAAGCCTTTGTATGTATTTAAGTACTTTGTCTAATTACTACCATCAAGATAATGGATTAGTTGATACTACTAATAAAAATTAGTTAAATATTATCAAAAGAATGCTAAAGGACAACTAAAGAGCTTGGTATCGATGTTAAATTTAAAATTTTAGATTGTTAGAGTGACTCCTAAAAATCAGTTGCGATTCAACGTTCAAGCTTGTTTATAGACTTGAGGCAAGAATGCCTATTTAAGTTGTGTTGACCACATTAGATTTACTACATAAAATGAAATTACTTGAGAATGAACCAATACATGCTCATTATGTAGAATTAATAGAGCTGCAAGAGCTAAGAGATCAATCTAATCTGAACATGGAAAAGAATCAGAGACAGATCAAGAGAACATTTGATAAAAAGGTTAAGTTAAGATTCCTCAATGAAGGAGACATTGTGCTGAAATGGGATGCTGATCATGCAAAGCTAGGAAACCACATGAAGTTTGATACAATCTGAAGTGGTCCTTATATGATTTCATCTTGTAAAGACAAAAATGCATTTCAACTTTCAAGGTTGAATGAAGAGGAACTTTTTATTCATGTGAATGGTATGTTTCTTAAACATTGTTATTGAAAATACTACGGTGTTTGGTTATAATAGACTTTACCTTTCAATAAGTGGAGTTTAAACACATTGCAATGTTTTCAATTCAATAAGTGCCTTCATGCACGTGAATTGGTTAACTAGATCCTTTCCCAACTTTAGTTTTGATTTTTAAGAAGTTTGGTTTTTCAAATAAGGCATTATTTTGTTATAATGCTTTGAATCTATGCCCAATGGACTAGAGGAAGGTATTGGTCTTGAAATGTATATTTCCCAATGGACTAGTAGGTATATTTCCCAAGAAGATCACAAGAAATGTTGACAATTTTTGTACTTGTGCAAAAATGAGCAACTCAAAACTTTTTTTTGATGGAAGGAATTGTTGAAAGAACCTAAATTGGGGGTATTTATAGTTTCATTGTGTTTTTGAGGTAAGTAAATAAACAAAGAAAAATATAGCTTAATGTGTTGTTGATGAATGCAACACCTCGCGTATGTTGCTATCCCATAATGAAAATCACCAAAGATGCACAAAATCTCCAAAGAATTGAAGTAAATCCTTGATGAAGATGGAGATAGAGGTAGACTTGAGGAATTAGACTCCAAAACAACTAGCATAATTTTTGTTTGCATTGTAGATGTTCATTATTAAGTTACAGGTATTTTAAAATTGATAATTTCATGTGATTAAGTGTTATTAAATATGTATTAAGTTGTTTAATTCAATGTACCATCGTTACAAATAATAAGAGATGATAGTAAAAGGAAGTACATAACTCAATTATAGAAATAATGTCATTTATTCATTTAGGAAATTCAATGTTTTTCACACAAGCTATGGGATGTAACTTATGATTATTGAAATAAATGGTACATGTGCATGAAATTAAAATAAAAATAGTATAGAAGGAACCCATCATTTCCTTGGGTTTTCTTTTGTTCTTCATTGTTTCAGTTCCAGCTTCTCCATCTTCATCTTCTACATCCAATAGCTATAGTGTACCTGAAAAAAGAAAAAAAAAATATCAGTTAAGAGCTCAGGGTTTTAATCTATACTCATGTGTTATCTAGCTTCAGGAAAATGAACCATTTGAGATCAAAAGCATAAGGTACATCAAGTAACTAATACAAAAATGAAAAGTACCATTTGGTAGAAGCTCATGGCATTCACAAGGAATCATGATAGATAAAAAAGAAAGAGAAAGAAAGTCACTATGGAACATAAGAGAGGCTAAAAATCCTATTGTTTTCTAACTATTCTGTTTAAGTGTGCAGGTGTAGGTTGCACAAGAAAAGAACTCAATTCATGATTTGAATTCATTACTACGAAATACAAATTACATTTAATGTATAAACATAATTCCAGTTACAAAGGCATATGCATTCATATATTTCAAAATGATCAAGATCATATAGCTATGTAGAAAGAAATGATAACGGGAAGCTTCAACTTTTGAAAATTATTAAGGATCATGTCTTAACCAACAAAAATTAAAGAAACCTAAATATTAAAATGCATGTTTCAGTCTCACGTGGAAAAATAGATTATGCAAATATGAATTTGAAACTTTTCCGGATGATCAAATAGTGATAATCTATTAAACACTTCATCAAGTGGGAAGAAATGTACAACTACTTAGTAGTATTGAAGGAAGTAATAGTGAGGAATCATGATCAGGTTTTTCTAGAAAATTAAGTCTTATAATTTTAGATCAATAGCAGCCACGCAATCAAAATGAAATGAAAAAGTACTATCATCCAATTTAGAGCTACATGAAGTACATGAGAAAATTTCCATATAGAAAGGCATCAAGACTTAATGAGAAATCATATGTATGCGATTATAGAATTATTCCTCTAGAGTTACATAAAATCATTGGATTGCTATAAAAAAATTCAATTTTCGGATGAAATGTAGTTACACCACCACAACAGTTGGATAAAGCGATGTTGTGCCCAAATGTTTACACAATGAAATTTCAGATATCAAAAGTGAAATCTTTCATACATCTATCAAAATGTACGCAGAATCAAGGTATAACATATCTAAGACCTATAGGTTCTCATCAACATCAAGGAAGTTGTTTGACAGTTTCCAAAATTCACATTTCAAGATTAAACAAACATTCTTCAAGATCTCATCAAACTTCCATGCTAAGAGAGATGTTTAATTTAAGAAACAACCATGAGGAAGATGAAAGTTTCAAATCCATACTCTTGATTTATGAAGAAGGGATTTAGAGATCATATCTTTTAAAGCAAAATGATATCTCCTAGAAAGTGAAGGATCCATTTAAAATTACAAGCATTCTTATCAACAAGGCAAGAGAAGTTAACTATGTACAAACTTATAATAAATTAATATACATTAAAAGTTAGAATAACTTACTCAGAAATAAAAAGTATCTCAAATGACCAACAAAGAAAATATGAAACTTACTTAGGTGAGCGTGAGAACAAAATAAATAAATGACCCAAGAAAAGATTAACAAATTTACTAAAAGAACATGATGTATTCATCAATAAGAGGTACATATGCTCAAAATGATTCAATTCCAACATAAAAATGGTGTTTTCATGATGGAGGGAAGTTTGAGTTCCAACAAGTACATTTATTGTTAGCCAATTAAAAGCTTCCATTACAGATAGTACAATATTCCACAAAGATCTACAATCAAGCAAGACACACTATTAATGCTAGCTATAACTCAATTAAATTGAAGCATAAAATAATGTTTCTACGAGATCAAACAAAGTGAATTATCTTGAATAGTAGGCTATTCATCATACATACAAATGATTATCATATCAAAATCCAAGAAATGAAGAAACATAACCTACAACAACAAGAATTTTCATCTCTCAAGAAACAGGAAAGAGTCGGTTACAACTTCTAATGGTCAAGAAGTGAAAGGATATGGATCTCTTTTTAGGATACAGTAATTCAAAGTAACAATACATATTTATGTGCAAATCCAAGAATAAATTATTGCATATAATCAAATACATGAACATCTAGTAGTTTTCAAGAAGGAATAACAATTTTAAGTTAGAAATATCCTGAAAATTGTTTCTTAAGAAATGACTGATGCAAAAAAGAAGAATCTAGCTACGAGATCTCCACTCAAGGTGCGAGTCCAAATTACAATATTTTCAAGACCATCAATGTAAGCTTCCAGAGCATTCAAGGACATAAACTTGAAATAAAAACAATGCATCAACCTATTAAATGGCGTCGTTATTCAAAGAAATCAGATTCAAAGATATGGTAACAATTTCAATAGAAATATAAAGGCAACATTGCAAATCAAGGAAATCCAGAGTGAATATACTCGAAGCACAATTCGTTTGAAAGAAGGAAAATGAAATTCATAGCTAAACCTAGAATAGGGCCAAATGAAAATAAAGTGAGTGGAGATACCAAACTTCCTTAAATAAATGTACACAACATCCAATGCATACATTCGGATCTAGAAAAAAATTAAAAAAATAGTGAATAAAGTTTTTAGATTTCAATGGTATATCATCATAAAAGATGAAGCAAAGCATCAATTAAAGTACCTACATAAAAACCCAAATCAATTCAAGCTAGAAAGCGGAAAAATACGCAATATGTAACTCTAAAACAACTATCTGAATCACCATCACCAATTTTGCATTAAAGATTGATTCAAGAATTAGCCTAGTCTAGGAAATGAAAATGTTCAAACCTTCATCGATGCAAGTAGTGGAAATGGAGAGCTAAATAGGAAAAATATAACATGCATATCAATGGATCACAGAGCCTAGTTAGTAGAAGCATTCAAAAACAAAGCTCAAAGTGATCTATTGAAAAAAATCACAAGCCTTTCCATTGAATAAAAATCCCAAAAATTCCAAGGAAGAAAACAATCGTATGAATAGAGAAACCAATATTTGGCAAATTGATTTTAAATCAAAATAGCAAACAACCTAGATCGTGGTATAACCCGAAGGAAAGGAAATGTATATGGATTTGAATAGATCGACGATATGTACGAAGAGGGTCACAAACAACAACAAATTTTAAATGACAAAGAGTGACACGATTAAATTTTTGGAAACCCAATGCTCATACAAAAACCTATTAACAACTGGAGAAAAAAATATATGTTGGCCATAGAGTAAACAATGCACAAAAAGGAGGAATACATAAATAAACTTCTCGAAATTGTGTCTTTTAGAGAAAAAAATTAGCTTCGAGCTCAAACCGATATGCAAAATATAAGTAAGAAGATCTCACAAGTCATTATAATCCAGTTTCACTCATCCAACAGAAATAATGGAGTTTGAATGATCATAAAAGAAAAAGTAAAGAAAGCTCAAAACCTCAATATAGCTCATTGAGATAGAGTGGAAGAAATTTCCAAAAACATAGAAATGAAGGAGACACTTTTTTGCAAAATGCTCACTATTTTTCACAAATGGAAACCCTTGAGCTAAAATCCCATAAACAAAACTCCATAGCTCGAACCAGAGCTTCAATACAAAGAAATGACAGTTATGGGAAAACTTAGAAACCTATAAAATGAGTCGATAACAACATAATAATCGAAAAACATGATCAAATTTTGCAGTGAATATAGCTTGAAAAAACATATTCATGGCAATGAGCTAAAAAGTTGTTAGGGCCTCACCACTCAAAATGAGCAAGAAAAATGGAAAAGTGATAACCTCGAAAAAATTTTCACTCAAACCTGACTCATTCTAACTTAACATCCATGGTAAAATTTACAATTACAAGATCAAACGGTGTACAATGAAAACCACAATCTAACCACCTAACTCATACATAGAGGTAAAGATAAAAAACAATCAAATTATACAAAGATCTAACGATGGATGGCAAAAACTACCATTTATCTCTTAGTTTCATTTATTTCAACAAAATTTTCAAGAAGCATCGATGGTCACAATTTAATGGTAAAAAGATAAACGGCTGAATACTAACATCAAAAATAAATACAAACCTCCAAGAAACCCTAACTCAAATGAGTTGGTAAACCAATGATAATAGATCGAAAGGTCATGAATCGACATTTCACAATACAAGCTCCAACTTAACTAGAAGCTTCCCAATCTAACCATGGTTAAATAAAAATACCAACTTGTCATAAACAAATGAACCCTAGCTCATCATGGTAAGTATTCCCAATGACCAATAATTCAAGGGTCTAAGCATCGTAAAAAGGAGGAGTTTTCCCTAATTAATGTTTATTTTGACTAATGATTTATATACTAATCTCTCCCAAAGAAAATCCAAATCATTAAGACAATGATGTTGTTTAGAAATTAAGATAATCAATCAATGATTAAGTTCTAAACTATAGTCTATGCTTTGCCATGATCAAAGAATTCTGAGCATTATTTAAATCAAAACTATGGCATGTAATTCAAAGAGGGCTAATGATTTGTATGCCATGTATGATTATACCCAGATCAATAATGACTAATGATTACCTTAAAAATGGAAAAGATACCTTAAACCTTCATAAGGAGACCCCACAAAAAGATTTAAACAAATATTTTATGCCATGGCCAAGTCAAAGAAAAATATATTATTGTGAAATGGTCCCCACAAGGGACGGGAATGTACACACAAAGGTCAACATCGAGGCATGCATGATAAAGAAAAGTGGAGCTAATTACCTAACTTTTCACAAAATAAGGGTATTATTATTGTGATCATGCCTACATGTGGTCCCCATATTATAAGTGTATAAGTTTTGCTAGGTGTTGAAGACAAAAGGAATTATTTTACTTACACATAATGCATTTTTACTTGCCATCACTATAATACATAACAAAGATAAAACCAAAGTACCCTTGTGGGGTTAATACATTACATATACTTTACAAATGACTTGAACAAAAATCAAGAGCTATTATTAGGTAAAAATATTCACCCAAGTATATTAATTACATTAAAAATAGAATAGTCAACTACACTTTGACTAGAGTGTATTTTTATAACTAGGGCTATTAATTCCTTATTGTAAACAACATGTCTATTTTTATTCCTTTATTTATTCATGATAAAGGGGTAAAATTATCATACATGGGTAAGTATAGACTGTACTCTATTTTTAGGAGGGTTTGGCTGAAGTATTTTGGTTGTATATTATGTGCACTACCAAGGCACAAGGAGGAAATTTTGGACACAAGAGTGTTGATGCATATTTTTACCATTTTTTCCCTTGAATAGGAACTCATTATTGCCTTTCTAATTATTTGCAGTGGTGTGTATCTTTCCATTAATTATTGTGAATGTTAATTCCCTAATTAATTATCTTACCTTGCTACAAATTTGGTGTTTTCTATACATTCTTAGTGTGCATGTTAGCTTTTTGTTGTTATGATTTATCCCATAACACACAAGTGTTTTCCTTAGTATCAAATTGAAACCCATTGGTTCATTCTTACGTAATTCATCTAAATTTTATTGTGCATGTACTTAGTCAAAATCTCGATCCAATTGGTGTATCACCACATTTTAATTTAGTTACAACAATATTTTACCCTCAAAACCCCAAAAAAATAGTTTAGGATACATCAATAAGGAACCAACCTTGATAATGAGAGACTCACCTCAACAATAGGTATACCCACAGACATGAGGTGTTTCCATTGTATCTACGGAAGTGAGAGATAGAACAAGCTTAGAACCCCTTGTGTCATCTCTAAACAAGGGTTTACTTCTTAGAGATAATAATTTTGGCACACTTTCGGTGGGACCATGGATCATATCTACAAAAATATATAGTAATTAATAACATATTTATAGAAAAATAAAAACACTTTTCAAAGGACAAAGAGACAGATATTTATTGAAAATCAATGCAAAATTATTTGGTGACTCTGTAAGGCTAATTTTAGACCAATTTCGTAGCATTTTGCATGCCTAAAGTGACTACAATATCATCGGTAAGAGGACTTCATGTTGATTTTATTTCATTAACTTTAAATTATGCAAAAGGAGGAGTTGGCAATACTTTACCATATAACAAGACCGGTTTTGGTAACCCTCCTCCCCTTCCTTAACCACGTGTTAATATTATTTTTCAAATCCCAGTTATCACAATGCACCAAACACCACCACCACCCAAATTTTTTTTACCTTTACTAATTGAATCCATTTAGTAATTCAAGTCTATCATGACATACCTATTTTTGCCTTAAAAGGTTTACCTTCATTTAATGGTTAAAAGTAGATTACCCCTACTGAGCATATTAAAGACAATGCATACCTTTGTGTTGTCCATAACATGACTCATGAAGATGTAGCCTTGAGAATTTTAGCTACATCATTTAAAGGACAAGCTTTGCAATGGTATAGAACTTTACCAATAGGGAGTATAACAACTTGGGATGAATTAGGAGATCAATTTCAAGACAATTTTGATCATTTATCCCCTATAGAACAAATTTCTACAATTAATAGAGCTCGTCATGAATTTATGCCTAGTTTCAATATCATATTTGCTAGAACTTGGAAGAGAATTCCAACTAGTGTTAAACCTCAAGCTGATCATTCATTTTTATACTATCTCAGAGCTTTAAATAGCAAAATTTCAGCCACGATACAATCCATGGGTAGAAAGACACTCCCAACAACTTATGATATTACTATTAGGGCTTAAAACAACCTTATTCAAGCTGAAAAATTATCCCTAAGGCCTTCTATGCCTCTTATAACATACTTAACACCTATACCAAAACCTATTACCATAATGGATTCTATTATCGTAGTACCATCATATGACATATTTAAGGCCTTGCAAACTATGGGAATCAAATTAACATCAATTGAGAATAATCTAGCTCAGCCTAGCAAGCCTTATCAGAATACTTATCAACAAAATCAGAAAAATAGGCAGCCATACCAGCAAAATCAAAATTATAAGCAACCCTTTCGAGAAAATGCAATTTGATCCTAAAGCTACCATTTCATATAGTGATCTTATTCCAGCCAACATGGCTTCAAAATTGTGGTGTTGACCTTGGAGTCGAGCTCGTTCTATTATTAATTGTCCAAATGCATTCTTGAATATAAGACTTATTGCAAAACCTCAATCTGAAGCATTATTCATGCCTCAAATGGAGGGTGGGCAGTAAGATGCTTAGAATAAAAAATAACCTGAAAAAAACATAGTCATTTTTGGATAAGAATATTTTACTGCGATTTAATGAACTAGGTCTCAAGAAAGTACTCAAGATAAAGAAAAATAGCAAAATGACCTGTTTTACCTACAATTATTGATAAATTAGCAAATGTAGGTATAAAATTTGTAAATAGTCATGTTTCTCCTTCAAAAACAACAAGCATTTCAGCTCCTAAAGAGAATCAACAACAATTACAACTTGATCCTAAAATATTGATCATACCTCATTTTTCAAAAGTTTTTAAATCGAGTTAGTTTTTGCTAAATCTTATATGAAAACTATAGAAGCCTTTTCTAAAATTTTGCTTCTTTTAATATTTTTGAGGTAATGAAAAAACATAATATTAATATTTCATTATGGGATGCTTTGAGTATTCCAAGACAACAAGAGCTACTTTCTCATGAGCTTGCTAAGTTGCATATTTCTTCAAAACTAGCAGAAAAGGAAGCTCGAAAGCTGATATGGTCCTTGGTACAATTGAAAATATCGCATGAAAGAGGTTAAGTGGATGGTACAAAAGGTTATAAATGCTCATGATATTAAAAATCCACCACCCTTTTATCTATATTTTATTATTAGAGATCATCTAGTTCATAACTACATGGTTGATAGTGGTGCAAGTAACATAGTAATGCCTAAAGTAATTGCAGAAAAATTAGGCCTGCAGTATGAACCTACAAAAAGTGTATTACAACTAGATGGGACATCAACCAACATAGTTGGTGTCATTAAAAATTTGGAGGTAATGTTACATGCTTGTCCAAATGTTTTTATTCTTCAAGATGTAATTGTTGTAGATCTACCTCCCTACTTTGCTTTATGTTTATCAAGAGATTTTACAACAAAGATAGGAGGTTATATTTCTTTAGATTGGTAATTCTTATTCTTCACTACAAGGTATGGAACTAAATTTATAATTAATTTACAGCCTTTGGCTATATTTCATATTGAGCCTCATGTTTCAAATGTTGTAGAAAATTATGCAGCCATAGATCAGACAAAATTTGATGTCACGTGAAATTTTTATGGATTAGATGGTGTTTCTAATTTTTTATGAATGAAAAAAATCAAGAAGAGCATCCATACGATCCTTGTAAGGAAGTAGAAGAAGGTTTCTTTGGTGTATATTATTTGCATGAAGAAGATGCACCTATCCCTTTGTTGTCCAAAAAAGAAAATAGAGGAAAACGGTTATGGAAGCTTCATTTCGATGGAGCAAATAACAAAAATGGACAAGGTGTATGTTTGATGCTTAATTCTCCTTTGTATGAAAGGTACTTTTCAGCTTTAAGTCTATAATTTTCATGTACATGTGACATAGCTGAATAGAAAGAGTTAATTCATGACCTACAATGGGCCATAAAAAGAGGTATTAGCATGTTACAAATCTTTTGTGATTCAAGTTTAGTGATTAATAAAGTAAAAAATTAAATGTTTGTAAAAATTCATTGCTAAAATCTTACAAGCATAGAGTTTTACATTGAATGGATGATTTTGAGGCTGTTAACATGCAATTTGTTCAAAGAGCTAAAAATAAAACAAGTAGACGAGAATTGCAGAATTTGGTGCTAGCTTTGAAGTGCTAGAACATATTGAAAACAAAAAAATACAACCACATATAAAGCTGATTATCAGACCTTCAGTGCTTGATAATGAAGAAAACTGGCAAGTTTTCAAAGATGATGAGAAAATCTGTAGATTTCTACAGCAAGAAGTTGAATTTTTTGCAATTGATCAAGAAAGATTACAAGACTTATATTTTCATCAGATTGTTCAACGGAAGAACAACAAGCTGCCTCAAGGGCTGGTTACTTTAGAATATATCTTTAGTTTTGATGATCAACTAAGAAAGGATAAAGGAAAGATCTCGACTCACACAGATAACTACGAAGAGATCTTAGTTGATGATGAAAAGAAGTTATTTATTGGAAATGTATGTTCCTTAGCTGAAAAAAATATTTCATTAATTTATGTAAAGAATTTAAAAATATTTTTTCTAGAAATACCAATATTTGAGAGGATTTGATCCCATTTTAGCTCAACATACCATAGAGTTGTAGCCAAATTAAAAACCAGTAAGGTAGAAACAAAGGCATGTTAATCCCAAGATGAACCCTTGATGAGAAAAGAGTTATCCAAGCTAATTGAATTAGGTATTATCTTTCCATTTAATTATTTCAATTGGGTAGCTAATCATTTGTGCATATGAAAAATGAATCATGAAATCCAACTGTTGTGGATTTTAGAGATCTTAACAAGGCTTCATTAAAATTTCATTATCTATTGCCCAACTGAGATTAGATTTTAAGAACATATTCATGATCGATAGGTTGTTCTTGTTAGATGGTTACAGTGGAT
This sequence comes from Taxus wallichiana var. yunnanensis, assembly GCA_018340775.1. Taxonomy (NCBI): domain Eukaryota; kingdom Viridiplantae; phylum Streptophyta; class Pinopsida; order Cupressales; family Taxaceae; genus Taxus; species Taxus wallichiana. The sequence goes on from CM031236.1 coordinate 578,593,191, forward strand.
ACAATCAAATTATCTTTGTGAATAAGATATATATTTAAAACAACCTTCACAAAAACTGGGGTACTTATTCTTACAAAAGAATGTCTTTTATAAATGTTATCCCAATTTTGCCCCCCAGAATAATTTATCAAAGATGATCCCACACGAATAAAATCAAAGGGTCGTCTCTATTCTACGAGCTCACATTCAAATCCAACAATCAAGGGGCAGGCGAGATCTACAATGGAGGAGTAGGGTCAGTGAAGAATCGAACAACGTCAAAAGAAGCCAGATGCTCACATGAGAAAAACATGGAAAGAATCGAAGTTTTCAGACTTAGCCACATACGAGTCAACTCGGGGTTGAACAACAGAGACTCGTGGAAGGTCTCATGTGTTAAATCGGTGCAATTTCAAAAGGTGCATCAAAAAGGTAGGTCCCGCATGTGCATTGAGCCTCCACACGCCCAATCGGTGTAACTTCAAAGGTGAGACCCAAGGGATGGTCCATAAATGATAGAATCCTAAACAAAGACTCTAAATGATTGCAAGCTCGCCACATAGTCAAGGTCCAACGAGAAATAGAATAGGTAGCGGGCCCAAATTGGCTAAGTATGGAAGAGCCGAGAAGATGCCACGTGTCTCTTCGGTGCAACTTCAAAGGTAAATCCAAAAGTAGGTTTCCAAGCAAGCGTGGATCTTCCACATGTCCCGTGCCGAAAAGGGGATAGAAATGAGGCTATTTAATCGGATAAGGAAAGGAGTACTATTGGAAGCCTCCACGTGTCTCAATGGTGCAAATTTAAAAGACACAAATTTCAAAGAAGGACTCACGAACTAGCACCAACCTACTACGTGGTCGAGCCTTAAAGTTTAACCAACCCTAAACCGGTTAAGTATAGAAGAGCCAGTGGAATTCTCCACATGTCATCTCAGTGCAATTTCAAAGGAAGAATCAAGAGTGGGTTCCCAAACAAGCGTGGGTTCGCCATGTGGTCAGAGTCAAAAATGGGACGAGTAATCCCAAATCGGCTAAGTATCGAATGATCAATGGAAGTGTCCACGAGTCACCTGGGCACAACTTCAAATGGAAAATCGGAGATAGGTCCCAAATGCACGCTGAGCCTCTATGTGTCCAAGATCGGACATATGACCCCGCTAAACAAAATGGACTTAGCCAAAACACAAATAAATAGAGAAAAGTTGTGGAAGGAGCCACGTGTCTCTTCGGCGTAACTTCAAAAGAAAAATAAAAAAGTGGTCCCCAAACATGCACCAGCTCTACACGTGGCCATGTTTTAAGTCAAAGCGGGAAGGTGGGTCTCACGGAGGAAGTTTGAATTTTTGGATTTTTTTAAAATGCATAAATTATAAAATTAAGCCACACCTCCGCCTGACAATTTGGAGAAGCCACATGTCAGGCCTAAATTACATGTGGGAAGGTAGGCCTTGGAAGGATTTTTACCAAAAGCCGGTTGTGAGGCCTAGGGAAGACTTTTTGCCAAAGTGGAAAAGGCAGGTTGGCGGGCCCGAAGATGACTTTTGGGAAATGTAAAGTTGCGGGGCCACAAGATTTTTTTACATCTTTTTCCACTTTCATAAAAGTGTAGTTTGCAAGTGCGGCCTGCGAGCCCGAGGAGGTTTGTTCGCCAAATGGAAAATGAGAATCTTACGGGATTACGGGGAATTTTTGTACTTTTGTAATTTTTGTGCAAAAGGTGCAAAGTGAATTTCGGGCTTGCAAATCCATTTTGCAAAACTGGGTTTTTGCCATTTTTGTATAGATTTGATTCAAATATTCAAATGGGCATATCTTTCGATCCAGTGCTCAAAATTCAACAAATTTGGTACTGTTGGAAAGATCTCAACCTCCTCTATGCCATGGAATCTTGAAAATTTAATTTTGAAAAGGTTAGGTGGGTAAAAATATGAAAACATCTTTCATGCCATTAATGTATGATCCGATCACTTCAACAACTAGATCAAATTTGATTTGATCCACTTTTCTTCCTTCTTCAACACGCCAAATAGACATGGAGAGGCAGACTTGATAGATTGTAGGTGGATTTATAGGGGCATTGATGGCTAGTAGCTAAGCTTCCAAATAAGATTTCCCACCTCCTTTTCTTCTCCTCTCTTCGCTTCATCTATAAAGGTAAGAGCTTGGCTCATTGTAAAGGGTTGGACATTCTTTCTTTGTGCCCTCCCTTTTTCTCTGCTCTGCAGGTGAATTCGTGGAGCCTCAAACCCCTCCATCCAAATTGTAATGCAATTTCTACCTCTTGGCTACTGTAACACTGTATTATCAATTCTTGGAGCAATAGAATAAGTTTGTGGATGATTTCAACCCTCTCTTATGTTTATTTACTTCTTCCTGATCCCTCATTGCAATTTACTTGGTCATCTGTGCATGGTGGTTGTATTAGATTTTAATGGTCTATGTTTGATACAAAATCTAGTGTTCAATGATTCCTTTGGTGCATCACCTCTGTTAGTTTAGGTTTAATATATTACATATTCTTAACCCTATCTCCTTGGCAAGTTAGAATGGGATTTAGAATGACTCTCTCGCAATCAACTCGTGCCCCTGAATAGAGGTATAGGAGTCGACCTTCATATGGATAGCTCTCTCGACTCACAAAGTCACAAACTTTGAGAGATGCTCTAATTTCTGCAGTCACACTCGGGATCTTAACCCATCAAGTTACAAATTTCAAGGGTGTTATGATTTTACACTATTAGTTTTGGCACACTCGGTGGGACAGTGTGAAGCACCTTACCACTTCATTTCATCAGTTGATCTGTTCTTTGTGAGATTCGGTCTTTGGAGGTATATGTAAAGCACATCTGGTGACTCCATCTTCTCAACAACCCATTCTCTCGAGTTGTAGAATTTCCTTCCATTCATTTTCCTTTCCACATCTCCCATTTTTTTCCATCCCATGAAGTTGTGCAATCATGACTTCATTTCCATCTTGGAATTCACACTTACAGCAGTGTTGCTTGCTATTCGAGATCCATCTCCGAAAGATTTCACAATGAGAATCAATAGTATAGATATCCCGGTGATCCAGATTCAAATCAGTTTGGTCATTTGCCAAACTATACAGTTGTTACAGAGCATGGATATACATATTTTAGAGGTAGTTCCACTCTTGAAGAAGATAATTTTTACATGGAAACCTTGAGAATGGAGGCTCACATGGTATAATCAAGGGCCACAACTTAGATTAGATCGTTCCAAATTTTCTATAGGGCACCTTGTCCATGGGCTGACCCTATGCCAAGACATTATAGCCCTCAGGAGAAGATTGACTTCATGGTTGAAATGTTGCCTCACCTTGCACAGTGGATTGAGGATATTGAGGCATATGAGAAAAGTGTGAGACAACCTTTTCAATGGGTAAGTCAGTCACTAGCTCCTTGTCCTTCATTTTCTCTTTCTCAAACTCTATCATTTCAACATGGTCAAGAGTCAAGCCCCTCACTTGCTGCCCCAAGTGTTGATTTCCCTTCTCCATCTCCTAATCTTCCATCTCATCTTAATTCTTCTACCCTTTTCCCTCCCAAGTAGTCATTCCCTCCAAACAAACAAGAAGTTCCACTTCCCTCTCCACCACAAAAAATAACAAAACTAGTTAAATCCAAACCTACCCTTCCTCTTACATCCCAAAATCCATATTGGGAATATGAAAATCGACAACTGAGCCAAGGGCAGCACAAAGAGGAACCCAATAGAGAAGAAATGGTAGAAAATATGAAGAGTTGGGATGTCATATTTGGGTTTACAAAGATCCCCTTGATGGTTAAGCCAATAGAAGAGGTCAAGGTTGAAGAGCCAGTGGTGGCTAAGGCTGAGTTTGAAGAAAAAAGAAACAAGAACAAGAGGAAGAAGATCAACAATCTGTATGCTCTAAATGTAGTTTCCATGATGGCACTTTCTCTAAAGAGAATGTTGATCTAATCAAAGTTACACAACCAATTAAGATAGAGGAAGAACAACCAGCTCTAAGTCCATTGAAGAGGAGTAATTGGAAGAGATCAAATCAAAGTTGAAGCCACTTGATGAAGGAAGCATTATGGAATATTTTTGCTTTCATTTGAAGGGCCTGATTTGATATATGAATCCTTGAAGGAAGAAGAAAAATCAATCCCAAGTCCAATTGAAGAGGAGCATATGGAGGTGACCAAGATAGATTAATAGGCCTTTGAATCATGAGTCATTTATACAAGAAATTATAGATCCGTCTCCCATTCAACCTATCCAAAAGTTTTATTTTTTGGAAGAGTTTGAACTCACTAGCTTCATGTTTGAAGATGAATTTTATATGGTGAAAATAATGAATATTTTGAGATTACCATGCAAGGGGAGAGACCTTTCTCGTATTAGAACAATGACAAGTTTTATTTCCTATTAGACTTAAAATAATGTTCTGATAAGGAGGAGCCAGTTAAAATTGTAATCTTTTCTCCCCCATCATTCATCCTTCAACCATAAGAACCTCTTTCCGTAGAAGAGAGAACGTGCAAGCACAACTTGTAGTTTGCAACATGCCTCTTGAATAAAAGTTGGAAGATTTTGATCTTCCAAAAGCCACACTCTTGTAGAGGAAGGGAAAGAGTATGAGGCTATCATCCCTCTCACATCATGCATTTGGGAAGATCTGTAAGAATACAACATTTTTGGAGTTAAATATCAGAGTAGTGGGCAAATTCAAAAGACTAGTCCTTTCCCAATCAGATACGTGGCTTAATTAGAGCCAAGGGAGAAGCCACAACTAGTCATGCTTGCTTCTAAGCATGAGGATGAATGTCGAATACCAAGGATCAGCTATAATTCCTCTTTAATCCAAATATAGAGTAACTAAAAGAGGTATTTTTCTTGTTTCTAGTTGACACCTTGATGATTTGGGTGGAGTATTAGCCTATTGTAAGTTTTTCACTCATACCAACAACCAGATTCAATGCCAAATCATCTTCATGGCTACAAATTGTAAGAAAGGGCAGCTACTTTGCATTTCCAGTATCAAGTTTTGTTTGAAATTTCTTGTCTCTTTCATTAGTGTAGGGTAGCAGTAGGTTTTAATTCCTCTAAGTGTGTATGCACATTGTCTTGTTGTAGTTTAGGTTTCAATTTCCCTAAGTGCCTTTGGCATAGATTCTGTTGCTCCCATGTTGTATTGTTGTGTAGTTCAGTGTGCCTCTAGTCCATTTCTAGAGTAGGTGAAAGCCCCAGGTCAATACAATTTTCTACTCTTAGAAATTCATTTTCAAGATTTTTTTATGAAAACTGAGAGTGCAGAGAGAAGGGCAAGCTCAGGGTCATAGGTCGTAAGTATCCGGGCTCACGGTTTCAGGGACAAGATCAGTATCAGGATATCATTCTTGCATCCATTCCCAAGGGATGCAATAAGGCAAATGGTCTCTTCATCTAGCAGGAAGAAGTCCCCGTGAGTCACCAAACTATTATCCCAATTTTGCCCCCAAGAAAAATTTATCAAACACAACCCACACAAAAGAAAATTAAATGGATCAGCTCTGCTCTGCGAGATCACATTCAAATATAACAATCAAGGGGAATGAGGAATCTACAATAGAGGAGTAGGGTTGGTGAAGAATCAAACAATGTCAAAGGAGGCCAGAGGGTCACAGGAGGAAAATGGGGAAAGACTCGAAGTTTTCAGACTTAGCCACATACGAGTCAACTCAAGGCCAAACAACAAACTTGTGCAAGGTGCCATGTGTCATCTCAGTGTAATTGAAAAAGGTGCATCAAACAGGTAGGTCCAAAATGTGCGTTGAGCCTCCACGCAACCAATCAGCACAACTTTAGAGGTGAGACCCAAGGGGCAGTCCCAAAATGACCGTGAAGCTTCAACGTGTCCCAAGTCTACGGGGAGGTCTCATCACCGTTGAAAAGTCATAGACCCATAGAGGGTGCCACGTACCTCATCTGTTTAACTCCAAGGATAGAATACAAAATTAAGACTCTAAATGAGCACAAGTTTGCAGCATAGTCAGGGTCCAACAGAAATCAAATGGGCAGTAGGCCTGAATTGGATAAGTATGGAAGAGCTAGCAGAATATGCCACATGCCTCTTCGGCGTAAATTCAAAGGTAAATCAAAAAGTGGGTCTCCAAGTGAGTGTGGAGCTTCCATGTGTCCCAATTCTATGAAGGGGGTAGAACGGGCTATTAAATTGGCTAAGGAAAGGAGAATCAATGGAAGCCTCCATGTGTCTCAATGGTACAAATTCAAAAGGTGTGGCACAAACAAGGACCCTAAACTAGCGCTAACCCACCATGTGGTGAAAGCCCAATAGTTGAACCGGCCCCAAATCGGTTAAGTATAGAAGAGCTAGCAGAATTATCCATGTGTCATCTCGGTGTAATTTCAAAGGAAGAATCAAGAGTGAGTTCCCAAATGAGCACAGGTTTACCACGTGGTTAGAGTCAAAAATGAGATAGAGCAATCCCGAATCAGCTAAGTGTCGAAGGATCAGCAAAAGCCTCCATGCATTGGCTCGGTGCAACTTCAAAGGGAAAATCTGGAGGTAGGTACCAAATGTGCACTGAACCTCCACGTGTCACGGGTCAAACATATGGCCACGCCAAGAAAAAGAAACTTAGCCAGAACACAAAGAAATAGAGCAAAGCCATGGAAGGAGCCACATGTCTCTTCAGCTAACTTCAAAAGAAAAATCTAAAAGTAGTCCCCAAATGTGCACCATCTCTACACATGGCCATGTTTCAAGTCAAAGTGGGAAGGCGGGTCACTAGAGGTAGTTTGAATTTTTGGATTTTGTTTCGAAAAGGCGTAAAGTATAAAAGTAAGCCACACCTCCACCGACGCCTAGAGAAGCCACGTGTCAAGCCTAAATTACATGCGGGAAGGTGGGCCTTGGAAGGATTTTTGCCAAAAGTGGGCTGGTGGGCCTGGGGAAGACTTTTTGCCAAAGTGGAAAATGTGGGCCGTGGGCCCGAAGATGACTTTTGGGAAATGTAAAGTTGCGGGGCCGAGGATTTTTTTACATTTTTTGCCACTTTCATAGAAGCACAGTTTACAAGTGTGGGCCTACGAGCCCGAGGAGGTTTGTTTTCCAAATGGAAAATGAGAAGCTTTTGGGGCTGTAGGGAGTTTGTGCACTTTTGTAATTATTGTGCAAAAGGTACAAAGTGAATTTTACGCTCATGGATCCACTTTGCAAACTGGTTTTGCCATTTTTGTACGGATTCAATTCAAATATTCAAATGGACATATCTTTTGATCCAGTGCTTGAAATTCAACAAGTTTTATACCATTGGAAAGATCTCAACTTCCTCTACGCCATGTAAGGTTGAAAATTTAATTTTGACAAGGATAGATGGGTGAAAAAAAGGAAAACGTCTTTCATTCCATTAATGTATGATCGGATCACTTCAACAACCAGATCAGATTTGATTTGATCCACTTTTCTTCCTTCTTCAACACGCCAAATAGACATGGAGAGGTAAACTTAAAAAATTGCAGGTGAATTTGTAGGGGGCATTAATGGTTGGTAGTTGAGCTTCCAAATCAGATTTCCTGCTTCCTTTTCTTCTCCTCTCTTTGCTTCATCTGTAAAGGTAAGAGCTTGGCTCATTGTAAAGGGTTAGACATTCTTTCTTTGCGCCCTCCCTTTTCTATTCTGTCCAGGTGAATTTATAGAGCCTCGAACCCCTCCATCCAAATTGTAATGTAATTTCTACCTCTTGTCTATTGTAGTGGACTCGTATCTATTTTTGGAGCAATAGAATAAGTCTGTGGATGATTTCAACCCTCTCTTATGTTTATTTTATTCTTCCCGATCCCTCATTACAATTTTTTGTCATATTTGCATGGTGGTTGTATTATATTTTAATGGTTTATGTTTAATAGAAAATCTAGTGTTCAAAGCATTCCTTTGGTGCAACACCTCTATTATTTTAGGTCTAATTTCTTGCATATTCTTAACCCCTGTCTCGTTAGCAAATTAGAGCAGGATTTAGAACGAACCTCTAAAATCCGAACGTGTGCACTGAATAGAGGAATAGGAGCCAACCTTCATCTCGGAGAGATCTCTCGACTTGCAAAGTCCCAGACTTTGAGAGATGCTCCATGTTGTGCACCACACACTTAGTATCTCAACCCATCAAGTTCTGATTTTAAGGGTGTAGTGATTTTGCACTAACAATACTTTCTAATGTTGGTGCAATGTTTTAACATGTAATGGAAATGGATTTTCATAGCCTATTAAATAAATTCATGCTGGTTTATTTAGATGATGTTACTATATTTTCAAAGAATTCTAATGATCATATAATGCATTTAAGACATACTTTTCAGCTTTGTAGACAATTTGGAATCTCTTTGAATCCCAAAATTCTATCTTTTCAGTCCATCAAGGTAAATTACTTGGACATATTATTTCTAGGAAAGGTGTAGCTAGTGATCCTTTCGTAATTGAAGCAATTTCATAGCTATACTTGACTCATCATAAGAAGGTATTAAAAATATTTCTTGGAAAAATTAATTTTGTTAGAATATTTGTTCCAAATTTTATAGCATTAGTCAAGACATTAACAACTTTGTTAAAGAAAGATAAAAAATTCTCTTAGAGCAGCGAAGGAAGAAACGGATTTCAAGCTATCAAGCCAGCTATTTCACAAGCTCCAATATTTGATTCAACCATATTTTCTAACAAAATCATATGTTAGTTAATTTAGTCATATTAACTTAGGTTAATGATGAAAATATTGAGCAACCAATTGCTTTATTTAGGAAGAGTTTACATGACTATGAGACAAGGTACACTTTTCTTGGAAAATAAGTACTTGATGTAGTTAGAGGACTAAATAATTTTATTTACATGCTTTCCAATGATAACATACATGTTTTAGTCTTTAATCCAAGTGTTAAATAATTCTTGTTGAACAAATAACTAAATGAGACGAGAGTGGGTTGGATTACAAAGGTTATGGAGTATGATGTTGACATTTGTGTTGCAAAAATAGTCGAGGTAAAGGATTATGTGAACATATGATTGTTGATATGGAAAAACAGTAGGCTGCAAAATATGAAATTCTATTACAACATGTTGAAATTATGTATCAACAATCAAAAATGTTATTACATCCTGAAAATAACCAACCAAAACTCAATCTAGAGGTTCAAGGTTCAAGTTAGATGACTGATTCGATTGATTACTTGTACCACGGTATTGATTCGAAGGTATGGAAAAGAATAAATGAATATATTTTATATTACAAGCTATACCTTATGTTTTCATTGATGGTGTGCTATTAAAAAAAGATATAAATCAAATTTTGCTGCAATGTAATAATTATGATACAATGCAACAATTATTATCTAAGTTTCATGAAGGACCTACAGGAGGTTATGTCTTAGCACATACTAAATCCTTAAATATTATGAAATATGGTTATTATTACCCCAACATATTCAAGGATTGTTTTGAATGGATTAAAAGGAGTAAGAAATGTGAATTCTTTGTTCGAAAATAATTCTTAGCTTTATTGCCTTTGCAGCCTATTTCAGTGGATCAACCCTTCATGCAGTGGGTTCTTGAGTAAATTGGCATGATAAATCCACCTTTCATCACAAGGACACAAGTGGATGTTGACTGCCACATAATATTTCACAAGTTGGGCTAAAAAAATATCTTTGAAAGAAGCTAATGAGACTTCAATCTTATCATTTTATGATAGTATAGTTTACAGATTTGGTGTTCCAATAACTATCATTTCAGATAATTCCTTACCATTTCTTGGTGCAAAGGTAATGTTATCATTGAATCACAACACCCTTATGTTTACACAAGTGCATATACTTGAACTCACGGTGTGATTGGATAACATGGGTACTATCTCCAAGTTGTGGGACTTGCTACTTGAGATAGACCTCCAGAGAAAGCTGGTTCTTGCTCCTAAACTACCTGCCACAATCTACTCTAATGCAGGGTAAACTAATTGTTCTAATCTAACTTTCCAAGGGACCAAGGAGAGAGAATGCATAAAATGAAATCCTACACTAAAGTGGTGATACACCAGAAAAGGAGGGTGTGAGAGTAGTCTTCCAATGCATGAGATACGGATAAAGTGCACACTAGAAGGGGTGATGACAATTCTCCACAATCTAGAAAAATGCATTCACAACAACATTTCAAACATACACAATGATAATGGATCCCTGCAAGAACATAAAAATAGACACAATATTCTTGTAATCAAGGTTGAAGGGGGCAAGAAGAATGCAAGAAAACACAGCAGGGAAGATGCATCCACAAACTTATATTTTATTACTTCATGATATGCACAGTTCAATCGGTTACAAGATAAGGGCCTGGATCACCATGCAAGGAGTCCAAAACAAGGGCCTGTAACACATTGGCTTCACAAAGCAATTTTGGTAGAGCTTTGCTACAAAAACTACCCCCTTACAATGAGCCCAACACTCCAATTTATAGGAAAATGAGAAGAGAGAGAGAAGGGGAAAATGGAAATCCCGAAATCTATCCTTCAACCACTTGTAAGAGGCATTAAATGGAGTGAAATGATTGTGTGTTACTTGAAAAAGGATCCCCATACTATCCCAGGTGTTGCAGTAGAGAAAGAATGATGACCATGCCTCTTAATTGTGCTCCCAACTACCAAATAAAACAACTTATCAACCCAGCCACGTTTTATGAAAAATATCAACTAATTTATCATCAAATAAATAATTTATTAATTTATGTGTGTTGATCTTAGAGCCACGATTCCAATGGTACCAATTTTGTGTGATTTCGTTGAGAAATGCAAAAGTTATGGCCTTCTGAGTGCGGGCAGCTATTTTGGGTCTAGCAGGCATTTTCTGTCATTTGATGGGAAAGAACATTAACTAACTTGAACCAAATATGTGTCTTTTTGGTGTAGATGATGTCATTCTCATTCCAGAAAGTCCAATTTTGTGAAAATCAGAGCTCAAAGTCAAAAGTTATGGCCGTTTGAAGTTTCGGAGTCAAACGTTGACTTTTCCTTTGAGTTACGAGATATTGCGGCAAAATCGGGTGCGCGTGTCCTAGTTGTCCCAGACACATTCTTCCACATCAGATGATTTGGGATTCCTTGTCCCCTTTTGTGGATTTTTCACCTTTGCACGTCCCATGTGTCCCACACGTACTTTTGTCCTGGCCGGCCCAAGGCGAAAATCTCCGCACTACCCACAATTAACTGACTTGCGGAAAATCGGTGGATTCACGTCCCACGTGTCCCGATGTCCAAACTGTCCCGTAGACCACCTGGGACAAAAATTTCTGACTTAGCCAATTTTCTTTTTATTTTTCCCCAAACTTGGTACGATGAACCTCGGTACGACCCGCATTGGTACGATCCACACCCTTCAGACCCGCAATGCTTTAAAACAATCCTGTGACCTTATTTTTGCATTTTTTCATTTTTTCTAACTCGTTGGGATTTTTTCTTGGATGGGAGACTTAGAGAGAAGCTTCTAAGGGGCCCTAAAAACATGATTTCGGGCCTGGATAAATCTACTTTCTAGGGACTAAAGAATTTGATGCATGTTATCAAAATTACCTTGAGGGGTGAATTTTGGATAACAGTAACAACAAATTGGGCTGTCAAGGACATTATTTATTTGAGTACTTCATCTAATTATTACCCTCAAGGTAATGGATTAGCTTAAAGTACTAATAAAATTATGTTGAACATTATCATAAGAACACTCAAGGACAGCCAAAGAGCTTTGTATATAATGTTAAATTCATCACATTGACCTGATAGAGTGACTCCTAAAAAAAAAAGTTGGAAATTCTGTTAGGAAATATATCTTAGTGCTCCATTTGTATGTATGGATGAATAATAATTACATGTGTAATTATTATTATGGTAAATTAGTGAAAGTACATTTACTATGTAAATGTAAATAGTAAATGTAAAATGTGGTTAGTATGTGGTAAGTTAGTAAGTTAGAATAATAAAACAATTAGTATTGTTTTATTATTATATTGGTGAGAGGTTGAAACCATACGGGTGTATGGTTGTATATGAAGAAAAATGTTGTTGTGAGGATTGTTATTATACATCTCCTATATAATGGAGTGTAATGAAATAGTGAATTAAAAAAATATAATATAGAGTTGTTGATTTCAATTATTATCTGTAGCTATTTCATGGATTCTTTGTATTAGATCAGAGTAATTTCTACATTTGGTACCAGAGTAGGTTAAATCTGTCTCGAAGAAGATCTCGTAACTTTTTTTTGCGATCTAGGTTTCTCCAAAAGTTTGCACGTGGAATGATCGGTTATACAGAAGCTACAGTAGAAATTTCAGCAAAACCTAGTTCGTAGTTTGGGAGAAACATGCAATTTACTATACAACACATTGATCACTATTGTTTTTTTGAAGAAATCAGAGAATCAAAGGTAATTCAAATCTGTATTCAATTTTTTTTGGATATTTAGATTCAGTAAAATGGATACACCATCAGATAAATTTAATGGGCTGAAATTCCATACATGGAGAGTAAAAATTCAGATGCAGTTAATGAATAAAAACCTATGGAGGATAGTAGATGGAAAAGAAAAAGCACCTACATATGTAAGCAAAATTGTAGAATGGGAAACTAGAGATGAACAAATAACAGATGAAATTGACTATAACTATGAATAAATTCTATACTAAGTGAAGTTATTAGAGGAAGGAGGCACAGGAGGTTGGAGGTCATTCAATGACCTCTCATCAGTCACCAACGACGGGGCCGTATTAGTTATGGTGATTTTTTTTTACAGTGTGTTCTTGTTGTTTCTTTGTATTTTTGGCAGAGTGTTTGGTTGCAGTGTTCCTATTGTGGTTTGTATAATAAAGGAAATTTCACATTGAGGGGGGAACATGATCTTAATGTTCCATTTCTATTTTTTTACATTTATGGTATTTTCTATATATGCAGCAAATTTCAGCAGAATTTCCTATGTTATTCCCTACAGTGAGATGTGATGAGGGCTAAGAATAGTACTTGGCATATCATGATGTGGTTGTAGGTAAACCACTTGAAAACCTTCATTTGTGGTTTGTGGTACACCACTTGTAAAACCACCATTTTCAGGTTGTTGGTAAACCCTATGCAAAACCATCACCCTTTTGGTTTGTGGTACACCACTTGTAAAACCACCATTTTCGGTTGTTGGTAAACCCTATGCAAAACCATCACCCTTTTGGTTTGTGGTAAACCAATTGCAAAACCATCATTTTCGGTTTATGGTCAACCCTATGAAAAACCATCTATTAGGTTTATGATCATCCTGTAAAATCATCAGATCATGAGCAGGTGCAAGTATAAGGCAGGTTTTCCCCATGTTCGCACTAAGGGGGGGAATGTTAGGAAATATATCTTAGTGCTCCATTTGTATGTATGGATGAATAATAATTACATGTGTAATTATTATTATGGTAAATTAGTGAAAGTACATTTACTATGTAAATGTAAATAGTAAATGTAAAATGTGGTTAGTATGTGGTAAGTTAGTAAGTTAGAATAATAAAACAATTAGTATTGTTTTATTATTATATTGGTGAGAGGTTGAAACCATATGGGTGTATGGTTGTATATGAAGAAAAATGTTGTTGTGAGGATTGTTATTATACATGTCCTATATAATGGAGTGTAATGAAATAGTGAATTAATAAAAATATAATATAGAGTTGTTGATTTCAATTATTTTCTGTAGCTATTTCATGGATTGTTTGTATTAGATCAAAGTAATTTCTACAAATTCACCGTTCAATATTTTTTTATGGACGTGAGCCAAGAATGCCTATTTTAGTTGAGCTGGCCCCATTGGATTTACTAGATCAAATGGAATTACATGAGAATGAACCAATGTTGGTTTATTATGTACAATTAATGGAGTTGTAAGAGCTAAGAGATCAAGCTCATCTGAACATGGAAAATAATCGAGACATATCAAGACAATATTTCATAAAAATGCTAAGTTCATAGTCATTAATGAAGGAGACATTATGCTGAAATGGGATGTTGGTCGTGAAAAGCTAGGAAAGAACACAAAATTTGATACAAGTTGGAGTGGTCCCTATATGATTTCGTAATGTAAAGAACACAATGCATTTCATCTTTCAAGGTTGAATGGAGAGGAAATTACCATTTATGTGAATGGTATGTTTCTTAAACATTGTTATTAAAAATCTTACAGTGTCTAGTTAGAGTAGGATTTCCCTTTCAATAAGTGCAGTTCATGCACATTGTAATGTTTTTAATTTAATAAGTGCATTTATGTATGTGATCTGGTTTATAAGATCCTTTCCCAACTTTAGTTTTGTTTTCGGGAAGGTCTTTTTTTGGATAATACATATTTTTGTTCTATGATTTAACTCCACGCCTTATGGACTAGAGCAAGGCTTTGGTCTTGAAGCTAAATTGGAATCTTTCGTTATAGGATCGTAAGAAATGTTGACAATTTTTTTACTTGTGCAAAAAATGGGAAACTCAAAACTTTTTTTTTTATGGATGGAATTGATTAATGAACCTAGCTCGGGGCCAAAACACATCTACCCATCGTCATATTTTGAAGCCACCCCTAATAGGGATATCCTAAAAAAATATCAACAACATAATAACATACAAAACACAATTTTCCATGGCAACTGTTGCCAATACCCAAAATTCCATCATTTTTGGTGTTCTATCTCCTTTTATTTGTTGTGTTAATTTTTTTGCAAAATTAGAACAATATCTCTTTGACCTCGTGGCCATATAAATGACATCAAAATAATAAAACACATATACATGTATCAATTCACATCATCAAATAACACAACTAAATCATCACTAAAACTAAACAATTTAACGAATTGTTTATAATACCAAAATACTCCAACTCTACCATTTCATCAATAAAAATTCGATCAAAAGACTAGTTGGATCATATAAAAACAATCTATACGTCAAAACCAATATGTCAAGTATGTGTGTGTGTATATATATATATATATATATATATATATATATATATAAAGTGGTAATTATAGATCATCATCAATACTGAAATATCAATCCATGCATATAATCCATCATCTAAATCACAAAATGTCAAAATTCTAAGCATTCATGATGTTTATCAAATAGGTTAATCAAAATATGCTAATGTCTAACTATCACTTTTTACTAATAAAATATGATAAGAAAGTCCATGCCTCAATCTAAAGTAAGTAAGCATTATAGTAAGATAAATTTCAAGAGTAGTGGGCAATACACATGTGAATGGCTATGACTTTCCTTAGTGGACACAAAGGTGTGCTTACAACTAACTATTGCACTATGTCTAAGAGCTAATTCAGTTATGTGTGTTTTGTGTGTGCAATTGTGTTCCTAGGGTGCCCTAGCATCATTGATGCAGAGATATCTGGAAATAGATATATGTAATGAAAAATGGTGGATGAAATAGAATATACTTCCCTTTCCTATGCAATGTTTTTGATGCAATGATGCAAAAATATAGTCCATTTCCTTAGTAGATAGCTAGCCCTTAGTTGTAGATATTCTACCCATAAGATAGTATGTTATTTTTATATATGGATCTCCTACTCAAATTTTGACACTAATGACTTGACTTTCCTGCTATCCCAATTTTTCCCCTAACAAAATTGATCAAACACGACCCCATGTAGGAAGAAATTGAAGAAACTGCTCAGTGAAATGAACCCACACTTCAAATCCAATGAAGAGGTTACCAGGTGGGGCTCTAAAGTGGAGAAGAAAGTTATGCAAAGAAAGAGAATAGTGTCAAAGAAACCAAAGGCTCAAAGGAAAAGAAAACAAAAGATTCAAAGTCTTCGGGCTCTACAAATAGTTCAAAACGAGCCCCAAAATTGGCTAAGTATGGAGGAGACAGCAGCAGCTTCTAAGTATCCAAACCATGCACATCCAAAGATTAAATCCAAAAGTGGAGACCTAGAAAATTTCCGAGCCCTCCATGTGTCCGTAACCCCAAACGTTGTACCAGCCGTTGAAAATTCTTCAACTCAATGGAAGGTGCCAAGTGTCAGCTCGACGCAATTTCAAGATGGGAGCCCAAGGTGGAGACTCAAACTTATGCTAGCCCTCCATGTGGCCAATGGTCAATAGAGGTCAAATTCAAAAGCGAGAGCTGGCCTAAAATGACTAAGTATAAAGAACCAACAGAAGCCTCCACGTGTCTCAACGACGTAATTTCAAAAGGAAAGTTATAGGAAGTCCCCAAATGAGCGTGATCTTGCCACATGTCCCAGGTCCAAAAAAAAAGGGGACATAGTCGGGGGTTGAATATTCAAAGTAGAGATAGGTCAGCCAAAGGAGCCAAGTGTCAGCATGACGCTCCTTCAAAGGAAAAATTTGGGGTAGATTTCCAAACAAGCGCTAAGCCGCCACCTGTCCAGGGTCAGACTTTTGGCCCTGCCAAGCAAAGAGAGTTAGGAAAAATACAAAGGAACCAAAGGAACTCGTGAAAGCCACCACATTCCAATCCGATGCTATTTCAATAGCATAAGGAAGGAACCAAATCTCTAAGATGCATGAGGCTACCACGTGGACCCGGAATAGAAAAACACTTTAAACATGGCACGTATGTGACCCTAATCTTCAGACGACCATATCTTTTGACTAGAAACTCAGATTTGGGTGGGAGAAGACTTTTTAGAAACCTCTCGACACCATGTATTCCATGGAAACATAAAATATAATTTTTAATAGGATTTAGTGGGTAAAAATTTGAAAACATCTTCCGTGCCATTAATACAGAATTAAGGTTGTTGAAGCATGATTCAAATTCTTCCCTCCTCTCTCTCGTTCTTCCTATATATTATAATGAAGGGGGAATATTCAAACGTTGGTTGTCATTTCTCCTCTTTCCCTCTCTCTTTCTTCCTTAGGGTAGAATGCGGAGTCTAAACCTCCTCCCATGGCTCTGTAATGGCATTTTCTTGCCTCTTGCCCACTAATGATGTACCGTGTAACATTTTGGAGCAATAAAATCTATTTCATGATGCATCTGTCCATCCTTGGATTATTTTGTTGTCTCTTCTTACCTCTCATCATTGAAGGGTATAATATACATACTATAATGTTTTTGTAGGTTCTGGGAGTTGTGTTTAATGGGTTTTGAAGTGGTGTTCCGTGTGAAATCTATCTTTGGTCCATGGTGCATTCTATCCACCCTCTCCTCTACTCACCTCTCTCCACTTCAGATAGTTAGATATGTGATTCAATCACTTCCTTTTTTGGTATATCACTTCTTAGTGTAGGCTCTTTCACCCTCCCTATCTCTCTCTATCCCCTTAGAATGGTTAGATTAGGATAGAATAGGTTCTTCTTGCACTAGAGTAGCTTGTGGCAAGTAGATTAGGAAGCAAGAACTGAATTTCTCCAGAGGTCCATATCAAGTTTTGCAAGTCCCACATCTTGAGAGATGGTCCCATATTTTTCAATCACATCGGAATGCCCCACTTCACACCTAGGCCATTCTGGGGTGTTGTGATTCTGCACTAACAATGCCAGCTAGTATCTAGGTGAATGAGAGGGAAAACTATAAATACCGACCTCAAAAATCTAAACTAGACTCAAGTGTTTTCTAGGACCATGGAACCTAAAATAAGGATGGGGACACCCATCGCTGCCTGAGATCTACCCTAGGAACCCTCTTCAAAGGCTAGAGATGACAAATGAACAAATAATGACACCTGAGACTCCCTAAGAGACGACCAGAACTATGTAAACA
This sequence comes from Taxus wallichiana var. yunnanensis, assembly GCA_018340775.1. NCBI lineage: Eukaryota > Viridiplantae > Streptophyta > Pinopsida > Cupressales > Taxaceae > Taxus > Taxus wallichiana. The sequence goes on from CM031236.1 coordinate 578,610,954, forward strand.
AGCGATGACCTCATGTGAAAGACAAATGATGATGACGAATGACTAACTCGACAATAGGACTAGGGGTGGGTCATTAATGAATACTTTTCTTACATAAGATACATATATATAAAACATACTTGGTGGTATTTAATTTTAATACTAAGTGCGTGATTTTTTAATACAAGTGGTAGAATCATGATCATGCTTGTGTGAGTAAAATTGCACAAATATTTCTTATATGAATGATTTATCACACAAATTTTGAAATGTTTCAAGCATCATAAGTATTTTCTCAATGATGGGAGTCATCTTATACTGTCATCAGTGATCTAATTCTCAATTTATCATCACTCCTCTTCTAAATGTATCAAGGAATTTTGTAAAAGAGCATCATTTTAAGAGTTGTAAAAAGAGAAAAATTTATCCAAGGGAGAAATCTTCATCGTAGAGCATAGATGTGTTGTAGAGGGCCATCACAGAGAATTTTTTCATCTTCAATATCGGTGGATTTTATCTTCATTGAAGGTGGAAAATCTTCATCCATGCTCTAAAGCATTCTCCTTCTTTCTTCTCCTCCTTCCTCCTATCCTCTCCCCCTTTCTAATTATCCATTGTACACAATCATGATTTTTTTACTAATTGAAATTTCTATGAAATATTTGTGTAATGTAAAAGTCCATTTTGCAATTATATAAAGCAGACTTCTTTTTTTTTTCTTACGGTCCTTTGAAAATTTACTTGTAATAGGAATATGAAAATTCATGTAGGGGGTAGATGCAGAGATGGATTGTAAATCTATAAAGAAGAAATGACTTCCTTAATGTAAAGGGATGGTTCATATTTTTAATATCTCCCATAATATTTCTAGAAACAAGTGATCATATTATTCTATATCTTATTTATAAAAACTCTATCTCCATCTCAACTTCATACTATGAGAAATTGTAATTGTGCAATATCATGCAAGCAAAATTTGTGTTGGTTATATCTTGCCATAGTTTCTTCTCATTGAATGCATGGAAATAATCTTGATTTTATGTTGGCAAACTTTGCATGTGCTATTTGCAATATAAAATCCCTTCTCATACTTTCTCTCCTCACCTTTCTCCCTCACAATTCCTCCCTTGTGTTCCACACAAGCACTTGCCACAAGTATAGGGAAGTATTCTTGTGTGATCCCTGGTCGTAAGGCCACCCCTAAAATTAGATTAGTGTATATATGTTTCCTTTTTTCAATAAATGGAGTTGCCCCATTTAAGCATAGGGGTCTTGTCCTAGAACGTTGGTGAAATCCCACAATTTTCTCACCCAAAAATTATTTTGCCAATGGTAGTACCAAATAAATATAGAACTCTAACTATGGAATGAACCTTAGGGTAAATGAAACCAAATTTCAATGTGAAATTGTGAGGCCTAAACACTTAAATTGTGCTTCTATGAAGGTAACACTTTTGAAGTAATAAAATGCAATAATTGCACATGTAACAATTATAAGTTTTGGTATGTTTGTTTATTGTAAGATAAGTATTGGTATTAGTGCCTCCTATTTAGTGAAACAGTTCCTTAGTGTTGCGATATTTGATTTCAAAAAAAAAATTCAATTTTCAAATTACATTGGGATGGTAAAATAGTGGGCATGATAGTCCACATTAGGAATATAAAGAAAATGTATCATAGCTAGAAAAAAAAATTACCTTCCATTTTTAAATAAAAATCCAAATAGCTTGATTTGTTCCAAACATCAATGTTATACGAAATACCTCCATATATCCCATAAATTAACAAAAAAATCATGAAAAATACCAAATTAGGCATTCTTCACAACATAATTAAGTTTACCGTAATTTGTATGGTTTTGGAATGTTTTGATATCAATGGAAAAGTATTTTTCTCTAAAAATACATGGAATGAAGATTGTCCTACAAAAAGTAATTTTACAATTATTTTTCCTTCATTCTTTTCAAATTCCCAATATCATCCAAATACATAGGAGAATATAATACTCAAATACTAAGGAACTATCGGACCAAACTTAAAAACTCAATATTGTGACAAAATAAAAAATACAAAAGAATAAATTTTGATTTGAAGAATGTAATGCCCAACATTCTCTTTCAAATAAAAAGAATATAAATATAGAATAAATTAATAATAAAAATTGTGAGAAGTGCATTCGGATTGTCGGGAGTGGGTGGAAGCAAGATCAAATCCATGTGAAAGCACATGGTATTTCTATCAAAGCCATGGGCCTCCATCTCTTTTCCACGGAGAAACAAAAATTTAGTTATAAATTTTTGCAGTAATTAGGTGGAGGCATCAAGTGTTGGGTGCACTATTTAAATTAAATAATCAAACTTTTGGGAAGTCATGTCAAATAGTGATCCCTCTTCCAGCCATCCCAAATTATTCCCATATGGTTAATTATTTCCTACGCTTGAGGAAAACATGTATCCAAATATATCCTCATATGGCTTTATATAAATCATTGATCTGGGAATGTACCTGCACTTTGAAGCGGTTCCAAATTTCTTTTAGGGAAAATAATTCTACATACGCACTCTTGGCCTATGCCAAATGTAAGTTTTGGGATAGGAATGAACTTAAAAAAATTCATAAAAGATTGAGGAATTTTGTCAGATGTTGTATTTGCAAATGCTCTTGTATACGTGAATGCAAAAAGTATAATGTTAAGTTTTAGGAAAAATGCCTGAAAACAATGTGGCCTTGTGAACTGGATTGACTGTAGGATATGCAAAATAAGGATCCATTGAAATGGCCTTGGGGTCGTTTTTCTTGTGACTATTACAAGAGAAATGGTCATTGTTTTTTTGTAAAATCCAACTCATCCGTGGAGAGAAGCAGACCTGAGATAGAAAGGGCTCGTGGGGATGTTTTTTTCTTCCTAAAACAACACAGTCCAGTCTCATTCCAGTCAAACAGTGTTTTGGGAAATCACCTCACCAAATCTCACAAACAAATGCCCTTTAGAACTAATGTTTGTGCTCCTGCAACATCTTTGTACTTTCCATCGGAAATAGTTTCATTTGAATACCTCCTGTAATGTTTATTAGGATCTTGCTTTAGCAGACTATGGATAGTTGTTAAAAAAAAATGAAAGGAAAAATGATCCATGGAAATTTTTTGTGCAGTGGGTTTGAGATGGATGTTATACATGGACTGCACTCTTAGAGATGTACAAAATACGGGTGTATAGAGTTTGCACGCCAAGTGTTTGATTAAATTATGAAGGAACTATGGTTTCATAGGGTAACCATGATTGTGAGTTTTCTAAAATACAATATAGGGATTTAAGAAAATATCATTACCAGATCTAGATGAAAATTTGAGACCTTTGTTAGCCTCTTTTGTACCTGTACAAATTTTGGGCTTCAGTATAGGGGGCAAGAATCCACAAGCCTAGCAGAGAGTAGAAAATTGTAAACCTATGGTCGTGTGGTGGACATATTGCATGTGTGTATTCTATTTAGCTTAAGGTTGCATGCAAACTATTTGGAAGAATGTTAAGAGAGGGTTAGAGATTTGTTGCAGTAGGAAACCCACCCGGAGCTCCTCCCGCCCTGTAGACATTCGTATTTCCAAGGCATGGTTCATCTCTCCTAATCTCTCATAATTTATGTTCTTTAGTTTTTCTTTTGCAATGGAATAAAATTTTAAACCGAAGGATTTTGTATAATTGATTGTATTAAATAAATTTGTTTTTAAACCAATAAAAACATTAGATCTTAACTTACAAAATCCAATATTCCTTGTTAGACAATGAACTTAAACCTCACTTCATGATGATGTAGTAAAACATACCAACCAAACTAGATTTCTACAATAATCCTTTCTATTTAAAAGATGAAGTTGACTTCCTTGTAATTATGTTGACCATTTCCTAGTTTAAATTGATAAATTATGTTTTTTTAGACTCACAAAATAACCTTCGTGACTCTAAAAAGGAGTTGATAAGCTTCTTTCATTTACCTTATTATGTGAGGTGTCACTTTATTCTTTGATTGAACCTGAATGAACATTTGACCTTTTTGAACCCGCTTCTAGGATCCCTTTTACACTATTTTGCAGCTCTAGAAAGCTACTTACATTGAAAAGTTGGGTTTCGTATCATCTCGTCATTTAATCCGGGTCAATGAAATACTTATCCGCCTTTGCAAACCCCTAGTACTTTTACTAGAAAATTACCTCAAAACTTCAGTTCGGAAAAATCACATTCCAGTTAGTTTTACAAAAGGCATTTGCAGCCTTCGATCACGGTTGACGAGGTCAATTTGGACCAGTTATGACTTGTCGCTCGAGAAAACTTGTCGCTATTTGAAAACTATTTTCTAGTTCTCAGTCATGTAACTCGATGAATAATCCTTATATAGGGGAACTTGTAGGAATTTCCTCATTGCACGTTCATCCATCGATCATCAGTTTTGGACGTGGTTTTCTGAGCCCTCGAGCTCACTTTTGATCATTAACAACTAGCTCAATTATGACCGATGACCCCAAAAAACTAGCCATCAATCATAAACCGTTCGCTAGTTCTGAAATCTGTCAGTTCTATGAACTCTTGGTATATAAGTGGACACATATAAATTTAACCATGGTGTGTTTTCTCATCGAAAGACAATGTTTGAAAGTGGTTTCTTAGCCTTTGAGCCTAAATTGAACATTTTTGTAGCTAGGAGGAAAATGTAAAAAGAAAGTTGTAGGACCCCTGTTGGGTTGCCAAACCACCATGGAAACTTTTGACACATGTAAATAACTTTTAAAACTCTAGTGTGACTTGTGTGAAATAGAACTTTTGACAAAATGGTATTTCTCTCTCTTTCCTTTCTCTTTCTCTCTCCTTGGTTACTGAAATGAAGTGAAATGAAATGAAATGAATACATGTTTCTAAAACCTTTTCTTTCAAATGAAAATTATGATTATTATTACATGTAAATGGAAACTAAAGACATTAATTATGTTAGATTAGGGTGGATTCCATGCCAGCGATTTATCGCTTGATTTCATGCTCACATGGTTTTGCAGATGCAAGAAAGATGGTGAAAAGGTGATGTGTAATTCATTATTTATTATTGTAATTTATATAGGTCATTGTAAAATGAATATATGTATAATGTAGTCTCATGTTACAAAAAATTTATATTTAAAATTTGCTAATATGTATGAGATGCTAGTTTTAGGGATATCTTAGGAAATGTGCATTTAATCATAGGTTCAATTTGATTCATATATTATATGGTAAATGAATTATGAAGTATATATATATTTATATATCTGTAAATGAATTTGAATTAATATCAATAGTGCATTTTCACAATAAACGATTAATTAGTTTTGTTGTATTCTTACCTTGTAAATGTAATAAAATATTTAATCGAAACACTCAACCCTAGTATAAGATTCATGCATAACATGTCTTCATGTGTGATCCTTCTTACCATAGAAGAATTGAAACCATAAAATGAACTTAAACTTTTCTCGATGGAACCTCCTAGTTTAGGTAAATAAAACCCCTAGTTTGAGTTTCTCATATAATCATTATGTTTAGTGACATCGTCATCTTAAACCATCGATTAATAAATGACTTGATTGATCAAACATTATCTATAGTAAGTGGTTCCCTTCCAGGATTGTTATCATGTGTGTAGTAAGAAGAATATATTCTCTTCAAGTCCAACTTACATGTTAGGTGACAAATATCACCAACTACTCTTGAAATTAACCTTTAGCAGATGGGATTATCTAACAAAGTTAATGTTTAATATTTTTGTACCCTCCCTCTCTTTCTAGCCTCATTAGTTTCAAAGTGCTATCATCTTAAAATATATTTAATCTTCACAACTAAAATTTATGGTACTACACCTAAGAAATATATTCATTAGTTCATTTCTATAACTTAAGAGCCATTATTCAAACCAACAACTATGTTGTGTAACCATGCATGATATGCAGTAAGTAGAGCTAACACCTCCTTAGTATCCTAGTTGACTACCAAGTTAGATCTAGAAATTATCTTCATCATCGAATGAATTCCTTCTCGGGTAGAAAATGGTAAGTAACTCCTTCCAAAATGAAATTGATTTGAAAGATGTTGACTTAAGAGAAACAAGGAAACTCTTGGTTCCATAATCCCTTGTTATGCCTTTTATGACATTAGGAATGAAATAAATTTCTCTTGCAAATCATGAAATGTAAAACATGGGATCTTACTTTGAAAACAAATCTTGTGGTTCGTGTGTAGTTCTAAATCTTCCAATCATGTACATCTTCAATATGTTAGACAAATACTTCCGTAACTCCTTTTTCAAAACAATGCTAATAATGAGACCATAATGTGATGTAAAAGTAAAGCATATAAGAGAAAAAAAAAATGAGATTTGAGGTTAGGAATAATGCCACTCTTGGAGTCCTTATAACTCAATTAAACATTTTCATGTGTTACAAAGAATATGAGTTTCCTTGGTGAGATCAAACTTCAAGAAAACAAAAATATATATATATATATATATATATATATATATATATATATATATATATAATCTAAATACAATTTCTTGTGAGGAATGTTGAATCGGGAAATAAAGATACTATGATCAAGAATGTTTATGGGAAAAAGGTATCTTGAATCTAAACCACCCCTTTAAATCCTAATATTGCTTTCTGGACATCAAGTCAGATTCACTTGAGTTGCAAGGGTAAAATGTAGACATTGAATAAACATTTGAGAAGCATATTCTTAACATAAGAACAAGATAATTAAGTACTTTATATGCAATTTGAATTATGCCAAATAAGTATGTAAGTTATGGAATTTTTATGTAAAGGATAAAAAGACAACTTAAATGGTTAAACTATAAATTAAATGTGGAATGAACTTAAGAATCTGTAGGTGGAAAAAGGAGAAAATTATCCTTGCACAATAATGTTCTTGGAATGTTAATCATAACTAAGATGCAATTAAAGAAATGATGTGTTGTGGGTTTTCCAATCCTTGAGTCCTTTTCTTGGTTTGGGTCATTGCTAGTATTCATTCATTGGGAAAAGTGTGGCATCGACATGTCTATGGTGTTGTCATGTGTCTATGTGATTTGATGACTTGTAAGTGTCATATGTGTCTTTGAGTTTTCTTTACATGGAGCCCTTGTGGCATTGTGAAGTGAGCAATGTAAGTCAAAAAAAAATTTATCCTGGTATTTTTATGTTTTTTTTTGTGTGTGTAAAATGTGGGCATTACATTTGGTATCAGAGCGGAGGTTCATACTCTCAAACCTTTGGGGCATATTGGAGTTGTGATGGTGTTGCATGATGGTGGTGGATATTGGAAGAGTAATGTGATATAAGCATGATGTGAACTATGTCGTAATTGTGAAATTGTGAACACACATGTTGTGTATGTCACTTAGTGCATTTTTTTTTATCATGTTGATGTGCTTGTGATGAGAGTATTATCTCTCCTTTTCATGGATTCTATGAAGAGTTCACATGTGATGTACCACCTTATTGTGTGTGAAAAATAATGTTATTGTGGATTGCGGAGTGTTGGAGCATTTTGGCATTATGTGATATGAAGGTGTATTGATGTTTTGCATGAAAAAATAGTTTAAAGTGAATTGATTGTATCGTGATGTCGTCACCATGTTGTGATGAATCATGTGTGTCACCATGTTGTAATTGCAATTGACTATATGTTGTAATGTTAGACATTGTGTTCATCATATGTATAATTTGTGTAATATGTGATGGTTTATGTCATGATTTAGGGGCATATGGTGAGTGTATGATCCCTATTGTACATTGATTGCACTTTGGGTGCAGAATGTGGTAATGTGATGTGATGTATCGTAAACCCATGAAAGTAATGATTGTGTTTACCCTGTATATATACCATGCGTAAGACATTATGGTTAATTTGTGTGAATCACCATTGTGTTAGTGATGTAGTTATATGTTATGTTGTGGACCCTACACTAACTAAACCTAAGGGAAATCGGTAAAATGTGTATGTTTGGAGTGAGGAAATGTGTACATTGACCAGTCACTCGAGCCGAGTACGAGATAGGAAGTGGAGCCTCACATAGGCTGAAAAACCCACTTTTGTTCATTTGGTATGTGTGGCACTTTCTCAACGGGTGTCATGCATATTGTGTTTCACAGACACCTTAGGCTCAGTAGATGGTGACTTGTACTCCTTTCTCTCTCTCGATATGGTTATCGTATGGATTCAACCTATGTGATTTTGACTATGTTGAGCCTTGTCGAAGTGGTGGATGGATGATTCAGATAGAGATGATGACAATTGTATTATTTGATATGTTATTTTATGAGCTAAGGCTCAATGTTTTGAGTGCCAGCAACTCGTTGAGTACCCCTCTTTGGTGGCCCATATAAGGCCACATAGTTATTGTAATGTGTTATTCTATACACGTATTTTATTCGTAAATTGAAAATTTTCCTTTTCTTGCTAGAACCAACAATTTTCTTGATTGACATGTTCTTATATTTTGGGCATTTATTTGGTTGATGCACTAACATGCAGATTTTTGCACTAACTATGGTTATTTGGCCATTTGTTTTTCTTAGATTTAAATTTTCTTTTTAAGTTTAAAATTTTTATAGCCTAGCCCAAGGCTTTATATTTTTTCCACTTGGCATTTTAAATGGATTGTTATGTTGGTTCTAATGTAGTAATGTATTGGAATAGGGTCATGGGATTCACCATGGAGTGGTGGGAACCTATGGACCCACTTCGTTGTATGGGGGTACGCCCCAAGGAGTTACAAATAACTAGTGGGTTGTTGAACCATGAGTTATTATGTCACTTGGGTTAGAGGTATTGGACTCTATGTGCCCAGGGCCATAGGGTGACCAACCTCTTTTGTGGAGCTAAAAGGAAAATTTATCTTTATTTTATTTTTCTTGAGGGAGGCATAAGAGACACTTGAGGGAGGCATAAGAGACTTTGAGGGAGGCATAAGAGACTTGAGGGAGGCATAAGAGACACTTGAGGGAGGCATAAGAGACTTGAGGGAGGCATAAGAGACACTTGAGGGAGGCATAAGAGACTTGAGGGAGGCATAAGAGATTTGTGTGGGTGTGATTGATGCTTTGGGAGGTATATGCAGTTGTTTTATGATACTTTGGGAGGTATATGGAGTTGCTTTGTGCTGCTTTGGGAGATACATGGAGTTGTTTTGTGATGCCTTGGGAGGTATATGGAGTATTTTTGTGATGTTTTGGGAGGTGGATGAAGTTGGTATTTTTATTTATGTGTACTCTTGTGAGTCTTGTTACACATTGTTATGATTGAGGCTTGACTCTCCCCTTGGTTGTTTTAGACTATTGGATATTGTCTTAGCACTATGTTGGTACAGTCATGGATTTTTGGTCATGTGATACCCATTGTATATGTATCAGCATGATGATTTTGTTTTTCAGTCACATGTGTGTACTGGATCTATGTCTATGACATAATTGTTGGAAATTATTTTATGTGGACTACTTGTTTTCATTCCATGGTGGAATTAGAAGCCTTGTGATGTGATACACTGAAAAAGTATGTAAATTGATGCCTCATGGGTTGTTTGTGTTGTGTTAATTTTTGTGTAACAACTTAATGTTAGTTACTGTTGGGTACCCATGAACATAAGACAATTGAAAATTCTAAACGAACAATATTAAGAGCTTGAGATTAAGAAATTTTGTAAAAGAAAATACTAATTGAGTAGTAAAGTAAAATATAACTAACTACCAATCTTCACATAACATTATAATTTAAGATATTGCAAAAATTAGTTTTCTTCCTTGTGGTCACTTTATATCGATAAGTTGTTTTATTTATTTAATTACATGTGTCATTATTGACCTTCTTTCCTTCTTACATTCGAGATTCTGCGTTGTGTCGCATCAAGGACGATGCTCTTATAAGGGAGGAAATGTAGTGCCCAACATTCTCTTTCAAATAAAAAGAATAGAATAATAGAATAAATAAATAATAATAATTTTGAGAAGTGCATGATGGATTGTTCAGGGAGTGGGTGGAAGCAAGTGACCAACTCCACGTGAAGGCACATGGTATTTCTGACAAAAGGCATGGGCCTCCATCTGTTTTCCACGGAGAAAACCAAACTTTAGTTATAAATTTTTGCAGTAATTAGGTGGAGGCAACAAGTGTTGGGTGCACTATCTAAATTAAATAATCAAACTTTTGGGGATTCATGTCAAATAGAGATCCCTCTTCCAGCCATCCCAAATCATTCCCATATGGTTAATTATTTCCTACACTTGGAGGAAAACATGTATCCAAATATATCCTCATATGGATTTATACAAATCATTGATCTGGGCATGTACCTACATTGAAAGCGGTTCCAAATTTCTTTTAGGGGAAAATAATTCTACCTACGCACTCTTGGCCTATGCCAAATGCGAGTTCTGAGGACAGGATGAACTTCCAACAAATCATAAAAGATTGAGGAATTTTTTCAGATGTTGTATTTGCAAATGCTCTAGTATATGTGAATGAAAAATGTGGAAGCATGCACTTGGCATGTGAACTATTCAAAAAATGCCTAAAAACAATGCGGCCTTGTGAACTGGATTAACTGTAGGATATGCACAATAAGGATCCATTGAAATGGCCTTGGGGTCATTTTTCTTGTGACTTTTACAAGAGAAATGGTCATTGTTTTTTTTGTAAAAGTTCCGCTCATCCATGGAGAGAAGAAGACCTGAGATAGAAAGGGCTCATGGGGATGTTTTTTTTCTTCCAAAAACAACACAGTCTAGTCTCATTCCATTCGAATAGTGTTTTTGGAAATCACCTCACCAAATCTCACAAACAAATGCCCCTTTAGAACTGATGTTTGTGCTCCTGCAACATCTTTGTACTTTCCATCGAAATAGTTTCATTCAAATACCTCCTGTAATGTTTATTAGGATCTTTCTTTAGCACAGACTATGGATAGTTATCAAAGAAAAATGGAAGGAAAAATGATCCATGGACTTTTTTTTGTCAGTGGGTTTGAGATGGATGTTATACAAGGACTGCACTCTTAGAGATGTACAAAATATGGGTGTATAGAGTTTGTACATGCCAAGTGTTTGATTAAATTTATGAAGGAACTATGGTTTCATGGGGGTATGATTGCGGGTTTGTCTAAAAGACAATATAGGGATTTAAGAAAATATCATTAGCAGATCTAGATGAAAATTTGAGACCTTTGTGAGCCTCTTTCATACCTATACAAATTTGGGGCTTTAGTATAGGGGGCAAGAATCCACAAGCGTAGTAGAGAGTAGAAAATTGTAAACCTATGGTCGTGTGGTGGACATATTGCATGTGTGTATTCTATTTAGCTTAAGGTTGCATGCAAACTATTTGGAAGAATGTTAAGAGAGGGTTAGAGCTTTGTTGAATGTGGGTGAACCCACCCGGAGCTCCTCCTGCCCTAGATGTTAGTATTTCCAGGCATGGTTCATCTCTCCTAACCTCTCATAATTTATGTTCTTTAGTTTTTCTTTTGCAATGGAATAAAATTTTAAACCGAAGGATTTTTGTATAATTGATTGTATTAAATAAATTTGTTTTAAACCAATAAAAATGTTAGATCTTAACTTACAAAATCCAATATTCCTTGTTAGAAATGAACTTAAACCCTCACTTCATGATGATGTAGTAAACGTCCCAACCAAACTAGATTTCTACAATACTCCTTTCTATTTAAAAGATGAAGTTGACTTCCCTATAATTATGTTGACCATTTCCTAGTTTAAATTGATAAATTGTGTTTTTTTTAGACTCACAAAATAACCTTCATAACTCTGAAAAGGAGTGTGTTAAGCTTCCTTCATTTACCTTGTTGTGTGAGGTGTCACTTTATTCTTTGGATTGACCCCAAATGAACATTTGTGACCTTTTTGACATTTCTAGGAGCCCTTTTACACTATTTTGTAGTTGTAGGAAGCTACTTACATTGAAAAGTTGGGTTTCGTATCATTCATCATTTAATCTGGGTCAATGAAATACTTATCCACCTTTTTAAACCCCTAGTACTTTTACTAGACAATTACTTAGAACTTTGGTTTAGAAAAATCACATTCTAGGTTAGTTTGGCAAAGGCATTTTGTAGGCCTCCGGTCGCAGTTTGACGAGGTCAAACTAGACCAATTATGACTTGTCGCTCAAAAAACTTGTCGCCATTTGAAAACTATTTTCTAGTTCTCAGTTGGGTCGACTCTGATGAATACTCCTTATATAGGGAACTTGTAGGAAGTTCCTCATTGCGTTCATCCATTGATCATCGATTTTGGACATGGTTTTCTAAGCCCTCGAGCTCACTTTTGATCATTAACAACTAGCTCAATTACGACCGATGACCCCAGAAAACTAGCCATCAATCATAAACCATTCTCTAGTTTCTAAATTCATTATTTTTCCTATGAACTCTTGGTATATAAGTGGACACGTATAAATTTAACTGTGGTGTGTTTTCTCATTAAAGACAACGTTTGAAAGTGGTTTCTTAGCCTTTAAGTCTAAATTGAACATTTTTGTAACTAGGAGGAAAATGTAAAAAGAAAGTTGTAGGACCCTGTCGGGTTGCCAAACCACCATGGAAACTTTTTGACACATGTAAATAACTGTTTGAAACTCTATAGTGTGACTTGTGTGAAATGGAACTTTTGACAAAATGGTGTTTCTCTCTCTTCCTTTCTCTTTCTCTCTCCTTGGTTACGAAATGAAGTGAAATGAAATGAAATGAATACATGTTTCTAAACCTTTTCTTTCAATGAAAATTATAATTATTATTATATGTAAATGGGAAACTAAAGACATTAATTATGTTAGATTAGGGTGGATTCCATGCCAGCGATTTATCATTGATTTCATGCTCACATGGTTTTGCAGGATGCAAGAATGATGGTGAAAAGGTGATGTGTAATTCATTATTTATTATTGTAATTTATATAGGTCATTGTAAAATGAATATATGTATAATGTAGTCTCATGTTACAAAAAATTATATTTGAAATTTGCTAATATGTATGAGATGCTAGTTTTAGGGATATCTTAGGAAATGTGCATTTAATCATAGGTTCAATTTGATTCATAGTTACGTATGGTAAAAAGGTTTGATATATATATGGTAAATGAATTTGAAGTTAATATCTTGTAGTGCATTTTCAGTGTTCAATAAATGATTAATTAATTAGTGTGTTGTATTCTTACCTTGTAAATGTAATAAAGAGATTTAATCGAAACACTCAACCCTAGTATAAGATTTGTGCATAACATGTCTTCATGTGTGATCCTTCTTACCATAGAAGAGATTGAATGTAAAATGAACTTAAAATTTTCTCTCGATGGAACCTCCTAGTTTAGGTAAATAAAACCCCTAGTTTGAGTTTCCTGTCATAGTCGTTATGTTTAGCGACATCATCTCGAAACCATCAGTTAAGAACGACTTGATCAAACATTATCTATAGTAAGTGGTTCCCTTCCAGGATTGGTTATCATGTGTGTAGTAAGAAGAATATATTCTCTTCAAGTCAACTTACATGTTAGGTGACAGAGATCACCAACTACTCTTGAAATTAACCTTTAGCAGATGGGATTATCTAACAAAGTTAATGTTTAATCTTTTTGTACCCTCCCTCTCTTTCTAGCCTCATTAGTTTGCAAAGCGCTATCATCTTAAAAGATATTTAATCTTCACAACTAAAATTTATGGTACTACACCTAAGAAATATATTCATTAGTTCATTTCTATAACTTAAGAGCCATTGTTTGAAGCAACAACTATGTTGTGTAACCCTGCATGATATGGAGTAAGTAGAGCTAACACCTCCTTAGTATCCTAGTCGACTACCAAGTTAGATCTAGAAATTATCTTCATCATCGAATGAATTCCTTGTGGGTAGAAAATGGTAAGTAACTCCTTGCAAATGAAATTGATTTGAAAGATGTTGACTTAAGAGAAACTAGGAAACTGAAAACTTGGTTCCATAATCCCTTGTTATGCCTTTTATGACATTAGGAATGAAAGAAATTTCTCTTGTAGAATCGTGAAATGTGAAAACATGGGATCTTACTTTGAAAACAAATCTTGTGGTTCATGTGTAGTTCTAAAGTTTCCAATCATGTACTTCTTCAAGATGTTAGAAAAATACTTTTGTAACTCCTATTTCAAAACAATGCTAATAATGAGACCATAATGTGATGTAAAAGTAAAGCATATAAGAAAAAAAAATGAGATTTGAGGTTAGGAATAATGCCACTCTTGGAGTCCTTATAACTCAATTAAACATTTTCATGTGTTACAAAGAATATGAGTTTCCCTGGTGAGATCAAACTTTGAGAAAAACAAAAGATATATATATATAATCTAAATACAATTTCTTGTTGTGGGAATGTTGAATCGGGAAATAAAGATACCGTGATCGAAGAATGTTTATGGGAAAAAGGTATCTTGAATCTAAACCACCCCCCTTAAATCCTAATATTGCTTTTTGACATCAAGTCAAATTCACTTGAGTTGCAAGGGTAAAATGTAGACATTGAATAAACGTTTGAGAAACATATTCTTAACATAAGAACAAGATAATTAAGTTACTTTATATGTAATTTGAATTATGCCAAATAAGTATGTAAGTTATGGAATTTTTCAGTAAAGGATAAAAAGCCAACTTAAAATGGTCAAACTATAAATTAAATGTGGAATGAACTTAAGAATCTGTAGGTGGAAAAAGGAGAAAATTATCCTTGCACAATAATGTTCTTGGAATGTTAATTGTAACTAAGATGCAATTAAAGAAATGATGTGTTGTGGGTTTTCCAATCCTTGAGTCCTTTTCTTGTGGTTGGGTCATTGCTAGTATTCATTCATTGGGAAAAGTGTGGCATCGACATGTCTATGGTGTTGTCATGTGTCTATGTGATTCGATGACTTGTAAGTGTCATATGTGTCTTTAAATTTTCTTTACATGCAGCCCTTATGGCGTTGTGAAGTGAGCAACGTAAGTCAAAAAAATATATATATTCTAGTATTTTTACTATTCTTTTTGTGTGTGTAAAATGGGGTTAATTTAGTAACGGAACAAACAAATGCTTTACATATTCATGGAAGAAGGGATATAATCTGTTTATACAGATAAAATATCAAATAAGAGGCATGGAAAATAAATCAACAAGGCCAAAATGTATTTCCTTCCTCAAAGGAAGTGAGTGTAGTCACCTGGCTCCAACTAATTACTACAGACAAAGGTAATGAAAGACAAAAAACAAAACAATATTTCTATATTAGGGAAGTATGTAGTCTTAGGTATAGGCAATTTTCTATATTAGGCAAAGGCATTTAAATTAGCATTAATCTTCTTATTAGAAAGGAAATGGAAAAAAATTCTTTGTAGTCTCAGCTTCAAGCTAAATGATCAATATGAATAGCTTTAACTTAAGCAAAAGAAAGAGAGATAAAATAGAAAACAAAGCAACGATCTTACAAATTTAGTTTTTCTCTAAAAAAAAGGTTAATATTGTCTTGTAAGGCATTTTTTTGCATGCAAAGAAAATTAAAAATTATAAACTTATAAATAAAGAAAAGTAACAAACATTTCCTGTCACAAGAGTGAACCAACAAAACACAATAGCATAAAACAAAAGTAATATACACTCTTGACATCTCAAGGAATAGACAAAATCAATGATAGGAAAAAAGTGATGTCCATGTCGGAGTAAAAATAATTAAGATCTAAAGGCGGGTCGCTATGGGTGGTAATATATATGTCCTGAATGAAAGGTGATGATTTGTTGGTGAAGTGGGTTATGCCATGATATTTTACATAGAGGAGTGATGGCTAATTATTGTGAACATGATTATTGTGGGGAAGCTTCCTAGAACATTTTGACGATACCCTTAGTCTTTAGGATGGTAGTATTAGCAATAAGAGTTTTACAAATGATTAGTTTCTTGTCCATAGATATATCGATAGTCAAAAATACAAATCTTGAAGGTTTAGATAGATTCATAGGAGATCGATTCCAAAGAGAGGGTCAAGATAATAAATCAAAATCCAAGAGTAGAGAGTTATTATTTTAGTGTATCTAAATTAATAAAGATGGTAATTCAATTAATCGGTATAGGATCAAGTGTAGTTACCACATGATGAAATAGATCATAGTCAATGAGAAAAATAGTTTTGAGATTAGTAGATATAGAATTAGTAGTTTGAAAACCTCAACCTTAAGTTGATAATACCTAGGGCTAGTGGACGTAAAAAGAAAATTAAACATGGGTTCATATGCACTAATTAGATTAAAATTTATTTTGCATATGTGATTATTAGTGAGTGCAATAGGATCATCATCGCTATTATAAGAACATAAAGTAACATTATATTGGTGAACAAACCCATATAGAATATTAGGAATGATGTATGGAGCGTATGTAGACGAAGGGGAATACGTCGGATAAAGTGTATAGACTATATTCTCAACCAAAGGTGGTATAAATGTTACAAGAAATAAAGCGTGTGCTTGTTTCACTAAGAATATAACTAGGTAAATTTGCCTTTGGAATGGGTTGGAAATTAGGATTAATAATAAGCTTATGTCGTTTGGACATATCAAACTTATACAATATTTAAAAAGATCTATATAATTGAGTATAATGTGTTGATATCAATTATGTATGAACTTGACACATTCATGAAGAGTAGATGGAACTTTTTACAAGCATGGATCTATGCATGCCCTAAGAATAGCTTTTACTATATATCGATGTCTATAAATTAAAGTGGTAGGTAATACCTTATGACTAATGGGGAGATTTAAGGTGATAATTCCAAGAGTGAATCGAGCAATGCTATCAAATCCTCTTATAGTGAAAATAGTGGTGTCAACAAAAATAAAAGAAATGGCTATTTTATTAAGAAATAAATGAGAACATATATTTAATCCAGAGCCATTATTGAGCAAAACTTTCTCTATGAAAAAGTTTAATATGAGTTGTGATAAGAAGAGGTGAACACGATTCAATAGGAATTGTAGTAGAAATCTTTGTTGGATTCAAGGTGATATCCTGGGCCTAATATCTTAAATGTATCCATAATAGAAGCAAAAGAAGTTATTTGTGTATTGCTGGGAAATGTAAAAAAATGGAAAACATCTTGTGATAGATATTTTAGTATTGGTGCTTTTGAAGAAACTCCAGAGGAATATCTTAGCATGGGTATATTTCAATTGTTCCAATATATCATAGCCTTTAAAGGGGTATTAGCCTTGTGTACGAGTTGTGGCGGTGGAGGAAATGGTGGATTTCCCACAACTTGGTACTTATTTAATTCTTTTGTAACTACGTTAACTATGGGAGTAATTGTAATGGGATAGAAGTGTAGTGAGTATTGTGTAGTGATATAAATGATCTCGGATTGTATATCTATGTAAGTGGGTTTATACGTAAGTGGAAAGTTTGGACAACATGAGGGATTTCATACATATGTAGAATATGAGCATAAACATATATAGAGGGATAGTACCCAATAGAGCATAGAGGAGTAAAACCTTATGCTTAAGAAATAAATAATAGAATATTGGAGGAATATACATGATGTTAATAAATACAATGATACAAACATTTCCAAGAGATAATGAGAAGAGCATACATATATGAATAGTAGGAAAGTTAGGGTTTGAGAAAAAAATTCAATTCGAATTCATGTTTACCCCTTTTAAGAGTACTAGATTTTTGTTGAATGCACATAAATAAAAAGGAATGCATGATTATGAAACTAGGAGTTATTTTGCTTAATTAACTTCTAATATAAATTATATAACAAGAATAACATAACGGTTCTTACAATGAATTAAGAAAAGCTCAAATATAAAATAATAAAATAAAATTATCTATACAAGGTTGTATATGATATATTTAAGATGATAGATGCGATAATATGGGAGTGCAGAGCTAGGATAATATTTACTTCTAATACTTTGGCTTGATAGTTAACACTGTTGAATAGTGATAATATCTACACATAGGTACAACATCTACATAAGTAAAACTACCATGAGGTGTAGAAAATAGATTTGAGTATGAAATGTGTGACAGTGATAGGAATTTAAAGAAAATGTCTAGTGAGTAGAACAACAAAGAATTACCTTCTATTTTTCTCTAAAAATTCAGAAAACTTGATTTCTTCCAAACTTTAATGTTATATGGAATACCTCTATATATTCCACAAATGACCACAAAAATAATGAAAAATACCAAATCAGGCATTTTCACAGTATAATTAAGATTACAATAATTTCTATGGTTTTGGAAGGTTCTGATATCAATGAAAAACTAATTTTCTCTAAAAATATATGGGATGAAGACTGTCCTACAAAAACCGCTTGTATAAGGATTTCTCTCTTGTTCTTTTCTAATTCTCAAGATCATCCAAAATATAAAATAAAATCATACTCAAATACTAAGAAACTATAACAAGCAACTCAAAAACTCAATATTCCAATAAAATGAACAATAAAAAAGAATGACTTTCGATTTGTCGAACATGATTTGATTCCATGTGAGAGTGGGCCATGATCGAGGAATGGAGACATACTAATGCATATAAATCGTAGAATGTGAAATGAAAATTCAAAAACAGGTTGTCGAAAAATTCATAGCTTGAACCCGAAAATGAAGACTTGGAAATGAATGCAACTATCTCACTTACAATCTAATCTAATCAATGTAGGACAATGTCCTAAGCACAAGAAATTTCCCACCAAACTAAACGTGTTTCCCAAAACATGTTCTCATTGAAAGAATTCGAGTTAGCATTGAACTACTACTTCAATGTTTAATAATGAAGGGAAAAACAAAAGATTCCAATATTCATGGATGAAGGGATAGACTCTGTTTATGCAGATATAATCCCAAAGGCATAGAAAATAAATCAACCACCCCAAAACTATTTCCTTCCTCTAAGGAAATGAGTGTATAATCACAAGAAACTCAACTAATTTTCTACAAACAAAGGTTCTGAAAGACAGAAAGCAAAACAAAATTTCTATAATAGGAAAAACAGAATTCAAATTAGCATTAATCTACTTCTTAGAAATGAAAAGAATTAAGAAAGAAAACAAAATTGTTTCCAGTCTTGCAGTTCAAGCTAAACGGTGAATATGAATAGCTTTTAACTTGAGCAGAAAAGAAGAAGGAAGAGAGAGGTAAACATGGAAAACAAAGCAAAGAAACAAATTTTATTTTCCTCCGCACAAAAAGTTTAATCTTCTCTCATAAACTACTTTTTTACTTTTTCTCAGACAAATAAAATGAAAACGTAATAAAGTTACAAATAAAGGAAAGTAACTACTAACAAACAAAGAATGAACTAGCAGAACAAAATACCAGAAAGAAAAAGCAATATAGATTCTTGACATCTCAAGGAATAGACAAACTAGACCATAGGAAAAAATTCTTACTTGCACAAGTAATTCCCCCATGCTCTCAATGCCAATATAAAAGCTTACTTGAGACTGAAAAGGCATAAAGATTGTTAGCATATTACAGGTTTCAAATAGATTCAAGACCAAAGAATAATAAATTAGCTCATGGCGTGGAGATCTAATCATATGAAATGAGTAACCATAAGTATTACAAGAAAATAACTACACGGACACCCCCTATTCGTTAGATCTTTGTTCACATATCGATGTTTGTTTCTGGAAAACATCCTAACGAAATAGCGGCAACAGTGCTGGATCATTGTTTTCTGTTGCTGCCTCTATATTCAAATCAATATCAATAAATTCATTACGAGACAACACCTTAACATGGCTTCTGGATATAATATCCTGTTTATGAATTTCAAAGGAACTGCCTGCATTATTAATGGCTGTGAGAGAGTGCAAAACCCTTTTACACAGCAGCCGCTCCTACAGAAATCCTCCCACTGGAATGAGAGCTTCCAGGGTGATATACTTTTACAGTGAGCTTGTCCTGTGCAGAACTGCAATTCATGTGCTTTTGCTTGAGAAATTCCTTAGTTTCACGGATTCTGTCGATCAAAGCTGAAAATTGTTCCAACTCTTCTTCGTCGTTCTCTGTTGGCGTGCATTCGGTCTGGTTTTGTGAAGCCTTTTGATCTTTTGAAAATGAGAATTCCTGCAACCTTCGTTTTGCTGATCTGAAATCCATGTTGATGACTTGCACCCCCACAAAAGAGATGCAGAATATATAAGAACTGTATTACCGAAAATCGTGGTAATCAATGAAAGTGAACAAAAGCAACTACGCTTCGTAAAAGTTCCACAATGACAGTTGGTCGGCAATATTTGGGGTATATCATTTACGTGGTTCAATTGATGTGGGGTTGCTCAACTAAACACATTAATAAAGCATGTCGACAAAATGAGACGTTGAAGATATGGGATTACGACAAGCAGCGGAAAATCAATATCCGGAGAAAGATTGGAGAGAAAAACCACCGGCCACGTTAGCTGGCGGAGGTTTGTGGTGGGCATTGTCTCTATACTTCTTCTTCGAGGTTATCTATTTGAATGATAAATCAGAATAAACGCGTACCAAGCAACCGAACACTAGCGAAGAATTCCATCCATGGATGCTTATTCCATTTTCTGCGTCAACAGACAGCAGCTTGCCTGGTATGTATTTGGGCATTGGATTTGAATAAGTTCAGTTGTTTCCTCTATTGTTCCTGGCACCCAATATTGAGTGTGGCCTGCCCATTTAACCAAAACCAATCTTTCTCGCCCCTTTTCACCAGGCACCCAATATTCATACAGGTACCATATATAAACAAGCAATATAAGATATTTTTGTGTATATGGTTTCACTGTTCTGCAATCCAATAACTATTCATCCTCGTGAAGGGTGGTGAAGAACCAAAAATGGGTAAACAATACCATAAGCTAAGAAATGAGCTTCTGGGAAAAAAAGGTGCACCAAAAAATAACCTGATTGGACTAGCACGTATATTTTGGAAGAGTGTATCTTGCTGGCACGTCAACTGTTTTTTCAACAGTCGGTGCTTACCCAGACAACAACTTCCATTTTTTTAGCCTGTGGTCGGTGTTAACCGGTGGCCAGTCAACGCTGACGCACCGGCAAGTTACGGTCAGCGGTATATTTTTTGTTCTACGAGAGAGTGTTACATTTATTACAAACAACTACGTACTTCTAGAATCTCAAATCTTTAAGCGGATTGTATTTACCGGAAGGTTTGCAGAGGAGCTAAATGCGCTAAGATTTATAGTATTTCTCCATCAGATGTTGATCATTTTCTTGCAGTGTGCAGTGACAAGGGCATTGTCCATATATTCAGTCTGAATGAAAAGGTGGCAATACAAGAATGAGTGGCAAGAAAAGGATCAAATGACATGTTGATGCATAATCACAACACCCCGACTGTTTGCAATTTGAAGGATGGAGACTGGCCGGTGTGATTGCATAAAGTGGAGCTTTTCCTAAAGTTTGGGACTTTGTAATCAGAAAGCTCTCCGATGAAGGCCAGATCCTATTCCTCTATTCGATGCGCACATCCAAATTGTAGAGGATCTATCCTAAAACCTACTCTAACTTGCCAAGGAGACAAGGTTAAGAAGATTGCAAGAAATTAAACCTAAACTAACGGAGGTGATGCACCAAAAGGAATGCTGAATAATTTTCCTTGCATGGAAATGAAAGTGAACAAGATTGAAGAGGATGAACATCAACACAAATCAGTTTGTGATCACGAATTCATTCACCATTAAACACAAACCATAAAAATATGTAATACAACCACCATGCACAAATAACCAAGATTGTAATGAGAGATTAGGAGAATGCAATGAACACAAGAGAGGGTTGAAATTCATCCACAAACTTATATTATTGCTCCACAGATTTGATACAATACATTACAATGGCCAAGAGGCAAAAATTTCATTTGTAGTTTGAATGGGAGGTTTTAACTCCACAAGATCCCTTAGAGACAAGAGAAGAAGGGAGGGTGCAAAGCAAAATTATCCAACATTAGAACAATGCCCCTCATTACAATTTATAGAAGAAGATTTACAAAGGAGGAGAGAGAAAAATGAATCCCAAATTTATCCAAAAATCCTCCAAAAATCATTGTTTAATCCTGTAATGAGTGCATTTTGATCTTCAAAATCTCCCTTTTCATTAATGACCTGCCTTGAGCTTCAAGAAATTGACTGTGATTGCACCTCTTGTCTAGTCTAGGCCCTATAGACTCATGATGACTCCTACTCCTCACCAACCTTCATTAATGGCCTCACCTACCACTTCATCTCTACCATTTCGGAGGTTCAGAACCCTCTGAAATTTTAAATTGATGATCCCAAACTGTGGATCCCAAAATCACCTTTCGTTTTCGGACTCCAACCCTACATTGCGAACCTTCAAAATCTGATTTTTGGATTTTCGGATTAGGAAATTTGGGCTTTGATGTTTTGGAGGTCACTCGTAGTGTTCGCTTGCGAATCGGTGTGAAAACTCAAATTCCGAACCTCCGAAGTCTGAAATTCAGATTTTGGAGTTCGCACTCCAAATTTATTTTACGCATCCCACCATTCATCTGCCAAACCCCGAAACCTCCAAAACCCCGAATTTTGAAATTCAAACTTGTGTTTCAGACCTTTATGCCTTTCGGGCACACGACATTGTTCACCCGACCAACCCGCCGAGACTTTTGAACCTTAGAAACCTTGAAGTCCAAAATTCGGACTTCGGGTTTTGGACCTTTGCGCCTTTCGAGCTAATGACATTGCTCACCCGACCGACTGTCAAGACCTCAGAAGTCTGAAATTTGGACTCCGCCATCCCCGATCTAGTACGTCGACCCCTGAAAGGATGGGAGTTTACCCCAAAACCTCCCCCAATTCCAAACTTCGGACTTCTAGGTTTCGGGCTTTCGGGCCTTTTCTTTTTTGCCTTGCTTGTCCAGGTGAAACTCTGAATTATAAAACCTCCGAAGTCCAAAAACATCAGATTTCAGGGCCTTCATTTTTCACTTAGCTCAACTCCAAGCTTCCTTTAAGGTCCCTGCCTATGAGATTGACATTAAACCATCCTTCCGATTATTCCATCCAACATCATTTTGCCATTTTAGAGCCCACACGTGACCTCACCAACTCGAATCAAAACTCCCTAGCCAACCGACATCTTCTTCCATGGCCTCCTCCTGACTCGGCTCATCAAGTAGCTCGTTGAGCTACTCAATAAGTTGTTTTGAGCTCGATGCCTCAATAAAGCCCTATAGGACATTGAATCACACATTTTTATTCTTAAGGGAATTTTTCAAATTTCTTGACTAAGGGAGGTGGGGATGAGTGCCCGAAACACTAAAATATTACATTTTCTATTTTGGGCTTGTTTTAACTAATTTTTTAGAACAAAGTCTGCGTATTGCACTGAAATAGAGTATTGATCCCGAGATGGCCCTGAATGTCTTAGATTATATTGAATACTTCCTGAATGACTAGGAATGCTCCTTAACACCCCAAAGATTATGTGTGACTTGTTTTGCAACCAATGGGGCCCAGTTAGGAGCTCATGATTACTTTGGGACCCTGTTGGATAATTTTGGCCAATGGGGGCAAAAATTGTCAACACAACCTCAATGGAAATGCTCGGAGATGGTGGAAATTTGGTTTTAGTGCAACCAGTCTTGTTTCCATGGAGCAAAACACAAGCTTTTCATTTACGTAGTACCCTACCTAGTAGCATGCCATTGCAGAGGGGAATGCAACACATCCTCACAACCTTTTTAGAGTTGTCATTTCCATGAAGAATAATACATAACTTTAATTGAGATCCAAAGGTGTAACCACTTTGTGAAACCAAAGTTGACATTATAAATTTATTAGTAAATTGATAGTTACAACAAATACGGGAGGAGATCCTCTGTACTCAACATTTAATAATAAAAAAACACAGAACCTATGGGGAACTATGCTAAGTGGAGTTCCCACTCATACCATCCCAAAATGAGTCTCATTTTGAATAAAATTAGTCTGCGCATACGAGAAATTAATCTATAATCCTAACATCTCCTCTTTTTACTTCACACGAACTGATTTTTTTCTATAGTTGTATCTGCACATGAAGCGGTTTCAATTATATTCGAAGGGAAACTAGACTTCTTCCTACCAATGGTTTGTTGTATGCAGAAGAAGATAGAGATTGAGGATAAAGAGGCGCTTCATTTGGGGATGTTCTCAGGAAAGCAAGGAAAGTTTGTTTACCAGCAAATTTATGCAAGAAGATTGATCTTGGAATTGAAGCTAGACATAACTATGTGAACACAGTGAAGAGTACAACTTATACATGAAACTAGATCAGCTAAAAAGTTCTGGTTTGAAAGAAATCATTTCATTCTTGTCTCACTGATTCTTCAGATTGGGCAGACTATATCTCTCCATGCAAAAGGATATCTTCAAATATGCAAGATGAATTGTTGGCACTCATTTATCAGAAGAGGACATACAACTAGGTTCAATCAATAATCAATATTGAGCTGATGAGACAACCGATGTTCTATTATCTAGTTGAAGATATCTTGCCATTAAACTTGTATCTGAATGATCTAAGGCATCTTAGCAAAACCTTCCTGGATTTTCCAATAAGATGTTTGATCCAAATAATGTCTCTATAATTGGGGACTATGCTCATTTCAAGTGTTCCATATCCATGAAATGGGATATGCCAAAAATCATCTTGTGTGCATTTCTAGAAGAGGATATCGGAGAGTTTGGTGACCTTAATGGTGGTAGGGAATAAAGGAAAAGATACTATAACTTGTTGACCGGATGCCTCAATGAGATGCGCTCTCATGGATTTTGTTGGTGGCAAGATGCACACCAAGCGGAGTTTTGAAGAGAAATGAGAAATCCATAAACTTCTTCTAGAATTCTTGACATTGAATGCAGTCTCATTGAATGCGGGGATCACTAGTTTTCCATAAAACGATATGGTTTTCCCCTTTTCGCTTGGAGTAAATATCACTTCATCATTTCCAATTTTAAAAAAAAAAATTAAAAAAATTGAATGATAGGGAATATAACCCCAAAATTTACAAAAATATTACCTTGACACAAACTCTTAAAATAAATTTAAAAAAATTTTGAAAGTCATGCACATGGAGCGCCACACACAAACATTTCGTAAACTGGAGCTATTTGCATGACCTCTAGTGACATGAAACACCTTAGGGAACCTTAACTAAGTTGCTTGAAATTATTTAATGCCCTTACATGTCATATTCCTAAACCCTCTTATCTTATCAACAATCACTTACGCGATATGGGCATTTTAATAAAACATGGTGGTTTACTTACAATTGTCACTTAGCTTGATTAAGGTTGAAAACCACTACCTCCTACCTACAGAAATCAAACAAGAGGATCATAATGCACCTTTAGTTCAATGAAAACACCTTCAGAAAATAATTTTGCGAGTGGGTTTTGGGACCCACTAGTCACTGTGTAACAAAATTTACTGACGCAATTACGATAACTAGCCCTAGGCTTGCCCTTGTATCTTGATATATGCTCATTATAACCGAATCTCATAAGACATGATGAATTATATATTTATGGGTGAATAAGTAGGAATCATCAAAATTTGTGATTGAAATTGAAACGAGTGTGATCGAGACCTAGTTGTAAGCATTTTTGTTGTTTTGGACAATTTTCTCAATCTTAGCTAGAATCTCATTTTTTGAGTCTCGTTTGACTTCTAGCCATGTGTATGACCTCATAATATTGTTGAAATGCTATGTATAATTTTATTCGATCTTGTGTCTTGTATAAATGAATTTTGAAATGTATGGTGATTTTCTCTCTCCACATTGTTCTTTCTCTAGAAATGACTATGATACTTGATTGATTTGAAAATGTGAATGAATTGGGAAATGTGAATTGGTTAGAAATGAAATGAAAATGGATGTGACGTTTGGATGGATAATAAACTGTCTCTTAACTTTCTCTTTGATCCTTGCTCTCTCTCTAGTACCAACATATTAAGTTCAACTGATTGTGAAAGCATTAATGCATGAGAAACAATTTCTATCTCTCTCTCTCTCTCTCTCTATCTCTCTCTCTTCCATTTAATTGAAAATGTTAAAAGTGATGAATGTGTGGATTTATGCTTGAGTGTAGGGTATTTACACTAAGTCCTAGGATAGAAACAACATTGGTTGCAGTACTTGGATAAAAAGGAGTAGTAAAAATGACACTTGTGTCTTTAATAGCATGTTATTTGAAGGCAATGTAATTGTTTAGAATATTTTAGTGATATTTTCATAAATATAAAGTATTATTTTCATTATTCCCATGATGTATATGATAGTGTTGTGTGTTAGGAAAATGTACTATTTCGAATGTAGTGCACTTTTTCCCATTTAACGAATGTTACTCTTAGTTGTAATTGTATATTATGTTAAGTTAATGGAGTGGATTTTACTATGTTACTTTGGAAAAAGATGTCAAAGAATCCTTCTTTTATTGTCAAAATAAGTATAGGAGGATGAAACTGGAACCTTGTCATTTAAAATGTTTATTGTAGCCAATTTGTTTTGGATATGATTGTGTTATAAAATTGTTAGCAAGTAATTTAAAATGACGTTATTTTACCTATTTACTAATGTCTGTAATACTTTAGGAGATCACCTAATCTTGAAATAAAAATATCAACGTACATTTGTGTTTTCTTAATTGAGCAAAAAGCAACAAAACAAACATATAGCTCAAAATATTTACCTATGTTGAATGTAATGACCCTCTCTAGTAAGCTCCAAGTTAGGCTAGCTCAAAGCATCTTTCATAGTCTTAGAGACTTAGAGGTATTGTATGTGTTTGAGTATTTCTCCCTAGAAACCTAGTTGAGAGAATTCACATAGGTATGAAAATGTGTAAGATTCCTTAGTGTGAGTCATAACATTGAATATATGTCTTGAAAAGAATAACCTTAGAATCTTGTTAGTTCCTTTTCATAGCGAGGATAAAATTTAATGTCAATTAAACAGAATTTGAGAATCAAACCCTGAATGTAAGAATGAATATTTCAAGGTGTGTAGGTATATAAAATGAATTTGATTAACAAATGATTTGTGGATAATTAATGGTAATTGATAAAGGAACCAATAATGTATCCTCTTTTAAAGGCTAATGCTACACGGAAATAAAGTATTTGAATTTTTTTTTAAAAAGGAAATTTTACACCCTTACTAGTATTAGTCACTTGAAACCTATAACGTTATATAATGGAGAAAATAAATGTAATAAATATGTAAACCATAAAAAGTTTGTGTTGTGGAGTATGCCTATCTTGTGAGCCTTACCGTAGTTGGGTAATTGTCTTGGTTTATGTCATTTGAGTAAGACATTAATGTGTACCTTATGTTATCATGTTGTGTATGTGGGTCCATGCTTATGTAAGTGTCTTATGTGATGTTGAATTTTCTTTTTGAGATCATGTGGTTTGGTGTCGTGAGCATTCATATAAAAAAATATTTCGATATTTTTACTGTTGTATTTGTGTGTGTAAAATGTGGGCATTAGAGTAAATGTTCCATCTCTCAAACCTCTGCGATGGATTGGAGTTGTGATGATTCTGCATGGTGGTGGTGGAGATTGGAAGAGTAATGTGATATATGTCGTTATGTGACCAACATTGTAACTGTGATATTATGAATGCACATGTGGTACATGTCACTTAGTGCATGTTTATTATCCTGTTGATATGCTTGTGAGTATTATCTCCTTTTTGTAAAATCAATGAGGAGTTTACGTGTGATATGCCACCTTGTTGTGTATAAAAATAATGTTATTGTGGGTTATAAAGTGTTGGAGTGTTTGGTTATTATGTGATATGAAGGTGTGTTGATGTGTTGCATGACAAAATTGGTGTATAGTGAAATGTGTTTTATAGTGATGTTGCCACCGTGTTGTGATGAATCGTATGTGTCACCATGTTGTATTGCGATTAATGTATATTTTAATGTTTATCACTATTTTCATGATACGTATAATTCGTGTAATATGTGATGGTTCACCTTGTGAATTAGAGGCATATGATGATCGTATGACCCCTATTATCAGTGCAAGAATTGCACCTTAGGTACATTATGTGGAAAAGTTATGTATCATAAGCCATGAGAGTAATGATTTTTTATACCCTCGTATATATACCATGTGTAAGACACTATGGGTAATATGCGTGAATCACCGTTGTGTTAGTGATGTAGTTATTTGTTATGTTGTGAACCTTATACTAGATGGCCCTAAGGGAAGTAATCAAAAGAGTGTATGTGTGGAGAGAGGAGGCGTGGAACAGGTTTTCATAATATTGAGCCAAGTATGAGTGAGGATGTGAAGTCTTATATAGACTAAACACCCACTTCCATATGTTTAGTATACTTCGAGCTTGTTCAGTGGGTAAGTGCACGAAGTTGGGGGGCAAAAAGTGGACAAAAACTTGAAAATAGATTAAACGCACTCGTATTTTAATTTTTTTGGCTTTGGTAATCACCAAACCTATAATGGGTACGCAGCGTTATAATGCACACATTTTGAAATAATTCAAAATGCATACATGTTTTGTGTAGTATGGACCATGCATATGTGTTTTGGTGGCTTATACTTACAAAATAAATGTTTAAGTATAAGATTTCTTTTATTATTTCTTATACAAAAATAAATCTTATACTTTAAATTTATTGTAATAAATAAAAGAAATTAGGGTCACTCTACACCTTATGGAATTGGTCTCGTAGCTCCAATAGCTTATAATCTAGAAGATATTTTTTCAAAATCTAATCACGTCAATACTTACTCATTTTCGAGGATTTCAAAGCAAATGACCTAAAAATTTCGAGGCATATATATTGTAGTCGATCTTTGTTTTGGGAAATCATATATATAGTCATTTTTAGGTTGTTTCACCTTCTAAAATACCACTCCTTGAATTGGTACTAATTTTTAAATTTGGTCCATAATTCACTTTAGTGACCATGAATTAACTCTATGATGTTTGTCTACTTCTTACTAAAAAGAGATCCTCACTTTGTGGATAGAGGATTTTTCCCTAAATGGGATTCTTTTCCTATGGCCAAAATGAGGTGATTGTAATGTGCCTCCTCCTAATTAAGGTTTGATAACATTATAAGATGTTGAATGAGTTGTTACAAATAGTACCCAAGTGAATTGCATCAAGTGAACTCGATGATTGCTCATTCTTAAAAACATGGTGCTCCATATAGATATCATCCTATCACCTTTCCTAGCTCTAAAATAATCGTTTCATGGAATCAAATTCATAATTCTCATACATTCTTTTGTTCATATGTTTCTTATGGGGACAAACGATGCCTTAATACTTCACAAATAATGGTCCTTGATAACTCGGTGACATGACTAGCTCATTTTAGCTTGTTTTGAAGGGTGTTCAATTAACTAAAAATAGCCTTCAAAGGAAGTAGTCTCTTATAAAAACTAAATGAGTCGATCGATCACCTTAAACACTATTCCCTACACACCAAACACGTTGAATGATCTTTTTAGGACTTTCCTTAGGGTGAGGGTTTATGATTTAGGGTTTAGAGTTTAGGGATGGGGTTTAGGGTTTAGGGATTAGGGTTTAGGGTTTAGGGCTAAGGGTTTAGGACTCAGGTTTAGGAGTTTAGGGTTTAAGGTTTAGTGTTTAACGCTCATAGTTTAGATTTTAGGGTTTAGAGTTTAGCGTTCGGGCTTAGGGTTCATGGTTTAGGTTTTATGGTTTAGGGTTTAGAGTTTAGGGTTTATTGTTCAGGGTCAAGGGTTTAGGGTTTAGGTTTTAGGGCTCAAAGTTCAAGGTTTAGGGTTTAGGGCTCAAGGTTGAGGGTTTAGGGTTTATGGCTTAAGGTTCAGGGTTTAGGGTTTAGGGATCAAAGTTAAGTGTTTAGGGTTTATGGTTGAGAGTTGAGGGTTCAGGGTTTAGGGTTCAAGGTTTAGTTTTTAGCGTTTAGGGTTGAGGGTTTATGTTTAAGGGTTCAAGAGTTTAGGGTTTTGGCTTAAGGATTATGGCTTAAGGCTTTGGGTTCGAGGCTTAGGGTTTAGGGTTTAAGGCTTAAGGTTTAGGTTTTAGGAGTCGGGGTTTAGGGGCTAGGGTTTAGGTTTTAGGGTTTAGGGTTTAGGATTTAGGGTTTATAGTTTAGGGTTTATGGTATATGGTTTTAGGGTTTAGGGCTTAGGGTTTAAGGTTTAGGGTTGAGGATTTAGGGTTTATGGTTTAGGGTTTAGGAGTTAGGGTTTAAGGTTTAGGGTTGAGGATTTAGGGTTTACGGTTTAGGGTTTAGGAGTTAGGGTTTAAGGTTTAAAGGTTAGGGTTCAAGGTTTAGGGAAAAGGGTTCGGGTTTAGGGTTTAGGGTTTAGGGATCAAGGTTGAGGGTTTAGGGTTAAGAGTTGAGGGTTGAGGGTTTAGGGCTTAGGGTTTAGTTTTTAGGGTTTAGGGTTAATGGTTTATGTTTAAGGGTTCAAGGTTTATGGTTTTGGATTATGGGTTATGGCTTAGGGCCTAGGGTTCGAGCTTAGGGTTTAGGATTTAGGGCTCAAGGTTTAGGGTTTAGAGGTCAAGGTTTAGGTTTTAGGGTTTGTGGTTTAGGATTTAGGATTTAGGGATTAGAGTTTAGGGTTTAGGGTTTATGGTATAGGGTTTAGGGTTTAGGGCTCGGGGTTTGAGGTTTAGGTTAAGGATTTAGGGTTTACGGTTTAAGGTTTAGGAGTTAGAGTTTAAGGTTTAAAGGTCGGGGTTTAGGGTTTAGGGTTCGGGTTCATGGTTTAGGGTTTAAGGTTAAAGGTTTAGGGTTTAGGTTTTAGGCTTAAGGGTTTAGGTCACAGAGTTTAGGGTTTAGGGTTTAGTGTTTAGGGCTTAGGGTTTAAGGTTTAGGGCTTAGGGCTTAGGGCTTAGGGTTTAGAGTTTAGGATTTAGGGGTCGGGATTTAGAGTTTATGATTTATTTTTTAGGGTTTAGGGTTTAGGTTTTAGGGACCTTTAGGATTTCACATTTAGGCTTGAAGGTAGAGGGTATATGGAATAGGGCTCGGGGATCGGGCTTAGGGTTTAGAGTTTAGGGGTTAGGGTGCATGGTTTAAGGTTCAAAACACATGGTTCGTGGTTAAGAGTTATGAGTTTAAGATTTATTGATTAGTTACGGGTTTAAGGTTTAGGGGTTAGAGATCAGGGATCTAGATTTAGGGTTTAGGGCTCAGGGTTTAAGGTTTAGTGTTTAGGGCTCAAGGATTAGGGTGTAGGGTTCAAGTGTTAAGGTTTAGGGTTTATGGTTTAGGGATTAGTGTTTAGGGTTCATGGTTCATGGTTTATGGCTTAAGGTTCGGGGTTAAAAGTTATTGGTTTAAGGTTAGGGATTAGAGCTCTGGGCTCTGGATTTAGTATTTAGGGTTTAGGGTTATGGGTATGGGGTTTAGGTTTTAGGGTTTAGTATTTAATGTTTAGGGTTTAGGATTTATTATTTTTGTTTTATTGTTTAGGGTTTATATTGTAGGGTTTAGGTCTCATCGTTGGGGGTTAAGGGTTTAGGTCACAGAGTTCAGGGTTCATCGAATTTGTATCAAAATTTGATGTTTTTCATCTATTTATATTTTGAAGGAGGGAAATGTCATATTCCTAACTGTAGAATCCTTCGAAAGATCCCAGTAGTCATTAATCCCTAGATGTAGAGTGAGACACTCATTATTTGGCTTCCATTTATAATGATAGAGATATTTGTAAATTTTCATTATGACCTCTAAATCTATATGAATATCAAGCTTCTTAGAAATCACATCACACCCTTCACTAGGATTGATGACTACTCCTATCTTTTTGTTTAGGGGATTTTGAAAAGATCCATGGGTTTATCATATAAGGAATTATCAATGAATGGAAGTTCACTAAGTATAGGCCGGTAACTACCATTTAGAACTAAACAAGAAATATTTACTAGGTGATTGATAACCCCTTAGTGTTCTTAGCCATTCCCTTATTTCTATGCTTATTTTGAACACTTTAGGAAGCTCACAAATTTACTATCCATTATAGTAGAATACTTGAAGTTTCTCTTTCTCCATAGGAGAGGATGCTCTGCTACAGAAATTCAATTATGATCCTACACCTCTGTCTTGATATATTCTCTATGTTTCTCTTGTTTCCTTTAAGATTAATTTTTTTGTTGTGATGGTTATTTTTTCCAGCTTCCAATGGGTCATCCTGGCCGGCATAATACCATACATGGAAATATGAGAAATGTGAAATTTGTTTGAGAGTGTGAATAAATTTACATTCAAGAGTGCAAGTATATGTGGGCATAAACAATTTTGGAAGAGATGTGTAATATATGAATTATAAGGCACAAGGTAGATGTCATATCCATTTAGTTACTTTTCCCACCTCTCATAAACAAGGTAGTTCTATAAATAGACTCAATGATGGTTCTAGGCATGAGACTAGGAAGTATTGATGAAATATGGTTTGTCGTTAAGGGTTTAGGGTTTAGGGCTCATGTTTCAGCTTTAAGGTTTAGGGTTTAGGTTCGGGGTTCAAGGTTTAGAGTTATGGTTTAGGATTTAGGATTTAGGTTTAGGGTTTTGGGTTTACTGTTTATGGTTAGGGTTTTTAGATTGAGGTTAAGGATTTAGGGTTTAAGGTTTAGGGTTTAGGGTATCAAGTTAAGGATTTAGTGTTTAGGGATAAGGGTTTATGGTCTAGGGTTCAAGGTTTAGGGTTTAGGATTTAATGTTTACGGATTAAGTTTTAGGGTTTACAGGTTTAGGGATCGGGGTTTAGGGTTTAGGGTTTAGGTTTTAGGGCTTAGGTCTTAGGGTATATGGTCTAGGGTTTAGGTTTTAGATTTTACGGCTCGGGGATAAGGGTGTAGGGTTCAAGGCTTAGGGTTTAGGGTTTAGGATTCGGTGTTTAAGGTTTAGGGTTAAGGGGTCGGGGGTTTATGGTTTAGGATTTATTTTTAAAGGTTAAGGGTTTAGGGTTTAGCATTTAGGGCTCATGGTTCATGGTTTAGGGTTTAGGGCTTAGGGCTTAGGGTTTAGGGTTTAGGTTTTAGGGTCTAGGGATCATGGTTCAAGGTTTAGGGTTTAGGGTTTATGGCTCAAGATTTACAATTTAGTGTTTACGTTTATGGCCTATGGTTTAGGGTTTTGATTGTAGAAGTTAAAAACTAAAAGATTTAGGTCAATGCTAAAATCCTGAAAAATTACCTATGTACTGACCAAATTATAGTTTAAAAAACTATCTCCTAAAATATGACTCATGGAGTTATGAGACTAATTCCATAAGGTGCGAGTGACCATAATTTCTTATATTTAGATAAATAAATTTAAAGTATAAGAAATAATAAAATATAAATAATAATAAATGAAAAACTTATACTTATTTAAATAGAAGCATGTAAATATCATACATAATGTTCACACTACACAGAATGCATACGCGTTATGTTTATACTACACAAAACCTGTACACCTTATAACACGTACACATTTTGTGTTTTCTATTTTCCCAAATCAAGCCTCAATTCTCGGAATCTGGTTTAGATCCCCAAGCCTAAGGCATGGACCTGCATAAACAAACCAAACAACATGGTTTTACAAGAAAATGTAATAAATGCCAATTCCTGTATAATAAATCAAAATAAAACAATCGATCCATTTTTAAAAATATATACCACAACGTAGAGCAGAGTCTCTTATTTCAAAAAATATATTTTTTCAAATTTTCTAACTAATATAAGATTTCCATATTATTTATTTTCTAACTATGCCTTTTTATAGCTATTTTTGGAGTGTAAATATGTCTATCTTTCATGGTCTATCTTTTTTTTTGGGTGATTGAAATTTTTAAAAAAATTACTAGCCCAAACTAGGCATAATTCTATACATATTAAAAAAATCTAATTTTCGATATTTTTGAGGTAGTTAGGTGGGGCACGGTTGGAGCTCCGTTATTTTTCAAAACATAAAATTTTTGTACTAGAAAAATCATAAATAAAAATATTCACTAAAAAAATCTAAAAAATAATGGAGCCCAAACTAGATGCTCCTAGCTATCTTTCTACCAAAGGGTTTTCAAAAATACTAAATGGTGCTCAAAAAATGGTGGGGGCATGATCACTCTATTATGTTTTTTAACAAAGACATGCACATTTGTTGGTATTTTAGTTGTTTTACCCACTTAAGCTTATCCGTTTTTAATAAAATTTAGTAGCCTAGAAACTAGACTCAAAATTCTATCATTCATATTTCTACAACATCTTCCAATTTTGAGTGTAACTATTTCAAAAAAATCATACAAGTTGAATTTATTTTTTTCCGAAAAATGCGTCCACTTAAGACCCCCTTTTGGCCCCCAACTTGGTGCACTTACCCCAAGATATTTTCGATTTGCACCACCTTAGGCTCAACCTATGCAAACTAGCATCCCTGTTATTTCCCATTGGGTTGTCAATCGAACAATCCTATGTGATTTTTACTATGTTGATCCTTGTGGGAGTATGGAGGTAGGATTCAGGGAGAGATGATGATAGTTACATTATTTGATACACTCATTTTTGGGTACATGTATATTTTTGCAAGTTGAGGCTCGATATCTGAGTGCCATCAACTCGATGAGTACCCCTTTGGTGGCCGTATGAGGCCACATAGTGCTTGTAATGTGCTATTTCTTAAATACATATTTTATTCGTAAATATCATTATCTCTTTTCCTTTCGTAACCAGCGCTTTTCTTGGTTGATGTGTGCTTATATTTTGGGATTTTTTTAATTGTTGCACTAACAATGGCTAATTGGTGATTTTTTTCTTAGTTTTAAACTTCCATTTTGTGTTTAAAAGTTTTAGAGCCTTTCCCAAGGCTCGAGATTTTTTCCACTTGGCATTTGAGATGGATTGTTATGCTAGTTCTAATGACATAATGTGTTGAAATAGGGTCATGGGATTCACCATGGAGTGGTTAGACCTATGGACCCACTTTCATGTATGGGAGTATGCCCCAAGGAGTTACGAGATAACTCTTTGGGTTGTTGAAGCACGAGTTATTATGTCACTTGGGTTACAGGTGACGAGGCTCTATGCATCCAGGGCCATAGGGTGACCCAACCCCATTATATGGAGAAAGGACATGGGACTCTATGGTTGAGCGACCCAATATTCTTGATGGTACTCTATGGTTGAGTGACCTAATATTCTTGATGGGGCTCTATGGTTGAGCAACCCGGCTTGGTTTTGGCATTATGATTCTTTCTCTTTGGGAGGTATATGGAGTTGATTTGGGATAGTTTGGGACAATATGGAGTTGTTTCGTGATGTGTGGAGTTGGTGTTATGAGTTATGTGTACTCTTGTGAGTCTTGTTAGCCATTGTTATGATTGAGGCTTGGCGTTCCCCATGGATGGTATGTACTATTTTATACTTGTCTTGGGACTATGTAGGTATTGTCATGGTTTTAGGGTCATGTGATACCGATTATATATGCATCAGCATGAAGATTATGTTTGTTAGTCACATGTGTGTGTTGGATATATGCATGTGACATAATTGGTGGAAAATTATTTGTTGTGGACTACTTTTTGTCTTTACCCGGTGGAATTAAATCTCTTGTGATGTGATACAGTCATGAAAGTATGTAGCAAGATGTCCCATCGGTTCTTTGTGATGTGTTGAGTTTTGTGTGACATCTTGAGGCCAATTATTGTTAGGCACCCATGAACATAAGACAATTGAAATTATAAACAATGAATACTAAGAGTTTGAGATTAAGAAAGATTGTAAAAGAAAATACTAATTGAGTAGTAATGTTAAAAAAATAACTAACTACCAATCTTCACAGAACATTAAAATTTAAGATATTGAAAAATTAGTCTACACCCATGTGGTCACATTGTACACACAAGTTGCTTTGTTAATTGACATGTGTCATTATTGAATTTATTTCCTACTTATCCTTCGACCTTCGGTGTTGTGCCGCATCGAGGACGATGCTCTTATAAGGAGAGGGATATGTAGTACCCCTACCCGATAAAGACGCCATTACATTGGGGAAGGTGACACATTCTCACAGCCTTTTTAGAGATGTCATTTCCTGTAGAATAATACAAAAATTTAATTGAGATCCAGAGGTGTAACCACTATGAAACCCAATTTGAAGTTGTAAATTTACTAGTAATTTGATAGTTGCAACAAGCACAGGAGGACGGCCTACGCACTCAACATTTAATACTAAAGAAACACAGAACCTATGGGGAATCAAAGCTAAGTGGAGCTCCCACTCATAGCCATCCCAAAATGAGTCTCATTTTGGGTAAAATAAGTCCCGCAGATAGAAATTAATCTGTAATCCTAACATCTCCTCTTTTTACTTCACACAAACTACTTTTTTATGGAGTTGTATCTTCACATGAAGCGGTTTCAATTATCTTCGAAGGGAAACTAGACTTATTCCTGCCATTAGTTTGTTGTTGTATACGAAGAAGATAGAGAGTGATGATAAAGAGATTCTGCATTTGGGGATACTCTCGAAAAGTAGGGAAAGTTGGTTTACCAGTAGATTTATATGACAAGATTGATCTTGAAATTGAAGCTAGACATAACTATGTGAAAACAATGAAGAGTACGACTAATACATGAAACTAGATCAACTAAAAATTGCTAGTTTGAAAGAAAGGATTTAATTCTTGTCTCATTGATTCTTCATATTGGGTAGACTATATCTCTCCATGCCAAAGGATATCTTCAAATATGTAAGATGAATTTTTGGCACTCATTTATCAGAAGAAGACATACAACTAGGTTTAATACATAATCAGTATTGATCTGATGAGACAATGAGTGTGTTATTATCTAGTTGAAGATAGTTTTCCATTAAAAATGTATTTGAATGATCGAGAGAACACTCAACAAAACCTTCATGGATTTTTCAATAAGATGTTTGATACAAATAACATCTCTATAATTGGGGACTGCACTAATTTCTAGTGTTCCATATCCATGCAATGGGTTATGTAAAAATTATCTTGTGTGCATTGCAAATTCAACCTTCATATATCAGGAAGCAGTAGTAGAAGATGATATCAGAGGGTTTGGCGACCTTAGTGGTGGTAGGGAATCAAGCAAAATATAGTAAAACTGGTTGACCAGATGCCTTAGAGAGACATGCTCTCACATATTGTGCCCATGGAAAGATGCACACCAAGTGGAGTTTTGAATAGAAATGAGAAATCTGAAAACTTATTCTAGAATGCACCAAGGTGATGTGGTCTCATCGAATGCACGGATCGTGAGTTTTGTGTAAAATGGTATGGTTTTTCCTTTTTCTCTTTCACTAAATCTTGCTTCATCATTTATAGTTTTTTTAAAAAAATTAAATGTTGAATGATAGGAAATGTAACCCAAAAAAATTATAAAAATATTGCCTTGATGCGAAGTCTTAAAATTAATTTTTTTAAATATCAAAATTCATGCACATTGAATGCCACACCTAAATGTTTCGCAAAACCGAAACTATTTGCATGACCTTTAGGTACATGGAACACCTTAGGGGACATTAACCAAGTTGTTTGAAATTATTTAATTCCCTTTCATGCCGTATTCCTAAACCCTCTTAGCTTATAGATAACTTTTGGTGATATGGTCATTTTAATAAAACACGACTTGGTTTCAGCTTATGATTGTCACTTGGATTGAGCGAGGTCGAAAACCACCACTACCTCATACCTCTAGACATCCAACAAGAGGATCATAATGCACCTTCATTTAAATCAAGACAACTTCATAAAATAATTTTGTGAGTGGGTTTTTGGGCTCACTAGTTGATGTGCGACAAGAGGTACTAACACAATTACTATAACTAACCTTGGGATTGCCCTTGTAACTTGAGCTCTGCTCATCGTAATCAACTCTCATTAGACACGATGAATTCTATATTTATGGGGAATAAGTAGGAATCATAAAACTTTGTGATTGAACTTGAAATGAGTGTGATCAAGACCCAGTTGTAAGCACTTTTGTTGTTTTGGACAATTTTCTCAACCTTAGCTAGAATCTCATTTTTAGTCTCGTTTGACTTCTAGCCATGCGTGTGACCTTGTAATATTGTTGCAATGCTATGTATAATTTTATTCAATATTTTATCTTGTATAAATGAATTTTTAAATGTATGGTGATTTTCTCTCTCCACCCTGTTCTATCTCTAGAAATGACTATGATACTTGATTGATTTGAAAGTGTAAATGAATTGGGAAATGTGAATTGGTTTGAAATGAAATGATAATGGACATGAAGCAAAAATGGATATGACATTGTGAATGGAAAATAAATTGTCTCTTAACTTTCTCTCTCATCCTTACTCTCTCTCTAGTACCAACATATTAAGTGCAACTGATTGTGAAAGCATGAATGCATGAGAAACGATTTCTCTCTCTCTCTCTCTCTTCCATTTAATTGAAAATGTTAAAAGTGATGAATGTGTGGATTTATGCTTGAGTGTAGGGGATTTCCATACTTAGTCCTAGGACTAACGCAACGTTGGTTGTAGGTACTTGAACAAAAAGGAGTAGTAAAAACGAAACTTGTGTCTTTAATAACATGTTATTTGAAGGCAATCTAATTGTTTAGAATATTTCAGTTATATCGTCATAAATAGAAAGTAATATTTTCATTATTCCCATGATGTATATGACAACGTTGTGTGTTAGGAAAATATACTATTTCAAATATAGTGCACTTTTTACCATTTAACGAATGTTACTCTTAGTTATAATTGTATATTATGTTAAGTTAATGGAGTGGATTTTACTATGGTACTTTGGAAAAGGATGTCAAATAATCCTTCTTTTATTGTCAAAAAAAGTATATGAGGATGAAACCGGAACCTTGTCATTTAAAATGTTTATTGTAGAAAAAAAAATTAGATATGATTGTGTTATAACATTGTTGGCAAGTAATTTAAAATGACGTGATTTTACCTATTTACTAGTGTTTGCAATGACTTAGGAAATCACCTAATCTTGAAATAAAATATATCAACTTAAATTTGTGTGTTTTTTTAATTGACTGGAAAACGACAAAACAAACATAGAGCTCAAAATATTTACCTGTGTTGAATGTAATGACCCTCTACAGTAAGCTCCAATTTAGGCTAGCTCGAGACATCCTCCATAGTATTAGAGAATAAGAGGTATTGTATTTGTTTGTGTATTCCTCCCTAGAAACCTAGTTGAGATCATTCACATAGGTATTAAAGTGTGTAAGATTCATTAGTGTGAGGCATAACATCGAATATACGTCTTGAAAAGCATAACCTTAGCATCTTGTTAGTTCCTTTTCATAGCAAGGATAAAATTTAACGTCAACTAAACATATTTTGAGAATCAAACCTTTAACGTAAGAATGAATATTAGGAGGCACATAGGTATATAAAATTAATTTTATTAACAAATGATTTTTGCAAAATTAATGGTAATTGAGAAAGGAACCAACAATGCATCCTCTTTGAAAGGCTAGTGGTACACAAAATAATGTATTTTAAGTTATTTTTTTGAAAGGAAAATTTACACACTTACCAATTTTATTCACTGGAAACCTATAAGGTTATATAATGGAAAAAATAAATGTAATAAATATTTAAACCATAAAAAGGTTGTCTTTGTGGAATATGCTTATCCTGTGAGCCTTACCGTAGTTGGGTCATTGTCTTGGTTTACATAATTAGAGTAAGGAATTGATGTGTAACCTATGTTATCATGTTGTGTATGTGATTAGATGCTAAGGTAAGTGTCTTGTGTGATGTTGAATTTTCTTTTTGAGCTCATGTGGTGTGGTGTCGTGAGGATTCATATAAAAAAATCTGGTATTTTTACCGTAATATATTTGTGTGTAGAATGTGGGCGTTACAATTTCCTTTTATGATAGGTAAGTACCAATATTTTAGAGGGAAAGGTAGAGGTAGTTTTTAAGTTCGCATACACCAATTTGGTATTGGAGATTCCTATGTGAAAATCCATCAAGAGAATTGTTTTCTGTTTACTTTATAAATTACTTAAATGTTGTACTAAGTTTTTAAATCATACCACCTACACATGCATTATAAACAATAAAAGCAACTTAGGGATATTAGGACTATGCCTGGTTCTAACATGATTTATTTCATTATGCAGGGGTTGTTCCAAAATATTTTATCTCAGTCTCAAAGAGGTCATTTTCTCGATTTCATTTCTCTGGAAATGTGAGGTCTCTTGTTGGATTTGGAGGGCATAACACTATTATGATTGTTGGTTATGATGGCAGGTAAGACAATTTAATGTGTGACCTTATTTTTTTTTGTTTTTCATTAACCTAGTGATCAATTTTATAATGTTTTTCACCCATATGCTAAGACACTAAGTTGTGTATGTAATCTTAAGCTCTGATTTAAACGCTTGGTTTTGATATTGATTGTAGCTTCTACAAATGTGAGTTTGATCCTATCTTTGGAGGAAAAAAGCTATAGAGGGTGCATAAATTTTTTTCAAATCTTATGAACCTTTTCTTATAGTCTAAAAACAAGTAGTTGGAAAATAGAATAGAGAAAATTATATAGCATAAACTTATTTAACACCCAAGTATTTGGTGTTTTCGAACATGGTTATTAATAGTTTAATGATGGTTTAATCAAACTATATTCAGGATTTTTAATATGTTTTTCATCATCATGGTCATGTAGTTATACTAAAATGAGCCCAACTTATCCAATCCATATGACACTATATAGAAATCACAAATGCTAAAAAATGTTGAAGAATCTAGATGCTTAATCCTTCTATCATGAATTTTTAAAAATGCACTGATGTAAAATATTACTAACAACTTTTATTAGTAGGTTCTAAGTAGGAGAATGTCAGGGAGTAAATATTTTAGAGTTAATTTAGGAGCTTGCTTATTAATTAATGCATTTTTCCTTACTTCCCTGGTCTTGTGGAGTTATGGAAAGAATTCATCTTACATGAGTTGTTTTAAGAACTTGAAATTTTAGTCGGGAATTTATTTTCTAGTTACCTTATAAAAGGATGAGAAAACCAATGCAGATGGTGGGAGATGATAGAGAATATTGAAGGACTATCGATGTAATTTATTTATTTCACCAGTTAAACGAGAGGTTTGAGTATGTTGTTCATAATAATGATATTTAAATTCGATTACCAATTTATCTTTTGCTTCCTCTAATCCTCTATATACAGAGGTATGTGTTTATCATTTGGAGAATTAGAGGATTATCTACATTATGCACCAACTATCCCCTAGTAATAATTACATGAGGTATTTGGATGAATATACATATGTTAAACACTGAGATGTTATAGGGATCAAAAGCAACACTTCTGATGGGAATTTGTTTGTGACACCTCACAAGGTCATGTTCTTTATAGTGGACAATATCTCAAAAATTCTTCAATTGGAAAGATTTATGTTTGTTAATTTTTTTGGAACTTACAATATACACTATTTAATTATTTTTAAGGTTCAATATCTAGAGCACGAGCAATTAAATGTGGATGTATTTTTCTTTGACATTGGCATGTGAACGTAGATTCGGGGATCTTGGGATTGTAATAAAAATCTTCTAGTTGGCCTTGATTTTCACCAAGAAATGACCCTCTAATTGACCCACCATGCGTGAAGTTGTGAGAATTTCTTATAGGGTCATCAAATAAGATTAAGCTAGACTAGGACACTTAGCTAAAAAATGTTGATCTTTCTTTCTGAAGATTTACCATATCTTCATCGTGGTAGTAACCTAGGCATTGTTCACGGGGATGTGAATATTTCTAACATTCTTTTGGATGATAATTTTGAAGCACATTTTCCAGGACATTGGCATTTCCAAGTGCATTTCCTGGTTTGTGCAAATGCAATATGTCATGCTTTATTTAGCATTCCATTATAAGTTTTGTTTTGATGTGTTCTACTTAATACTTCAATTCAAATGTTGACCTGAGTGTGAATTGGTAAGTAGGTCTATACAATTTGGATGTGACCTTGGTGAGCCATGTTCAATATATGGAATCCAAATTGGGGGCACGTGAGAAGTTAATAGTGAAATATTTGGAAACAAGAATGCCTCTTGCAAGTGTTACAATCAGTATCTAAGTGAAAGGGTTTTTAAATATGTCGGAGATGATTTTCTCCAAGCATAAATATATGTGTCTTCCAACTTTACTTTAATTAATCTACAAAAGAATGTTGCATTAATCGGTTTAGTTGAGAAATGACAATTTCTCGGATATACTACAAAGATATCATACAATCACTACCCACAAAGCTTGCGTTCATTTGAAATTGATTGGGAAATAGTAGGAAGCATCAAAATCATAATCTTGTGAGTTTGCATGGATAGTCATTTTATCCACATCTAAACCTATTGTTTTATAAAAGTATGTACATTATAGAATCATATTTTGAAATAGAAGAATCCAATCAATCTCTAACCTTTTGATTAAAATGAATTATTGGAGAAGTGTTATGCATATCATATCATTTTTAATAGCCACAAGCTCAAAACCCATAACAACTTATCAACCCTATTTTGTATTAGTAGGAAGAATGGTATCAATATTTCTAATATTGGAAATGTGGGAAAAGAAGAAT
This sequence comes from Taxus wallichiana var. yunnanensis, assembly GCA_018340775.1. NCBI lineage: Eukaryota > Viridiplantae > Streptophyta > Pinopsida > Cupressales > Taxaceae > Taxus > Taxus wallichiana. Next base: position 578,653,625 of record CM031236.1, read on the forward strand.
CCATTAAAAAATCATCAGGAAACGTGGTAGGAAAACACAAAATAAATATTTTATGCAAAGAGGGAAGGCTAAAGGAGGCATTTGATGTTTTCAATGTTTTTTTCAACAAAACAATGCCATGAGCTCCTTCATATATGGTTTCCTCTTACAGGGATGTGCCAATATGAGAGCTTTCGAAGAGGGCAGTCAAATCCATGGCCATATAGTTAAAACTGACATCAGTATCGACTTGTTCCTTGTGAATAGTCTAGTTAGTATGTATGTTAGGTGCAGAAGTTTAGTGTCTACACGCAAAGTGTTTGAAAAATATCCTAAGAGAGACTTAGTTACATGGAATGCAATGATTACATGTATGCCAAATGTGGGAACATGGATGATGCATGCAATGTATTTAACAATATATGCCAACGTGATGTTTTCTTGTGGTCTGCAATGATGGCAACATATGCACAAAATGGACATGGTGAGGAGGCCCTGAAACTTTTTTGTGAAATGCAACAAAGAGGCACAAAACCAGATGAGTTCATTTATTCGAGTGTCCTTGGAAAAGGAAAATAGGTCCATGCTCATGCGATCTAAAAAGTTGATTCATTCATATGTGTATCTCAAAAATACTCTTGTAACCATGTATGCAAAGTGTGGTTGCATAGAATATTCACTTGGTATTTTTAATGAATAGTGGTACATCCTCCTTGTATTTCCTTTCTGTGATGTAGCAGTTTTGATCAACTATACATAAAATAGAAATAGGTGTGTAATATGAATTGATCTTATATTGCTAAGTACTCCCATTAAATAGATAATATTAGTCAAAGGGACATAAGCCTTTATTATGTTCTAACAATTGTTATGATATTCTTACTACAGGATTAGGAATACATAGTCATGGGGGTGCAACTCTTCCAATGGCTATTAAAAATTTCCTTATTGATAAAGGGTATGTGCTCATCCTGGCCTTTACATAACTTATTAGGGATTTACATCTTAGATTGGGTTGAAGTCTACAGGGTATGTAGTATCTGAGAAAAACATTCCCTTGATATAGAATTTCTACTGGTTAATGCAGGTACAAATTCAGTGAAGCTAGAACTCGGGGTTATTTAAAACGCACTTTGTAGAGACTAGGAATGTTATTCATTGTTGTTGAATATGCAAACAAGTTTAATATTTTATTCACCCATTTACCAAGTAATATTGATTTGAATTAAAATTATTCTAGGTAAGAAGGGAATCTTGAACAAGGTCAACTTTTTTTATATTTAATCGATACACAATAAATTCATTACAATTTCTCACCTCTATCATACTTTACGCATGCCCACTCATGAAAGATGAAGTTCATTCTTACCTTATAGTGGTAAAGGTTAGTAATATGCCTTTAATTGAGGTCATATGGTAATTTAATCTTATACACAATTTTCATTTATGGTCAATTGTGGTCTCATGTTGTGTGATGGCTTATTGTCTTATTACCTATGTATGAATGTATTCTTGTAAATATCGTCGATATTTGTGTGGTCTTTCCAAACATAAATTGTATTACTTGCAGATTGATAGACAAGAAAAAGGTGTTTTTGAGGTTATGACATGTATTTGCATTTTAGACCTTGTGAAATATTAAAGAGGATTAATTGCTTAAAAAATGATAGTTTCTTGATAGTCAAACAACCATGTGACAATTAATTGTTCAATAATTTCAAGATGAATGAATTTTCAAAATATTTAGTTTACAAGGTTTTTGGTATATGATCCACATTTGGAACACCTAGACTAGGGGACTAGAGACTATGTAAATATATATGACTAGATACTAAAGACCATACCTCATCTATATTTATAGATAGGGAAAATCGATTCCCTATGTATCGACCCGACATATATAGATTTGGGCAGGACCATCGATTCATTGATGACCTATAGAGATATATGGTCTTGCGCACATGGGGTATGTATAGATATCTGGGTGACCCGAGCACCATAGGAGGCAGCGAGGGCCCCATTCTATTTGCCATATCTCGATGTATAGAGAGGGGAGGGAGGGGAGGGGAGGGGGGAAGGGACCCACCCCTATCTCTAAATGCCATCGGCATCCTCCCCATTAGGGAGATATCTAAATAACCTCCCTTTCCTTGGAGAGAACTCTAGATGTCAGCCCCCTCTCCTATGTATCTTATCTATGGGGTATAGCCCAAGTAAATGGAGAAATATTAATGGTCGAATTAAAAATTAATAATGTTTGGCATTCACATTCCATTATACACATGTGATTGCTAGTTAGTATTTCTTAGAATTTATATTTTATTTGATGATATATTAGTATACCTATCTTAAATAAGTTTATGTAAAATATGTGGAGAGGTATCATTTTCAAGATATCTATATTTAATTTGAGGCATAAGTGAAATGGCGGCATGGAGAATGATACCTCTTGACATATTTTATAATGATTTATTTATATAAGTGGACTTTTTATTTATACACACATATTTTTATTTTCAAAGGAGAGATATTTTTTCTCGTCACTAATGTGTTATATATACACATGTATTTTTTTTTAAACAAAATGTCCACTTTGAAATATTTTTATTTTCAAAGGAGAGATGTAGGTTTAGCTTGTCTACAATTTGAGATGCATGTCCAAGATTCAAAGGTACAATACCTTTCTTCTCTAAAATTTCATCCACCATATCATCGTGTGGAATAGATGCTACTATCTTGACTGATTTTTCTATACTTCCATCCCATGCTTCATTTTCAATAAAATGTACATCTCTGTTGATCACAACCTTTCTAGTGATTGAATTGTACAACTTGTATGCTTTTGTATTCTCTGAATAACCAATAAATCCACACTTTTATCCTTTCTTTTCTAACTTCTTCCTTAGCTCTTTAGAAACATATTTGTATGCCACACAACCAAAAAATCTAAAATTTGGAACATTGGGTTTCCTATTAGTCCATCCTTATTGAGGAACCATGTTCAAAACAAGTTTTGTTGGACACCTATTTAAAATATAAACAACGATTGCTACTACTTCTTCCCTAGATTCATTTCAAGGTGCTTCACCTTTATCATACTTATATTCATTTCCATTATGGTTCTATTCTTCCTCTTTGCCACACCATTCTACTATGGTGTATACTTGGTAGTAAACTGCTTGTGTATACCATACTATTTACAAAATGTTAAAAAATCATTAGAAACATACTCACATCCTCTATCTATTCTATGAAATTTGATATAGTATCCACTTTGCTTCTCCACTAAATCCTTCAACTATTGAAATGTATCAAAGGCTTATGATTTATGTCTCGGAAAATATACCCTTGTCTTTCTCGCCTAATCATCAATGAAGTTCATTAAATATGAAAAACCTCGATACAAGATGTTTCATGAGTCCTCACAAATTTGAGTGAATAACCTCAAGAGGTACACTTGCTCTTGTTTTTTACCAATTGGAAAAGAATCTCTGTGCTACTTCCCAAAAAATACAACCTTCACATACCCTTTCCAATTTTTGAATCAATGGAAAAGATTTTCCCATATTGTTGATGCATAATCACAAAGCACCCCGAATGTCTACAACTTGATCGGTTGAAACTCTCGGTGTGATTGCATAGCATGGATCTTTTCCCAAAGTGTAGGAATTTGTGAACAAGAAATCTCTCTGGATGAAAGCTAGTTCTTATTCCTCTATTCGGATGCACACATACAATTTATAGAGGATCTAATCTAAAATCTACTCTAACTTTCTAAGGAGAGAGGGTTAAGAAGATAACAAGAAATTAAATCTAAAATAACAAATGTGATGCACTAAAATCAATGTTGAACACCTGATTTACCATTAAACACAAATAATAAAAATATAATACAACCACCATGCACAAATAACCAAGATTACAATGAGAGATCATATGAAAGCAATGAACACAATAGAGGGTTGAAAATAATCCACAAACTTTTATTATTTCTCTAAATATTGATACCGTGCATTACTGATGGCCAAGATGTAAGATTACATTTATAGTTTCGATGGCGAGGTTTGAATTACACAAAATTCATTTGCGAGACAAGAGATGAAGGAAGGGTGTAAGGCGAAATTGTCCAAAGAACTAGAAAAATTTCCCTCCTTATAATATATAGGAAAAATGAGAGAAAGGGAGAGAATAATTTTAATTGTTGCTTCACCACCCTAGAAGGAATTAAATTCACTTGCAATATTGATGGGTGAAACCGCAAGAGCCATACCCCATGTACTATGTTTTGTTGGGTAAGAAAGGAAGCTATACCTTCATTATTGCATGATGCGTGAGAAACCCGGACACCCTCTAAAATGGTTCCCAGTAAAATTTTATGTTCATCTAAAGGTCGGGGTGTCATTCTATAAAAAATACAAGTTCTTGATCTTCCTTTTCGAAGTCTCAAATACATGCGACCTCCAAAATTCTGAAGTTCATACTTTCAAATAATTTGGTTTTGGGGATTGATGTCTTGTTCATTGCCCAAATCATCCCGAGAATTCTGAAACTCGAAAATGTGAAACTCGAAACCTTAAAGCCTTGAAATCCTGAAGTTCAAACTTTGGACAATTTGGTTTCGGGAGTTGAGTTCTTTTTATTTCCCAAATCATCTTGAGAGTTACGAAACTCGAAATGCGAAACTCAAAGCGTGAAAGTCTGAAATTTTAAAATTTATGAATTTCATAACTTTTCCCTTTTCAGACCTTTTCAATGTTCATCACCCAAATCACCCTGAGAGTCCCGAAACTTCAAAACCCAAAACTCTGAAACCACAGAAAATACCGCATTGCGTTGACCTAAACCAAGTTTGACTTTTCAAATTTTGAAACCTTTTAGGTTTCGGGTTTTGGATAGTTTTTGTCACTTTTCCGATTTTCCGAAGACTCCAAAACTCTGAATTCCGCATCTCTGAAACTCTGAAACTTGAAAGTCTAAAATTTCGACTTTTAGAGTTTCAGATTTTAGGATTTTTGCTCACTTTTTCCAACTAGCAATTCTCTTTCTCTGAAACCCCAAAACCTGAAACTTTTAAATTTCGACTTTGAGTTTCAGATTTTGGGATTTTCCTCTTTCGTACTTTTTCAATTTTTTTCTGCCTTGTCTCCAAAATGCCGAAAATGCAAAGTCTGAAAAATTCGATCCTTTCTCCATTCTTCCACTTGAGCTCTGATCTCCTTTGATGTTCCCTTGGCCATTCATTTGTTGACCTTGCATTTCCATTGTCAAGCCTTCCTACAACTTGATTTTTGGAATTGAAATGTGAGCTCGCATGACTAAAACAACCTCTCCATTTTCTCATGTGCAAGGTCACATTTGATCATTTTTTTCCCGAGGGGAAAAAATTGTATAACACATATTATTTCTATCTAATAAATTCAAACCTCCAAAATTCAAATGTCCATACCTTAGATGCCAAAGTCATGATTCATCTTTCATGATTGACTAAAAATGTTGATTGTGTTCCTTGAGTGCAAAACTTGATTGTATTAGAACAAGACTTAATGCGGGACTCACTTGCATTAGAAAATAAATCCTTTTCATTGGTGCAAGACTCATTCACCTTAGAAAACAAATCATTTACACTGGAAAAGGACTCGTCTGTTTGAGCGCAAGACTCAACAGAGGACTGATTTTACTTAGCAGAAGACTTGGATACGAACTGAGCTACTAATTTTGCTGCGAAACAATTTAATTTCTTCTTTTTATTGGTTTCAATATCAAAGGAGCATCCTATTGTTTCTCATCATCACTTTTACAATCAACTGAGTGCGAGGGGATTCTTCCATAATCGCGCACTCATTGTCTTCCATACAAATTTTTATCCTTTTCTACCAAATGTCCATACTCAAAAGGTTGCGGGTCAAACCTACAACATAGTAAACATCATGCATAATTGTTTTCTCCCTGCTTTTAGTTAGAATACTAACAATGTCTTTTCCTTTTACAAACATGATATTGATATTTTTCAAGAGTAACATCACTTTTAATTGATTCATCCAAACTAGAAAATAAATCTAGATTACCTGACATGTGATTACTACAACTAGAATCCAAATACCATACATCACATGGACTCTCTTTTGATAAATTGCACTCAATAGGGGATAAAGAAGGTATTGCTTCAACAATTATTTTTCATGCAATAAACATAGATAGAGAAGTAGACCTTCCAACCTGACTTTTATTTTTCTCTCTTGATCATATTTCTTTTCCTGCATCATAAGCATAGTGCTCATACTTCTTACAATAATGACACTTAACATGAGACTTATCCTATCTCTAAGCATTAATGTGTTCTTGACTATGTCCTCATCCACATGATTTTGATGAATCATTGTTGGGTCCTCCGGATGAAATTCTTCCTCTACCTCTTGGGTTGAACCTTTCTCTTCCTCTTCCATGAATAACTATTGTCTGAGATGCAAAATCTTTATCTAAAACTGCATGTGATCTATTTATCCTCTGCTCATGAGTTATTAGTGATGCATACAACTTATCAATTGAAAAATGAATCATATCCTTATTTTCTTTAATAGCAAAGACAACTAGAGGCTCAAATTTCATATGTAAAATCTAATTAATTTTTTAATAATTATTTTTCTTTCAATAGTCTCACCATGGGATTTTATTTGATTGACTAAGACAACTACATAAGTAAATAACGATTCTACAAAATCTGAATCTTTCATTGAAAAATTCTCAAAATCTCTATGAAGTAATTGTAGCTTTACGGCGGATGCTTTTTCCTTTACTTGATATACAACTTGAAGTGTGTCCTATGCAAATTTTTCTTAACTGGGTGTTGCCACTCTAGGAAGAATGCTTTCATGCATTTCTGATGAATATAGAAAAGAGATTTTTTTTTCTTCCTTAATTATTTTAAAGTATCTATCTCTTCTGAGAAATTGCCGTATACATTATTGCATCTACAGGCTTTGTGTACCCATTCTCAATGATCTCCCACACATCCGGGATCTGAATAGTTCCTTCATGGTAAACAAACAATACTGTAATTCTTTCCATTAAATCAGCTGCGGTTTCTGCATACTAGATGTAGAAGCCATATGCTACCAATTTAATAACCTTCTATAGAAACATGCTCGATATGAATTAAAAGAAATTTTGCAGCCTTTATACAATGAATACCAAATAAATAGATTAACATAACTTGTACAAAAATTAGATTAATCACTAAAACCAACATTGTTGTGCATAATCAATTAATTCATTCTCTATCACAACTTTGACTCAAATTACAATATCAAGTTGCACGTGCGACACTTACATCTGCCTTTATATAGATTTTACACCTTTAATGTGTGTATACAATGCAATTACAATTGTTGTTAATTATAAAGTATACTTCCCTAAACATAGCTACAAACTACTCTTAAAGTGAGCTTTCGACTCAACTGAAATCTAGCATTCAACGTATACATAAAACAAATTCTTTTGTTTTATTTAATTTAATTTTATTTAATAAAATAGAACTCTAATAGGGCTAGAACTCTAACAAGCTACAAACTATATGAAATATTCAAACTACTCTTAACTAAACTAGACTAAATCTACGGGATAAATTACATGTATAAAATATTAATATTCCAACATGGTTGCACTATCGCATCCATTTTCTCTGCTTATGTTTCTCGATCACCTATCACTATACATATGCCTAACTCCAACCGCACTTATAATGCACTTTGACACATATGTAAGAAGACATGTGCCTAATACCATGATGTACTTTGACATCGTGCACACGATTAATTGGTTTATTTGGAACACCTCATGCATGCACAATAACCACATAATGCATTCATATTATGATAACCCTTTCTCCTCTAATTAAAACGCATAGATCACCACCTAGGACCATCTCATTTGGGGGCTACAGTTTCTCATAAATTATTTCTCACAAGCACTGGGAGGCCATATATTAAGAATGGAGGGCAACATTAACAAATTGAACAAACTCGGTAACCATATGTCACTAGTTGGACCACTATTATTTACAGGCAGCTGAACGACGCTCTTGTGGCAGCACACCAGTTGTTGGCTGTGGAAAATAATCATTTCAAAAACATATATTTTATTGTGTTAAACGCATTTCATGCCACAAATGATTATATTATTGGATAAAGAACCCAAGGATTGAAACCTCATGCTGGAGAATGAGTACTGTTTATGCACATGACCGACTACTTTTGGCATTTTGATGTTGTTAGCACGGGCATCAACACGTTGGACTTGGTTGTGAAATGACTTAGTTTTCTCTTACTACATAACAAATCTATAATGCAAATATGCTAAAAATCTATTTGGTTTAATTGGAGTAGTTTATTTTCTTGATTAAGATGCTTTTTATGGTTTAAACACCTAGTTTTTATACGGGATTATTGTTGATGTAATTGGTCACTTTCACTTTTAGTCACATTAATCCTATATAATTCTTTCAAACTTTTCCTTTTTCTCATTTCTTTATGTATTGTCTTTATCTGATCCTTGTTTTTTTAATTTTGATATTTTCTAATTTTTCTCTTCTTGTTTTTATATATCTTTACACATTCTAATGAACTATAACTATACAATTGTTGTGCTATATTATTCATATAATTCTTTTTATAGTAGTTATCTTATTTTATCATAAACTTATTAAATTTAGAATCACTCTAAATAATTATAAAAGAAACACCCATATACATTCACATAAAATAACATAATTAAAGTTGTAAAAAAGACACTTTAATACATATTTATCAATAGGATGAATACAAAAAAATTACTATATAAAATGTTGGTTTGAATTTGTAAGAGTCTTGCTTTGTGCAAGTCATCCAAGCTACTTTGTAAAAACAATTTTACTCTTCTCTTCTCTACTTAGCTTCTCTATTAAGTTAAAGATCACCATTAATTCTCCTCTAGATTTTCCTCTTGTACACGTTTTTAAATTTTTATAAGCCCACTATTTCACCCTCATCATTCGGTTTATTTCCCCTTGACAATTCATAATATATTTTTCATCCCCACAAGGATTGCATTGCAACCTAGTAATTGTTGACCAAAATAAGCTCACACTTATTTTGGGTCAACTAACACCATTTTTCCCCTTCTATGCTTCAATCTGAATTGTCACATATTTTAAGCACTTAAGGCCCCCTGAAAGCATTTCCAATAGATAGGAAATTTCTTCCCCTTTCCAGAGATATAAAGAAGTCCTTCTAACTCTTCGTATATATACAAAATCTGATTTTTCTTAAAGTTCGGCCACACGGTTTAAAAACCTATACAATCCACGAGAAAATCACAGGTCAGAAGAATACAGTGGCCCTTGTAATTAGTTTTAAATTTTATTGGGGGTTATGGTATCGACCCAAACCACCCCACCTTTATCCTTTGGCAGGCTAACACATAAACCACGGCCCATGCAAAACTTATAATAAAGCCACCACATTTTCTTACCTCGGTTGGACTTTATTAATATAATTTAATATTACTACTTTACCACAACATTTTTTGAACTTTTACATTTATAATTTTTTTGTTTTATTATAACTTTTTGTTATTTAAACTGTGTGTGTGTGTGTGTGTGTGTGTGTGTGTGTGTGTGTGTGTGTGTGTGTGTGTGTGTGTGTGTGTGTGTGTGTGTGTGTGTGTATTTTAATATATAAGTGTATTAGATGTTTAAGTATATTAATATATTAAAATTATTATTAATATCAATATTGTTGTAAATAGGTCATATTGTTTTTATTATTAATAGAATTGACGACTCTAAATCTTATACCTAGATTTGTTTTTTTTTTTTTAAATTGATAATATTTTGATGAGAATTCTAGAATCAAATCCAATTTCACTTGTTGCTACTTTAATTTACATGGGATTTAAAAGTAAATCTCTAATAACTCTATAGTGAATTTTACATACTCCCAATGAAGCTATGGTCTAAGTTATAACAAGCAATTTCTTTACTCCAATAGATTTGGGAAATTAACCTATTATTTTTAACATGTAAATGAAAATTACAATTCAAATTATTTCCATCTAAGCATACATAGTCTTGCCTTCTTTCAATAATGCAAGTAAATGAACAACTAGGCTAACTTTTCCTTTACATGCTTTCAAGTATTAAAGTAAAATTTACTATTTCTTGACTTTTCACAACATACAAGTTTACAACCATTTTCACAACCAACTTTACAATATTTCCAATAAGTTTTAAAATTGAGAATCTACTAACTTTCCAATGAAATCTATACACTTGTATGAGATAATGAGTTGACTAAGATATGAACAAGTTGTTTCTTTCCTTTACAAAATACAATGCAATCTTGATCACTTAATAATCAATACAACTTTTCCTCAAGAAGATTTATACAATATCTTCCACTTAAAGTGGGAAAACTTACAAGAATGAAGGCTAAAAGAAATACAATAATACAAATCTTCCACCCTAAGTGGGAATAACAAGGAGGTTTTCTCACAAGGTAAGATTTCTTGAGGACACCAAAATGTTCCATGTTTCACATCACCAACAAAGAGAGGTCTGCCATGCTTCATTTGATCACAACAAAAAAGGGGGAGAGACAACACTCTCCACCCAACCAATAATTCCTATGAAGAGAAGAAGCCATCATCCTCATTGAACCCCGAGCCACACCACATTGTAATGAAAAATTGATTCAACTCATGGAAAAAAAAAAGCTTCCACATCACAATACAAGATTCTACAACCATACCAAAATACAAACAATACAACTACAATCATAAGAAGGAAAACGAAAAAAATACACAAGGCTTCAACATACAAAAGCCAAAGGAGTAAGATCTATGGGGAGGTCACTTATGCCTCCCAATGGGAAATGGGTGCCAACCTACAAACCCTCCAATAAAATCCTCAAATCTCCTACACACTCTTATTCCTCCCTCAAGTACCTCTTATGTCTCCCACATTCTCTTATGCCTCCCTACAATATCTTATGGCTCCCTCATAACATAGACCAAGTAAGAAATATAAGCAATTTCTTGTCCAAGGTGGGGCACCCAACCTAACTCCCTCCAAACATGAAATGAACTCTCATACATCCCCACATGTAAGATCCCGTAGTCATCTCCTACACCACACTTAGGAAATCTACCCAAGCACCCAACAAGCATATCAAAACACTCAAAAACATGCACATAAACACAATATACAAGGAAAATATTTTACAAGAGTATAGCTTCAAAATTTCCATGGTAGAGCTTGATCCAAAATCCCCACATCAATCTCATTAAAGTCCAAGAAATCACCAAAATCTCCAACAAATCCACAAGCATTCCAAAATCCTTTAACTCCCAAAAATGTAAGAGCACAAAGAAATGAAGTAACCCCAAACAAGCAAAAGAACTTGAATAAATAGAAAAGGGGGCATGATGGTGAGGCGGCTCCATGTAGGATGCGACATCACTCATCCTCAACTCTACCTCACAAGTCACACCTCAACCCCAACGCACCATAAATTTTTGGGTGAGAGGAATGATAAGTTACTTACACACACAATCCAAGCCCACACCCCATAAGGACAAACTTTAATTTCAATAAGGAAAGTGCAATAATATTTTACATTTTGGTCATCCTAAAACACATAATGGGGTTTAGTTTTGACCCGCCAACCCATAGGTAGGGTTGGTATAAAAATTTAAGAGGTGTGGGACAAGTTTAACTTGTCCCATAAGCCTCCAAAATTGGCCTTTAAGGCCAAATCCGAATTTTCACTAAGGGGTAGAGTGTACAACACTCAAGGTCACAAGCACTCAACTTACAACACATAAACCAAGATCCATCAATCATAACAAATGAATTCTTTTAACCCATTATTAATTAATTTAATAAACAAATTAATTTAATAATCTAGACATAAATCAAGTGATTAACAAAAAGCGGAGATACATCACTAAAATTTCACATACTAACATTAAATAAGGGAAACTAAGAGAAAGAATAACACATAACCCCTTGGTCATAATTTGAGGTGGTCCCCCACACGGGGACCCCTAACAACAATTTAAGCACACACACATAAAAAAATATATGTTGCCATGGTGACCCTTGTTGAATTCATCTATAATTCTAATGTGGTTGTTCTCCAATCCCCTTGATGTTTTTGTGACATGTTTACCAAAGAAACATGTTACACCTCCTTCAACCTCGTGGCCGCATCAAAACATCCAAAATAAATATACAAGATAGCTCTATAATCATCTATATGTGAATCAAAACATCATCTAGGAAAGTAACTATATCTTTTATAATTTCTAACAACATCTCGACTTTACATTTCATCAATATCCATGTGATCATAAGATTAGTTCAATTGTCTAGGTCTACTCAATATGATGAAATATCACATGTCTGAAATATATAAATATAACTATGTCAATAGCATATCAACATCAATATAAAATGTCTCTAACAATCCACACGCATCATGTATGAATCAAAATAAAAAATAGTCCAATATCCCTAACATCTAACATCATGCTAAATCGAAGCTACAATAATATTCATAAGTATAGTCGACAACATCGAAATCAATAACGAAAGGTGTCGAAGGGAAGTGGGCACTACAACTTCCTCATACTTTCAATATTTACTGTCATTACAACTTTAGTATTTTATTTCCAAAGAACTAATGTTCTTTAGTTTATTGAGATAGGTTTATCTTATGCTCATATGAATGAGTGTTATAATCACGCCAAAGGCGTTCCCTAGTTGAATCCTGGTTTACTAACTCTGACATTCATCACAAATCGGATAGAGGAGGGTGTTTACAGGGGGAATGCGTTGAAATCCAACACATGTGTGCTCCTTGCACTATCGTGCACTTTGAGAATCGTGTTGAAAGGTTACGATTACACGTGGCATATGTGCTCACAAGCGATAAAGTAAAAAATCGATACATCTCCCAATGTTTGCTGAAAATTCTCAAACTATAAAATGTTGACATTTTCGTAGGGAGAGCGGCCTCATACAATAGTAGCACGTATAAATTGTGAGAAAAATTCACCGTCAATGAACAATCTATGGTCCCTCATCCCACAATGATATAATCATACCCTTCCTTACATCCTCACATTCTACGGTGGTCCAAGAATGCTTTTTGCCAAAAACATATAAACAATGAACAACATAGGAAATCTTCAAATGTTCAATAAATTACATTATTCATTGAAGCTGCGAATGAATAATAACATACTACTTGAAATAATTGTATACATCTTCCTCCTTGAATGTACTCTCTCTAGGATAAGTCAATTAAGTTTATCGATATACAAGATTGGCCGGAGCTAAGCTGCGATCAAGGTCTCGTTCATTCCTGTACCTCTAGCTAACTTCCCGAGTTAATTTTTTTATTGATATATTAGAAGCCATATCAATTCATTTTTGTCTTGAGTAACCTAATCCTAATAAATTGAACTTGAAATTTTGTCTTACAAAGACAAACGACTTATACTCAACGCACCCATCAATTAGAGTAACAATATGTTTCATGGTTGGACTGTAACTGAGTCTTTCATACCTCATTTCAGCTTGCAGAGGTTTCCCAAACCTCTCACTGTAGAGGTGGGTGGAAGAGTGTAAACAATGCGTATGAAGTGTGAAAGGGAGTTGTATGTGTAGCGAGGGGCCTTTTCGGACTGTCATTTTTCTTGCACAATAATTCAAGCAATGTACATAGGATCCAAGGCTTTAACCATGACGAAACCAAGTCAACATTGTAAATTTAACAGAATTGGTTTACCATAGAAATGGAAATGTTATAGGGTACTCGAGATACACGGATCTCTCTCAAACAACCATGCTAGAATTTGTACCAATATGGGTTAGATCAACTCTGCACATGGAGATAAGCTTGTAATCCTAATATCTCCTCATATTAATTTATATAATTTCATTTATCTATATTTTTACTTGTATTCAAATCCGTTCTTTGTCCCTAAGAGAAAAGGGAATTTTTTTCTTGTCTCTATACTATTTTTTGGAGGTACAAAAAAGAAGAAGAAAATATTAAAGATTAAGAGGCATTCACTTAGTTGTAATGTCATGTTGTATTGGCTTTTCCTCCTCTACTTTTTAGCACATGTGATGTGTGTCCTGTAACCTCTGTGTACTAGAATATTTTTTATGGTAGTCGATGGATACCACTTCATTGTTCATTCTCTTTAGCTCTGATTTTGAATATTTGTTGTAGTTGCTTTCATGCTAATAGACATGGATGCAAAATGTGGATTACAAAAGGCATGTGAAGTCTTTGTGAGAATGTCTTTAAAAAACATGGTTTTGTGGAAACATTGACTGTAGGATATGCACAAAATGGGTTTGTTGAAAAGGCTTTAGAAACATTCAAATGAATGCAATGAACAATTTTTTATCCAGGTCAATTTACCTGTGGCTACATTGTTTCATCTTGTTCCGAAATAGGAGGTTTGGAAGAGATTATTGACATCCATGAAATTATAATTGAGAGACAATTTATATCAGATGTGGTAGCTAAGACTTCCTAATAGATATATATGCTAAATGTGGGAATGTATAGAAGGCACAAAAATTTGTTTGATAAAATTCCTTCATGAAATATGGTCTCTTGGAGTGTGAGGAGGAGAAGGTCTTTTATCGCTACCGCTAGTCTTCTAACCTGTGTATAATAAGAGCTTTGCAATGAGATATGTGTACTAAATGTGGCAACTTAGATTAACATGAAAAGTGTTGGTCGGGGTGGTTATAAGGATTCAAATATCCTAAATAGGATGTGTCTTAAATGGTCCAAAATAGAGGGTTTTTGATGCATGTGGACTGTTTCATGGAATACTAAAAGAGAGATGGACCCTTGTGCAATGAAAATGAATCCACATGGAGCGTCTCCTACACTATGGATGCTATTACTTGTAAGGCATGATTTCCTTACCTTTATATTTTGTAGTTTTTGTATGATTTGGTTATTCATTTGCAGTAAAATAAAAATATTAAACTATTAGATACTCAAACAATTAGATATTTCAACCACACGGCTAGTGCAATCGATAAAACAAAACCTCATAATTTATGCTACCGAACTACAATTTGACACTCAAGCATGTAGAAACCACAACCTTATGCATTGCTAACCCTAGTATTTCAGAACTTGGAGCTTATGTCAGTTGGTGTTGGTGAGAGCTCAATGATTTAATCAAAAAAACCTTTTCTCTCCGCCTTGCAAAGTTAGAAAAAAATGCAATTTCCAGAGATATACAAAACAACCTTGTAAGCCCCGTAAAAGAGATGTCAAACATTGTATGTGTTCCTTGTTATGAGGAAAGTCGCATCAAGATTTTAGACTGGCCCCAATCAAATGTTTGTACTCTCTTCGTTTCTCCTCTAGGATCCATATTACCCCTTTTCACATTTTTAGGAAACTGTTAAAACTTAAAAGTTGGGTTTTGTATTGGCTTGCCGTTTGGACCCTGAGAACCATAATGCTTGTCCAATTTCACAAACCTCTAGTGTTTTTACAAGACAATTTCCTGAAACATTTAGTTTGGAGAAAACACATTCTTGACTAGTTTTCCAAGGGAGCTTTGTAGGCCTCGAGTCATAGTTTAACTAGCTCAAACTAAACCAATTATGATTGATGGCTCCAAAAAGACCCTCGCCATTTATGACCCCTTCACTAGTTCTCAGTTCCATCAAGTCCAATGAATTCTCCATATATAAAGGGGCATGTAGGAATCTTCTTGTGGGAAATCCATCCATCAAGAGTCAAATTTTGGATGAGGTTTCTTAGCCCTCGAGCTAAAATTGATTACTATTGTAACTATCCCAATTATGACCAATAGTCCCGGAAAACTTATCGCCACTTATAGACTATTCGCCAGTTTTGAATTCCATCAATTCTGTGAATTCTTGGTATATAGGAGGACACGTAGAAATTTACCCATGGTGTATTTTCTCATTGGAAGATAGTTTTTGAATGTGGTTTCTTAGCCTCCGAGTGAAAATGAGACATTTTTGCAACTAATAAAAATAGTACAATAAGGTCATAGGACCCTAGCGAAGACAACAAAATATTGTCAAAACTTTTGAAACATATAAGTAATTGTATGAAACTCTCCCGTGTGGATTTTTGTGTGAAATATGACTTTTAGAATAATAGTGTTTCTCTCTCTTCATTGTTTCTTTCGCTCTCTTTAGTTAAAAATGAAGTGAAATGAAATGAAATGAATATATGTCTCTAACCCTCTCTTTTCAAGTGCAAATTATTATTATTATGTAAATGGAAAAACTAAAAATGATAATTATGGTATATTTAGGTGGATGCCATGCCAACGATTTATTGTTGATTTCATGCTCACATGGTTTTGCAGGATGCAAGTAAGATGGAAAATGACATGGTTGTAATTCATTGTGTATTATTGTAATTTATGTATGTTAATGGAAAAAAATTATATATGTATTGCTATGTTATAGTAAAGACTTATTATTTAAATTTGGTAATATAAATAAGATGTTAGTTATAGGGGTGCTTTGGGAAATGTACATTTAACTATAGGTGTTCTTTTGATTCAGATTTATGTATGGTAAAAAGGGGCGAGATAAATATGTTAATTGAAATTGCAGAGGATAGTACAACATTTAGGGAAGTATTAAAAGGTTTAATATTGAAATTTTGTAATATTCTTAAGATGGTAGTGTTTAGGGGATTTTTTCTTTTAAACATGGGTGTTGTTTTGATCCCAAATTTTGTATTGCAAAAGTTGGATATATATGTTGAATAAAATTGAATTTGGAATCTTATAGTGATTTCTTGTTCCGTAATTTATGATGAAATCTCTCGAGTGTTGTGTTATTAAAGTCACAATTATAAAAATGAATCTAATTTAAATAGCCAACTTTAGTTTAAAACTTGTGCATATCTACCCTTTTCGCATGATCTTTCTAGGATGAAATAAATTAAAACCTAATTGTGAACTTAAATATTTACACTCGATGACACTTTCTAGCTTAAGTAAGATCCCAAGTTAGAATTTATTATTTTAGCTTTGTATGCTTAGTTCCATTGTCGTGAACCCAAAATTTAGGAAGGATAAGGTCAAAAATTATCTTGAGTATTGGGTTCCCTCCTAGGATTGGTAATCATGTTTGTAGTGAGGATAATGTGTTATCTTAAGGTAGTAATCCTTGGGAAACCAACATTAATCATAGTGTAAAATCCTAATGGTCAGGCACACATGTAGTGTGAGGAGTGTTACATGGAAAATAACACCAACTACCCTTAAAATTCACCTTCAAGGGATGGGATTATAAATGAACTCGATACCCAATCTCAATTATCATTTGAGTTATATGGTTCAAGGCTAAGAGTTAATTGTGAAACTTAACAATATTGTCCTGTATGATTAGTTTGTTAAAATGTAACCGTAAGATGATGTGGTTGGAGAAAGGTAAAAATTAGGTCGTTCTCATATCGTGTTTAAACCATATTTTGGTGAAAAAATAGATCCACATTATGTAAACTATAATGTGAGCCTTAACCCGTTAAACTATGGACTACTCCCTCTTTCTCTCCCACTTGTCCTACTGTGCAATGGATGTATGAGGTGAAACTATGTGGTCTTGTTCTTCGAGATATATCCCCTAAGATAGGGACTAGTAGTCTCATGAGGTTACAAATGCCCTATTAGAAAATAGGTTACACAAATAATTCAAAAGGCATATGAACCTAGTTAGGGAAAAGAAAACCTCTTAAGTTGGATGTAAACGATACTCAGGAAACCTAACCTAGAAACAACAATAAGGAAGTTTGTTTCCATGTTAAGTTCCTTTGAATCCTTAATTAATTATTGGATCATAACTATAGTAAAATTATAATTGACCCTTAACCTTGGGAAGTGTAATCATTGGATGTTTTTCCATAGCAAAGTGAAACATAATCTTCCTTGTAATGTGATTAAACCCTCTCGCTATGGATAAAGAACCTATAATACTTATTGTGTATTAACTCAATTATAAATTTATAAATGAATGAAAGAACTTGACCCTAAATCCTTGAGAAAAATATGCGAACCTTCCCTCCTTTGGACTCACACTTGTTTCATTGTGTAACAGAGGTATGATATAAGATCAAGATGTATGCCCTTTTGAGTGAATCCTAAGCATAACACCTATTAGCCTTGTGTGTAGGTAAGTAGTCTTATGTGAAAATAAATACCCTATTATTGAACGAGTGAATTAAACAAGTAATTTAAATAATGTAGATGATCCTTATTCAATGAGATACACCATAAGTTAAATGTTAAAAATATAAAGGAAATCTTCAAAAGGAAAAGAATTGTATGATGCACATATTATGAGCCTTTCTAGAACTTAAGTATTGAAACATGATTTTAATAAATGTGTAATCCTAAAAATATCATGTCGTGGGAAGACCCTATCTATAATTTTATACTGTAGTTGAATCTTTATTTTGTGTCTTCTCACTTTAAAGAAGTGGGCTTGATATGCATCATGTGTTTTCATATTTTCTATGTTGGTTAATATTCGTGAAAACATATTATGTGTTGTGCATTATTCAAAGTGACCTCCTGTAGTGTTGTGTAAACTATAATGCAATTCATTAAAATTATTATGGTATTTTTACTGTTGTATTTTTGTGTTTGAAAAGTGGGTGTTACTGATAGCGAGGTAGAGAAGTAGGTGACATCCTTTCTCTGAGTAGATCCTGCAATTCTAAATCAATTTTTTTCAAAGACCCATTATTTGATCCAATGTCTTTATCTTAACAATAATTTTCCCCCTTCACACCACCACTTTGAAGAAACCTCCAACTACTTCCATTTTGCAATACCCACGAGCAAAATACATGCAAGGCTTCCAAGCCAAAGTGGATCCACCTGCTGCATCTAGAGTATTGCATATATCAGAGTAATTGAACTAAGGTAATTTAGACATGAGAATTTCCTTTGTAAATTTTTACCATCACATTTTCCTCTACTCATTTTCTATATATTCTCATAATATTTTCCTAAAAGTTTAATTTCACAATGCAACAGATGGCCATGATATACACATGTTCATGTTTATTAATATCCATGCGCAAGTCATATTGATAGGCCACTTGATAATTTTAAAGTGATGATAGTTTGTGTAATGCTCACTCCTCTTTGACATTGATTATACTATGATTTTAAATTCGATTGATTAGAGACATGGACCGATTGTTATATCTTAGTTAGCATGTTGTTAAGATACAAGGGATATCATGATTACTATTGTGTTCTGATTTTTACTTTGGACTATATGGATGTATTGTGGACCTTGATGGACATTTAAGGATATGATGATGATATAGAATGGTTACTTTGTTATATACTGACATTTGGATTCTTGATGTATTAAGTATATTCGAGTATTGGACTAACCATGTGGTCTCATTGATTTTTTGAGTTGTTAACAATATGATGGTATTAGGGATCGGTAGTATGTTGTTGAGTGTATCTAGTAGTTAGGAGTTACAGTAGATATAAAAAATTTCATGATTATTGTAGAATGTGAATTGGATTATTGATGATTGTAAATTATTTACTAGAGTAGAATTGAAATGTTAAGTTATTTCAAATAATTGATAAAAATTTGTAAATTTGATGATAATGTTGTAGCTACATTATACAATGATGTACATTTATAAATATATGTGTGTGTTGTATTGTTGGATGTATGCTGAGGATTGTATGATGGATGTACATATATTTTATTATTGATATATTTAATGCAGACATACATGAGGTGAAGGAAGTATTTTTTTAATTTTACATGTGACCGTATCACAACAAACAAAGGGGGTAGGAGACCAACCATAATAAAATATCTGATGGTTGCAACATTGGTTAGCATGGAAACTTTATGTTATGTTATTTTCATTTGTGATTAGGATGTTAAGAGGTCCCCATAGGGGCGAATAACCTCAAATAGTGACCATGGGTATGTGTTGTTATTACCACTTTTATTTTGATTAATATGTGTGTATGTATATTATTATTACATTTTTTTCTCTTTTACTTTATTAATTAAATGTACCCTTTTTATTAGTTAAGTATGTTAATTAAATTTGATTTTTATATGTGACCGTAATGATGCATTTATTTGGGTAGTGTAACACCCAATTAGAAACTCGACAAAGACAACACGACAAATAACGGATAACTTTTTTTGACTTGCTTGAATTTTATACAACACCACAAGTGATCACAATGGGATACAACCAACTCTCGATAATCTTGACACAACATTGACCACCTAGGCACAAAGGAACATATGACACCCATCACGAACAATTCACTCTTTTGACAAGACACAACATAATAGTCCAACCACAAGACACACTTACAGTTAGGGGCATCCCACGGTGTAAAATATTTTAAGGTTACTTATTTTACTAAAAACATATTTCAATTTTTAACTTACATTCTAGGAGATTCAGGTTATGATCCGTACAATTCTTCTTACAAATCTAAATTTCTTCCTTTTATACTATTGAGTAATTAGCTTAGGATCATCTCTAATATGTCAATTACTTGTTTAATTTATTTATTTAATAAAGGGGGTATTCAATTCCACAAGGCTATCTATCCAAACTCATGCTACTGAAACTCATTTCATACCTCCATTGCACAAGGAGACAAGCGTAAGCTCCAATTGAAGTGGAGTACCATTTAGGTTTGGAACTATAACCTCCTTGTGCAAGGATCAATGCTTAACCACACTAAGAGAAGATTACAATGTACCTTGGAAAAGGTTAGTGGAAGAAGGTCAAATTGAATTCATCTTCATGATCTCATTAGTTATTAACCAGTCTTTTATTGAGGCTTAAGAATTTATCTGGATTGGGTAAAAGCTTCATTTAGGATTCTCTTGATTAAGTTCAACAAAAGAATACATATTAGGTTTCAAAACAGATGAGTTAGATTTAATGGTTTCTTAATCAATTTCCCCCTACTTATGATGACCTAGTTATTCCCAAAAGCTAATCAATGATTACACTTTAATATCATGTTATGTCCCACAATGATAAGGATAAATTTTATCATTAGATTAAGGGTAGTAAGGGTATATTCTTGTAAACACAAGAGTATAGCTTCCTCATTTTCCACTTAAAGACTCTTTATTTTATCTGGAAGATCACAACTTCATATTTGATTATTTGAATAACTTTTATAAGGATTACCAACCCATTATGTCTAGAATATCATTATAGCCATGACCTAGAAGGTTTTACTACACAAAAATATAACTCAAAAGAAAAGTTTACCATTACCCTTTTTGTGAAAACTATACATGGTTACATCATTTCTATCCAACACAAAGACACAACCAAGGGTGGAAAAATATTCTATTGAACTTTGACTTGGGAACAAGAAAGTAAAAAAATTGGTCAAGAAACGTTATACTATTTTCAAGATTACTATAATACAATAAAAATACTCATAACAAAGCAAAGATCAATTTATACCATTCACAAAATATTTTACAAGTTTTGTGATGGGTGGTTAAGAAAACCTTACTTCAAAATACATAAAACCCAAGGCAATAAGCCCTCAAACTTCTCTACAAACACCATTCCAAGATCTACAATACATTAAGCATTCATACAAAGGAAATAGTACGAAAAACTATAAAAACTTCTACAATTCTTTCCTTTTCTAAAATCCATATGCATATTTATTAACCCAAGTTAGTTTGCGAGAACTGAGCATGATAAAGACTACACATTGGAATAGAATGCTACCATTAACAATATCATAAAAAGAACCTTCTATTTAATAAAAAAGAGCCAAGCTATAAGACACAAACAATGACGCTAATCATGCTAGAAATTATACCATGTCAAAATTAAGAAGGAATCCATAAGAACCCATTATGAACATTATTTCAAGGACAACAAAATTTTAACCAACATTCAAGTAGGGTCAATGACTGATAAGTTTGAAACAAAGTTTCAATCAGTATTAGGATTCCAATCATATAATCACATAGATTATATGATTGAAATCCAATACTCAAACATCATTCAACATTTCCTTAAATAAGTCATAGGATCCAATAGATTTAAAGTTATAATTCCAACATCATTTACTTAACCACTATTTACCCCTTTCGAAAATAACCCCACAAAATTCCAACACTTTATTTCTTGCAAAGAGCATACAGAGTAAGTTCTAAAAGACAAGTTCAAACATTTGATTATCTTTCCATGCCATGCACAACAGTCATAATGTACGATAAAATAAATAACCCATATTTAGTAAATCAAACAATTAAATTTAATCTAATGCCACAGTCTTACCAAGTTTTCCTCAATAAAGTTCCACTAAGTTTAATACAACTTATAAATGATACCAATATTAAACAATGAGGTTCCATATGAATCAACTACAACCCAACTAAATTTCAACTAAAACTACAAAACTATCTACGACTTCATAACGACATGGAAGAAGGTGATAGAACTTCCACAAGAATATTGAGCCATATCTCTGAAACACATATTTAATAGCCATTTCATTAATGGTCTATCAAGCACAAAGGACATGAAATTTCAACTACTACATTACCAAGGATGTATCCCTTTTACGGTTGATACGATGAGTCAACTTAAAACACAATCCCTACCGAAGTACAACTTGGTAGAATATAACACTGAGAATCAAGCATGATAACAATAAAAGGTCTTGCAAAGTTAAAAGGTTTTCTAATTTAAGTCTTCCAAGTATAGATTTAAAGAAGACATGTAATTCAATGAACCCATAGAACATAACCCAAAGAAATTGACTTGAGGCAATAGTTCGAGAGAATGAGCCTCCAACAACAAAGGTTTAACAATAATTCAAGTAGGGCCATTGGCCTTATAAGTCCAACACGGGTTGTCAGTGCATTAGGATTTCAATCATGTAATCATATAGATTATATGATTGAAATCTAATACTCCAACCATCCAACAAAATTTTCTCATCCAACAAGTTATTCAAGTAACCAACATTACCACACTTAGTGTCACTCTTATATATACATTTATAAATACTAGCTAGTTAATCCTAGCTTGCTCACCACCATACGAAAAATTGAACAATAGAATATACTTTATTTTTAATCAACTAGGTCATAGAACAAATCCCCTATGCACCCCACTACATTCCAGATCTGAATCACATAATATTTTTGTAAAAGCCCTTTTATCGAAACAAGAATAGGTCAGTATGAACCAGCCATTAAAAGTGACTGAATCCAACAAATGGATATGGGTTATTTTTTTATTTAAAACAATCATAACCTAAGCCCCAACTTCCAATTGACCACAAGGCCAGAAAATGAAATTAAAAAAATAATCGTAGCTAAACAAAGGACTTAGGGAGTGCCCATTTCCATTTGTAAAACAAGATGGATACCAATTACATGGTAAATAGAATTCATTGATCTACTAACAACTAAATCAAACCAGGTTCAAACTAGGAGCTCAAGGTATAATCGGCATAGAAGCCATGATTTTAAATGGGTAATCATAATAATGAAACACATGTACCTAGAAGAGGGTATTCTACTTAGTCATCCAAATAATAGCATTAATCCAACATTCAGGAAACACCCTATTCTAAAATAGGTTATATCTATTAACAACAACCACCTAGATCACTATTTTGCAAGGGAACAAAACTTAAATCCCATATCTTCCATTCCTAACACCAAAGGATACCAAACAACCAATGGTACACAAACAACAAAAAGAATAACAAAAATATATCATGTACTAATCCATACACAATCCGTATATTGCAAGGAATATTATTTAGAACCAGCTAAAACAGGGGAAAACTAGAAGCATAACATGTAGGATGAAATTCGACTACGTAACAACCATAGAACTCTAAGAAAACTACCATTTCAACAAATAAAAGAAATTCGTTTCATGATTATGTTAAAGCTAGCATAAAATTTATATGGTAGTATTTATCATATCAAGAATTTTCAAAGCCTTTTTTCCATAGCCATATACTAGGTAGGTCTCCTCCTAAAGTAATTCCGCATAGCCCACAATTTATTTCACTTTGCACTACTCAAAACTAATAAATGATGCCTCCCAGGGGTATCTGTGTGACCAGCTACCGAGAGAAGGTGTCTAACTTCCAAAAGGTTTTCCAACCCACCAATCTCACGTGGACAACAAATTTTGCATGAGCATGTCACAAAAAGCAAATAGGGTAGATTCCTTTGATAAGAAAAATCGAATTGGGAGGCCAACTCTTCATTTGGCGCTTAGAGGCAACAAGCATACATCCAACAAGATTTCTAATCAAGAAGGAGAGTGGAGAAATGGAAGGGTACTCAATTCTTCCCACCAAACCCACGCGACTAGCATCGAGATGAGATGAGTGCAAAGTTAGTGGGTGCATGAATTTAAATTCACCATTCACCCAAAAAACCAAAAATCAAGCACAAGCTAACAAATAACCCCACACCATGCATAATTTTATTAATAAGGATCATTTGTGGATATCATTTTGCTAAGAAGGGGAAGCAGGTGGATGGGAAATTTAAATTCATCATTAAATTTAGTAGTCCCTTCCAAATCCTTGGTGCCACCAACTAAAACAAACCCCTCCCTATTCAAATCAATTTTAACCATCCTTTGCCCCATGGTTAAAACTTAGGTGGATGATAAAAAAACATGGAAACAAATTTGAATATTATTTTAGAGATTTTAATCAAGAGTTCCACCAAGAAACCCATATAATCAAAATATGATAAGCCTAAAATGAGTACGCTCATAAAAAATGCTATGGGCACCCTCGACAACGAGTAAACACACGATCGCACCAAGAGGTATGATGGAAAGAAAGGACTCTAAACTAACTTCGTAACAAGTTTGTAATAACTTAACAATCAAAAGGGAACATAAATAAACATTCAATGTTAAGTAATAGGGAAAAGAAGAAGAGAAACAAGTCGACACCAAATGGGGTATAACAGGTAGATAGTCCTTTTGATCTTGTGATTTGAAGTTGTATTTTAATCAATTTACTTGATGTGTACTCAACCTATCTCTCCGCATTCAAAATTTCACTTTCAAACCAGTTTTCGGGCTTGTGGGACAAGGTAGGTTTATCCCACACCTCTTAAATTAATCTACCAACCTTACCTATTGATGCATCCTAGAATCTACCATTAATAACCTAGGTGCATTAGAACATCACCTAGCCCGAGTTGAGTGCTCACCCGAAGTGCACAAAGGTACCAGGACCATTTTTAGAGTTACTGGTGTAGAATGTTAGTGCGAAGAAGATAAAGCATGCATTCAGATATATAACTAGCCATAAACATTCCACAGAGCATATTCCAGATCTAGATCTTAAAGATTCATGAATTAAATAATAACCATAATGAGATCAACCATACAAGAACCAATTATAGTTATGTTTAACACCATTATCTAGAAAATATACTCCATTATATTTAAACACATTAAACACAAAAGCTTCTTACAATAAATAGTATCACCATAAGTCATGCGCACATCAGATCCAACAACATAACTTTACAATAATCCACACACACTAACCTACATAGTTCACTACATACTTATAGGGGTGGGGACTTTCCCTTCACCACTTATCCACTTCCCAAAATATTTTGCATGATGAAAATAACTATGCACCTTTAAATAAAATGCACACATGCAAGTGCACAAATAATAGATCTCTTATAATTAACTACCAGTAGTAATCCTATTATTATCCCGAACTCATGCGTGGCACTTAGTAGATGCTCATCCTCAAAATAGCATTTCCATATCGTGCAAGTCTCCATCCCATTATGTGCTCCACAAGTTATCCCATAAAAGAGCTTGTAACCATGAAAAAGGATGAGTCGCAAATTAACTTATTTTGGCACACGTTTCCTTTCCTATCCTTCTGCGCCTTCAAATGCGCCTTGTTCTCGTGTGTGAATCTTCTGTGTGCCCTCTCCTTAGGGTTATACTTTGTATACTCAACATTACCCCATACTAATTTACATTGTCATCCTAGAAATGGGGTTCTATTTGATTGTCCCAAATAATAAGAATGGAAGGAATGTAAAGAATTACTATACAAAAAAAGACTTGTATTTTGCAGCACCCTTTGTTCCAACCGGGAGGATCAACTCTGGATATTCTACTTTAATCTCAACCTCTAATGTTTTCGAGTCATCCAATGTGGCTTGTGTCTTCTATGGAACTTCTCTTGCTATGGCCTCCAACTCATCCTGGATTATCTCTTACTTTTCATTATGTAGTGCTAGGAAAAAATTAGCCATAGTAGACATCCTTCCTTCCGTAAGATCCATATTTTACGCTATGATCTTTCCAATCTCATTTAGCCTCTCCTTAGGCAAGTTTTGTGTTGTTGTAAGGGATTATTCACACTTTTGTTTTACTAATTCCAATCTTTCTACATGCCCTAAAGTCTCATCCTTCATAGCCTTAAGAACCTCATTATATTTTGTTATAGTCCTAAACTTGATCACTACTTCTAGTGTTACACATATGTTCGGAGCTTGGTTGGCTATCTTTAGCTCATCTTGTAAAGTTTGTAGTAATGCCTCGTAAGAAGAAATATTCCTAACCATAGACACCCTTGCTCTTTCTACTTCCTATTCAGGACTCTTGGCGCTGCATTCGAATAAATTCATCTTCAAGAATTAAACCAACTAATGTGCACACATAATGCATAGTCGAAGGAAACTTCTCGGTACCTTAGAATCCATATGTGGTATTTCATTCAGGACATAGTCACCAATTTCTTCTGCCATACATTTGAAGGCCTCATTAGTTTTCTATTCCATATCCATCTCTCTTTCTAGACGCATTATTTATGCTTTTTGACTTGTTATCTTCAAGTAGCGCTCTAATAGTGGCAGCCTTATCAAAATTCCTTCGTGCCACCTCTATAGATACCTTGACTAGGTCAATGATCACCTACTCATTAGACATGAGAGTGGGCTTTATAGTCATGTTTCTACTTTGATGTGCCTTCTTCATTCTTCTTGATACACAAGACTCCTCACATACATCAAAATTTAGCTCGCCTATGTGAGTCTGCATGAACCAGGGACAGTTGCTTCTTTACATGTGTAGTGGCCATGTTTGGGTCCATTAGCTCCCACCCATATAATTCCTACAGCCCACCGGGTGTGGACTATTTTTCTTGTGTCCTCAGTATATCCCATGCTTGGTACATCATATTCTTCACTTATCCTTTTTGTTATTTTCCCTTAGGAACATGAGCGCCAAGGTTTGGATTTCACCCTTTGATGTCCCGATTAGTATCATGCATGTGAGGTTTCTCATGCTTCGATTCTTCTACCTCCTTCACGCCTTCTGCTATGTACCTTGGGATATGATAATATAATATATATGGGTTGATGGAGATGCCGACATGTGGCACACATCCCCTTAGTTATATGTATGGGTTCACATGGGATATAATATTATAATGTATATGGGTTGATGGAGATGTCGACATGTGGCACACATCCCCTTAGTTAGTTATATGGGCTCACATAGGAATTAATTATATTGGGTAATGGGTCGGCCTACATTGGGATTAGGTGTTACCCATCCTATTTAAAGGATGTGAGTATCATTATGAGGGAGGTATGTATGATTTTATTCTTCTACTTGGTAGAGGTATATTGGAGGTGTCCCCCTCAAAGTGGATTCCCATCTTGGGAGATTGTGGAGTTACTCCTTCCTTAAGGAGCATTGTATGGTGTTGCCCTACCTTAAGGGTATTATTCTGCATATATTGATATTAGGGCATACTGGCCCCCATATCTCTTATGTTTTATTATCTTCTGAAATTTATTGATTTATTATATGCAAAGTTCTTACAAGTGGTATCAAAGCAGCGATTTCGGCCAAAATTAGGGTAAAAACCCTAATTTTTTGTTTCGAATATATCTTGAAGAGGGTATCTAATTTTTTCCCAATTTTTTCATCATAGTTTGGAAACACTTTAAGTCAGAATATCTGAAAATTTCAGCTCCATTGGATCTGTTTTGCGGATGTTATTGGTGTTTTAGGTTTTTTCATAAATTCGCTTTTCAGGAAGCAAATTGTGGTATTTTTAGTAAAATTTATATTTTTGAAATCTCTTGAAATTTCAGTTAGGGTTTGTTCTTTGTGTTTTTATCCATCTACCGAAATATTTTCAGAATTCCTAAACCCTAATCATGATCACGGGGATAACAAATTTTTATGGAAATGGTGAGATGGATGCTAAAGAATGGTGGATAAAATTTAAGAATATATATTTCTCATATTTCATGACAAGGAATAGGTTTTCACATTATCTTGGTGGTCCTGCATGGATTTGGTTTTCTGAGTTTAAAAATGACAGGAAGGATTGGTCTTGGGAGGAAATGGAACAACTTTTTATGGATAGATGGGACCACAAAGAGGAAGAAGAGTCAAAGGAAGATGATGGGGAAGAATATATTGAAGAATCAAGAGAGAAAGAAGATGAAGAGGAAGGTGAAGAAGATTCAAGGGAAGATGATGGTGCAGCATATATTGAAGAGTTAAACGAAAAAGTTGAAGAAGACTATGAAGAAGAGGAAGAAAAACAAGATATTGATGCGAGAAGAAGATATTATAGCTCCCAAGAAGGAAGATACCATATTTCAGTTTCATGGAAGAATTCAAAGGAATAAGATAATTTTTCCATAAATCCTAACAAATAAGTTTAACTTCATCAACAAGAATATGGCTCAACATCTACATATTCAAGAAAGTAATATCAAAGAAGCTCAAGTGAATGGTAAGAAAATTCAAGTTTTTGAAGATTTAAAACTTATTATGGACAAATATACTTTACATTCAGATTTTTTTGCCTTATATATGGATGGTTTGGATATTGTTCTTAGGTATCCCTAGTTAGAGACATTGGGGACAATTAATATTAATATGAAAAATAAGTTTATGAAGATTTGGTACAAAAAGAAGAAGGTCACTTTACAGGATATCAGGCTTAATGGAAATCAAAGAAAAGTCAATATAGACCATGAGGATGATTTAGAATATGGAGAAGAAGGGAATAAGGATGATTCAAAAGAGGAACATGAAGAAAAAAAAGGAAATGATGATTCATCTACTCAAGAGAAAAAGAAAATATCAAATGCAAAGGTGGAAGAAGAAAAGAAAGTCTAGAAACAGGTTGATAAGGTTGAGGATACTAAAACTGCAGCATATGGAAATCCACGTCAACATGAGAGAAAAAAATCATGGAGATATCCCAGGGCACATCATATTTCCAACCAATATAGATATACAGGTAATTGGAGGAATAATCACTTTATTTATACAGGGGATCAATGGAGCAACAATTATGAAGCATGGAATCCTTATCATGGTTATCCTTATTATGGTTATACATGGAATCCTTATTATGGTTATGCAGTGAATCCTTATGTTGGTTATGCATGGAATCCAAGGATGATAAATTATGGTCATGAATGGAATCAGAGTAGCGCAACGGAATATGGATACTAGTTCAGATATGTATCATCTACCAGGATCACATATGGATGGATGATCAATCATGGTGCAAAGTGTGTAAAAATTTACAACACACTCATTACATGGTTTCTTCTTATGTTTCGGGGACAAAACATGTCAAGGAGGGAAGGAATGCTATGCACCTAGGGAAAGGATGTTATGATGTATATGTATTGATGGAGATGCCGACATGTGGCACACATCCCCTTATCTTATTATATCATTCATTTATGATTTATTATGCTTAGGAGGTTGGCCTCAGTATTGACCATAGGTTAGAATGGTATATATATGGGTTAGAAGGTTGTAGTTAATCATCATGTTGAGTATTGGAGTGTTATTGTATGGTTTAGAGGTTACCCCCTCGAAGTGGTATTGGAGGTTTCCCCTCGAAGCGGAAAAGATATTATATGAGCATATTGTCATCATTTATCTATATTTTGGTGTTCTCTCATGTTATTCATTTGTATATGTTCGATTTATACAAGTAATATCTTTACACCTTTGTCTTCATCTCTCATGTCCTCATCTTTGGGCTCTTCCACATCTTCTTGCTACTGGGGGTCCTAGGCGCACTCTCTTGAGACTCCTCCACCTCCTCGTTCAACTATAGATTTCTCCTCCTCTTCTCAGTTTCCTCTTTTTGAGGGGAGAGTCATGGTGATATTATTACAGGTTGTGGAGTTCCCATGCCTTGGGTCCTTGTTCTTCTGAATACCCTCTTAAAGCGGTGCTCTTCATGGACTACTTCCACATCCAAGTCCTCATCTCCTTCTTGCACTTGAGGTGAACTATCCATATGCTTAGTCTCCATTCTGTTTGAGGGAAGCCTCGGCCTCTATGATCCAAGCCTCTACTATATTTTTATTCTTCTTTCTCCCCATCTACCTCTATAGTCTCTACTGGCTTTGGAGATCACACATTCTCCAATGTATGTTTGCCCTTAGGTGGACCTTGGAACATGAACTAATTCTCCACATACTTGTTATTTTCTAGCCTAAGCTTAACCTGAACATATACAAGCGCAGTCTCTGTCCCCAATAGCCAAGCTTATAGGATTTATAATTATGACATCTTAAATGATCCTTTCAATGTAGGTAGCATGGATTTGATACACATATGTCTTACGGAGGGTGTGGTGGTCACAGTCTACCTTGTCTACGTTGAAATTCAGACGATGCGCATTAGTAAATATATGAACTAAGGCCTGGAAGTAGCGCATTATGAAGGCATAGGGAAGTTTACACCATGGGCTCCATGTCCTATCCCTCATGGTAAATCGTGTAATGCAAAAGCGTTGATACATTGTGAAATGTACTTCCTTACCTACTATCGAAGGTAGATCCTTGGGAATGTGCCACTCCTACTCAAATGTTGGGAAAAGTCGGTCATACCACATTCCTTCCCTGTGTTTAAACAACCCACTCATTGATCCTTTACATAGATATTTTTCAAACCTTTCTGCGAGGAATTATTTTCTAAGGGGTACTCCCGAGATCTTGTTCTTTGGCCCGTCATGCACTCCACTTTCTAAAAACATGAGAGAAAGTAGCATAATGCCAATACTTATCTTTTATCCTGTGTACACTTCCTCAACAATGATGTCTACAACATAGCCTACCAAGTTGTATACTACTCCCTCAGACATTTTATTTGCAATATGAATCCACATGGTGTTTACCTAAGACTATCTCTCTTGGTCATTCAGCTTGGTGAGAAAATACATGGTTGTTTACACCACAAGAAACTTCTTCGATTTATCTATTTCGATTCCACGTAGACCCTAGGTATACCCCAACTCTTTTCCTATTTCTATGATTGTTGCTTTATCTATCAAGTCACGAATAAGCTCTACTCTTTGTGACCTTCAATCATGTTAGTGTTGAAACCAATGTTGATGTGATCCCAACCCTTCATCCGGTGAAATAAAAGAAGTCCTCATGGACTTGGCTCATTAGCCATTGGTATAAGGGTTCATATTTTCACAAATACAGGAGGTCATATAACTGATAAAATCCTACCTACTTCAATAATTTCTCCCCAGTGTCATCATACAATGGAAAATTCTCCACCATGTGCTTGTTGATCTTATTATTCAATAAACGGTCCAAATCTCCCTTGTTGTAAATAGTATGGTGGTCGTAGTCACTTATTTTGCATCTACGGATGTGGGAATCCCACTCTTTTCCGGCTATTACTTCTTTCAGGTCTTGCTTCTCTAAACAATTACTCTCGGAAATAATTTCAACTTCAAATTCTACCTTCTTCTTTCATTTTATGCCTGTTTTAGGTGCTTTATTTGGTGCCATCATAAAAATTCCACCTTTTGTCCTCTGTAGTGAGTAAACCCAAATCCTAGCTCAAATCTGCATGCGCTAGCCTAAAACTATGTGCCTTATCTCCTTCTCAACACTTCCACTTCACTCAAACCCTTCAGCAATGGGGACCCAAGCCTTTTCTAACACACAAATCCACTCTCCATGCCATCTTTCACAACTGTGTGCACCTCAATACGATTCACTTGGTTTAGTTGCACTTAGCTCACCTGAATACATGTGATCGTAAAGGTAAAAAGAATATACATCATGTCCTTATATAGATTTTAAAAAATTTAGTGTATTTATTGCTCCTTCACTTAACAACAATCCTCTCATTAATTGACTATTTTGATCATTTCCGAATAATATAATCTCGTAGGCCCCACTATAACCTTCTAGCATGCCTTCGTACCCTTTAGCTCTGATTTCTCTTCTCCATGATTCCATGCACCAAGTACCTCACCCTTGCACCCTCTCATAGTAGTTTCTATGTCCACTACTCACCTCGCGTTATACATTTCCTTTATCCATATTCATCTCTTGTCATCTTTTAGAGGAATCGCTTTATAATAGCTCATTTCCACACTAAACTAAGCACTTTGTAGAAGTATGTTTCGATGTGTACCTAGTTGTGAGTAACAAATAACAACCACCCCACACTAATTGTATGTGCATTCCTCTACACATAAAAGAATACTTCAGGTTGTAATTAGCTTCGATCCGACAAATGTGCTTATTACGCAAAAACACCAAACTAAATTGACAAAGCATAGAGACGAAGAAGGAAACACATTAAAGGAAATACAAAAAGGTTAATCTATACTAAATGGGAGTGCTTCCTTATTACAAATACAAAGAATACTTATTTATAGTAGGGCTTCATCCTACTCCCATATAAGTAACTGCAACCACATTCCATCAAGCTCCTTTAACTGGTAAGTGCCCGATTCAAGTATATGAGTGATAATATATGGTCCCAACCAATGCACCTTGAGCTTTCCTAGATGGTGCGAAACTTAGAATCATAAAGTAGTACGATCTTCCCAACTTCAAGCTCCTTGTCCCTAATGTGTCGGAAATGCCATGCCTTCTACTTGGTCATTTTCTTCTTCGACTCCAACGTGCTTTATGGCACGCCTCTTAAGAAAATGTATCATCCTATCAATTATTTATTCTAATACTTTCTCATTAGCTAGACCTCCACCATGTACAATACACAAAGAAGGTAACATGAATTCCATAGGAAGGACTGCTTCTACTCCAAACACCAACTGAAATGGTGTGGCTTTGTTCAACCTCTTGTATGTTATTCTCTACGCCCAAAGACGACAAAATTTTTATCATCCCAATCTTTCATTCCAACATCATAATGTTTTATACGTTTTTGGCTCAAAATCTTGTTGAAGGCCTCAATGATCCCATTTTCATGAGGATGATAGGATGTAGTCTTATGGCACATAATAATAAATTCATTCATAAGATCTTGATTGTTTGATTCAAAAAGTGTGCACCCCTATCACTTTTTAATCTCACCGGAATTCATACATTATAAGAATATTTTCCCATAATAACTTGACTATTGTAGTAGTTTTACAATCCTTGGTAGGTTTTGGTTCTTCCCACCTTGTCGGATATACTATGCAAGTGATGATGTAGTTTGATCCGGTTCTATGTGCGGATGGTGAAATAGGACCCACAAATTTTATATCCCATTTCTCAAATGGATCTCCACTATGAATAGGTCTTAAAGGAATTTCATCTCCTTTCCTAGGTTTACCAAGGCATTAATAGTGATCACACACCTTAAAATATGCTCTACAATATTTGTAAATGGTCTCCCACCATAATCTAATGAGAAGAATCTTGCACACAATGGCATCATCTGCATAGTGCCCTCTGCCAATACCACCATGAGACTCTTTCATGATATCTATGCAATCGTACTACACACTTTGGCATAGTACTTCATCTCATCCTAGATTTTATAGGTCACCACTAATCAACATAAAATGTGTTGTGTGAATTAGAAGTTGTTTCTTTTCTAATTATTTCATTCCTTTTGGCATCATACCAATACGTTAAAATCTGGTAATATCCTCCAATTTTGAAGGTGTGTGTTATAACCTATACAACTATGCATCTGGCATTGTATTTTCAATTGTTAGCATGTCCTCCCCGACTAAATTCTTGATAAATGGTTTGGGCCATAATTACTTTTTCTTGGTTTGACCACAATCTTGTGAAATAAAATTCTTGGAATAAGAGAACCCATGAACATATGTGCCCCTCTAAAAAAGGCTTGTTTACAAGTATTTCAATTCCATGTGGTCATTATATAATAAAAATGGTGTTGCAAGAAAGTATGGTCTATATTTATGCATACGTAGATCATTGACAAAGCTTTGCGCTCAATAGTTGTATAATTCTTCTCCATGAGAGTCAAATTTATACTATCAAAATACATAGGATGATCAATAATACATTCTCCTAGCTGAGCTAACACCACACCAATGGTCATGCAGAGGCATCCACTAGTACATGAAACGGTTGGTTCTATGAGGGAAAACTCATAATAGGTGTTGTATTAAGTTTTTCCTTCAATGCCTCAAATGCACGTTGTTGTGGTTACCCCAATAGAATGTCTATTTTATCTTTAGTAACTCTTCCAATGGTCTGACAATCTTAGCATATCCTTTGATAAATTTTCTATAATACCATGTGTGGCTCAAGAATCCATGCACCTCACTCTTACTAGTAGGCTCATTTAGGCCTACAATAAGCTGCAACCTTAGCTAGATCCACTAACAAGACTTCCTTGCAAATGTTGTTCCCTAATAGAGTCCCAAACGTGTAGTAAACATGCACTTCTTGATGTTTAAAGATATTTTTAACTTCCCCATCTCTCTCAAACATTAAGCACAAGTTATCATAATGATCCTTAACAAGTCCATACACCATCCAATCATCCAAATAAGCCTGCAAGAATTTGTGAATAAAATCCTGGAATGCTTGAACAACTATGTGTGAAAATACAACAAGAAGGTTTTTCAAACAGAATGGCATCACCGTATATGCAAAAATTCCACATTCAATGGTAAAAATAGTCTTTTCTTTATCCTCATGTGCAATTCTAACTTTGATGATACCTATAGAATCCATCGTAAAATAATAACTTCGCACCCCGCAACACCTTTTTTAATATTTCCTCGGTGAATGGTGTAGGAAAACAAATTAGTCAAACATGCAACATTCATCTCCATATAGTCCACATAGATCATAATCTTACCATCTTTCTTTATATTGATCACCATTGCGATAACCCATTCTGATTTGTTTAAGGGCTTAATGATGCCGGACTTCATCATTTTGTCAATTTATTCCTTTCCTTTGACACACAAGTTCGGGTTCATCCCGTAAGGTCTCTTCATGATTGGGTGTGCTCCTTCCTTTAGCTTCATATTAATATCTTCTAATGATTCATGCAATCATTTTAATTCATGGTAACCGCTTAGGAAATAAGTCCTGAAAATACCATAATAACTCAATTATCTTTGCTACTTCATAATCAATCCAATAATACCCAATGTTTTCCTCCTTAGGTTCAATATATGTGCCAATGTTTATTTTCTTAGTCTTCATAGGTTCGTGATAGGTGCATGCGTTGTTATCTGCACTATCTAAAACTTCACACATACTTTTGAATTATCTATATCAAAATTTTCTACTTCCTAATCATCTACTATGTAGACCATCTTCCCTTTTTCTTTCTCACAAAGAAAGCATGCTTAAGTAGTATGGCATCTGTTTCCTCTACTTCATCAAAATGCGCTCATCGAGTATTTCTCACCAAATAGATCCTAAATGAGTTCTTCCTCCTTTACACTATCTACCATAGTTAAGCGCTTTATAAGGCTTAATGTCGCTTCCACCGGAGGTTTATTAGAGAAGTAGTCAAAATTCTAAGTCATTCTTGCAATCAAGTCCTTCCAATTTCCATTCTCTCTATGTAGCTCTGCATAAACGTACCATGCTCGTGTGTAGCCTTATAAATTGGGATAAAGTGCACCCAAAGTGAATGTTGTAAAGCCCCTCTCCTTCTGTCCATAGTCTTTGACACTTCCGAACGTGGTGCTAAACAATTTGATTACCATGATACATGCAGATTGTAGTAGGCACATTTCTCCTAAAGAACTGAGTTGTTAGAGCAACTCTAACTTCATTTCATTCCATAAGATTATCCCTGTGAACCATCCACCAACGCGTTGCTATCCCACATATGGTATAGAATAACATATTCCTTCTTTCCACTTAATTTTTCCATTGTTCTTCCATAAAGCCTTGAGGAACACCGTAGGGTCTCCTTCTCTAGTGTACATTGATGTTTTCTTGTCCATGAAAATGCACGTATTAATTCACACCCAACCAAATCATAGGTGTCATGTGCCCAATTTTCACAAGCAACACTTGTAGTAACACCGATATACTATGCATATTCCCACCACAAGATTCCTTCCTTTGATAGCTCGAGTACTTTTGGGTCCCAAATGATGCATACATAAATCTTGTTTAGATCTTCCTCACTCAAAGGCTCAACATAAGGCGTAGATTTCCCATCTGGTAAAGGGATAATAACTCTTTCTTACTTGTTCTCAAAGCTTATATACCCCTTGTTGAACCGTAAATCAACATTATTTACATAACACCAATGGAACCCAGAAGAGATGGGAAGTCTGTCTTATTTTGCAAGTGCTAAGACCACAAAGTACCTAGTAAACTTGGACCCTTGTATAGTAATAGATACACCCTTTAAAAATCCTATGGGAGTGGCCTTAGTTTGATTGGCCATGAACAATACATTAGAGGATGGCTCTAATGGAGGTCTACCAATCTGTACACATGCATCTAAATTAAGTACATTAACTTCTACACTTGCATCAATAAGTGTATTACTCAAGAGCCACCCATCCACAACAAAGATTCAAAGTGATCTCTTTTTCATAATCCAAGCTATGAGGGGAAGATTTTCATGCGGTCGATGTCCATTCTCAATACCTATGCATAGATTGTTTCCTTTTAGCCACTAGTCCCTAGTAATGGAATGATATTCTCTTCTTTATGACATTTTAAATACCTCCTTCAAGTCATCAAAATCCAGATGGACCATCTCTGCTACCTTTTTCTATTCCATCTTCTCGTTATTTCTCATTTAAACACTATATTTCAACTTGAAAATTTATAATTATCTCCATGTTCTCTGAATAAACCTCCTTAAGTGCATAGGATCTAGATACCTTACATGTAAAACTTCCTCTTTAGTAATGGTAGGCTTATGTTATAATGCATCTCTGTCGCACGCAACTTCAGCTCGTGTAGTAATCCTCATAGGTAATACATCAGGTTCTGGTGCTAGCTTTGGCATCCACTAATTCCCCATGGCGTGATGTATTCAAACCATCCATGTGCCTTTTTTCTCTTGTTTATGTTGCTTGCTAAGATGCTCATATAAGTCTGAGCATTCCTCATATTGGTGATTCTTCCCACAAAAGGAACAAGTAATATTATGAGGACATTCACACTGTAGTGGTAAGAAGATTTGTATGTAGAGCATGTTCCACGAGGGAACTCGCCTCATCTACCACCATGGCCTTGGCCCCAAAATCCACCACAGTATCCTCGACCTCTGTCATGACCTCCATAATGCCCTTTTTTCTAATCATAATTCACTTTATTGTGATCCTGATCCTAGTGCTCATATTTACCCTTAGATTTATCTTATACTCCTATTTGTTGAACTCCAATATCTAGAGCATCATGGATCGACCAATCAACCTACCATCTTTCATATCATGAGTTGTGGTCTGGAAAATTTTATAATAACAAGATACATTCTTCCTAATCACGCGTTATAATAATGGGCATGGGCTGCATCATGGTCCAAATGACATATCTCATAGTCCAACAATAATGAATGTAATTATCTATGAGGAAAACTATCTTTAGTATGCCCTTCAACTTCACAATTTGTACACCAAATCTATGTGTGCGTCTCATGTGCTAAATTTTCCAGTTTCTCTTGCTTTTCCATAGTTGTTATCTATGCCTCCAGGAATGGGCTAACTCCGGTGTTTATACTTCCAACTACCTCAAGCATGTAAAGCTTCTTTAAGTTCTATGCATGGGTTTGTATAAGTCTTATATGAGAGTGATCTTCTAAAAGGTGTAATTAGACCTCCAAGGATACATTGTGCATGAAGGATTCCATGAATATCATATGAAATCTTAGACAATAGTGTTTTGAATCGGGCATCATAATCTCGGACACTCTCGGTAGTTCTTTACTTAATATCCTTGGGCAAGCTTATACTCTTCTACTTAATCTCAAGAATATGAAGCTCCTTAAGAAAAGTATCCTCTAATACTACATAATCTACACAAGTCTAATCGGGGTAAAACTTCCTATACCAACTGTGTGTGCATCCTTGCAATGTAGTTACAAATTGACTTGCCTTACGGTTTGAAGTCGTAACTCATTTTGTGTGCCATAGTATCTCACAAATGTACATGTGCTCTGTAACGTATTTGATGCCCCTATACCTTGGAAGATGGAGAGACATATCCATGTAAATATTTTGGGGTTGTACAGACCCTTCCCACCTGATCTGAAACCTCTTGTGTCACCTTTTCCTCCGAACCACCAGATCCACAAAACCGAGAGCCTTCTATACCCCTTGATCCTCCACCTTTAGATGGAAGTGGACCGAAGAGGTAATTACTTGTGTCCAAACAAGTAGTAACGAACTGAAATCCTACGGTTTGGGTAGTGGTACTACCCCATGGTGAGTCCAAAATCTACGTGCTCGAATTCTATGTTGATGATGCACCTAAAAGTTAACTCCAAAATACAATGAACATGTTTTCCCTACCATGGATGTACTTCCTATGTGAATTACTCCCGCTTTCTTCTGCAAAAATTATCTTCCTAACTATTAGATGTGCTAGATGCATAAAAACCAAGTGCAAGTGCTATGTTGCTAGGTAGATTCGGATGCACTGCACGCTCATGGCTCAGGTTGTCTCTAATGGCACGCTTCCATGTGAGGTGAGGATTTTTACCTATCATTTTTATCTAAATGGGGAGTTCCGGATGCTCTGGCTCCATGCCTTCTACATGAACTCTAAATTCTTCATGAGCCATCTCTCTCCTCAACCCCATCCACTCTACAATATCACATTAATTCTCTACCTCCCTCTCGCATACCTCATTCTATTTAAGCTACCTTTTTCTCTTTACCTCATTTTCGCTAGGTCTGCCATCCTTGATAAACTGCTCCTGCCCCATAGTTGGTTGGGTCTAGTTAGCCATCGGTTTTTTTCCAAGTTTAGGGTCACCATCAAGAGCTTGATCGCCAATGGAATTCCTTGCAAATAATTTCCCTTGGGATAACGCAAAAATGGAATTCAGCTACCTCTAGGAAAGAATCGGTGCAAATTGAGTACTCTAGAATATAGTTCTTCAAAACACCATGCAACCAAGTATCCACAATGCGTGTCCAAATCGGATGAACATCATAAAGGGTCTGAAATTCTTGCTACATCTAGACAAGTGTAAGATACCTCTAATTTCTTTGTAGAAGCATAAGTAACCATCCATTCCTATAGTTCTACCAGAAGATAGAAAATAAGCTCTCATATAAAATGTCATACATATTCTACTCTACCCACGCACTTGTATCAAACTCGGAACAATTGTTGAACATATGTGCATACCCTTCTTATATATCTATTATCCACTCCTCAACACTTTTTAGGGTCAACCGGTGCATCTTCATCACGAACCATCTTTAAAAAAATTAAAAAGAGGTCCTGAGAATAGAACCAATGATGCGACCTAGAATCTACCACGAATAACCCGGAGCACACTAACACATCACCCACCTTATATTAGCACTCACCCAAAGTGTTCAAAGGTACCAGGGCCCTCTTTATAGTTGCTGGTGTAGGATGTTAGTTTGAAGAAGATAAAGCATACATTCGAGCTATAACTAATCATAAAAATTCCACAAAGCATATTCCAGGATCTAGATCTTAAGGATTCATGAATTAAACAATAGCCATAATGATATCAAAAATACAAGGACAATTTACATCTATGTTTAACACCATTATCTAGCCAATATAGTCCATTATATTTAAACATAGTAAACACAGAAGCTTCTTACAATAAATAGTATCACCATAAGTCATGCATGGATCATATCCAAGAACATAACTTTACAATAATCTAAATGCACTAACCTACATAGTTCACTACATACTTATAAGGGTTGGGAACTTTCCCTTCACCACTTACGCGCTTCCCAAAATAGGTCACATGCTGAAAATAGCCATGTGCCTTTACAAA
This sequence comes from Taxus wallichiana var. yunnanensis, assembly GCA_018340775.1. NCBI lineage: Eukaryota > Viridiplantae > Streptophyta > Pinopsida > Cupressales > Taxaceae > Taxus > Taxus wallichiana. The sequence goes on from CM031236.1 coordinate 578,693,965, forward strand.
AATATGCACACATGCAAGTGCACTAATTATAGATATCTTATAGTTAACTAGCAATAGTAATCCTATTATTATCCCGAACTCATGCATGGTGATTAGTAGAATATCATCCTAAAAATAGTATTTGCATGTCGCGAAAGTTTCCATCCTTTTTTGTGATCCACACGCTATCTCCAAAAAGAGCTCATAACCATGAAAACAACTAATTCTAGTGCGCATTTCCTTTCCTATCCTTTCATGCCTTCAAATGTACCTTGTTCCCACATGTGAATCTTCTGGGTGCCCTCTCCTTAGTGTCATACTCTGTGTGCTCAACACCTATGGGTTAAGGGGTTGAAATTAGACCCCATTATGTGATTTAGATGGCAAAAGATAGATTTTATTGCACTTTTTCTTACATGAGTTTTATTGGTGTCCTTTTGAGGTATGGAGTATGGATTAGTGTGTTCAAGAGGCTTGTTATATCCTCAACTACCTAATTACTCACCTTGGGTTTGATGTTTGACTTGGGGATGTGGAGTTGAGGAGAAGTGATGTGGCATCCTACATGGAGCCACCTCACCCTCCTCCTCTCCATTTTCTATTTATTCATGTTTGTTGGATATGTTGGGGGTTACTCATTTTTGTTTTGCATACTTGTTCTTATGGAATTTTCTTGGAGTTCTACTTAGATCTTGTTGGAGATTGCTTCAGGAAGACTTGCTTGGATTTGGAATAAGTAAAGGTTTGTTGAAGGTTGTGGAATCTTGTGATGGCAAGGTAGGGGCTTTGAATTTGTTATTCATTTACTTGATTATGTGTGTGTAAAAATAAAATGGTTATATGGTTGTGATTTGTGTTGGGTTGGGTAGATTTTTGCCTTAAGAAAAGGTGTAGGAGATAGAAAATGGGACCATTTTGGGAGGGAAAAAGAAATTGTGTTGCTTAGTGGAGGGAAAAGGAAAATGTTGTTTCTTAGTGGAGGGAGTGTGAGTGGGAGTTCCATCTTTGGATTGGGAGGGAAAATAGATGTGTTGAGAAGTTGTTGTGTATTTGGAGGCATGTTGGGTGAAACTCTTATCACACTTGGGAGTTAAAAGGACATGTTTCCCATTGTTTTATTCTTCCTTTGCACTTGATCTATAAGCCTATGTGTTGAAATATATGCATTGTGTTATTGTATTTTGGTGTTGAATTTATTGTTTGAAATGTTGGCATTGTGTTGTAATGTGGAAGAAAAATTATAAGTTATCATTTCTTTCAAACATTGTTTATTCTACTATGGTTGGGGCTGGGAGGACAATAAGGAGAATAGTTTTTCTCCTCATTGGAAGAAAGGTGGGAAGGTGAGTGTTTCCTATACCCCCTCTATTTATGTGATTTGAAGAAAAAGAAAGCTACGAGTTGAATATTGGAAGAGGCATACTTTGTTGGAGTCAAAAGAAGACCTTTATAAATCTTATCCCATTGTAGAAACCCAGCCACCTTACAGACCTCCTCAGATATTCGATGCACAGAGGGGGCGGATTATAGGGCCTCCTCCTAGGGGTCCTATAAGGAAACAAGGTACACCAAGAGCTCAATCAATAGGATCTCGTCAACAAAGACATCGGAAGTCCATAGCCGGGTTGTCAAGATCCACAACACAGACCTCTAGAGTATCGGTTGGAGCTGCATCTCACTGGAGAGGACCAGGAAGTTGTTATGGTTGTGGCGTTGCTGGAAATCATTGGAGAGAGTGCCCATAGAACCCTAGTAACAAGGGTAAGATGTAGATTTTAGAGCCTACTATTGGCGATATGGGACATAGCCATTAGATGTACGTAGCGGTCGAGAACCACCAGGCTGAGCACCAGAGTTCCATGATAGAGATGACAAGTAGTATTCATGGTATTTCCACCTCTATATTGATTAAGTCTAGTTTATCTGATTCATTTATTACACCATCCTTAGTAGAGTGTTACAGGTTGGTGGCAATTAGGAAGAGTCTTAGTTGGGATATTGAAATTACTTCTGAGAGCAAGAATTTATGTAGACTCCCTAGTTAAGGAGTGTGTAGTGGATTTGGGACCCTTCACCACTACCTTGGATTTTCAAATCCTTCCCTTGGGTTCGTATGGAGTCATCTTTGGCATGGACTAGTTGTCTACACACACGAACTAGAGTGGATATGTTACCATAAGAATATTACATGTACAGATGATGATCCGGGAGTTGAGTTACCGATATCGGGAGTTAGGAGGCATGTTTTCATTTACACCGTCTCTACTATGTAGCTTAAGTGGTGTGTGTAATGAGGTTGTCAAATGTAAGTTGTTATAGTTAGTAATAGATCATAGGATGAGTCTAGTGGGCAATATCTTGATGACAATCACATCTTGAGAGATTTTGTTGATTACTTTCCAAGGGAGCTACTGGGTTACCTCCCTCACGTGAGATATATTTTCACATAGATCTAGTTCCGGGCGCAGAGCATATCTCACAAGCACCTTATCGGATGACTACCCCTAAGCTCAGTTAGCTCAAGCTATACCTTGAGGGCCTTCTCGGACAAAGGCCTAATCCATCCTAGTGTATCCCTTTTACGTGCATCGGTGATTTTGTGAAGAAAAGGATGGATCTCTACATTATTTATTGATAACCACTAGATGAACAAAGCAATGATCAAGAATCGTTAACCCATTCCATGTATTGATGATTTATTTGACCAAATGAAGGGGGCACAATTTTCTCCAAGATAGATCTTAATTCAGGGATATCATCGCCTAAGGATTATGGAGGTAGATATTCATAAGACATCCTTCCATACGAGATATGGCCACTACGAGTTCACAGTAGTGCCTTTTGGTCTAACGAATTCCCGTGTAGTGTTCATGAGCTTGATGAATGGGGTATTCGAACATTTTTAGATTGTTTCATGCTCATGTTCCTTGATAACATTTTGATATACTCATGTATGCATAAGGATCACGAGGATCATCTTCGTCGGGTTCTTCGAGTGTCTTCGTGAGAAGCAACTTTATGGGATCATGGAGAAGTGTGCATTCTTTCGATATAGGTGCGATTTTGGGCCACATCAGTTCTGGGGAAGGTATCGCAGTCAATCCTTTCAATATTCGAGCTATTATGGATTGGCCAGCACCCACTAGTGTGACTAAGGTGCGTATCTTTATGGGTTTAGCAGGACACTATAGGATATTTGTTTAGGACTTTTCTCAGATAGCGTACCCCATCACTTCCATTCAACGGAAAGGGAAGAATTTTTTATGGTTAGATATATGTGATCAGGACTTCAAGACACTAAAGGAATGCCTCATGACAACACCTATTCTTGTAGTGCCAAATCCTCAAGGTGAATTCTTCATTTACACAAATGTTTATTTGGTAGGACTTGGAGGTGTGTTGATGCAGGAGGGTAGAGTAGTTACATTTGAGTCTCACAAACTCAATGATTATCAACTTAATTATCTGACACATGATCTTGACCTTACATCAGTTGTGCACGCCTTGGTGTGGTGGAGACATTTCCTTCTTGGTCAGATATTTACACTCAATACTCGATCACTTGAGTCTTTGCCACCTCCTCACGCAGCCTAATCTCAATGCTCGTCGGTGAATTTTTATGGAATTTCTTTGTGAGTATGACATGGAGAGAGAGCATGTGAATGGGAAGGAGAAAATGGTTGTATATTCCCTCGGTAGATGGAGGAATGTGGCTATAGCTACTTCAAAGGGTACATATTTGCAGAGAAGGATTTTGCAGCAGCTCCATCATGATAGCTTGTACCTTGCAACTAGAGTAGAGATTGAGTCTCAAAGACCCTTGAGGGGAATTTTGATGGATTTTCATTAGAGATAGATGGCCTTCTTAGGCACAGAGGTCAGATTTATGTTCCTAGAGATGGAGGATTGAGACAGGACATTTTGACAGAGGCTCATTGTGTACCTTATTCATCCCATCCTAGGGTGAAGAAGATGCACACCACCTTGAGATAGTTGTACCATTGGAGAGGATTTCAGAGAGACTTAGCTCAGTTCCTATCACACTTTTTAGAGTGTCAGAAAGTGAAGGTCGAGCATCAGCATCCAGTTGGCCTTCTCTTTCCTCACGCTATACTAGAGTGGAAATGGGACACCATTTCCATGGACTTTATAGTTGGGTAACCGACATTGAGATACCACCACGATGTTATCATGGTCACAAAGTGGATAAATTGACAAAAGTGGATAATTTTTCTCTGATGAATACCACCTACACAAAATAGTGCGGTAGCATGGGTATATCTAAATTATATTGTCGGGTTGCATGGGATTCCGTGGAAGATCGTTTGCGACTGTGATCCTTTGTACACTTCCCACTTCTGGACTACAATATAGTATGCACTTGGGACAAAGATCAATTTCAGTACATCTTACCACCCTGAGACATATGAACATACTAAGTGGGTGAATCGGATCTTAGATGACATGCTTAGGATGTATGTCATGGATTATCAATCAAGATGGGAGGAGTAATTTTATCTCGGTGGAGATTTCCTACAATAATAGTTTCTAAAGTTCGATAGGCATGGCTCCTTTTCAGGAATTGTATGGAAAAGAGTGCAAGACACCTCTTAGTTGGGATAGGTTAGAGGACAGGGTTTCTGTTGGACCAGCTTTACTATAAGACATGGAGCACTAGGTTGTTATGATCGGGCGGAGATTGCAAGAGGCACAGACAACCGGAAGAAGTACGTGGATCAACATAGGACATATCGTAGTTATGAGGTGGGCATGAAGGTATTTCTTTATGTCAGACCTCATAATATCCCTATCCATTACGGGAAAGGCTATAAACTTGCTCCTATATTTTTGGGTCCTTTTGAGATTTTGGAGTGTATCGGCCCTTTGAACTATCGTCTAGAATTTTCACCTAGTTGTCTCGTGTCCACGATGTATTCCATGTTTGTGTACTTAGGAGATATATTGTAGACCCTTCTCATGTGCTAGATTGCACCTCCTTGTAAGTGCAGGATCGGGGGAGAGATGGTGGAACTATGTGGGACAATCGTACATTACTATGAGTCCAGCTTTCCACACCTATTCCAAAGACTTCCAGGAGGAAGTCGAGTCTAAGGGGAGGGGAATGTAGTGCCCAATTTTTTTTGACACTTTTTACTATTGATTTCGATATTGTCGACTATACTTATGGATATTATTGTAGATTTTTGACTTAGTATGATGTTAGATGTTAGAAATACTTTGGACTAATGTCGACTTTGATTCATATCTGATGTGTGTGGATTATTAGAGACATTTTATATTGATGATGATATGTTGTTGACATGGTTATATATATTTCTGACATGCGATACTTTTGTCATTTTGAGTAGACCTTAACAATTGACCTAATCTTGTGATCATATGGATATGGATGAAATTTAGAATCGAGATATTGTTAGAAATTGTAAATGATATCATTATTTTCCTCGATGATGATTTGATTTTTATATAAATGATTGTGGATATATACTGTATATTTTATCTTGGATGTTCTAATGCGGCCACGAGGCCCAAGGAGGTATTATGTGTTTTGCAAGTAAATATAGTCATAACAAACAATGGGGGGATTGGAGACCAATCACATTGGACTGCTAGGTGAATTCAATAATGGTCCCATGACAACATGTATTTTGTTGTGTGTGTTTGAATTTTTACTATGAGGATTCCCTGGGGGCGATTACCTCCAATTGTGACCAAGAGGTTTGTGTGTTGTTATTTTATTTAGTTTCCTTTATTTAATTTTAGTATGTGATTTTAGTGATGTATTTTCCTTGTATTAATTATTTAGATTGTGGTGTATTTTCCCCTTTATCATTAATGGGTTTAAGTGTCTTAATTATGTTAATTAATCATGTTACTAAACTAATTGTAGATGTGACAAAATAATTCATTTATTAGATTAGATGGCTCTTGGATTATGTGTTGTAAGTGGAGTGTTTGTGATCTTGAGTGTTGTACACTCTACCCCTTCATGAAAATTCGGATTTGGCCTTAAGGGCCAATTTTGGAGGCTTGTGGGATAAGTCAAACTTGTCCCACACCTCTTAAATTACTATACCAACCCTACCTATGGGTTGGGGGGTCAAAAATAGACCCCATTATGTGTTTTGGGAAGACAAAAAGGTAAAATTTTATTGCACTTTCTTTCATGTAATTAAATTTTGTCCTTAGGGGGTGTGGGCTTGGATTGTGTGTGTAAGTAATTTTTCATTCCTCTCACCCACCAATTTATTGTGCATTGGGGTTGAGGTTTGAATTGTGAGGTCAAGTTGAGGATGATTGATATGGCATCCAACATAGAGCAACCTCACCGTCCTCTCTCCCTTTTCTATTTATTCAAGTTCTTTTTCTTGTTTGGGGGTTACTTGATTTCTTTTTGTGCTCTTGAATTTTGGATTTGAAGGACTTTGAAATACTTGTGGATCTCTTTGGTGATTGTTTTGGCTTGAAAAATCTTGGTGTGTGACTCTTGGATCAAGCTCTACCATGGAACAGTAGGAGCAAAACTCTTGTTAAATGTTTTCCTTTGTATTGTGAATATGTGGATGTTTTTGAGTGGTTTGGTATACTTTTTGAGTGCTTGGGTAGATTTCCTAAGTGTGGTGTAGGAGGGGACTATGGGGATCTTACATGTAGGGAGGCATAAGAGTTAATTTCATGTTTTAGAGGGAGTTGGGTTGGGTGCCCCACCTTGGATAAGAAAATGCTTGCATTTCTTACTTTGTTTTTATGAGGGAGACATAATATATTGTAGGGAGGCATAAGAGAATGTGGGAAGCACAAAAGGTTCTTGAGGGAGGCCTAAGAGTGTGTAGGGGTTTTGAGATATACATTGGAGGGTTTTAAGGTGGGCATCTTTTTCCCATTAGGAGGCATAAGTGAGTAAATGGTGAAGATCTTATTGGTGATGTGAATCTTGGAGCATTTTTTGGTGTCCTAAAGAAATATTTCCTTGTGAGAAAACCTTCTTGTTATTCCCACTCAAGGTGGAAGACTTGTAATATTGTATTTTGTTTAAAGGAAATGTTGTATTGTAAGTTGTAATATTATTTGAAGGAAGTTCATTGAAGAGTTGTAAAATTTCCTTTCTTTTTAAATTTTAGTATGGAAAGAAAAGAATCAAAATGGAAATCATGTGTAAAAGTTTAGTTGAAAGTTGTATTGTGAGAAAGAAAGTTTACTTTCATTGTGAAGTGTATTATGGTAAATGAGAAAGAAGAAATATAGAAGTTGTAAGATGTTAATAGTGTATGCATAGCAAACTTGAATGTAAAATAAAGTTGTTATAGTTATTTGAATGAATGGTTGTAGTGGAAATGGAAAGAGGCAACAAATTTGAAGTATATTGTTATGTTGAAATGTTGCATTTTGTAGTAAGAAAAAATAACAATATTAGAAGTAGATTTAGATCCTTTTTACTTTTGGACTTGAAAGAAAATTTATTGAACAAAATGAAAATGATCTTGTAGTTGTTGTTGTTACTATTAAAATAGAAAATGCTTTAAAATGAGTAATTTTAACTATGAAATGAATAAATGGAATTAAATCTTACAACTGGAAATTTTAGGCACATAAATTTAAGCTCAAAATGAATTTTAGAACACTTTAGTGACTTTTATTTTTGAACAATCTCGAAATGAAGATTCTGTCTCAAGAAACAGACCATCACCTTGTGCAAAGTGACGTTCTCGTAAATTCCGCTCGAGCAAGGCGGCGTTCATGAATTGTCACCAAGGTGGGGCGAAAATCCCTGGAACACTATCCTACTCTGGGTGGTCGTTATGTCACTTACGACAAAAAATTACAAATCCGCACTGTGTAATTTTGAACTTATAATAACTAAATTTTATGCTTGTAAAAATTTAGAGGAAACCTCCAGCAAACAAATAATGGTTAAATCTCATGGTTTTAAGCAATAAAATCTTCAAATGGTGGATTCAAAGTACTCAAACTTGTATATATTAATGGGAGTAGGGTTTGCCCCAAATGGAGAACTCCAAATACAAATAGTTTTGTAATAAAACCAGATTTAAAAAGGAAATCCCTTCAATCCTTGAATGAAATACATTACAATGATAAATCTACAATCTAAACTAATCTAAGATTGATTTCTTTGTAGAATCCTATATAGTTCTTCCTTTCTTTCTCCCATGGCTTCCTTCTCTCCAACTTGTAAATTAAACAAAGGAAAAGTTACAAAATGAGGAGACTTGAGTAAAGAAAGAGATTAAATAAAAATTCATAAGGATATTTAGGGTTAGCTTAGAACCCTAGGATATAGTGGCCACAATTAAATTGATCCAAGGGTTGAGGATCAACCCTACATTTGTTTAATAGGAGTATATTTTATAGATGTTTTAAATAAAAATTAAAGGTATGTGTAGATGGGTGAATGGGGCCATTTAAATACCTTGGTGTACAAAGTCACTAATCTAGTTCCTAGTATGTTTTAGAAAAATAATGAAATAGACATTTAAGTTATTTAAATAATGAAATTATAGTAACTAAGTATAAGGTAAAGTATTAAGGTAGGAACATTAAACCAAGTAAATTAAATTATGGCACCTTCCTAGTTGAATGTTAATAAATTGACCTTAGAGATAAATTAAGAATATTTAATCATTTAACTTAGACTTGGTTCATCCTTGTAAAGTAAATATTATTGGTGAAAATAAATTTAATGCACACTAAGGGTTGACACCCTTGTAACCTTTTAACTTATACCGAAAAACAATTTGCCGCAACTTTCAGGTTTAGTGTTTAAGGTTTTAATGTGTTCCTAGAGCATCATTCTCATTCCCTTAATGGCCCCTGAGCTGACCAAGGAACCATAAAGGGAATTAAGCAACATTAACAACTAACACAAAGAGGCTTCTCAACAAAACACACATACAACAAGAAACACCACCAAGTCCACATAACCAACAAGTTTACACATACACATCAAAACAAAGGTTTGAGGATAAAACCAAGTAGAGAAAGGGATATGGGAGACCACCTCCTTATGCCTCCTAAGTGAAGTGGGAGTCTTTCCCTAAGCCTCTAAGTGCACAAGAATAATCACACAATTCCTTATCTCTCCCTTGCAACAAACAACAAATCCATAAATCCATTTTCTCTCCCCATAGGAAAGATTCCCATTCACACTCCCACCAATTTTGCATGCCTCACATAAAATCCCTTTTCCCTCCCCAATGGTCCCATAAACCCTTCTCAACACACCCAACTAAGGCCAACTACTAAACCAACCCACACAACACCATCAAAAGACAAAATATACTTTTAACAAGCACAACATTGCTTACAACAACAAAGTAACATAATAATAAAAGTGTGGAGAGCCTACCTCTCCATCAAGATCCAAGAAGAACCTTCACAAGCCTCTTCAAATCCAAGCCAAGCACTCCAAAAGCTCCCCAAATCCAAAAGTGCACAAAAAGGAAAATAAGAAAGTAACCCCCATTCCAACCAAAAGTCACAAATAAATAGAATTGGGAAGTGAGGATGATGAGGTGGCTCCATGTAGGATGCCACTTCATCATCCCCCATCCTCACACTCAAGTCAAAACATCAAAACCAAGAAACATCAATGCACAAGTAAGGACTATGACAACCCACATGGCTCAAAACTTGCACACCATGCTTTCAAGGACAAAAATAAATTTGGGAAGAAAGAAAGTGCAATGATTTTCCTTCTCCTACACTCAAAGATGGAAAAAGAAGTCAAAATTGAGCTTTCCAACCCATAGGTAAGGTTGTTGGGCCAAATTAAGAGGCATGGGACAAGCCTTGCTTGTCCCACAAGTCTCCAAAAGTTTCCCCAAGTCAAAATCCGAATTTTGAACTTGGGGTGGATTAAAATACTCCCAAACCAACATAAATTCATCTTACACAAGGACTAAAAAATCACATCATTACTATAAGTCACATCTCTACTTTGGTTAAACTAAACAAGAGGGATTAAGTCTAATAAACACATAATTACACATGCTAATAAAGTGACAAATTCTCCAAAATTAAAATACACAAAGCATAAATAAACACATACAAAAATTAATGAAAGGGACACAATCCACCCCATGGCCACATATGTGAAATCACCCCCATGGGTGACTTCCAAACAAGACAAACAAAACACTACAACATTACACGAGTTGTCAATTTGGCCTTGTTGCTCAATGCTCGACATCCTTCCATGGTTGGTCCCCTATCCCCTTCGATGTTTGTGATAAAATTCCTACACACAACAAATACCTCTTTGGCCTTTCGGTTGTATTAACAACATTGAGAAATCATATATATATATATATATATATATATATATCCAAATTCATCATTCAACATTTAACAATCATATTATCCATCAATATGCCAAAATTTAAACCTCGACATCCATGCGATTACAAATATATTCCAACATCTTAGAAACATAACATGTCAATGTAAAATCCATATCCTGAAAATCAACATGCATCTAACTGTCTAACATCACTATCTAGTGCATCATGATAAAACATAAACATCATAGTGTCAATAATCCACATATCAATATAATCTAGCATCTATTGTTCAATGTATCATAATCAATGTCTAAACATCAGTCCAATAGTATCAATATCAAGATAGAACAATGTCAAAGAGGAGTGGGCACTACACCTTCTTCCTCATCCCTCACAATCTCTCATTTTTTTCACTTCCTCATATTTTAATTCTTCCATTCCTCCACTTGAAATTTCCATTGTATATTTCATGAATGATTGCTAGTTTATGTAGCTAGCCAAATTGATTAGGATATAAGTACATTAGTGATATGTCATAAAGCAACAAAACAAAATTCAAATAGTCGTGGGTTTGTGTAAGTTTTAGAATCACAAAGAAATGATCATCATACTCTTTTTCCTTGTCTATTATAATCATGCTAATAGTTCAAGAGACTATGTTGGATAATCATAAAAGTACAACAAAATTCTTGATTGATCATTCATACTAAAACATTGCAATAAAGTCTAGATACCTCTTAATTTTTGTATACCACTGTTCTTTTTTAATTTCTTTTGTTATCAATAGGCTACAAATTATCAATAGAAATATTTCTATAAGTTTACTCTCGTGCTTTATGATTTATCTCATTAATATGTCATTTTAATATGGTTTTCTTACAATCATATTAACTTGTCATAATAACTACCGAACCTCAATAAAAATTTTCACTTCGGATGCTTTCAAGATTCTTAATTTTCAAGTAATATAATCTAAATTTGGCGAGCCAAATACACGACCAATTTTTCATTCTAAATTTGAGGGGAACTACAATTCTTAGAATTCATGGGTAGCACCACTAATACTAAATTAAGCCACAATAATTTACAATTTGCATTGGATTTTCACCTTAAAAACATTGCTTAGTATTCAAGTTCCATAAGTTCCAATATGCATCATCTCTACGTCTTTCAAAAACAAAATAGACCCCGTGCTTTTACTTGCATATTTTATAATTCAACCCGATCATTTTCTGAATCAAAGCTTTAAAAGTGTAAAATATCACATCTCTGTAAAGAAACCGCTGCAGGGACCGGCTATTTGTCAGGATGGCTTCTACATTTAAATCCATTTATGAAACAGCGCCCGTTTACGGTATTTATCAATTTCCATGGAACTGCCTCTATTGTCACTATTTTGAGGGAAATGGAATGTGCTCTACTCGAAATTTTACTCATACTAAAATCCCCCACCGAAATGAAGGCTTCCACGGTTATCTCGCTTTTGATGATCCGATTGTTTATTGAAATCTCTTCCTAGAGGCATTGCAAATCCTATGCCATTTTTTTACAAATCTCGTACATTGCTTTAATTTTGTCCGAAATGCCGAAAATCCTTGGAGTTCTCGCCCAACCTCCTCTCTTGGAATGCATTTTGATTCCTCTCTTTCTAGTTCGTGGTGCTTTGAAGATGATGAAAGTTTTGAGTTGCGTTTTGATCCTTGGAATTCATAGTCCTTTGTAAAAGAAATTTGCATTGCGAGAGGTGGAGACATAACCACCTTAATATTATAAAGAAGCACATTAAAAAGGGTAAACAAAGTTTCGCACGTTGCATCTAGCATCACTTTTCCTTTACTCTTCGCCGCTTGAAGACGTAAGCACTTTCAACCGAACAAATGACCAAATTTTAAATTATGTGTTACATGTCACTAAAGGGATAGAGCCATTAGTCTCCGTGCCAGACGTGACGCGTCTATTGCATGTGTTTTAATTTGATAGCCGTTTTTAAATTTTTTTTGGGTAAAGTTTAAGAATGACATCCTTTTTCAAATTTTATATTTAGAATATATGTCTTGTATTTTAATTAAATATTATATTGCTAGATAAGAATTTATGGCGATAGCGACGGTTATGTGCCCTAACCCTATTGTTCTAGGGATCGGTGACGACAATGCTCATGAAATCATGTGATGGTAGTCATGGGGTTACTGGTGCTCTATAGCTAGAAGGAGCCGTTCGGGGAAGCCTCGGTCGTAGTTCCGGCCCCGTCCGTGATAGCCGTAGGGAACAAATCAATGAGGAGAAGCCCACAAAGCCTTCGACAGCGCTGCATCCTTTGCGGTTGCGGTAAAGAATGAACAAAGGGTGAGGAAACATCTAGATGTGGCCCTCGAAACCTTTGTCATCAAGCTTCTGTGGATCTTTTGTGACAGATGGTAGCCATGAAGAGGACTACGACATTTGGGGTGTGATTTGTTGTTTCATAGATCTTTGGCCTAAGCTTTCTCAGTTATTTGTTTCGATCAAAGAAAAATGGGGGCCCATTATCAAGGGTAAGGTCAAGCATTATCCTGGTTCAAAAGCTTATTTTATTACATTTCTTGATTCCAAAGAAGATTGAGATGATGTTCATAAATGGATTTGGTTTTGGGATGATCATGGTCTCATAACAAAACTATGGTACCCTTCTTTCGACCATTTAACTGATTCCTTTGATACGATGCTAACCTGGGTTAGATTATCGGGTCTTCCTTTATAACTATGGTTTGACTCTTGCTTTTAAGCTATTGGAGACAGAGTGGGGGAATTTTTTTCATTGATGCTTCTAGTAAAATGTCTATACATACCTCTTATGCTTGTATTTTGGTGGATTTCGATGTATCTAAAGATATTTTCGAGAAGATTAACATTCAGATTGGGGATAGAGTTCGGTCGCAAAAACTAGACTATGAAAAACTTGCTTTTCAATGCCGTAGGTGCTTCAAATAGGTCATCGACCAAGGATTTCCCATGCTTCAAGATCAGAAATGGTGCTAAGAGAGGTTGGTCGAAGGGTTTTCTTTCTACGCACTACATAGTGGAAGCCCCGGTTGTTGGTTCAGTCCATGTTGGTTCTCCAGAAAAGAGCCCCTTAAGGGTCGAATCCACTCCTATTTTGAATCGAGTATCCTATCCAGGTTCCTCATTATGTTTCGAGGGTTGTGTCTACTCCTTTTGTTGAGAAAAACTCTTTGAAGGAAAATCTGCAGGGTTTCGATCATGTGATTCAAGAGAGGGACCCTTCTTCCTCTCCTTGTTTGGTGTATTAGCCTATTTCTTCGATTTACATTATCCTCCCATGTGAGAGAGATGAAGAAGATTCAAATAAGGGAGAATGGACTTTGGTTTAGAATAAGAAAAGAATTTATTCAAAATAGAGTTCATTTTCAACACATATGACCTTAAGATCTCATTCCTCCGGATTGGGTTGATCTTCTATTATCCGGTCTTTTGGTCTCTTGTGTATTGGTTGTTTTGTTTTGCTAGTAGTGTGTTGTTATTTTGTTCGTGCTCTAGTTAAGTCAAGTCCTTATTGAATCGACCTTTTTAATAGACATTTTTGTTTCATGTGAGTTAAAATGATAAATCTTATATATATGCCCCTGAGCCTTTTCCAATTATTATCTATTAAAAAAGAATTTAGTAAAACTTATAGAATAAATGAATGCTAATTTTTTATTCAATAATAGTAGAAAGCACATCGCACGGATGCAAATCAACATCACTTAGAAGGTGCTCAAGAATTTAATATTTATGGACTAAATTGGAAATATTACGAGAGAAGAGGGGTAATGAAAAAGGGGAACTAGAGAATTTCGGGGTAGGAAATATGTTGCAGAAATATAGGTGATCCTCTTCTTCTATTTAAGTGATATATAAATCAAGGATGTTATTTTCCTAAACCACTCAAATGAGAAATGAGGTGTGATCCAAAAATACTAGAGGCAACAAACATTAGAGATAGATTTGAAATATGCCCTCGACATTTAATTCTCCCAATGTCAAAATTTTCAATTTTCCGTTGTCAAAGCTTTTGTAATTTGTGGATAGTTAAAGACCACACAATGTTAAGCAAAATTTGGTTATCCTTTCCAAATCGAAGCTCTATAAATAGGAACGTGTTTGGGATATATGGCATCCGATGGCACATCGATGTAATTGTTGATAATTTAGTAACAATAAAGCGTGGTAAGCAAGGTAGTTTTGCACTAACTTTAACGACAATAGATTTAACTTAGTAAAGGTATAAAAAGACTTAATTAATATGATTACAACGCCGTCTATTTAATTCAATGTTTGTGATTTTTAGTATGTTTTAATAGCCTTGAACTTGGAAATACATGCTATTTTATGGATATGTAACTTTTTGGCATTACAAGGACGTTATTATGTGTTTTAATAACAAAATGGTTGAACTAATATAAATATATATTTTGGCATTATGAATTGAATATAATTTTTATCAAGAAATTTCTCTAAATGAACGCATGGGGATAGAAGCCTCAAGAGTTTCTATATCTATTGGTTTTTTTCACATCCATAAAAATTTAGTCAAATTTTTGAATATGTCAAAGTTTTAAGAAAATATAATCCATCAATTTTACTATTTATATTTCTTTCTCTAAATGAAACATTTGTTTACTTACCTCATGGTTTATTTTTCAAGGTTTTGATCATAAAATGAGATTAATTCAGGGGAATATTTTAGTGGATTCTTTGCTAATTCACGAATATTTACATTTTTGAAATTTGGATTTGGTGATTTTAAAGAGTCATCCGGAGAAAAATTTCACCTAAAATGTTTGGGTGCAAGTTAGTTTGGTGAGTTGGCTTGCCTTTAGTGTTTATAATAAAATTCATATATATACATAATATAATCACCCCAATGCATCGCTTACATACGCCAACATATACATCTCAAGCATAGATATCTTCTATTTCAAAACTAGCATAACCTGCAGACACACGACCCAACACCATATCCCAGACGCTCATTTTTTGTTGAACAGGCCACTACACATGTAGACGCCCGACTTCATGTGTAACAGGGCAACTACACTTTTAGCCGAGTATCTATATGTGCATCCATCCGGTTCTACATGCAATCGGGCATCTGCGTGTCTAACTTCCCCATTGCACATGCATGTAGGCATCTACATGTGCACCAACCTAATTGCACATACAACCAAGCATCTATATGCGTAGTTTCCTAGTTGCATATGGTTGCATATGTAGAAGACATCTACATGTCTGACTGCCCATTGCATTTGCAGAACCGGTGTCTGTGGTACACAATCGTTTGGGTTTATTTAGAAGTTGGTCGTCTGCATAAACACTAGACATTCACCTTGATATTCATGTATCTACCCATTTTCCATCTTTTCATAATTCAAATGAGTATCTATATGGTTCCATTTTTTAATGCCTACAAGTTTCTAAACTCAAACAAAAATAAAACCTAATAATTTAATACGAAAAATTACGCTATTTCTTTTGAAGCGATTCAAGAGTAAAAATTATTCACAAGTTAATTAATTTTTCAGTTAGAGTTTCTACATAATCTTGTGGAAGTTGGAATTAAATTAATAATTAAATATTAGTAATTTACTTCCCAAAATATTTATAGTTTAAAATAGTTACCAAGTTCCATTTGTTTATTTAATTAAACCCTTACTAATATTTATTTATAATTTCCATTTTCCCTAATTTCATTCTCATTTTGTTTTATAGGTTTAGTGAAAGAGGAGGAAGAGAAGCCATGGAGGCTATGAGAGCCGTGGAGGGTTTTCTCTCCAACATTTTTCTCGTGCTATTTTGTATTTAAAAAGTGAGATCTCCCATTTCTCTTTATGGGTATTATTTACCCTATTTTATTTATGTTTAGTTTGAAATCTTTCTTGGAGGTTGGTGTATATACTGTTTGGTTGGGGTAGATTGTATAAAACCCCAAATGTATATATATTTTGTGTGTGTGTATATATATATATATATTAAATTTAGGTTTGTAATAAGGGTTCGGTCGATTACATTTTATACTTCTGAGAGAAAATCACCATGACCTTATTATCTTAGTTGTTTAGAGGATGGTTGCTATTTTTATTGTATGTGTTTAAGTTTACTTGGAGGGAGGGTTGGCCCCCTCCCCAACAACAAATTTATTTATTAAAAGAAATATGGCGAGGGGATTGGAAGAGAGGGGGCACCCCGCTTCCTCCCTTGTTTATTTCTTTTATTTAAATGAATATATAACACAAGCCAATTCATATAAGGTCCTTTTGAATATTATTTCTAACTATTAATATATATATTTGTAGTGACCACTCCTCTTCGATACTATTTACATTAAGTTGATTTTACTTTTGGACTGATATTTAGACATTTTGATTATGATACATTGATCAGTAGATGATAAACTATGCAGATATTTAGACTATTGACACGTTGTGATTCACATTTTGATTATGTTACTGTTATCCAAATTTTTCCCCTCGGTAAAATTGATCAAACATGACCCTGCACATAAGAAAATTGAAGAGCCGATTCACTCATGCGAGCCCACATTTAAAATTTAGCAATCAGGAGTTACAAGGCAGGGCATATGCCCTCTGGAAATGAGCAAAGCAATGGACTCATGGAAGGTACTACGTGTCACCAATGCAATTCCAAAAAGGCACTACAAAATGGAGACACCATACAAACGCAGGCTCTCCACATGTCGAATGTCCGAAAAGGGACAGAGCTGGCCGTTTAATCTACTAAGTATAAGGGGTTCGGCGAAGCCTCCACAAGCCTAATTGGCACAATTTCGAAGTGAGACCCAAGGGAAAGACCCCAAATGAGCGCCAACCCTCCACGTGGTCAGAGCCTCAAAAATTTAAATCGCCTATTGAAAATCTAAGGCCAACAGATAGTGCCACATGTCTCATCGGTACACCTTCAAGGTCGAAGCCAAATGCGAGCTTCCCAAACGAGCGTCGCTTTCCATGTGTCCCAGTCCGTAAAGGAGACAGAGCTGACCATTAAAAAGTCTAAGCATCGGCGGTAGCCTCCATGTGTCTCTTCAACACAACTTCAAAGGAAGAATTACTATCGGGTCCCCAAGTGTGCGTGGGATCGCCATGTGTTCGAGTCAAAGAAGGAGAAGAGTTGGCCGTTGAATCGGCTAAGTATAGAAGGGACAACGGAAGCATCCACATGTCATCTCAGCGTAACTTCAAAGAAAAAATCCAGAGCCATGTCCCAAATGTGCGCTGAGCCTCCACGTGTCTAGGGTCAGACATAAATCCTTCCCCAAATAGAGGGACTTTATCAAAACAAAAAAATGTAGAACAAGCCCACAAAGGGACACGTGGCCATGTTTTAGGTCAAAGCGGGAAGGCAAGTCGTCGAAGGAAATTTGGAATTTTAGCTTTTGTTTTGAAAATTGTAAAAGTATAAAAGTAAGCCGCACCTCCGTCGACGCCTAGAGAAGCCATGTGTCAAGCGTAAATTACATGCGGCGAGGCGGGCTGTGGGGGGAACTTTGGATTTTTTACAACTTTTACAAATGGTGTAATTTGCAAGTGCGGGCCCGCGAGCCCAAGGAATTCTTTTTTCCAAATGAAAAGTTCGTAATTTTGGGCCCACAGAGGCTTTTGGGAAAAAATGAATTTCGCACTTACGAAATTACGGGAGGTTTTGTGAATTTTAGATTTTTTTGCAAAAGGTGCAAAGTGAATTTCGAGCTCATAGATATGCTTTGTAAAACTTGTTTTCTAGCCATTTTTGTACAGATTTTGTTAGTGTAGAATCGCAACACCCCCAAATGTCCAACGATTTGAGTGGGGCATTCAAGTGTGATTGCACAACATGGGACCATCTCTCAAGTTGTGGGACTTGCAAAACTTGAGATGGACCTCCGAGAGAAATCCGGTTCTTGCTTCCTAATCTACCTGCCATAAGCTACTCCAGTGTAGGAAGAATCTAACTAATCCTAATCTAACCATTCCAAGGAACTAGAGAGAAAGAGAGAGTGAAAGAAATCCTACACTAAAGTGGTGATACACTAGAGAAGGAAAGGGGTGAGATACTCTATTGAGGGAGGATGAAACAGAGGAAAAGGAAGATGGGAAGGTTAGACAGAAGTGACACAAACCCAGATCCAAATCCATGATCAAAACTCCATGAAACACAATACCCTGTACCTGCAAATGTGAAATACATACACAAAAATAGATTTGAAAGGGATAGGCACAAAGAAATAACAAAACAATGCAAAGGGTTGAAGAAACACCACAAAAACACATTTTATTGCTCTATATGGGTGCACAGACCATTACATTCTTGCTCAAAGGCACAAATCCTCTTACCACATGTACGTGAAGGTTTTTAACTCAAATGGAGTTGGCAAAAAAATTGATGGAGTTTCCATATGCCCGAATGTCTCTCCTCAAATGAGAAGTGTTACAATATATAGAAGTTTAAAACAATGAAAAACATAGAGAAAGGAGGAAAACGGACCTTGTTTTGAGAATTCAACCACCCTCCATTAATGACCTATAAATCCACCTATAATATGTCAAATCTGCCTCTCCATGTCTACTTTGGTGTGTTGGAGATGGGTTAATAGAAAATCAAATCAAATATGGGTCGTTGAAACAATCGGATCCCGTATTGATGGCTTGAAAGACATTTTCATATTCTTCACCCACAAACACCTATGAAAATGATATTTTATGCTTCCATGGCATAGAGGAGGTCAAGATCATTCCAAGGACACAAAATTTGTCAAAAAATGAACTCTAGATCGAAAGATATGATCATTTGAAATATTTAGTCGGTCCGTACAAAAATGGCAAAAACCAGTTAGCAGATTGGGTCCGTGGGCCCAAAACTCACTTTGTGCCTTTTGGCACCAAAAGTACAAAATGTGAAAAATGCCCTGCCGCCCCACAATTCACTTTTGGCAAAGAGTTATTTTCAAGCCCGACAGTCCACTTTTTCCATTTGGGAAAAAATTCATCACAGTCTGTCGGCCCGCATGCACCGAGGCTTGACATGTGGCTCCTTGGGCATCGGTGGAGGGGCAGTTCATTGTTCACTTTACGCCTTCTCGAAGCAAAAATTTCAAATTCCATCCGACGACCCACCGGCTCGCTTTGAATTTTCAGCAAGAAGCCATGTATCCCTTTCGGGCCTTAGGCATTTTCTTCATTTGGCTTTAAGATCCCCCATGGCTTGAGGCCCGAAATTCACTTTCGCGCCCTTTTTGTAAAAAGTAAACAAGTTCCAATACTCCCCTGAGACCCATTAGCTTGAAATTCACTTGGAAAAATTTTCCTCCTCGGGCCCGCCGGCCCACATTTTCCATTTGGGAAAAAAGTCCAAATATCTCCATTTGCCCCATCTCTCCACATTGGTAAAACTCCTGTCCGGTCTGTTTTGGGCAAAAATACCTTCGAAGGCCCATCGGCCCATAACTTACAAAATATGAGGAATTAGAGGGACTTATTTATATTTTTGGAGAGGGGAAGAAATTTCCCACCCGATGGAAATGTTTTTAGGGACTCTTGAGTGCTTAGAATATTTGAAAATTTTGGTTGAAGAACTAAAGGATGGAAAAGGGGTATAGTTAACCAAAAATAAGCATAAGCTTATTTTGTATAATAATTTGAAACTCATAGGGGACATATGCCTACTAGATGAATAAACTAGTTGCCTTGTGAAGCATCCATTGGGCATGGAGTCATAATTGATAGTCTTATTTTGATCTAAGCTTTAAAAATCTGATCCTGAGCCACTTGGAAAACCACTGAAACTAGGATTGGAGCTGATCTCACCAAATGTCATTCTTAATGCACTGTGCAAGAGCAAAAAAACACCACAACACACTATGTGCAAAATTGAAAATCATACACATCCCAAGTGGGATATGCAGAGTGTGCAAAAGCACTTCTTCTATTGAAATAAAACCTACCTACTCTATTTTAACTAGAGAGAAAGAGGGCTCAAACAAATCCTGCAACTGGCAGGGAGAAGTAGCTTCCTTTTCTCAAGAAGGGCAACCATGCAAATGATTTGACACTGAATATGGCTGCTTACATGAGTGAAAAACTGATTATAAGATGGTCCTCCACCCAAATCATCAAGGTGTTAACTTGAAACAAGACAAATACCTCTTTTATTTTCTCTGTATTTAGATTGAAGAGCATTGCAACTGATCCTTGGTACTTTGATACTCATCCTCATGCTCAAAAGTAAGCATGACTAGTTTTGGCTTCTCCCTTGGCTCCAATGAAGCCAAGTACCTGATTGGGAAAGGTCTGATCCTTTGAATTTTCCCACTATTATGATATTTAACTCCAAGAATGGAGTCGGCAGATCTTCTGGATGGATGGTGTGGAGGAGATGATGACATCCTCTTTCTCTTTCCTTTCCTCCTCTTGTGAAGAACATGAAATATTCATGTCTTCCAACCTTGGTTCCAGTAAGTTGTTACGAAATACAGGTTGTTATCCTTGAATGCTCTCCTTCATGGCAGCAATCTCATGTACTTGGAAGGTGGATGATGGAGGAGAAAATGATGTGATCTCCATGGGATCTTCTCCATCAAAGCAATCCTCCAAGTCAGATAGATAATCTGCCTCCTTATTTTCCTATTGCATGTGCTTAACCTCCTCCATGGTGTCCTCCTGATTTGAAACTTTCTCACCATGGTTCCCCTCATATTCAAACATGAAGTTTGAAAGCTCAAACTCTTATTCAACATTAGGGTTTGAAGGGGATGAAGTGGAGGAAGAACTAAAGGTTCTTCTGTGGTATGCTCTGTACTTGAAGCCTCTTGAACTATGTGGTTCTCCTCCATTATGGATTGAGTAATCAAATCAGGTCCTTTAAATGAAAGAAAAAGGTCTTCAACAATGCTTTCTTCATCAAGTGGCTTTTACTCTAATTCTATCTCTTCCATTTGCTCCTTTTCAATAGGATTTAGAGCTAATTGTTCCTCTTCCTTCATGGATGATTATGAAGCTTGGGTTGGATCAACATTTTCTTTAAATAAAGTGCCATCATGGGCACTGCATTCAGGGAAAATTGACTGTTGATCATCTCCTTCATGTTCTTGTTCTTCTTCTATTGCAAATCATCCTTAGCTACCACTCGGCTTTTCAATCTTGACCTTTTCGTTAGCTTAAACATCAAGGGGATCTTTGTAATCCCAAATTTGAGAGCCTAACTCTTCAGATTTTCTATCATTTCTTCTTTGTTGGTTTCCTCTTCTTACTTTACCCTTGGTTGGTTGTTTGATTTTCATCTCCCAATATGGATTTTGAGAGGCAAGAGCAGTGGTAGGTTGGGATTCAAACAGTTTTGCTATTTTTGTGGTGGAGAGGGAAGTGGAACTTCTTATTTCTTTGGAGGGAATGAATGTTTGGAAGGAAAAAGGGCAGAAGAATTAAGATGAGATGGAAGACTAGGACATGGAGAAGGGAAATCAACTCTCGAGGCAATAGATGGGAAGCTCGGAAATTGTATTTTGGGTTGAGATGGTGCTTCTTGAGAAAGATAAAAAGAAAAGCTATGAGATGGTGTACTTACCCATTGAAAAGTTTGTCTTATATCCAACTCATAAGCCTCAATCTCCTCAGTCCATTGTGCATGTTGAGGTAGCATTTCAACCATGAAGTCAAGCTCTCCTGAGGGTTATAATGTCTTGGAAAAGGGCCTTCCCATGCACAAGGTGCCCTGTAACCAATTTTGAAAGCTTTCATCTATGTTGTAGCCCTTGACTGAACCATGTCAGCCTCCATTTTTGAATCTTCTCTAGCAGAATTAACTTCTTCGGTGTGGAACTACCTCCAAAATCTGTATATCCATGCTCTAGAACAACTGTATAGTTTGGAAAATGACCAAACTGATTTGAATCTAGCTCACCTGGATATGCATAGTGTTGATTTTCATTGTGAAACCTTTCTAGAGGTGTGTTGAAGTAACCTAGAGATGGATCTGAATAGCACTGTTGCTGCAAGTGTGAATTCTAAGATGGAAATGAAGTCATGATTGCACAACCTCATGGAATGGAAGAAAATGAAAGAGATGGAAGAAGAAAATGGATGAAAATGAGAGGAAATGGATGGAAAATGTATGCAACTCAGAGGATGGGTTATTGAATAAATGGAGTCACCATATGTGCTTTGAATGTGCCTCTAAAGGTTGAATCCCACCAAGAACACATCAACTTGATTAAATGAAGTGGTAAGGTGCTCAAACCTATCCCACCGGAAATGCCAAAATTGTTAGTCTAGAATCACAGCACCCCCGAATGGCCAACGATTTGAGTGGGGCATTCAGTGTGATTGCACAACATGGGGCCATCTCTCAAGATTTGGGACTTGTAAAACTTGAGATGGAACTCAAGAAATCCGGTTCTTGCTTCCTAATCTACTAGCCATAAGCTACTCCAAAGTGCAGTACAATCTAACTAATCCTAATCTAACCATTCCAAGGAACCAAAGAGAAAGAGAGAGTGAAAGAAAGCCTACACTAAAGTGGTGATACACCAGAGAAGGAAAGGGGTGAGATACTTTATTGAGGGAGGATGAAACAAAGGAAAAAGGAAGATGGGAAGGTCAGACAGAAGTGACACAAACCCAGATCCAAATCCATGATCAAAACTCCATGAAACACAATACCCTGCACCTGTAAATGTGAAATACATGCACAAAAAATAGATTTGAAGGAAGAGACATGGGGAAAAAACAAAAAAATTCAAATGGTTGAAGAAACACCAATAAAACACGTTGTATTGCTCTATATGGGTGCGCAAACCATTACATATCCTTGCTTAGAGGCACAAATCCTCTTTCCATGTGCAGGAGAAGGTTTTTTAACTCACATGGAGTCACGAAACAAATTTTGAGAGAGTTTCCCTACATCCAGAATGTCCCTCCTTCTCAAATGAGAATTGTTACAATATATCGAAGTTTAGAATGATGAAAAAATAAAGAGGAGGAAAATGGACCCTTTTTTGAGAATTCAACCACCACTATTAATGCCCTACAAATCCTCCTATAATCTATCAAATATGCCTCTCCATGTCTACTTTGGCATGTTAGAGAAGGGAGAATAGCAAATCAAATCAAATTTGGGTTGTTGAAAAAATCAGATCCTGTATTAATGGCTTGAAAGACATTTTCCTATTCTTCACCCACCAACACCTGTAAAAAATGATATTTTATGCTTCTATGGTATAAAGGAGGTCGAGATCTTTCCAACGGCACCAAATTTGTCAAAAACCGAGTTAAAGATTGAAATACATCATCATTTTAATTTTTAGTCGGGTCCATACAAAAATGGCAAAAACCAAGATTAGCGAGAGCAGATCCGTGGGCCTGAAACTCACTTTGTGTCTTTTGGCACCAAAAGTACAAAATGCAAAAATTGTCCCACAGACCACCTCGTAATTCAGTTTTGGAAAAAATAATTTTCAAACCCGACAATCTGCTTTTTCCATTTGGATGAAAAGTCACTCCCAAGCCCACTGGCCACATGTAATTGAGGCTTGACACGTGGCTCCTTGGCCATCGGCGAAGGCACGGTTCATTTTTCACTTTACGCCTTCTCGGGGCAAAAAGTTCAAATTACCTCCAACGACCCACCAGCTTGCTTTGACTTTTGAACATGGCCACGTGTCCCTTTGTGGACCTTAGAATTTTCTTCATTTGGCTTTAAGATCCCCGTGGGCTTGCGGGCCCAAAATTCACTTTGTGCCCTATTTGCAAAAATCACAAAAGCTCCAAAACTCCTCGCAGACCCATCAGCCCAAATTCACTTGGGAAAATTTTCCTCCTCAGCCAGTCTCGGCCTGCATTTTCCATTTGGGCAAAAATTCCAAATATCTGCCACCGCTGGTCCGCTTTTGGGCAAAAATACCTTCCAAGGCCCACCAACCCGTAACTTGCAAAATATGAGGAGTTATAAGGACTTCTTTATATTTTTGGAAAGGGGAAGAAATTTCCCACCTGATGGGAATGTTTTCAGGGAACCTTAAGTGATTAGAATATCTAAAAAGTTGGATTGAATCACTAAAGGAGGGAAAATGAGTGCATTTAACCAAAAATAAACATGAACTTATTTAGTATAACAGATTCGATTCGAATATTCAAATGGGCATAACTTTTGATCCCGTTCTCAAAATTCAACAAATTTGGCACCGTTGGAAAGGTCTCGACCTCCTCTACACCATTGAAGTATAAAATATTATTTTCAGCAAGCTTTAATGGGTGAAAATCTAGAAAAATTACTTCAAACCATTAATACAGGATCCGATTGCTTCAACTACCGAGATTTGATGTGACTTCCCATCGTTCCTTCACCAACATGCCAAAAAGACATGGGGAACTAGAATTGATAGATTGTAGGTGGATTTGCAAGGCATTGATGGTTGGTGGTTGAGATTTCATAGCAGAATCTGATTTTTTCTTCTTTCTCTCTCGCCTCGACCTTTTATATATTAAAAAAACTTTTCATTTGAAAGGGAGAGACATTCTGGGTGTGGGGAGACTCAGAAAAATTTACTTCTCGACTCCATTTGAGTTGTAAGCCTTCTCCTATGCCTGACAAGCATATTTATGCCTCTGAGCAGAAATGTAATGGTCTGTGCACCTTCTAGAGCAATAAACTCATGATTTTGTGGCATTCTTCAACCCTTTCTCATGTTTTATTGTTTCTTCATGCCTCTCCCTTTCAGATCTTTTTATGTGCATGTATTTCATGTTTGTAGGTGTAAGATGTCATGTTTCATGGAGTTTTGATGGTGGATTAGGATCTGGGTTTGTGTCACTTCTGTCTGACCTCCCTCATCTCCTTTTTCCCTATTTCATCCTCCCTCAGCAGAGTATCTCACCTCTTTCCTTTTCTGGTGTATCACCGCTTTAGTGTAGGATCTCTTTCACTCTCTCTTTCTCTGGTTCCTTGGAATGGTTAGATTAGGATAGATTAGTTTTTCCTACACTAGAGTAGATTGTGGTAAGTAGTTTAGGATTAGGAACTAGCCTTCTCTGGAGGGCCATCTCAAGTCCGTAAGTCCTACAGCTTGAGAGATGGTCCCATGTTATGCAAATCACACCGAATGCCCCACTCAAATCTGAGGCCATTCGGGTGCTATGATTTTGCATCAATAGTTACACTAGATGACATTGGTAGACATGTTGATATATGTTTATTTACACTATTTGGATTTTATATTGATACATTATACTTTGGATGTTCTGAGTAGAATTATAATCTCATGGATGTTAGAATCAAATTATTTGATATGTTGATAGATGATAGAATTACTTAATTTTGGAGGACGATTATTGATTCTATGTAGATGTATTATTATTTCTCGATGTTGTTAATGCAACCGTGAGGCTACTGAGAGGTTTTTTTTTATGTTGCAAGTATATTTTATCACATACATTGAAAGGGGATAGGGGACCAACCACAGAAGGATGTTGGGTGTTGTGCAACATAGCCAAAATTTGACAACTTGTATAATGTTTATGTGGTGTTTTTGCATGCCTAGTTAGGAGGTTTCCCATGGGGGTGACCTCACATGTGTGGCCATGGGGTGAAATGTTTTCCTTTCTTTTAATTTTGTGTGTGTTTTATTTGTGTATATGTATTTAATTATTGGAAATTGTTGTCACTTTATTAACAATTATTATTATGTCTTAATTAGCTAATCCAACTTAATTTGTTAACTAAAATAAGGATGTGACAATGGGATAATTATGAGGGTAGATGGTCCTTGAAATCTTGTGGATGTAAGTTAGATTTGTGTTGGTTTTTGTGTTGTGTACTCTTCCCCAACTTCAAAATTCGGATTTTGACTTGGGAGGATTTTTAGAGACTTGTGGGACAAGTTAATCTTGTCTCATGCCTCTTAAATTCACCCAAAACCATACCTATGGTATGGGGGTTAATTTTAGATTTATTTATGTATTTTAGATTGTAAAATTTAAAATTATTGCACTTTTCTACTTACCACAATAAATTTGTCCTTGGTAGGCATGGTGTGCAAGTTTGAGTGTCATGTGGGCTTGTCATAAGTCTTACATGTTCATTTATTATCTTGGGAATGGTGTTTTGACTTGTGTTTTGGAATGGAGGAATGATGAAGTGGCGTCCTACATGGATCCACCTCATCATCCTCACATCCAATTTCTATGTATTGAGACAATTTCATGGAATTGGGGTTACTTGTTCATTTTATTTCTTTTGCACTTTTGGAATTTGGGAGCTTGTTGGAGTATTCTTGGCTTGAAGGAGTCAAAAAAATTGTGGACTAAAGAATCTTGGAAGCTTTATGGAGAGGTAGGATCTCCATCTTTTTTATTTTGTTATTTATGTTTGTAAATGTGAAAATTGTGCTTGTTAAATATTGTATGAGTTTTGTGAATGTGTTTTTGTGTGGTTAGGTAGTATGCCTTAAGAAGGGAGAGGCAGGATGGAAGTACGGGGCCATTGGGGGTGAAAGGGAGTTGTGAGGCATGAATTTTGGAGGGAGTGTGATTGAGAGTTTCACCTATGGGGAGTGAAAAGGAAATCATGGTCATATTTTGCATACTTGCAAGGGGAGAGATAAGGATGTTTTTTTGTTTTTATTGTGCACATGGAGGCTTTGGGTGAAACTCCTACTTCACTTGGGAGACAAAAGGAGGTGGTTCCCATATTCCTTTCTCCTTTTGGTTTGATATCAAACCTATGTGTTATTTGATAAAGTTGTAAATTTTGTTGAGTATGTCCATTTAGATGTGTTGAATGTTTTTGGATTGTATGTTTTTGTGGAAGCCATGCTTGTAAAAAATTTGTTAAATTTTGCTCAATATCCCTCATTGTTCTTTCGTTAGGGCTTAGGGGCCGATAAGGGGATGGCTTCTCCTCTTATTAGATTAAAGGTTAGGTAGAGAGCATCGCCTATTCTTGCTTCATTTGTATTTTGATCCTATTTTTGAAAGATTGAAGAGTGCAAGTTTGATGCTACAAAGTTGGGGAGAAGACATGATAAGAAGGCTTGTGTTTGGCCTTGTTGAAAATCTCTATGTTGTATTGATCATATTATTATTATGTTGTAACTTATTATTTTTTCAATGAAGCTATAAATATTTTTAACGTAATAATATGCCATGATTATATTCTTATTTAAAAGAAAAAAGAAAAAAAAAAGTATCACATTTGTTCATTAAAAACTCTAAACAACAAGTTACAACACTAAATATATTATTCAATAAATAACATGCATATGTAATAAATAGCAAGTTACATACTTGTAATATGATATGCATTTTGAATTCTATAAATACTATATTCATACATTCATTTTCATTCAATATCGGTAGCTCGATAAATTCTTGACTATTTAACTCTTCAAAACTCAAATTGTTATCTAATCTTCAATTGCTATTTTTAGTCAAAATTTTAATTTTATTTCTTCTTTGTTTTCCTCTCTAATATAATCATAGATGCCTCTCCTTTTGCAATATAATTCAATACTATCATTACTCTTTAATAAGGAAATTTCTCCACATCATATCACAAAATCTTAAATCTTAAATAAGGCTCAATATTTGTATCCAGTCTATTTCAATATTTTGATTTAACAAATGTTAATGCACTAAATACCCTGTCATCTTCCACTAATCCCAATATATTTTTTGACACAATTCATACAATCATAAATATTCACTTATTCTCTCATGTACAATGCTACTAGGATACAACTATTCATATAGCCACATAATTGCACCATTATTTGTTAGTTCACTTAGTAAGTCATATTGTTCGACCATTGTGATGTCAAAATGAGTTGATTGACATGGAAGTAATTCCTTTTGAAGAAGAATCTTAATTTAAACTCCATTAAACTATACTATTTTTCTAAAATTCTTAATGAGAGTT
This sequence comes from Taxus wallichiana var. yunnanensis, assembly GCA_018340775.1. Taxonomy (NCBI): domain Eukaryota; kingdom Viridiplantae; phylum Streptophyta; class Pinopsida; order Cupressales; family Taxaceae; genus Taxus; species Taxus wallichiana. The sequence continues at coordinate 578,722,203 of CM031236.1, forward strand.
CCCATTTGTCTTTTACATAAATAACATATAGCTTTCTTACCTACTCCAAGATTCAAAAATATAGGATTGACTACTCCTACGACCTCATGAATCTCATCCCTTTTAAAGTGTTCTCCGATCTCACTAGATAACCATTGTTAAATTTTCTTCAATTTGATCCTTGTTTGATATATAAGACCTTCATATAAATTACGTGTTACAAGTACTACTTCAATATTTGTTCCAACAATAATCATTCATTTTTAGAAAATGTGCCTCTAAATCTCATTCCCATTTAAAATGATATAAATATGACCACATTTATTGAATCTGAAATATCTTTTAGGTTCATTTGGGTTTTTTAAAGTTTTCCAACTAATTTAACATAATTTAAATTTGGACCTCTAAATAGCTTTTAGAATTACGTAAATTTGTTAAAATAGCTTTTAGGATCCTTAAACTTTGGTTCAACAAGCCGGTTAAAACAGAATGCAAAATAGCTTATTTGATTTCTATATATTCCCCTACTGCACGTTGAATGATACACAATCAAATCTTTCTCCTCATACCTCAGTAGTGATCAAACTTATACCCATAAATATTTTATATCTAACCCATGTTCCCTTTGATTGAAATGATATTCTCAAAGAGACACTAGATATGGCTAATGACGCAATGCAGATAAATATTCCTTTTAACATTGTCAGGCAAGGTAGGATTACCATAGGATAAGGCAGGATTATACGGAAAACATATCCTATTAAACATAGTCAAGAATGACAACAAGAATATCAATGAAATAAGAACCCACTAAATCAATGTAAGATGGCCCCAACAAAGCCAAAGTCCAATATATCCACCTCAAAATGGCATTGATGTTATTATAATGCTCCAATTGGGCTTGGTAGCCACGTTAAGATCTATGTTACTTACTAGTTTGGATTCCCTCTCCATTCATCCTCATCAAGCATTCACTTGGTGCATCGTTTATCAATGTGAGATTAGATATTTATTCCATAATGGTGATGCATCCGCATTAATAGTCATCCTATAGTCATATGCAATGGTACCTAAATCAAGATGTGATAGTGTGATGTAGTTTAATGCTATTGCATTCAAGTGAAAATGTAAAATATAAAACAAGGAACCATAACTAGATAAGCCACCGTGTATTAGTGTGCCATATAATTGTCGATGATTACAGAAAATAAAAAATTCTTCACAATTAACATGCGTATAATGTCGTTGATAATTTTTTTAAAGAATTGTTTATGGCCATAATAGATATTCAACATTCTTATTCTTCTATTTAATCACATATATTACTTTATCATTGATCACCAAAATAATGTTAACATTAAAAGAATTTACCACATTATTCTCTTGTCCTAATTAATTTTTACATTATATCCCTATCGTGATTCTCTAGCATACCTTCTTTCCAATCCTCTATTTTTCGTGGACAGGCATACTCAAGTTTACTTTTTTTATTATTTGTAAAATGAGGGTTTTGTGAGGACCTACCCTATACAACAAAAGGCCTGAGATCTCGTATAGAACAATAAACACAACATGAAACAAAATAAGAACAACTGCTTTGTAACATGAGGAGGAGAGGAAAAATAAAGAACAATGGTTTTCATGTGATTTTTATTTTTGTTATGCACCACTTTCCAATCCTTCATGTCATCTTACACTTTGGAAGAAGAACTTCAAAATAATTGATCAACATAAATGAGTTATTAATGTTAATAAAAGTAGGAGGTACATTCTCCTTTTCCACTTTACTAGAGGTATGTGCTTTTGGAGGCACCACGGTGTCCCTTATGGGAGTTGTTGGTATCCAAATTGATTCTCCCTTAGAAGCCGAGAAGCATCAAAGATTTAACAAGATACTCAGAGACAAACAAATCATAAGTCATTTTGTAGCAAGGAAAGCAATTCGGCTAGCTCTTTGTCACTTGGGCGTTAGAGAAATGGATAACACCATATAAAAGGATTTGATCTATCCTCACTACTTTAGGTCGTGCCTTTCAACCAAGGTGAGAGGACCCATTTTGTAACCTCTGTTGGTGAAGGACATGAAGAGATCCTTCTTTGCACAATTTTCAAGGGAACCTTGAGAAAATATGATCAATACACCACAATTTAACTCTCACGAGTTGTCACTTCTAAAGAATGGAGATATTTTTTGAATAAAGGTTAGGGTTACTAAAGACACTTAAAACCTACTTGCTTCTATATTTTGGCAGTAGAATTTGTTCATTTGTGGATACACATCACAAACAGGGGTACTTCAGGTAGAATTGATGGTTATTTGAAATTTTTTTGTGGGGGATTAGGCAAGATGAAGTTGATTTCCCCAGATATTTGAGAACCTTTACAACAATTAGAAGACTAACAAACATAGTGCTTCAGAATAGCCAAAATATTCCTTCAACCAGAAGGTGTGCATCAATGGAGCCCCATATCTACACAGTTTCACACAATATTTGAGAATTCAACATGAATCCTCAAGCTAAAGACTCAATTAAACATTAACAACTCGTGGTTCCTCGCGCCTAAGATACACTCGAAGGATTACGATACAATCTTTATCAACAAAATGACAATAAACTGATTTTAAATTGTTTATCTCATCATAAGATGAAGGCTCTTCTCATAATGCAATTGCAAATGCCACTATACTATCACAGAATGATATCCTGTGATTCGAGGGATTTTAACATAAGATTACAACAAGAACATCAAAACCATTTGAAAACATTCTGAAATAAAAGCAGACACAATTTTGCCCAAGATCAACACAGATTAATTCAAGATCTATTTAATTTATTAGCAGGGAAAAGTTTCTTGAACAATATTAGAGCTTTTCGATGGTTGTACACTCAACCATCTTGACGTGATCAAATCTAAAACACAAGAGATTAACAGGTTTCTCGATGGTCTCTTAGGAAGATGGGATTTCTCAAATTTTCTCATAGAAATTAACCCCGACCATTTGCAAGAGTATCCTCATTGCATTTATACAATTCACTCACTCACTCATCCCAAATTTTCCCCCAAAAAGAAGAATATTTGAGGAATCCTTTGCTTGTTACCAATTTGTCTCAAAAAGTGATGTTTAACAAATTTACACCCGAAGCTTCCAGGTGGACAAATCATGAACTGATCACATTTCTCAAACCCTCAACCATGATTGGGATGCCATGCCATAACATTTTGACAATCCTTCTAGTCATTCTTATTCTACCGTGCGAGAAATCCCATTTTTAATCATTTTCAGGTGGATTTGTATAACTGGATCTGACAAGAAATCCTTTTAACCCTCGAGAATACACAATGAGAAATGAGTTCCCTTGCATGGATGCCTACATTCGTGCTTCTCAGAAATTAGTGTCCGCACACGGATTATACGACATTCCTGCACTATGAGTCCGAGTCACCAGTGTAAAGATGAGCCAGCGGAAGCCTCCACGTGTTTCCTTGGTGCAACTGCAAAGGTGAAATCTAGAGGTAGGTTCTAAAATAAGTGCAAGCTTTCCACATGCCATTCGCCCAAGAAAATTGCCTTGGCCTTTAAAAAGTCTTCTATAGAGAGGAGCCAAAGTGGAATCCTCCACGTGTCTCTTCATTGCTCTTTTGATATGGTGCCCAAAAGCGGAGAACCTAAACAAGTGCAGGTTCACCACATGTCTTAGCTCAGAAAATTTGTTGAAAGAATTTAAGGACCGGCGGAAGGTGCCATGTGCCTAGGTCTGAGAAAGTTTCTTCGGGTTGAAAGGTCTAAGTATGGGAAGATCTAGCGAAAGCCTCCATGTGTTTCCATGACACAACTGCAAAGGAGAAGTTTAGAGGAAGGTTCCTAAATGAGCATGGGCCTTCCACATGTTCAGGACCATAAAGAATTTCATCAATTGCTGAAAATTCAGAGTATGGGAAGGCCCAGCAGCTTCTTCCACGTGTCCCTTCGGTGCTTCTTCAAAATTAAAGTACAAGGGTAGATCCCAAATAGGCGCGGCCCTCCACATGTGCCAGGCCTTAGAAAGTTGCTTGAGAAATTTAAGTATAGAGAGGAGCCATCGGAATCCTCCACTTGTCTCCTCGCGCGCAATTTAGCAACGCAGACCCACAGGCGGATCCCCAAATGAGCGCAGTCCCTCCATGTGTCCATGGTCTAACAAAGCTGCACTAACCACTTGAAGAAAAGTCTAAGTATGGGCAAGGCCAATGGAAACCTCCATGTGTCTCCTTGGCACAACTTCAAAGGTCAAACCGAGAGGCAAATTTTCAAATGAGCGCAGGCCCTCCACATGGACAAGATTTGAGTTGAAGTGGGCCTTAGAGTTTCAAAATGTCCCCTGACTGCCTCTCTGCTTCTAAATTTTGATGTGGGCCCTAGTAGAGTTGCAGATTATTTCATAACTTTGCTTCCTCGTAGAAAAGGCCAAAAGCGTAAAATGCTCTCGGTGACTGCCTTCCCGCTTGTATCTTGAAATACGCCACGCTTCTTCCTTCTTGAGTCAAAGTAAGACTTTTTATCTTCTCTTCATGTTTGTTGATTAACCAATTAGATGTTATCGGGGCTGTATGGCCAATTTGGTATTTTTTACAAATGTGACAAAAGTGAAAAATTTCACCAAAAAGACCCGTCAGGCTACATCCAATTAGAAAGGACCATGTTTCCATGGATGTCGGGATAAAATTGATAGGGAAACATGATTGTGGAAAAATAGAAGGGGAAAACTGAATTAATGCCCAAATCATTTTTCCCATGGATAAAGAAACGAAAAACAATATCTAGACTCAATGTGATCCTCGACCAAAGGAAAGGATTGAACACGAAAACAAAATGAAGGAAGAAGCTTTCACACATCAATACAGGGAGACAGAGAAAACTTCAAACCATGTGGACTGAGATGTATTTGAACAAACAGGGGTGAGATTAAATTGAGCACCAACATTGGCTCCAACTCGGGGATGGGCACTCCTGTGAGTGCCGCAAGAACAACAGACCATGTGCCAAAAATCCATTGGGCAACGGAGTCAAGAACAAGCTTGCAGAGTAGAAATAAAATAACCAAATCCCCCAAGATGAATTGAGAAACCAACAAAACTAGTCACCAGGGACCAGGACAAACCAAAATAGAAAAACATGAAAGCAAAACGAAACCAAAAGACTATACACTATACAATGATGTGCACCCTGATTCAGAGAAAAAAATCAAGGAAAATTTTCAAGTGCCTTCGATTTTGGATATGACCATGCTAAGCGATTTTTTGATACGTCTTTAACAACTGGTCATATGATTGTTTCTCTTTTCCATCCAAGTTGTTATCTGACCACATTTTTTTAGGCTTATCCTTTGTGCCTAGGTCAATTTTTTCAACATATTTCAAGGCTACATCAAACATCAAAGTCCCAAGAAAATCAACCTGCTCAGGATATCTACATTGATCAATTTCATAATCCTTGAAAACAACATAGCTCATAGAGTTATCAACATCAATGTCTGCATGCAATACTTCATAAGAAGCATTGTTAGGGTCCTCAATGAGATATAAAATTTTATTTTCACCATATAACTTCACAAGGCTTCCCTCAATTTGTATGGTTGCATAAGACATTTACATTTGCACACTTCCACCCACACTAGCTGCCCACTTTCTAGATAGTAACATTCCCCACTTAGTAGGACAATCCATAATTACTACATTCAAAGTTAAGTACTTGCTTGGATACACTTTGCCAATTACACTACTAAACCCTTGACACATCCAACTACTAGCACCTCTCTTGAATCCATGGTAGTACATTTCCCATAAGTTGTTGTTACTTTGAGATTCAACTCATTCATGACTTCAAGAGGCATTACATTACATAAAGCTCTGAGTCAAACATGTAGTTATGTAACAACCTATCTTTAATAATCAGAGTAGTGAAAAATGGATCCACATTCAATTGAGACTCAACTAGAGAAGTTCCCAAATAAACCTCAGGTGGTTCACCTAATTCCTCCAATGCTTGTGGTTTTTCTAATTCTGCAATGGCAGGAGGAACCTCTATATTGTTTACATTTTTACCCCGGTGACCTTTTCTTCCTTAAGCCCCAAATACTCAAACACCCTCTTCTTATGCTCAGGGATTCTAAGAAATTCAACAATAGGAACAATAATCTTGATCTAACTCAAGATTTGGGCTATGTCACAAGGAACATATTTGGGTAGGGCAGTGTTAGAAGGGAGATTTACAAATTCATCTGATGGCACATGATTTTTCACAGTCTGAGCATGGGGAGGAACACAAGTTTTATTTGGGGTAACAAAGCCTTTGCCATATGCATCTTTGTTAGGGGTTTCCTTAGGGATACTTGGTAAGAATTGGAATTTTGGTTTGGCTTGAGGCCCTACCCCTTTGACAACCTTACTCCTAGTATTACATTTCTTTTCTTGGGCAAGTGTTGCATTCATTAATAGTTGTCTGTCCTTTTCTGAAGGAATTCCTCCATCATACTTTTTAATCATCAATGCCCTTAAGTATTCAAAATCATTATTAGGCAACTCAAAAGCTTGTACCATATCAATTTCAAAAGCATTAATTGGAGGAAGAGGCACACCGTGGATGTAATTCCATAATTTATCAACATTTCGCACTTATGAACTAAATTGAGGTTTCTCCCTACTGCGAACTTGTAGAGAAATCCATCATGCATGCATCATCATCTGTCTCATCATCATCAAATTCTTCCTCAACTCCATTTTCAACATCACATGGAGAAATTGGTAAGAAAAAATTATCACACCACTCAATTTCATGAGCTTCTTCAATAGCAACAACTCTACCAACTAAAGGATCAGGCACCAATCTATTTTCTCAGGGTTGGGGCTGTCTATTTCCTGATCCCACGGGACCTTTACCCCTTTCATATAATCTTCAATCACCTCTGGGATGATTTGCAAATCTTTCTTGACCTTGTGGCTTGTGCTGACCTTGGGAACCCTGTCCAATCCCCTTCTCTACTCTAGCCGATTTATATGATATTTCCTTAGAAACTCGCCAAAGTTTGTCACCTCTTCCAGATCCATAGACTTACTTGTTTGAGGCTTCTCTGGATTGATCAGCTTGATACCCACTCTTTTAAGAGGCTTGCCAACCTCCTTGATGTTATTTTCAATCTGCAAAGCCATGGTTAAGGCCTGCCTCAAAGTTCCTAGGTTTTTTTCCCTTAAATAATAGGTAGCCTTTTTGTCAAAAGCATCAGAATATTTTATCAAACAAGAAACATCACTTAGCCTCGTGGATTACATGTAGCCTATTCAAGGTCTTATTGAACCGAGTATTGAAGTCATGAATAGATTCATTAGGATTCTTCTTAATATTTTCAAATTCAGACAAAAGAAACCTAGGATCTGTCTTATCCCCATATTGTAATCTAAAAACATTTTTCATTTCTATCCATGAGTTTATTGATTTGTCTGGTAAAGAATTATACCAGTCACGTGCATCCTCCTCAAGAGTGTGAATAAAAATTTTATATACACATCCTGAAATTCAATCTCAAAGTCTTCTATCATATTGACAAAAGTTTTAAATGCTTTGATCGCCAAAGATAACATTATTCCCTTGAAATTTAGGCAATCTATTTCTAACATCTTGTGGCACTACATTTGGATATCCAACCATACCTCTAAAATTTATAGGACCAAAAGTATTCACAACAAAAGGAGGTTTGGGTGGGGGATGGGCCATATTGTTTTGAGGAGGTGATCTTACAGGAGAAACATAATGATGAGGGACAAGGGGTCTTTGGAACACAGGAGTATAATTTTCAAAATGAATGTCCTCTAAAGACTCTGTTTCGTGGAAAACCCTATCAACTTTGGAAAATACAAGGACAGAATGAGAAGCACACTTATCAGACACAAATGAAGGACCCTCTCTAGTTGGAGAATTCAGATCTATATGAAAATTACCTGATTCAGAATCACTTGAAGAAGAATAGTAATCCTCAACCACAGGTTGATCACTTTCCACAATGGATAACTCTTTTCTTGATTCCTAATCTCCAACTATTTTCTAAACTCTTTTCCTTCTAAATTTGTCTTTCCCAGTTCTAGAAACAACTTTCTGGTAGGGTCTTTAGTGAAGAAATATCTTCTTCCTTCCATCTTTGCAAAGATTAGTGACAAATTTCACTTAATACAGGTTAAGGCATTGGTATTTATCAAAATTTAAAACAACACGAGTCGCCACTAAGGATTTTCACCTTAGTTGTGCAAATGCACTATAAATGACTTGTAAAATATCTATCAACACTTAATTCCTGTAAATCTTAGCATATTTGACCTTCCTTTACCATTATTTATCACTGATGATATAAATTTAGTGCAATAACCACTAAAAACTAGAAATATTGCACACAAAACTTGTAACTTCAGACAATTCTTACAAATCTCAACATTGGTTGACATTTAAACAACGATTTGTACTTAGAGCATGTAAGAAACATTATGAGGGTCGGTATGTGTACACCTTTGTTCAAATAGTCCCCGATAACAATACCAAAATGGTGTTGTTGCCACAAAAATAGGTCCTGGTTTTCAAATACCCCCCAAAAACGCTAATAATTCCTCAGCAACGGTGCCAAAATGTTGTTATTGCCACACAAATAGGTCCTATTATTCAAATAATCCTCGGTAATGCTAATAATTCCTGAAACGGCACCATTCGGGGGTTGCTACTGCACAAATAGGTATTGGTGTTTAAATAATCCTGAAACGGTGCCAAAATGATGTTGTTGCCGCACAAATAAGTCCGGTGTTCAAATACTCCCGTGATGGTGCGAAAATGGTGTCGTTGCCACACAAATAGGCCCCAAAGTTTGAAATAATCCTCGGAAACGGCCACATTCGGTGTTGGTATCCAAATTGATTCTCCCTTGGAAGCCAAGCAGCATCACAACTTTAACAAGATACTCGTAAGTAGAAAAATCATAAATAATTTTGTAACCGGGGAAGGGATTCATTGTCTCTTTTTCACTCGGGTGTTGGAAAAATGGATAGCACCATATTAAAGGATTTGATCTATTCTCACTAATGTAGGTCGTGGCTTTTGACTAGGGTGAGAGGACCTATTTTGTAATCTCTATTGGTGAAGGACATGAAGAGATCCTTCTTTACACAATTTTTAGGGGAACCTTGAGAAAATATGATCAATACGCCACAATTTAACTCTCACGAGTTGTCACTTCTAAAGAATGGAGATATTTTACGAGTAAAGGTTAGTGTTACTAAAGACACTTAAAACCTACTTGCTTCGTATATTTTAGCGGAGAATTTGTTCATTTGTGGATACACAAAGACAAACAGGGTACTTGAGTAGCATTAATGGTTATTTGAAACTTTTTGGTGGGGGGTTAGGCAAGATGAAGTTGATTTCACCATATCTTTGAGAACCTTTACAACAATTGGAGGACTAACAAATAGAATGCTTCAGAATAGCCAAAAATACTCCTTTAACCAGAAGGTGTGCATCAATGGAGCCCCAGATCTTCACGGTTTCAGACAATCTTTGAGAATTCAACCGAAGCCTCGAGATAAAGACTCAATTAAACATTAACAACCCCTAGTTCCTCACGTCTAAGATACACTTAAAGGCTTGCACACAATCTTTATTAACAAAATGACAGTAAAGTGATTTTAAATTATTTATCCCATCACAGGATAAAGGCTCTTCTCATAATGAAATTGAAAATGCCACTATACTATCACAAGGACAAGATCTGTGTGATTTGGAGGGATTTTAAATAAGATTGCAACACGAACATCAAAACCATTTGAAAATATTCTAAAATAAAAATAGACACAATTTTTCCCAAGGTCAACATAGATTAATTCGAGATCTATCGATTTATCAAATAGGAAAGTTTCTTGAACAATATCGAGAGATAGTCAATGGCTATACACTCATAACCATCTTGACGTGATCAAACCTAAAACACAAGAGATTAACGGGTTTCTCAAATGGTCTCTCGGAAGATGGCCTTTCTTAAATTTTCTCATAGAAATTAACCCCTGACCATTTGCAAAGAGTACCCTCATTGCATTTATACAATTCTCTCACTCACTCATCCCAAATTTTCCCACCAAAACTAAGAATATTTGAGGAATCCTTTGTTTGTTACCAATCTCTCTCAGAAAGTGATGTTTAACAAATTTACACCCGAAGCTCCTAGGTGGACAAATCATGAACTGATCACATTTCTTAAACCCTCAACCATGAGTGGGATGCCATGCCATACTGTTTGATAGTCCTTATAATCATTTTGATTGTGTCATGTAAGAAATCCCCTTTTTAATCATCTTCGGGTAGCTCTGCATAACTGGATCCGACAAGCAATCCTTTTCACCCTCGAGAATACACCATGAGAAATGAGTGCCCTCGCATGGATGCCTGAATTCATGTTTCTCGAAATGAGTGTCCACGCACGGATTATACCACATTCTTGCGCTATGAGTTCGAGTTGGTCGGTGTGTAAAGAGACCAGCGGAAGCCTCCACGTGTTTCCTTGGCGCAATTGCAAAGGTGAAGTCCATAGGCCGGTTCCCAAATAAGAATGTGCCTTCCACGTGCCTGGCCCAATAAAATTGCCTTGGCCTTTGAAAAATTATTAGTATAGAGAGGAGCCAGTGGAAGCCTCCACGCGTCTCTTCGGTGCTCTTTTGATAGGGTGCCCAAAAATGGAGACCCTAAAAAGCACGGGCTCACCATGTGTCTCATCCCAGAAAAGTTGATAAAAGAGTTTAAGGACCAGTGGAAGGCACCACGTGCCTAGGTTCTGAGAAAGTTTCTTCGGCAATTGAAAAGTCTAAGTATGGGAAGATCCAGCAGAAACCTCCACATGTCCCTTCGGTGCTTCTTCAAAAGTAAAGTATAGGGGTAGGTCCCAACAATAGTGGGCCTTCCACGTGTCCCAAGCCTTAGAAAGTTGGTTAAGAAGTTTAAGTATTAAGAGGAGCCAACGGAAACTCCACGTGTCTCCTTGGCGCAACTACTAAGGTAGGACCCAAAGGCAAATCCCCAAATGAGCGCAGGCCCTCCACGTGTCCATGGTCTGATAAAGCTGCACCGACCACTTTAAGATAATTCTAAGTATGGGAAGAGCCAACGAAAACCTCCATGTGTTTCAAAGTGCACAACTTCAAAGGAAAAATCGGGAGGAAAATTTTCAAATGAGCGTCGGCCCTCCACGTGGACAAGCTTTGAGTTGAAGCGGCCTTAGAGTTTCAAAATGCCCGGTGACCCGCCTCTCCGCTTCTAACTTTTGATGTGGGCCCCAACGAGTTGCGGATTATTTCATAACTTTTCTCCCTCGTACAAAAATTGCAAAAACTACAAAATGCTCTGGCGACCTGCCTTCCCGCTTGTAACTTGAAACACTGCCACATGTCCTTCTTCGGGGTCAAAGTAAGACTTTTTCCTTTCCACTTCATGTTTGTTGATTAACCAATTAGATGCAATCGAGGCCGCGGGGCCAATTTGGTATTTTTACAAATGTGACGAAAGTGACAAATTTCACCAAAAAGGCACACGCCGGGCCACATCCAATCGAGAAGGACCATGTTTCCATGGATGTAGCGACAAAATTGACATGGAAACATGATGTGGAAAATAGAAGGAAGGGGAAAACTCGAATTCGGCCCAAATTACAAATTCTTTTCCATGGACGAAAATGAGATAATAATATTTGGACTCAATGTGATCCTCGACCAAGGAAAGGGCTAACCATGGCAACCAAATGAAGGAAGAAGCATCCACGCATCAATACAGGGAGACAGAGAAAACTTCAAACCATGCGGTGAGACGTATTTGAACAAACAGGGGCAAGATTAAATTGAGCACCAATAGGAGTTACTCGAACACCATCATCCAAATGAATTAGAGTCGGGATCACTTTCTAACTTTTCATTGATCACAATATGACATGGGCAGGAATCTTTCCATCAATTATATCCCGCATGCTTCTGCTTCTCTAAATGAAAGTCAACAACAATATGGCCCAAAGCAAAACATTTCTGACATCGAAGGGTAGTCGTTCATAATCTAGTAGTTGAGTCCAAGTTACGTCTTGGACTTTAAGATTAGTATTTGCTTTGGAAGTTATCTTGAAGTGTTTAGTTCAATGAGGATCCTAACATAAGTTGTGTGCATAAAGGAACAGGTATCATCATCAATATCGATGATCATTCCTAAAGAGTTGTCAATGGAAACAGGACAATTTGTCACCAAAAATTGTCAGCAGAAAATGTGGCATTCGATCCACACTAGCTTGGTTCAAAATGATTCTGTTTATGGGTTGAAAGATGGGTACACGTGTTTCAAAATTAGATGATGAGATTGCTTAATACGAGATAGTTTCAGGCTATAGTATTCTTATCACTAATCTCATTGAAAACAACAAAAATTTGTTTGGCGTAAGGATAAATGTCTACTTGATCTTCAATCAAGGGTAGCCAACATTTTGAAATCCACACATGTAGGTCTGGAAGTGTTGGCCACAAACCACTAAATTTGTAAATCAAGCCATGCTCCTAGAGGTATGACTTGGCTTTCATCACTTCCTCTCCAAAAATCACACACGGTGTGGTAGAAGGCCGAGGTCATGGACACGAAGTAGAGCTCTTCTGTCCCGCATCCTGGAGAGATTAGTTCTGATTTGGAGGGGGTCGATCACATGTAGAGATAGTATTTCCACCTAAGGTTGTTGTATACAAAGAATTGAGTTTATTTCTCTGAACAGGGGAAAGGGTTCCCTGCGACCTACCATTACCAACGGCTTTACCATCAACCTTCCCTTTGAAACCATGGAGCGTCTTTGGAGCTACGGAGAGGGGACCAAATGCGTCATAGAACATCTGTTTGTAAAAGAGTCATTGCTAGGGCGCACCACCGAGCATTAATATCATATTTAATTTTATAATGAATATAATTTCGTAAACTCATGTGAACGAAGAACAATTAGTGCCAAACTCCTTAAATTAAAGAAAGAAAAAACCTTTTATCTCCATATTATATTAGCTATAAAAAAATTTAGGAAGAGGAAAATCGTGGGACACGTGATTAAGCCAATTGCAAAATGATTAAAAAACGTTATATGAGAGGGTTGGTCACTTACCCACAAACACTCATAAAAAAGAGAACGTCTCCATATTAAACAAGCTTTAAAAAAACATAAAAAGAAGGTAAATCAATATACACGTGGTTAAGTCAATTCTAAAGGTTATATGAGAGACTTGGACACCTATCCACACACTTATCTCCATAAAAATATAATTTGTTTACTTCTCGGTCGTAGTTTCAATAACAACTAATACGTATTTTGCGTATTTGGGTGACGTGTGAATTTTAGTCGCGATTATGTCATCACGATTACGTTCAATATACAAATTTTCCTACCGCTACGTAAGAGCTTAGGTCAAATACCTAAACTGTGCACACATATTCAATATAATGGCGGAATATATTGAACAGTAACCGACACATGTTGATATTTGACCCAAAAGCAAAAGGTTGAGAGGGTCTTGATGATATAAGCAAATCGTACAATTTCTCAATTGAATGGATTGGCACCGTTGAATGGTTTACTTTGAAAGTAATGTGGCACGCGCCTAAATTAACTCTCATGACATTGAATCTAACACGATTTCTGGTTTATATACCTTGTTCATTAGCAGCATTTCCATAAACAAATTCTCCGTGGGAGGACTGAAAAGTAGAAATCTCTTTTAAGGGATTTGCTAATTACTGTCTCAAAAAGTAAGATGGAATGCAGAACACCGAAGCGGAAGTTAGAAGTATCATCTTGTTCAGATGCAAAATGCCCACCCACAGATAATGGAGATGAGTTCCAACAATTTCTGGCTTTGGTTCACAGAATCAAAGCAATGAACAAACTTTTCAAAAGAAGGGGCATAAATCGTAAGTCCTTAGAAGCGATGTACACAGGTGACATGAAGATTATCAAAAGTAAATCGCCATGGAAACCTTCCTTCAAGTTGGAGGATTTTGTTAACAGCCAGATAATGGATAGCAGTTCTGGTTAAAAGAATTCAGATTACTGTGACAACTTCTTGGCGGGCGATTCTCATAAGGTATACTCTAGTAGTGAATATATAACTCTAGAAAGCTTTGATCTGAATGTAGCTGGTCTTGTATAAACATTCGGAGCACCCAACACTACTATTTCTTCTAATGTAAGCAAGTTTGTTCAATGAAAATCTATTCCTTTTCCTCGAAGGATGTTTATTTCTTTTTTCTGATCGGAAGACTTGCTTGTCAAATACAACATGTTAAATCATATAACGTATAAAATCCATAACGCATGCTTCACGTATCCTCGAATTTAAAAAGATGTCAAATACCATTTCGAATATACACACATATGTCAAAAAAATGTTTGTTACTTTTTAATACTCCCCAACAGAGATATAATGATAATGTTTCTTTCCGTTTTCAAAGTATTGTTAATCCCACATTTAGAAATTTGTACGTTGTTAAACATAATAGAGTGAAAAGTTTATTATATATCACATAAACCAATTGAATTTTTTTATAAATTAAATAGAAAATTTGTTGTAATTAATTTTTAGGTAATAGTTTTGGTGTTAAATGACAATCTAAACATCTTCGATTAAGAAAGTTGATCGTTAAGATCAAGATAAATTTAACAAATTGCAAAGAAACGTCGTTTTAATTACTCTTTAGATTATGTAAAGGTGAGTGCTTAATTTTGAGGATTCCCTTTATTCTTTCAATTATCAAAATGTAAGGAATTATCGGTATATCTCATTAATAAAATATTAATTATTTTTCATCTAATGACACTTCTATAAACTACCTTATTGTTGTCTCCTAAAAACTCTTATGTGTTTTAATAGCTAAATTCAAATTTTTTGAGCTCATGCCCTCCGTTGGTGTTTAAGCCAAGTTAGAGATTTAAGAAATTAGCAAAAGTCGTGCCCTTGTGTTGTTTAAATCTCTGTTTTGCTCATTTTGAGAAATTCTCCATTTCCCGATCTGTGCACGTAATATCCTCTTTGCAACCTCCATTTTTTATCGAAATTGTTCACTTGTTCTATGGCTCGGGTCGTCAAGTCATTGTTTTGCCTCCATGCCTCCGGTTCGTGAAGGAAATTCGAAAGTTGGACTCAAAACGATGAAGTTTTCTTCCTCTGCATATTTTCCATAGTCGAGATGACGGGCGTCTTTTCCCCATCAAATTTTGGCTCCAATGAATGCAGGTACGTGGTCAGATCCTATTGATGGGGAAGAACGGGATTTTTAGTGAACTTAACACTTTTGGTCACTTTTGGCAAAAATGGTAAATTTGCCCCACGGCCCCGATCAAGCTATGTAGAAATGTTGCTCGAGCTTCAATAATAAAAGAAGGAATTTTTCCTTTTTGATTGAGGAATTAATTGGTACTTGGAATCATTGAGTTCCATTCGGTCTTGTAGCTTCTCATGCATTTATTTTTCTTTTGATTATAAATGCATGTAAATGAAATTTCTAATTAATGTGTGTGGGCATCTGATATTCTACTCGCGACATTAATTTCTCCTACCTCCATTCTCACTCCCATTCCCCTTCTCGACAAAGTTCTTCTCTAGTGATAAACTCACTAGCTTTGCCACGGGTGGTCGGTGAAGTGCCCTTGTTGGATCTCTCGGTCGAAAGGCAACCACCGAAATCCACTTTTCACGCATGCACATACGAAAGCTACACCGTTCAAGTAGAGGGACTTATATTCCCATAGTGTTGGCCTGAAACCCACAAATTTGTCCACAAGAAAATTTTTCTCACCAACCATTTTTGGCACGCACTGTGGGCAGATTTTGCAGATCATCATGCCTAAAAATGACCGAGGGTCATGAAATACAAAAAAAAAGATTCTAGAAGGAAATTTTCTAGAGATTGAATAATCACACAAACTTCATGGATGTAAATCATGGCTATTCTAGGAGATCCTCCTGTTGAGAGACCTTATTTACTCTTTCACATCCAAGAAGACATTGCTTCTGATATGAGAGAAGCTATTTGCCATAAGATACAAAGTGTCAATCAATACTTCATTTCCATAAGGATTCGGACCTAGAAGAGGAACGTCTTTATTGAGCTGGAAAGGCGAGAGACAAATTCTAGCACCCAAGAGAAGAGCGTAAAATTTCAAGTCGGTTTGGTGATAGAAGATACACCTAGAAATAGAGACAAGGAGGACAAAATGACCCCATTTTTTAAGAACTTCAAATAAGAGATGAGTTTCTTATAATTCTTGGGCCTCCCTTCGTGTTGTTAATCCTTGGACGGTGAATTTTCATACATCAACGAGAACCTCGATGATTTCACGTAGAAACCAAGAAGAAGTTAGAGAAAGAGAAGCAAGAGCGGAAAATGAAATAAAGTCTCAACTTGAGGAAATCGAAAGAATTTAGGCCAAGGAAAATGAGAGAACAGGTAGAGGCCGTAGCTTTAGCAAGGTGGGAAGCTAGAAACAAAAATAGAATGGGGGATCATGAGGCCCATAGGCCTAATGTACCATGGGGAGGAAATACTGGTCCACTTGCTCTTCCACAACCACTTCATGACCTCCCAAGAGGCTCAAGAAAGAACTTCCCAAAATTCAAAGGGGATGGTTCTTAGCTCCCTAAAGAACATGTAGTAGCATTCATCACTACTTGTGGAGTGTTGGGAGTTGAAGATGAAGATGTTTCAGTTAGGCTCTTTGTGGAGTCACTCCAAGAAAAAGCTACTGAATGGTTCTACATGTTGCCCCCAAGATCTGTCATGTGCTGGGCAGATATAAGAAGTGCATTTGAACATAGGTTCAAGAGTACAGAAGATTGTCAAGATCTGCTGGTCCAATTGGTTCAGATGAAGAAGGAGACCTCCGAATCAATGAGAGATTTTGTAGCAAGGTATGATAGATTAGCAAGAAGGATCCCAAGAAGATGTGATACCCTCTGAGAACAACTTGAAAAGGTTCTTCATCAGTGCTTTGCCATCAGAAGTTGGTTTCTTCCTTAGAAGAGCTCAACCGAGAACATTGAGGGAAGCTAAAGACTTTGCAATTGAGACTGATGATGATCTAATTCTTTCTAGCAAAGTGAAAGGACCAAACGGGAAGTAAAAAGGTCAGAGCTCAAATTTAGTCACCACTTGATCCAATGTTCCAAAAAATGGCAAATGACCTAGTTGCTTTGAAGAAGCAGTTGTCACAAATCACAATGAGGAATGCTCCAAGGAGATCAAATCCTCTTGACAAACCAAGAATTGCTCCACCTCCTCGTAGGCTTGCTCTTGAAGCACCACCAGTCAATGCTATCTATGACACTAGAGAATCAGAAGAAGGAACAAACATTGAGGAAACTGAAGAAGAAAGCATGGACGACTATGAAAACTATCTTGAAATTGAAGAGGTTGGCATGCACAATGGCCTGATTGAATATGTTGATGATGAGGAGGAAGGTGATGAAGAAGGTCCAAGTTTTTCATGTGCTTTTTTCACTCATACATAGTCCAATAATTACGTTTCATCCTCGGCGATTGCGAGAGTAGGAAGAACAAAGAAGATAGCTCTTCAAAGCCTCCACAAAACAAGATCATCAGTAGAGGATCACCATTACCACCTTCCATGGAATCAACCAAAGAGAAACCAGATTCACTGGTTGTCAAGGATCACACTGTTGTGCCAAGTAAGTCATCTGATTCTCCTCTCAACCCAAAAGTTGTTAAGAGCAATTCTCTTCTTAATACTATTTCTGCAAGAACATCTAGATTTCAATCAAAGGCTATACCCTCATCTCCTTCCAAGCCAATTGCTACATTTGAAAAGGAGAACCCAACACCTAAAGTAACAAAACCATTGTCATTTAAATCCTCTCACACTGCTGGAACGTCCTCCTCATCTACCATAACTCCATTTGACTTTGTGGAGCATGCAAGCAAAACCAAAGTTTAGCTCTTTGAGATTGAATACCTACAAACACATCCTGCCCAACTTGACATATTCATCAAGGCAATTCATGGTAGTAACCCTTTTTCTTCAAGCCCAATCTCTAAAGGCCTATTACCCACACCATCCATACCACCTTCTCAAAACATGTTAGCCCTCAGTGCCTCCACCACCAACAGAGTTGAGCCTTTTTACCTATCACTTCTCATCAAAGGTTTCCAACTAAACAATTGCATTATAGATTTTGGAGCCTCAAATAATGTGATGCCAACAAAATTTGTAAATGCTCTTGGCCTCACTTTGACCTGGGTAAATGGCACATGCTACTCAATGGAATCCAAACAAGTTCCATTGGTAGGAAGGATTAAGGATGCTCAAGTTGCACTAGCTGATTACCTTGATAAGAAGATACTCTTGACCATTTTGGTGGCAGACATCCCAACATCTTTTGGGATGCTGTTGAGTACAAGTTTTTGCAGAGATCTAGGTGGAGAAATAAAAATGGATTGGTCATCTATAACTATCCTAGTGAAAGGAGAAATGAAGAAGTTGTTTCCGGTCAGGAAAATTAAATTCACATTAAGGAAATCTGATGATCCAAGAGCTAACATCCTCTTTCAAGATTGTGGGCTAGGAAACTACTTCCTTACATTAGAAAAAGAAGAAAACTTGTCACTCCTCATGGAGGAAGAAGAAGATCAGATTTGGAGTTGAAGTTCATGGTTTTCTAAATCATCTCAAAATGAGGGTTGAAGTTCATGATTTACTACAAAATTGTTATTTTGATTACATGAGTTACGATACAACATTTTATTTTGTGCTTTTAGAGATATCTGGGGATTGTTTCATGACATCTTGCTAGGTGTGGAGTTGGTATAATGAGTCATGTGTACTCTTGTGAGTCTAGTTAGACTTTGTTTTGAGTGATGCCTTGACTCTCCCCTTGGTTGGTATGGACTATTGGATATTAGATTAGAACTATGTTATTCTGATCATGGATTATTTCGGGTCATGTGACACCCGTTGTATATGTATCGGTGTGTTGACCGGTTTGTCATCATATGTGTGTACTAGATTTATGTCTAGAACATAATTGTTGGAAATTATCTGCTATGTGGTCTACTTGTTGTCATTCCATGGTCCGGTGAAAACCCTTGTGATGTGATACTGGTCGTGAAAGTATGTAAAATGATGCTTGTGAAGTTTTAGTGTTGTGTATGACCTTGGTAGGGCATTGTGGACTCGTAGTTCGTGATGGGAACCCACAGAATGAATAAACTAAAATTCTATAAAAATGATATTTTAAAGGACTTAAATTAAGAATAATGTTAATAGACGGAGATTAATGAAATAATGAATAAGAGGGAACTACAAATCTTCACGGAACCTTGAAAGTTAAAATTTCTACCAAATGCTCCTAGGGCCACCCCGTGACCGTGCTTTTGTGTCTGAAATCTTAACCCGAGAGCATGCCTTCACCATATTTATTCCTTGTTGCTTCCCATTTCTCTTTCGTCATTATATGTCATGACGCATCGAGGACGATTCTCTTATAATGGATGGGGGATGTAGTGCCCCACACAAATTTTTAAAATAAAATAATAAAGCATTTAGTACTACGTCAAATGTAGCTCTCATTTTAACCACCCAAAATCACTTTATTGTGGGTTAGACTTTCCTGCACATGACAAATCTAATGTCTTGTCACATCACTTGTCACAAATTTAACTGACATGGATCTGTATTTGCGTCTGAAACAAGATAGTCTATCTGTCAAAAGGGTTTCTTGATCCTCGTGGTTTTTGTTTGTTTGATGTTGCTGAGGTAGCTGACTTATAAAAGTGATTCCTATGCATTTATCTTCTGCAGAGGATACCGTTTCCTTTACCTCCTTTCCCGGTGCAGTCCACACTAGTAATAGATTTTGGAAGCGAATTCTGAGAGAAGCTTGTGTGGTGGTTGAAAATGTAAGATTTGCAATCTGCGGCCACAAGAGAAGATGTTCGTATTTTCCTTCTGTCGATAAAATGAGCATTTATTTGCAGGTTGTTATCAAACACTATGGTGAAATCTTGGTTGTTGTTGCCATGGAAGTAGAACATCATGCCAATGTCAACCACCTCTCCCAATTGATGCTTGTAAAAGTGTTTCTCCATAGTCACTTAATCCAATAAAAATATATTTACAATTTAATATAAAATAAAAATAAAGCTAAATGGAGGAGGCGAATAAGCTCAAAAACATTCAGTTAGGGTTTGTCTCCTTGCGTTTGGAAATGGGGCGAGTTGGGGTGGCGGCAAAGCAAAATCGGGGATGCATGATGTTGGGAAAATGCCTGAAGGAAACATGGTGCTCGTAATGCTGGGTCACAGTTTTTTATTTTACATAGATCCATTGCTCTGGCCACAACTTTTACTAAAACAATGTGCTTTGGGTGTTTTTTTTTTTTTTTTTTGTCAAAAATGCCTCGCCAGATGTCATCTCGTGGAGTGCCATGGATGGCTGCGACCTGTGCCAGCATCCTCCCAACCTATGTCAAACTCGAACCCCCAAACCTGCGTGGGCATCTTCAACGCATAAAAAGATAGAGGGGTTTTTGTCAGATGTTGTAGTTGTTGCTAATGCGTTGGGGACGCTATTTCAGTGTTTGACCAAATGAAAGAACAAGACAACTTCTCATGGAATATTATTATTACACATACAAAAAGACATGGATCTCCTAACGAGGCGCTCACATTGTTTCACCATATGCGTGCAAACAGGGAACCAAATCAGTTTACTTTTTCCAGCGTGCTTCCAGCCTGTGCCAAGATGGAAGCTTTGGAGCAGGGTATGGCCGTCCATCTAAGCATAATGGAAATTTATTTTTTATTTCCAATTTTCCCTCTCCCAATCTACGCCAAAATAGGGAAGCTGCTCAAAGATGTTGTATCAATAGGAATTGGTGGAAGCTCCCTAGGTCCACTCTTTGTGCACACTATGCTTCAAACAGATCCAGAGGCAGTAAAGCATGTAAAAGTTCATCAGTTGTGATTTTTGGAAAATGTGGATCAAATATATGTAGCTCAGAGTATTAATGGTTTAAACCCGGAAACTTCATTAGTTGTTGTGGTATCAAAGACAATTACAATAGTAGTCACAATGCTAAATGGTCGACATTAAGGACATGGGTTGTATCCGCCCTTGGGGCTGATGCTGTTGCAAAGAACATGGTGGCAGTTAGCAAAAATCTCAAGCTTGTTAAAGATTTTGGAATAGACCCCCAGAATGCTTTTGCATTTTGGGATTGGGTTGGTGGTCACTACAGTGTGTGCAGTGTTGTGGGTGTATTCCCCTTATCGCTTCGGTATGGCCTCCCTATTGTTAGCAAGTCACCATGATGGAGTTTGGGTTGTTGATGCTCGCGAGTCATTCGATGAAATGCCTAATTAAGATGTAGAACCAAATCCCTCAGTTTCAGTCGACTTCGTTCCTCCAGGCATGGTTCATCTTCCCTTACCTCTCATAATTCTCATGTTTTAGTTCTCTTTTGCAACTTAATAGAATTTTAAAATATTAGGATTTTAATATAGTTAAATGTTTTTTTTTAACTCGTTGCAAAAACAATGAAATGTCGTGTCGTAACTCATGAAGTCAAAATAACCCGTTTGCATTAAAACATGTACTTCCACCCTCATTCTGTGGTGATTTAGAAAACTTCCTACCCACCTGGATCACTTCAATATTGTTTTATCGACAAGATAAAATTGACTTCCCATTAATAAAGTTGATCATCTCCCTGTTTAAATAGTTAATTTTTGCATTTTTCAGAGACTCATTAAGTACCCTTTGTAACTCTAAAAACAAGATGTGAAGCTTCATTCGTGTACCTTGGTATGCGAGGAGTCACCTTGACCTTTGGATTGCCCCCGAATGAACATATGAGACATTTTTGCGCGCTTTATAGGAGCCCTATTACACTAGTTTATAGTAGTAGAAAGTTGTTAAATCTAGAAAGTTGGCTTTCATTTTGAACCGCCATTTGAAACCTGGATAGAGAAATTACTTTCCACCTTCACAAACCTCTAGTGTTCTTACTAGACAATTTCATGGAACCTTCAGTTTAGGGAAAAATGCTTTTCTAGATATTTTGACGACGACATTTTGTAGGCCTCTGGTCGTAGTTTGACAAGGTCAAACTAGACCAATTAGGACCGGTGGCCTCAGAAATTTGTCACCGTTCGAAGACTGTTTTCTAGTTCTGAATTCCATCGACTCTGTTGAATTCTTCGTATATATGGGAACTTGTAAGAAATTTCTTGTGGCACTTCCATCCATCAAATGTCATTTTTGGACATGGATTTCCGAGCCCTCGAACTAACTTTTGTTCTTTTGTAATTGGGTCAACTACGACTAATAGCCCCAGAGAACTAGCCGCTAAACGCAAACCGTTCATGTTTTCACAATTCATCAGTTGTTATGAACTATTCCAGTATATCCGGGGACATGTAGAGAGTTAATCATGGTGTGCGTTCTCATCGGAAGATAACTTTTGAAGTGGTTTTTAGCTTCCTAGCCCGTTTTGAACGTTTTACGGCTAGTGAAAAATGTAAAAATAGAAAGTCATGGGACCCTCGTAGGGTTGCCAAACCAACCTAGAAAATTTTAACACATGCAAATAACTGTTTAAAAAACTACAGTGTAGATTGTTGTGTTAATTAGAACATTTGTCAAAACGGTGTTTTCTCTCTCTTCCCTTCTCTTTCTCTCTCCTGGGTTACAAAATGAAATAAAATGAAATGTAATGAATACATGTCTCCAAACCTATTATTTTGATTGCAAATTGTAATTATTATCATATGTAAATGGGGAAACTGAAAGATGATAATTATGTTAGATTAGGGTGGATGCCATGCCAACGAATTATCGCTAATATCATGCTCACGTGGTTTTACAGGATGAAAGAATGACAATTAAAAGGCAATCTGTAATTCATTTTTTTATCTTTGTAATTTATATAGTTCATTGTTAAATGAATAAATGTATAATGTTGTCTCATGTTACAGATTGTTATATTTGATAATCAGTTGATATGTATGAGATGTTGGTTTTAAGGACATCTAGGAAATGTGCATTTAATCTTAGGGTCAATTTGATTTATAGTACACCTGAAAAAAAAAAGAAAAAAAGGGTTTGATATTTATATAAGGTAGATGAATTTGAAGTAATATCTTGTGGTGCATATTTAGTGTTCAATAAATGATTAATGAGTCATCTTGTGCATTCATACTTTGTAAATGTAATAAAGAGATTTAATCGAAACACTCTACCCTTGTTCAATATCGGGACATAACTTGTTTTTCATGTGTGATACTCCTTACCGTAGAAGACATTGAAAACCGTAGAATGAACTTAAACTCTGCACTCGATGGAACGTCCTAATCTAGGAAAATCAGAGCTTGAGAATGGGCTTATCGTCTTAGTCACTATGTTTAGTGACATTTTCTTAAAACCATCTGAGAGGAGTGACGCAGTCAAACTTTTCTTGGAGTGTGTAGAGCTAACTCCTCCTTCGTAGCCTAGTGGACTGCCTTGTCTTCCGAAGTTAGATTTAAAATTAAATTTCTTCATCGAATGAAATCCCTATTGGATCCAGATGACATAGATGGAGGTTGTGACTTAGTTGTTCTAGGTCTTAAACTCTTGTTAATGAACTCCTTAGAACCACTCAGCAAATGCGTTACCTTGGTTTCTCTCAACATAACACTTGGTCCCTTCTTGGAGGTGGTTTAGCTTATATTCGTCCTCTCACTTAAAACTCTTATATAGTTGAGGGGTAGACCCTTAGGTGAAGTTAGAATTAATATACAACCTCGGTTGATTTTTGATGTTTGCTTAAGGTTCATGTGTTGCTTCAAGTCTCCTAATCATGTATGTCTTCAAGAGGTTAGGAAAACATTTCGTAACTCCTTTTACAAGACAATGCTAATGATAAGACCATAATGTGACACAGAAAATAAAGCATACAAGAGTATAAAACGAGAGTTGAGGTTCGAGTAATGCCACCCTTGAAGACCTTATAACTCAATTAAATTACTCTTTTGTTTCAAAGAATATGAATTGCCTTGGTGTGTTCCACCTTCGAGAAAACAAAATACATATATAAATCAAAATGGTATTTCACAAGTCATTGAATTAGAATAACTATGGTAAGGGAATAACTAACCCGTGATCTAGGAAAGTTTGGTCGTAAAAAGCTATCTTGTATTTAAATTTCCGTTAAATCCTAATATCTCTATATGGACACCAAGTCACATTCACTTGAGTCGTAAGAGTAATAAAAAAGGGGTAGACATTGAATATCTATCTGAGAATAATATTCTTAACATAAGAACAAGATAATTAAGTACTTTATATGCATTTGAATTATGTCAAATAAGTATGCAAGCTATGGAAAAATTTGTAAAGAATAAGAAACCAACTTAAAAGTGGTGAACGTTAATTTAACCACTGGTATGAACTTAAGAATCACAAGTGGACAAACGAGAAATTTATCCTTACACAATAATGTTCTTGGAATGTTAACCATAACTAAAATACAATTAAAGAAAAAATGTGTTGTGGGTTTGCCTATCCTTGAGTCTTCTTTTCGTGGTTGGGGCATTGCTAGTATTCGTTCACTTGGGAAAAGTGTGGCATCGACGTGCCTATGTTTTTTTCATGTGTCATGTGAGTCGATGACTTATGTGATTGTCGTTTACGAGTCATGTTTCGTACTTGAAGCCCATGTTATGTTGTGTGTAGTGAGCAATGTAAGTCAAAAAAATTATCCTGGTATTTTACTATTGTAATTGTGTGTGTAAAATGTGGGCACTACACATGCACTAAGATGGTATTTCCAATAGGCTATCCCCAGGGAAGACGATGTTTCTACCTTCACCATTTCACATCAAGCCATATGCGAGGGATTGCCATGTGAGCTATGGAGTGCTACCACGCTCAAAATGGGTGACTACCGAATTTGGAGGACATGTAGGTTTATTAAATAAAATTTTAAATAATAATTTTTTTAAATATCACAAATGTTTATAAGTTAAAATGTAGCTTAAATAATACAAAATAGGATTTATTAAATAACTATTGAATGGTTGATACTTAAAATTTATGAACATACCAAAAAAGGTTGGTTATTGTGAGGTTAATCTACTACAACGTCATTTGGTTCTAATTGTTTTTATTTCCGAAGAGGTTATCATCAATATGATTTTAATTATCTTTGAGTTAGCTAATTAACTTGTAGAACATAAGAGTAGTGTTGAGAGATTTTGGAAGTAATATTATTTTCTCAAATGGATTAAGAGACCCATACAATTGTGGAGGGTAAGTGATTCTTCTTAGATTATGTGTATATATTATTTTAATATAATTTCTTCCTTATTTTTAATTTTTTAAATTGGAAATGTTATGAATGGAATGACAACGTGGTGGAGAATATTTGAGAAAGTCTTGTGGCCATCTCCACAGAATTAGGTAAAGTCAATTTACAATTTTCATTTAGTTTTTCAATATAAATAAGTATAAATTAAATATGTTAATAAAAATAAAAAATATGCAAGAACACATTGTCAAGACACTCGAACACCAACGTAGAATGATCCGTAATGGATTAGGGAACAACGACACAAGGAGATTGGGATAATTCAAAAGTGGATTGATGTTTATACAACAAATCTATAAAAATCTATCAATGAAGAATGTCATTTTTTTAATTATTATAGTATCGAAGGTAAGTTGAGTTGGTTTTACTTGCTGTAAATGTTTTCCATTGTCATGTTCTAATTTTAAAAATATTTCATCATCCCTCTTTGAAAGATATCAAAAGTTATGAAAGGTTGGTAAATTTACATACATTGGATGGAATGTTGACTTGCATTAAGTTTTACTTGCGATAACAAACCTTATGATAATGAACAGAACAAAAAATCATAAACACCCTTTTTATGGGTGTTACACAGAGTTGAGTGCATCTTAGGGTCCCTGTGAAAGACATTAACTTAGAAGTGATCTGCAAAAAAACTTGAAAGACTAAGATCTGATTTCGCGGATTACATTAGCATTGGATCAATCTTTATGACTCCAAAACCTTATCTAGATCATAAAGATAAAATAGAACATCTAACTCTTTATGTTCACATGCTAGTAGCATAAAAAATAAATAATCAACAAAGGTATTTGACTCAAACTCTAAGTAGAATTTGAGTTGAAATTGTCTTAACATACAACTTATCATTTTTGTGAGCGAAATACACTTACAAACTAAGAGCATATCATCATTGAAAGGTGCGTATAGGAAATAAATGTATTCTTTTATATTCATTAGTAAATATACAAAATTTTAATTGTGGATTCATGGTACATAGTACCTATAGTGCCTAGTAAATTAATCCACATATATAAACAATTTCACTAAACCATTCATAGTATTGATTTAATGATCCAACGTCTGGCACACTTCATTGGCGCGTAAATACAAGGTGAGTCCTCTCAAACGACCGTGTAAATTTAAGGGTAACCGGTCCCCAGGACACTGGGAATTAGAACTCCGGTGGTTCGCTAGCGAATACTCAAGCTCCACCATGTAGCCACACCCTTGTGCCCAATAAACTTTCAAATTGACACTCATTACATATGTTATCTGAAGAACTATTCTTTGTAGTTAACACTAATAATACATATCCAAAAAAACTCCCAAGAAATACGGCATCCTATGGTCCTATTCCAGAAAAATCTATTTATTAACAAATAATTAATAGTTAAATTGAAGTAAGCATCATAGATGTATAATCTTGATATATTAATAAATGCTAGTATTAACTACGCAACTTTGGCGAAGGGTGGGCCGTTTAAAAGGTGTTCAATCCATTCAATTATATAACCTTTGAAACAAGCACTTTTGGAAAGGCAAATAATTAAAATTTCAATGATAAATGGAGATAGAAAATTACCATAAAAGGTATCCTACAAAGAACTAACTCTTATTTTCACTGAAGCAATGATTTAAGGAAAATAGAAACTTTGTTAATGAGAAATGTTAAATTGTTTTCCTTTAAACTAGAACTCCCACGCGTGTCTATTTTGTAGAAAGTAAATAACTGATATAATATGGTCGCTTCCTATGGCTTGAAAATGTCGACTTTAATAACATTTTAAAGAGGGATCTGAATATCATTTTAGAAGACTAACATTTTAAAGTGGGATTATCGCATAAAAGATTATCCGTATGAAGTACGAACCGAATATCAATGGAGATGATGGACAATGTACAGGCTTCAACCTTTCAAAAATGAATGGACAGTAATCGTCTTATCTTTAGCTTTTACATTTCGGTTGGCAGATGGATGTCTCTTTCACATTTTAATTGATGACAATTACGAAATTAATACATCGGCTCACCGACCCAAAAAATTAATACATCCGCAGACCACGCGAGTAAATCGTGGAAACTGGAGTCTGGACACTGGAATATCGTACATGCAATTGCAGACTAAGACTCAAGAGAGTTCCGTATCCAACTAGTCTTACATTTTAAGTGGGGATTTGAAAATCATTTAAGAGATTAACCATTTTATTAGGGTAGGATTATCACTTAAAATTTCTCCCCGTGAACTGTGAACCGATTATCTATGGAGACGATCGACAGGTTTGAACCATTCAAACATGAATGGACAATAATAGCCTTATCTTTATCTTTTAGAATTTGGATGGATGGTCAAGTATCCTCGTTAGAAAAGTAATGCAGGTCTCTTTCATATTTTGATTGATGAGATTCTTGAAATATTGTTTGTATTATGGTAATCCGATCAAGTTATCGAACGAACGCAATCTTTTAATACATCCGTAGACCACGAGAGTCAATCATGGAATATCGTCCATGCAGATCAAGCGAGATTCGTGTCCAAGTGAGGTAAAACTTTAATACATCTATTATGTAGAAGAGCCACATGGGAGTATCTTTTGTGAAAGCATTAAAACATGCAATTTAGACCACGTAAAGGGAGTTACACCTCTACACCTATACCTTTGCTTACACTTACTCCAACTCCTACTTTCTCAACAAAAATGTGTGTGTATATATATATATATCTATGTATACAAATGGGTTGTGCTTGACACGTAGAAGGCAATGGATGCTACTTATTAGGTTTGGACTATCATTGATGGAGAGTGTGATCTCAATTGTGTAAGTGAACATTTCCACGTCGTTATTGTAATTTCTAGTTTTGAAATCCATAATCTATATCCATCATCATTTAACCATTATTACCATTTTAAAAAAGTAATTTTCGCTATCGGTTTATGAGAGCATATTATTCATTCTTATTATATATTTCATTTTTCTCCGTAATTTTCTATTTTTATTATTCTTGGGTGGACTTGGAATTCAATCATGTTCATAACTATGTAAGATAAGTTGGAGGATGTGGTGGGAGATGACTACAACCTTAAATTTATGGTTACACATAACAATTGAACTTATTCTTTTATGGGAAATTTTTGTGTCTAACATTGTTCTTATCGAAATGAGCAATTATACCAATATGTGGTAAACCCTTCAAGAAAAGCCAATGAAAGAATGTGATAAGTCCGATTCTTCTTCTACTTGTTTGTCTACCTTTTGGCCTATCATTTTTTTGATACCCTTATTTTCCCTATCTTGCCACTACGATTATATATTTTTATTATCTCCCATTTCCATCTCTCACAATTGTAAATATATTATCTTGTCAATGTTTTGGTCCTTTACATCCCAATTTATTTTGTTGAATATCATTCTTCCATCACCATAGAGGAGGACATCGAGGAAACAAGTGACAATGACTCCTCTAGTTACCAATGACATGGATGCTAAGCATGCAAGCCTCAAGTAGGGCTAATTTAAAATATAACCCTCAAGTAGGGCTAATTTAAAATATAACATGTAAGTTTTCCAAGCTCTAATTTTATAACCATATCCTATTGTTTTTTTAAAAATCATTTTTACCTTTCTTTTCTAAAATTTGACACTTTATATTATCTAAGGTTCAAGTTGATAGTTTTTGTAAATTTTGGCTTGTCTTAAAAATAAGGTATGGATTTTATGAGGTGAAGGATCAAGTTAACACACATATAATTGGAAATGTGTCCCTATTAGAAAAGGTTTGGTTAGAAATTAAAAAAACACATTTTTCACTCGTTTTGTCATTTTGGAGTTAGGATTTGATCAAAGAAATTAAAAAGCTAGAGTGTATATGCAAAAAGGGTAGAAATAGAGTTATTAGTTATAAGTTTACCAGCTTTATATATATTCATAAGAAGGTGGTGGTAAAAATTACTTTGCAAATGCATCCACTTAATCCCTTTATATCATGGTCCGACCTCTCCATACAAACAACAAGTTTACAATATCCTCTATCTTGTTAATATTTTTGGACTATATATGTAGACACACGTCGTCTCTCTCTCTCTCTCTCTCTCTCTCTCTTTCTCTCTCTCTATATATATATATATGTAATTATATATTTTAGTATTTATACTACATACATACATATATGTGTATAGTTGATATGTGTGTGTATGTATATACATACATAAATATATAATTGTACACACACACAATATATATACATATACATATGAATATGCATACATATAAATATATAGATAAATAAATATGTGCATACACATATTAACACATACATTCATAGATATTATTGTCCGCAAAATCACCATACTTTTGTCACTAAAAGTGGGGACCTTCTCGATATTTTAAATGTATTTATTTTGTTGTGGAATAATTATTAAACCAAATTACATATGAAAAAACACAAAAATAGAAGAGAAAAGTTAAACAAAAAAATCAAGATTGACTATTCACGGTTTCAACATTTTCTGTCATTATTTTCACATTATAGTATGTCCTTGTTTATCATATTTCTAAATGATACCTATGAAAATTAGCTTAAAACAACTTCTAAAAGCTATCCCCCTTTGGTTCCATTTGGCCTCAAGAACCATTTATAGATGCCATAAAATATTTTGCTTTTAGTGAGCTTAAATGAGCCCTTTATACACTTCATAAAATAATGAAGACGTGAACCAAGGAAAATTTTAGTGGCAATTTTTCATAAACTCACAAATATTAGGGGTATTAGAAATTAGAAATGGCAAATTTTCAACAGTTGGCTACCACCCAATTTGCCTAAAAATTTTAGCCGACAAGTTATTTTTATGGGTTAGTTCGCCTAGTATTTACAGATTTAAAATGAACTTACGTATGTATTTCACCAATGTTTTGAATCAAATTGTTCTCATATTCACCAAGTATAATATATAGCTCGGGAGTTTCAACGGGTATCCCTCTTGCATGGTCTAGGGTGCTTTCCCCAGTGGGGATCCAGAGGCCGCCGACCCTAGTGAGGGTTTAGGGGCATCGCCCGAAAATCTACATTTTATGTTTGCTTTTAGGGAGAAGACCCTCTCTTTATGAAGAGACATCCAGCTTAAGAGACATCCATGCATAGAGACACACATCTATATATGGATGAGACATAAATAAATAGATTAGTATCCAACACTTCACCGTCTAAACCATTCCATCTAATTCTCTATAAACGATTGTCTCGAATCGGGTCATATGATTTTACATAGATGGTCATCCAATGAAGGCCATCTCGACTCTATATGGACGGCCATCTACCATAGGTTGTCTTATTCTACATAGATAACCATCCAACCTAGGTCGTCTGATGCTACATAGATGACCGTCCAACTCGAGACATTTGATTCTATATAGATGGTCATCTCGACCTAGGTCATCGATGCTACATAAATGACTATCTAACAACAGTCCAAATTTATGAAAATGCAAAAACTTTGGTATGTCAAATCACCTTTACAATGAATTGTTTTTTAGATATTCACCATATTTTTGAAAGTCAATTTTGGAGATTTGCCACCCATTTTATAATAATTTTTTGGAGAGGGGTCTTAAAATGAACACCGACGCAAACTAAAAACACTAACTAATCACATGTTTTCACTTTTCCCTTCATTTTTTTTTTTTTATGCTTTAACATAGTATAGTCTCATATCCTTTAGATCCTTTAATGGGCGATAATTTTCCAATGTTATTCAAGCCTTTTTTGGTTTCAATTTCTAAGATTTGTTTATTATAAAAGTGATTTTCCTGGTTTTCATTGTGTTTTTGGTTTATAGTAGGTAGGTATGCATGGTGAATTTCTTGAAACTCAGGTTATGTCAAGAGTTGAAAAATTCAAGTATGCTTAATGTTTTTAAGGATAGAAGAACTTGAAGAGGATGAAAAATGGATGAATTATGGCTAGAGTTGAAGACTCATTACTTGTCCACATGGATCAATAAAGGATTTCATATTATATGGCATAGTAGGTTCATAGTTTAAAAAGTTAAAAATTAATAGAATCTTAAAATAACACATCTATTATATTTTAAGTTATCTTTTGTTCATTAAAATCCAGCGATTATTGATGATCCACATGCATGTACAAAATATCTCAAAGATTTGAGTATAAAAGATTTGTATACAATAGTAGAAAATAATTTTTAATGAATCAAGTTACTATATTTTCTTTTGGTAAATTCCTCACAATATCCATGCACTTGGTCGTGTCTCATGTTATTTCACCACTCTTTCATATTGCAAAGCTCCATGACAATTTTTTTGTAAGTAATAGGTGTAACATTATACACATGACAATGCTTCAAATGTAATGTCTATTTAGAACTTGGAATGATGAAGTTTCAAGGTCAATTAATAATCCATATGGGAAATTCTTGTATGTAATATTCATTATTTATTGGGAAATCGTGGAAAATGGCCATAGATATGGTCTATAAACATGGTGTAAAACTACCTTACCTACAATGTTTCATAGTTTTCTTATTCGAAGTTACAACATCTACATGAAATTTTCTACACATGTGTCTTCTTAGAAGAAATAAGTGTTTCACATTCCTTTCCCCAATATTTTCCCGCCATTCCCTCAATCCCCTTCTTCCTTCTGTAATGTTACATTTCTTCAATTTTAATTTCTTCAACATATCCCTTTCGACGTCTTCATTGGACCACTTCCATATGATTTCTAGTTCTACACCCTAATTGTTATAACCACTATTACCAATTTTTATAAAACATAATATTCATGATCAATTAATGGAAGTATTCTACTAATTATGGTTGATAGTATTTATCCCTTTGTAATTTTCAACTTTTATTCCTCTATCTAGAATTTATTCATGCTCATCATAGTGCATGAAAA
This sequence comes from Taxus wallichiana var. yunnanensis, assembly GCA_018340775.1. NCBI lineage: Eukaryota > Viridiplantae > Streptophyta > Pinopsida > Cupressales > Taxaceae > Taxus > Taxus wallichiana. The sequence goes on from CM031236.1 coordinate 578,754,508, forward strand.
TCAAGGGCATGGTGGGCAACAACGAAAACCTTCAAGCTATTTTTGTATACAACAAAGGACATTACTCTTTTATGAAGAAATTAATTTCTTATATAATTGTTGTTATGGGATAGTTAAAACCCTTCACGATAGACATTGTTAAATAACGCAACAACTCTTCATCTTGTTCTTTGTGTTTTTCTACCTCTTAGGCATATGAATTTTCCATAACCGTTATTTTCCCTTCCATATCTGCAACCTTTTATTTTTATCTATCTCTAATCTCCATCTCTCCTAACTACAATAAGTTTTGGGTTTTTTTATCTCTTTACCCCTCATACCCCTATGTTAAATATAACTCATTTCCTCTTCCAAACAATGATATGTCAAAGAAGAGGACAATTATATTACATCTTGTCCTAATGACATATATGCCGTGGATGTGAGCCTCACATAGAAGAATATTGAACAAAAACATATAAGGTTTTCAAACACTAAAACCTTAAAAATCTACTACATATCTATTGTCTTAAATTTTTTTAATAATTTTCTTTTCTAACATTTTTGTTCCATGTTTTTAATAAGGTTTGATAGGATGTTTTTCTTAATTTTGGCTTCATGTTACTATAACTATGAAGGGATTTATAATGTTGAATGATTGGATTAACACACATGATGGGAAAGATGAACATACCAATAGAGGATGGATTAGAAATTAAATTCAACATTTTTCGCTCTTCTCATAATTTTACAATTATGATTTTATCAATAAAATTAAGAGGATAGAGTGTATATACAAAATAGTGAGATCTAGGGTTGTTATTTAATTTTTACCAAAATTGTACATATTTTTAGAGGCTACGAAAAGGGCATGGTGAAGGGGACAATGTGAATGCGTCCATCCGGTCACCTCCTACCATTGTTCTATCACTCCATCTAGGATATATATTGAAATCTATCATCTATTTTTCTATATATGTATGTATATATGTATGTGTTTGTATATGTAGGTGGGTGTATTTATCTCCCTCTTTATATATAATGCTACTTTAATTAATATGTGTACACATGTTTTTTCCTTTGAATCTTTGAGACATCGATAATTAAATTTTTTAAAATATTGTTCTAGAATATTAACTTTCATAATAGTTAGAGTAATATTTTTATTTTTTGTGTGTTTTGGAATTAGTGTCCACTAAGATCCAATGTAATCTTTGTATATTTTAATAATAATATTTGAAGCTATTGAATTTTTGATAAACATATAATATAGGTCTCAATTTCATCATTAATATATCAAAATTTTCTATTATGAAGTATTTTAGAATTTCATTGTGTTTAGAAATGTTTATGTGTGTGTGTGAATGCACATATGCATGCACGCACACACTACACACATATACATTTAAATGCACACAAACACACACGCGTGCACGCTGGTGCTCGCATACGCACACCATTAATGTTGGTTTAACACAAATGTTTTGTAAGTTCATATAGAACTGAATATGTTTTCACATGTTTTATCTTTTGAATATTTGAGAAACACTAAAGATTCATTTTTGTACATGTTTCTCTCATGTCTTTACTTTTGTAATATGTGGAGAAATTTTTAATCTTAGTTTTGTGCTTGGAGTTAATGTCTCCTATGATCTAATGTAACTAACATATATTTAATAATTAATATATGTAAATATCAACTTCACTAAGACCCTTACAATATGTGTAAACAATTTTTCTTATTATATCATGTTTTTATGTTATGAAACGTTTAATGTCTCCATTGTGTTTACAATTTTTTTAATATTAATTCAATATATTAGTAAGACTTAATTACAATAATGTAACAAAAACAATCCTAAAAAGATACAAACCCATTAAAAATACACTTTTTGGGTTGAAAAATACTAAGATACAATTAATGCTTAGTGGACATGATGTTGAGCTCGAAGATAGTTTGTACCAATTATTAATTTATTTGTTTGTAATACACATGTGACTAGGACTAAATCGAGTGGAAATGTTAAAAATGAAACAAGTATATGATTTTTTTAGCGTCATTATAGTGTATGGGGATTTGGGATTCACCTAAGAAATTTTGAAATATAGTTTTTTTCCTCCAAGGATTGACAATGTGAACATCGATGAGATGAATTGAGTCTTACCCCTTTGATGTAGGTATTTAGGTTTACTAAAATAAAGAAGAGATTTACTATTCAACATAACTTAATTTCTATATTTTGGTTCACATTCGCTTATATGGATTGGGGTTATGGTTTGTACAAGGTAATGCATTTATACCCGAGAGATAATTTTCTTGCACAGAGGGGTGTGAAAATGACAATGCAATTTGTTGATATAAATTATTTTTATTTCATCCAAATGGGTTAGTGTTTACTCTTAATATACATTGTTTCCTAAGAGGGGTGGCATGAGCAAACCATCAAATAGATTTCACTAATCATATGGTATGAATCTTGGATCTAGAAGAATTTATTTGGGAGGTTAATGTAGAAAAATAGCTAAGAAAAATGAGTACTCCAAAGCTTGAAATATATGGTTTCCTTAAGGTACTTATCCAAATAAATTTAAATCTAGATGCATAATTACGTTTGGTATATGTATTATTGGGGTTCTCTATGAATATAAAATTCCTTTACGGCCAAACGAGTTGCTCAAAAATACTTAAAGGAGGAGAGGAAGAAAGGAAAACTCAATCTAGATTATGATTTTGAGTTTAGCTCTATCGATAGTTGGAAGTCTTTGGTCCAATGAGTGTTATCAATAAACCATTATCAAATTTAGAAAATGGTTTTACATTATTTTTCATTTTTCAAATGAAATAGAAAAATCACTTGTTAGATTTTTACCCCTATAATATTTTAAACCGTGGGAATTATAGTGGTTGTGGAGAAAGTTTTTGAGCAATCTCACTTGGAGGATTCAAATAAAAATAAATAACAAGTCTATAAGATTCAATCCAATGACATGTTTTATAAAAATATGGTAATTGAAGAACAAATTTAAGAAAGAGGTTTCTAGGTCAACAAGAATTCCTTTTGGAAGATATTGAAGACAAATGTCCTTCCCATCTTAAATTCCATTTGTTTCTAGAGCTCCTCTAACAATAACTCCATCAAACGAAGGAAGAGACAAAGATATGGATATTAATATAGGATTTTACACCACCTAAAATATTGAAGGGATGAATATATTAGCTTAATAAATCAAGATTAATAAAAATTATACCTAGATCGATGTAAAAGTTTTAGTGTAATAGAAAATCCATATAGACCAACAAGTAGAGTCAATTGTGTTTTGAACTCAATATATTGCACATTGGATTATTTTTTGAAAATGTTATTAGCATAAGTATGATGATATTTTTTTTGTCAATTTAGCATGATGATAAACATTCATATTAATATAGTATATGATTGGAAATTATAGATCTATAAAAAAGCTCCATACATTTGTGAAGCTCTCTCTCTCTAACTATCCATACCATGAAATATTTATTCTTACAACATCTTAAATAATTATTATTGTAAATAATTATCACATCTTGTAACATTTTCAATGTGTAAAAACGTATTCTTCAATAATAATATCTTTTGGCTATGAGGTGTTTCCTATTTTCTTTGTTTATAATGATGCAACTACAAATTAAAATTTTAATCTAAATATCAAATAATGGCCAAATACAATGGAATTAAATTGAAATGGTAGTGTTAAAAGGAAAACATACATGAGGTTTTAGTGGTTGTTAAAGTGTAGAAGAAAAATTAACCAAAATGGAACTATTTAAAGTGAAATACATATTTTAAATTAAATTTAGTTTACTATGGACTATAATGATTAATTTTTAATTTTTAAGTGTACATATGTGTATACAACCTCACAAAAAATGTTTATATGTTTACATGTTAATTTATTCTCTTTAGGATTATGTGTTTATGTGATATTCAATAGGTATCGTATAGATAATTTCTCCAAACATGTGAAAATGGTGCTAATAGGCTAGTTTCGGTCGAATGGTTTCAAAGGAGGGATTTTTATTTGTGATTAAGTTCCAACCATGAAATGTTATCCAAGACGATTTGTTTTCCATCAAGAATTTTTCCTATGGGCGATGGTTTGAGAATTCCATTAAAGGACATTATATAATAATATGGTTTGAATCCTAACTCTAGATGAACATGTTAGGGAACTTAATGTAGATAAACCTCTAACAAAATTAGGGGTTCTGAATTTATATATTGATAGTTTCCTCAAGGTATTTAACCAAATCAATTTCCATAAAGGCATGTTTTTGTTGATGGGTTGCATAGAATTTTGATTTATATAGGTAGATCAAAGACCTTAGGGGATTGATTTGTAGTTCCACCATTAAACATTAATAAAATGTAACCAAATGTAGAAAAGGGCGAAAATGGTTGGGGGAATTTATTGGGAGTTGGTGGAAGGAGGAATGGAAAGAGTGGATGGAGACATGGGGGAGGAGTGGATGAGTAGATGAGATTTTAAGGTAGTGTTGGTGGAACTAATGATGGGCGGTGGAGTTCTTGCAAATTATTCATAATTTGAATGGTTAAAAATACCTTTAGAACTTTAAGTAAATGCATTTTCCAGGCTTAATCATACACACATCCATATTTGGCTACCCCAAAGGACTTTCAGACATGTCATTTCCCTTGCTTAATAATCCAAGAAATTGATTTGAGATCCAAAGGCATTAACCATGTAGTGCCCACTTTTCTTTGACACTTATTATATTTTGATTTTGATTACTGTTGACTATAGACATGGATATTATTGTATCATTTTAGCTTAGCATGATGTTAGATGATAGATATATTCTGACTATTAATGGATTACGATTCATAGTATGATTTGTGTGGATTATTAGAGAGACATTTTACATTGATGATGTGTTGTTGACATATATATTACTGACATTTAGAATTCTCATCATGTTGGGTAGGATTTAGTAGTTGAACTAATCTTTGATCCTATTGGTATTGATGAAAGATAGAATTGAGATGTTGTTGGAATTTTAAAATGATAACATTGTTAGCCTAGATGATGATTTAATTATATACGGATGATTATTTATTTGTATGCATATATTTTATCTTTGATGTTTTGATATGGCCATGAGGCTGAAGGAGGTATTGTGTGATTTTGCACGTAATTATATGACAACCATCAAAGGGGGATTGGAAACCAATCAAAGAGGAATACTAGATGGATACAACAATGGTCACCATGGCAACTTGTGTAATATTGTTGTTGTTTTAAATTTTATTAAAGGGTCCCCATGGGGATGACCTCCAATTGTGACCAAGGGTTTGTGTGTAATTCCTTTCATTTCTTTTATGTACTTTTGGAGTATGTGATTTAATTTGTGATGTAGTTCCATTTTATCATTATTGATTAATTTGCCTTAATTAAGTGAATTAATCATGTTATTAAGCTAATTATAGATGTGACAAAAAGGAGTCATTTATTAGAGTAGTTGGTTCTTTGGTTCTTATGGTTTTAGTTGAGTGTATGTGATTTTGAGTGTTGTCCAGTCTACCCCTATTTGGGGAATTTGGATATGGGCTTAAGGGCAATTTTGAAGGATTGTGGGACAAGCTAAGCTTATCCCACACCTCTTAATTTATTATACCAACCCTACCTATGGATTAGGGGGTCACAACTAGACCCCATTAAGTGTTTTATAAGACAAAAAGGGACATTTATTGAATTTTTTTACATTGGTTTTAATTTATGTCCTTAGAGGGTATGGGTTTTGATTGTGTGTGTAAGTGGTTTGTCATTCCTCTGAACCACCCATTTATTGTGCATTAGGGTTGAGGTTTGACTTGTGATGTGGAGTTGAGGATGAGTGATGTGACATTCTACATAGATCCACCTCACCCTCCTCTTTACTTTTTCTATATATGCAAGTTTATTTTTTTGTTTGGGGGTTACTGCATTTCATTTTGTGCTCTTGTATTTTGGAGTTGTAGAATTTTGAAGTTCTTTTTGAATTCTTGGAGCTTGTTCAAGTTGGATTAAGCTTTAAGGAGCTTGGATTGTGATTTATTGATCTAGTTCTTATCGTGGAAAGGTAGGAGCTACACTCTTTTTACTAGTTTGGTTTTATATGTGTGTATTTTTATGTATGTGAATGCGTTATGTGCTTGTTGGGATATTTGGTAGAATGCCCAAGTAACGTGTAGGAGAATGCTATGGGGATTATATATGTAGTGAGGCATAAGATTTCATTTCATGTTTTGGGAGGGAGTTGGGTTGGGTTCCCCACCTTGGATAAGAGAATTCTTTCATTTATTAATTGGTTCTTCTGAGGGAGACATAAGATATTGTAGGGAGGTATAAGAGAATGTGGGAGGCATAAGAGGATCTTGAGGGAGGCATAAGATTTGTGTAGGGTTTTGAGATTTATTTTTGAGGGTTTTAAGGTGGGAACCTAATCCCATTGGGAGGCATAAGTGATCTCCCCATAGATCCTTGCTTCATTGGCTTTGCATTTTCAAGCCTTGTGTATTTTGTATAGCTGTATTATTGTGTTTATTTTCTTGTGTTGTACTTGCTTAAAATGGTTGTGAATATTTTTATTGTGTTGTGGAATCATTGTGTAGTTTCCATGAGTTGGATCCATCTTTTATTGCATTGTGGTTGGGGTTCGGGGCTAATGAGGAGGATTTCTTCTTCTCCTCATTGGATTATTGGTTGGGTGGAGAGTGTTGCCTCTCCCCCATTTTTGTTGTTGTGATCAAGTGAAGAAATGGTGGAGATCTTGTTGAAGATTTGGGACTTGGAGCACTTATAGAAGACTAAGAAATCCTTCATTATAGAAACCTTTCTTGTAAATTCGTAATTAATTTTGAAGATGCGCCAAATGATTTTCCAATTAAATCACCATTTTCCATCCTTAGCCAAATCATTTTTAAAGCCTTAAGGATTTTGAAGATGCGTCATTGTGACACATTGCGGTTTGAAAAGTCAAAGAGGCGGGAAATGGACCATCGAAGGAAAATTGGAATTTTTTCCTCTTGACATCAAAAGGATCAAAATCATGAAATGGTTCGCATGCTTGATAGGGGAAAAGTCAATGCTTGTTCCACCAACGACAAAGGTGTAGAATCTCAAGGAAATTTTGGAAAATTTTCCTTTTGGGAGCTAGGAGTTATAAGTGAAAAAGAAGCGTGGTTCCGCTGGGACCCACATTAGGACACATGTTGGGCCCATTTTTCAAGGGAAACGCAACGGGGAAAACTTGGAAAAATTTCCCATTTTTCTTCTCTCAAGCACGCAAGGAACCAGATTTGATATATTAGGGGCGGAAGTGGTTGGTGAGTTGAAGGAGGAGTGTTTTAATGAATGAAGGAGTTGAATGTTAGGATTTTCGAAGAGATCTGCCCCATGAGCACCTGACAACTTTTATATATCTGATTATGGGAATCGCGATCGAAATCATGGTGAGAACTAGTACATTAAATGTTTTGGTCTTTTGGGGAAGAAGGGGCTCTGTTGTAAATGTTATAAAAGGCACAAATTTTTCGCAAAAGGTTGGAGTGTTAGAGGTCAAAGATAATTCCCAGGAGGAAAATTTGACAAATCCTATCTTTTGAGAAGTCATCCGATAAGCTTTGTATATCTCTTTTGTATTAATTTTTATCGTGTCAAAGTGGTTTGAGGTGTACAACCATTGACAATCTCTTAGATTGTTTTAGAAACTTTCCCCGTTGATAAATTTAATCAAACTTGAATTATTAAGGGTTGATCTTGAGCAAAATGTGTTTGTTTCATTTCTTAATGTATGCGAGATAGTTTTTCTTGTTCCTATTGCAATCTTGTATCATTAATCACACAGTCTATCTCAATCTCATTTCTCGGAAGATTTTTCATCCTGGGAGTCAAATAAATGGTTTAAAATCAATTTTCTTTCATTTGTTGACAGAGATTGTTTGTAAGCCTCTCGGTATACCTCAGACGTGATTGATCTTAGATATTGATGTTTTATTGAGTCTTATAACTCGAGCCATCATGTTAAAATCTCATAGATTGTGTGAAAAGTGTAAATCTAGGCCTCCATTTCAGTACATATTCTGGTTAAAGGAACATTTTAGCTATTTTGAAGTATTATGTTGTCTAGACTTTCCATTTTGTAAAAGTTCTCGGAGATTTTGAAAATCAAGCTCATTTTGCCTCACCTCCTACCAAAATTTATTATTTAAAAACAACTAATCCTACCATTACTACCCCTGTTTGTCATGTGTGTATACAAATGCATAAAATTTTACTACAAAAACATGCAAAAACGATCCGGATTCCAAATTTCTTTAGTAGCTTGAACCTTGTCTAGAGAATATCTCCACTATCTAGAGTGACACCTCGCGAGAGTTACATTTTGTTGCATTGATCATATTATCTCCAAGGTCTCCTTAATGTACTCCATCAGGAAGGATATCTCCATCTCCTCCATAAACAACAAGCTACAAAAGGGTTCTCTTACCTTGGTTGAAAGGCACAACCTAAAATAGTGAGGATAGATCAAATCCTCTTAAGGGTGCTATCCATTTCTCCATATTTGAGTGACTAAGGGTCAGTTATATCCCATCCCCGGCTACAAAATGAATCATCATGATCTACATGTCTCTGAGCTACCCGAAAACCCGTGATGCTACTCATACTTTGAAGGAGAATCAATTTGGGTACCAACACCTTAGTGGTGCCGTTGTTGGGGACATACTGATTGTAGTTCATATTCAAACCCTGGTAAAACACTTCTTGTATGCTCAAAGTGCTAATACATTTTTCAAACATCATCTTGAGTTTGGGCCTGTAAGAAGTATTCAGGGTTGCAAGTGCTTTCATTAATAAATCTGGGTTAAGAAAAGTTAGTTCTTTCCAATTCCAGTTTCTAGTTTTGATAAACATTTGACAGATCTTATTTTTGTGCATTTGCACAACTAAGGTGGAAATCCTTAGTGGTGAATCCCTGTTGATTTGATTCTTGATGAGTACCAGTGTCTTAACCTCTGTCAAGTGAGATTTGTTACTAATCTCTGCAAATATGGAAGGAAGATGGTCTCTCTTTGCTAGGGATCCTACTAGGACACTATTTCCAGAGCTAGGAAAAGAAAATTCAAAAGGAAGATAAGCTGAGAGAGCAAGCTTGGAGTTCGAGAGACAAGAAAAGGGATCTCCATTGATGAAATTGATCGGCCTATTATTGAAGACTTCAATTCAAGTGCCTCTAAATCAGGTAGCCTATTTATGGAATTGAATTCTCCTACTGGAGAGGGGCCTTCATTTGATTTTGAAAGGTTTACTTCTCATTTTGCACCTATCTATTTAGATGTTGATATGGATTTCCAAGAAACAATGACTTTAGAGGATACCCATTTTGAAAGTTATACTTCGTGTTTCAAAGACCCTCTCCCCTTATCAATTTGTTACCCCTCTAGGGTCACCTCCTCAAAACAACATGGCCTTGCCCCCACCTAGACCCCCTTTTGTTGTAAACACCTTTGGACCTATAAATTTTGTAGGGATGGTCAAGTTATCCAAATGCGGTTCCTCAAGAAGTAAGGAACAGATCCAAAGTTCCAAGGAAACAATGCTATAATTGGTGATCAACATCTAAAGGTTTTTATCAATATTATGGATATTTTGAGATTAAACATGGAGATGTATATATCAAACTATTTATCCATACTCTAGAAGAGGATGCAAGGACTTATAAAGATTTGCCGATAACTCTATTGATTCTTGACCGAGATGAGCAATGCATTTAAATTGCAAGAAGTATGGTGATAGAACCGACCCTAGGTTTTTTTGATAGAATGTGAAAACATAAAAAAGAATCCTAATGAGTCAGTACATGATTTCAACATAAGGTTTAACAAGACCTTGAGGAGATTTCCTGTTAGGATAAGGCCATGTGATGAATCATGTTTAATCAAATATTCAGATGCATTTGATAAAAAGGTTGCTTACTACTTGAGGGACAAAAACCCTACTAATTTGAGGCAGGCCTTCACTATGGCCTTGAAAATTGAAAACAATATCAAGGTAATTGGAAAGCCTCCAAAAGGGAGGGTGTAAAGCTGATTAACCCAAAAAAACCTCAAACAAGAAAGGTTGCTGATTTGGAAGAAGTTGTGAAGACTTTGACAGGGGCTGTCAAAGAAATTTCCTACAAACTAGCTCGGGCTGAGAATGGAATTGGGCAGAGCTCACAAGGTCAACACAAGTAGAAAGGCCAAGATAGGTTCACAAATCACCAAATAGATGATGATAGAGGAAAGGGACCTATTGGATTTGGAAACAGGCAGTCCCAGGCTAAGGAAAATAGAATGGTACCTGATCTTTTGGCTGCAAGAGTTGTTGTTGTGGAGGAGACATGTGTCATTGAATAGTGTGATAGATGTTTCATGCCCCATTCTCCATGTGAGGAAGATCAGCAAGAAGATGAAAGAAAATGGTGATGATAATGGTGATGATGCTTGCATGATGGATATCCTGCAAGTTTGCCAAGGAAGCAACTTTTTAAATAGACATGAAAACTTAATTTTGGTAATAAGTGCTAGAACTACTCGCTATTTTTTGGGATTGCATCCACCGAGTACCTCTTCTTCCTCCCTCTCATACTTTAGAAATAGACATTGTATAGGATTTTGAATTTCCCACTAATGATTTTGAATACTTTAGGGCATAAATGATTGAAAAGTATGATGGAGGAGTTCTTTTAGAAGAAGATAGGTAGATATTAATGAATGTTGCAGCTTGCCCAAGAAAAGGAGCACAATAACATAAGTAAAAATGCCAAGGGCCACAAGCCAAGTTAAAATTTCCATTGCTTAGCAAAGAAACCCCAAAGAAAATGCATCTCGCAGAGAGCTTGTTTCCCAAGCAAAACTTGTGTTCCTCCCCATGCCCAAACCGAAAAGAATCCCATTCCATCTCGATGATTTTTCCAAATTTTATCCTAGTGATGCCTTACCCAAATTTGTTCCATATGAAATTGCCCAAGTTTTGAGTCAAATAAAAATTCTGTCCTAGTTGTTGAGCTGCTTAGGATCCTGTGCACAAGAAGAGGGATTTTGAAAACTTAGGATTCATAGAGGAAGAGATTACACATGACAGATATGTAAACAAGGTTGGGATTACCATTACTTGTTGCGGTGTTGGAAAAGCCATAAGTATTGGAACAGTGGGGAACCACAAGAGGTTTATTTAGGAACTTCTTGTGTTAACTCCCACTGAATGTGGGTCCATTTTTCACTACCTTGGTTATCAAAGACAAGCTGTTACATAACGTATGTTTGATTACGGAGCTTCATGTAATGTCATGCCTCTTGAGGTAATGAATGACCTAGGTATCAAAGTAACAACAACATATGGGAAGTGCACTTTGTCATGGAATCTAGAGAGGTGCTAGTGGTGGGATGTGTCAATGATCTGGTTGTGCAACCTGCATCTTATCCTAGAAGGAACTTAAAACTTGATGTGGTGATTGTTGACTACCCTACCAAGTGGGGGATGGTGTTGTCAAGAAAGTGGGAAAAAAGTGTTAGTGGTAGTGTGGAAATGGACATTTCTAAGGCCACTATCCCCATCAAAGGAAACTTGGTGAAATTATATGGAGAGAAGAAGATGTTGTACTTGATTAAAGACCCAAGCAATGCATCTTATGAAGTTTTGCAAGAAGATGTTGATCTTAACAACTTTGTGAGTTTTGTGGATTTCAGGGAGTATGAAAGTATTTAAAACAGAGCTCTTAAGTATGTTTTTTTTTCTAGAAATTTGGTCTATGATTCAGCCTTGAAAAATGTTAAAGAATTTGACTTAAACACAATGGAGGAGCTTTAGAGAAAATGGATGTTTTACAAGTGAATGGAGAAGAAAAAGAGGTATATTTCCAGTTGATGAAAACATATAAGAATGTCTTGGCATGGTCATATCTAGGATGGCAAACTCTTGAAATTTTTCCTTCATTGTTTTCTCTAAATCAGAGTAAACATCTTTTGTATAGTGTATAGTTGCTTGTTTGTTTCCTATTTTTTGTGTTTTTCCCGTTCTAGTCCCCGATGGCCTTGTTTTTGAGTTTCTCTATTCATTTTTAGAGATGGCTTTGTTTCTCTACTCTACAAGCTAAATCCTTGGCCCAATGGATATTTTTAGCACTTGGTTTATCATTGTTCTAATGACACTCACGGGGAGTGCCCGTCCTCGAGTCGGCTGATGTTGGTGCTCGATCTGTCTCGCCCCATTTGCCATTATTATCCTCGAGATGTACGTATTGTGAAATTTTTTGTCTCTTGATGTGGGTTTTCTGAAATATTTTATTTCCATTTGAGGTGCTTGGATTTGTTTACAAAATCCATTGTCATGTCCCTCCCGAAAAGATTCTCCGTCTCCCATATTTTTGCCCCAATTTCTTCAAAACCCACGGGCCTTTCCATTTGAATTGTTTTTCCCCACCATGGAAGCTCGAAAATGGTTAGTATATGTTTATATGCCTTTGAAAATCCAAATCCATGTTCGAAAAATTCTCGGAATCATGATTCACTTGTTTTTGTTTCGAAGAATTTTCATCCTTAGCAAAAATCGGGTTCTAGGCGTGAATGGTGATTTTCTGTATTTTGACGATCTAACGGGTGTCTTTTTCCTATCAAATTTAGTCCTCGAATTCAATGGTCATGTGGCTTCTTTTGGTTGGTCAAGGGACGGTGGGAAAATGCTTTAACTTATCGCTTTTACTTTTTGGTGAAAAGAAAATTTGGTCCCGTGGCTCTGCTCAATTCTGATTGGTTCTTTTGGTGCTTACGTGGCTTCTTTTGATTGGATGGGGTGTGGCAGGTCTATTTTTGAAATTTTTCTTTTTGGATACTTTGGAAAAAATATTGAACCCACCCCGCGGCCCCGCTAGGCTCTGATTGGAGAAAATTTAAGAGGCGGGAAAAGTCTCACTTTGACCCTACAAGAGGACACATGATAAAGCTAATGGCGGAGATGTGGGCCTTCAGAGGTAAGTTGGATGTTTTTCCCCTTTCAAAAATGGAGTAAAATTCTAAAGTGGAAGTGTGCCCCCACCAAATAATTTTTAAAGCCTCAAGGTTTTTGAAGATGTGCCATTATGACACGTGGTAGTTTGAAAAGTCAAAGAGGCGGGGAAGCGGACCATCAGAGGAAAATTGGATTTTTGCCTCATGACATCAAGAGGATCAAAATATCGAAATGGCCCACAAGCCCGATAAGGGAAAAGTTAAAGCTTGTTCCAGTTAATAGTGGAGGTGCGGACTCTCGGGAAATTTGGAAAAATTTCCTTTTGGGAGAAAAGAGTTAAAAGTGAAAAAGGAAGTGCGGTTCTGCTGGGACCCACATTGGGACATGTGTCAGGCCCATTTTTCAAGGGCGAAGCTATGGGGAAAACTTGGAAAATTTTCCCTTTTCCAAAAAGGAAGTAAAATGGTAGAATTTGGCCGTGGTCCATTGGGACCCACCTTAGGACACATGTCAGGCTCATTTCCCAAGGGTGGAAGTGCGAGCAAAATGGAATTTTTTTCCATTTTTCCAAAAGATTGTAAAAAGTCAAAGGAAGCCCCGGAGCCTGTTTTAAAGTTGAATCTTCCACGTGGATGACCCAAATTCAAAGCAAAGATCAACGACAACTGTGAGTTTGAAATCTAATTTTCCCCATTTTTACTGAAACACGCTTGGAAGTGTGAGTCTTCATGATTTCTTGGTATTTCCTACATGCCAAACAGAGAGGGGAGTTAATTTTGATATCTAAGTTTGGTGGGAAATATTTGGAGACATCTTTCACCATTAAAATGGTCTGACTCTTAGGCTCGATCTGATTTTCTATTTTTCTTCTCTCGAGCATGCAAGGAACCATATTTGATATATTAGGGCGGAAGTGGTTGGCGAGTTGAAGGAGGAGTGTTCTACCAAATGAAGGAGTTGAATGCTGAGATTTTCAAAGAGATCTGCCCCATGAGCACCTGACAACTTTTATATATCTGATTCTGGGAATCGCGATCGAAATCATGGTGAGCATTTGTACATTAAATGTTTTTGTCTTTTGGGGAAGAAGGGGCTCTGTTTTAAATGTTATAAAAGCACAAATCTTTCCTTCAAAAGGTTGGAGTGTTAGAGGTCAAAAGATAATTCCCGGAGGAAAATTTGATAAATCCTATCTTTTGAGAAGCCGTTTGATAAGCCTGTATATCTCTTTTGTATTAAGTTTGATCGTGTCAAGGTGGTTTGAGGTGTACAACCATTGACAATCTCTTATATTGTTATAGAAACTTTCCCCTACTGATAAATTTAATCAAACTCGAATTATTCAGGGTTGATCTTGAGCAAAATGTGTTTCTTTCATTTCTAAATGTATGCAGATAGTTTTTCTTGTTCCTGTTGCAATCTTGTATCAAAATTTATCTTAAACACATAGGTCTCAATCCTTTTGATAGTTTAGTGGTATTTGTAATCTCATTTCTCAGAAGAGCTTTCATCTAGGAGTGAAATAAATGGTTTAAAATCACTTTTCTTTCATTTGTTGACAGAGATTGTTTGTAAGCCTCTAGGTGTACCTTAGGCATGATTGATATTAGATATTGATGTTTTATTGAGTCTTCTAACTTGAGCCTTCGTGTTAAAATCTCATAGATTGTGTGAAAAAGTGCAAATCTAGGCCTCCATTTGAGTACATATTTTGGTTAAAGGAAGATTTTAGCTATTTTGAAGTATTATGTTGTCTAGACTTTCCATTTTGTGAATGTTCTTAGAGATTTTCAAAATCAAGCTCATTCTACCTCACCTCCTACCAAAAGTTATTTAAAAACAACTAATCCTACCCATACTACCCCTGTTTTTCATGTGTGTATACAAATGCATAAATTTTACTACCAAAACATGTAGAAACAATCAGGATTCCAAATGTCTTTAGTAGCCTAAACCTTGCCTAGAGATTATCTCCATTATCTAGAGTGATAACTCGTCAGAGTTAGATTTTTTTGAATAGCTCTATCGGAAGGATATTTCCATCTGCTCCCATAAACAACGAGAGCTACAAAAGGGTTCTCTTACCTTGGTTGAAAGGCAAAACCTAAAATGGTGACGATAGATCAAATCCTCTTGAGGGTGCTATCCATTTCTCCACATCTAAGTGACTAAGGGTGGGTTAGATCCCATCCCTAGATATAAAATGACTCATCATGATCTATCTCGTCCCTAAGCTACACCCGAAAAACCTGTGATGTTGCTCAGACTTTGAAGGAGAATCAATTTGGGTACAAACATAATGTATTGTTGGAAAGAGAAACAATTTAAGTGTAACAAGTTCTTGATATAATGGAAATGTGATTGAAAAGAAAACAAATTTGTTCTCATTTTAGTTGATTTAATGTCTTAAATAGGTTTTTTGTTCTTGTTTTATTATTATTGGAAAATATTGTTAGAAGTTACTTGTGGGAATGGTTGAAACTTGTATTTTGTAAAAGAAAGAAATATTTATTCCTATTGTATTACATGAAAGGCATATGGTAGTAATGTTAGTGCAAAATCACAACACCCCCAAATGGCCTAGGATCTCGGATGGGTCATTTGGTGTGATTTCATAACATTGGACCATCTCTCAAGTTGTGGGACTTGCAACCCGAGATGGACCTCCGGAGAAGGTGGTTCCCTTCTCCTAATCTACCTACCACAAGCTACTCCAAAGTGCAGGAAAAGCTAACCTATCATAATCTAACCGTTCAAAGGGGACAAAGAGAGAGAGTAAAGAGAGCCTACACTAGAAAAGGAAGTGGAAAGATACTCTACCGAGGGAGAAAGAAATAGGGAAAGGGGACTGAGGGAGGTCAAATAGAAGTGACACGCACTCCGCATTCAAATCCACCATCGAAACTCCATGAATCACAATGTCCCGCACCTACAAACATAAAATACATGCGGAGGGACCAAACAAGAGATAGAGAAGTACAAAGAAACAACAAAACAATGCCAAGGGTTCAAAGACGCCACAAAAAGATTTTATTGCTTTATAATGTTCACGAGTCTATTACATGGGTGCTCATAAGCATAAATACACTCTCCAAAGGCGTTGAGAAGGCTTACAGCTCAAATGGTATTGGGAAACAACTTTGACAAAGTTTTCTCACATCCTAGAATGTCTCCCCACTTCTCAAATGAGAAGTGCTTACAATATATAGACGATGAAGACCAGAGGGAAAAAAGAGAAACTCGACTACGTTCCTAAAGTCTAACCACCAACCATCAATGCCCAATGCAGATCTACCCAAAATCTTTCAAGTCTTCCTGTTAGGTCATTTTGACATGTTGAATAAGGAAGAATGGTGGATCAAATCAAATCTGATATGGTAGTTGAAGCAATCAAATTCTGCATTAATGGCATGTAATACATTTTACCATTTTCACCCACCTAACCTCATCAAAATTAGATTTTTAGGCTCCCATGGCGTAGATGAGGTTGAGATATTTCCAAAAATCTACTCCCGCCCAAATCCAAGATTTCAACCAAAAGATATGGCCGTCAAGATCGGGATCGTGGGCACGCAAAATTTAAAAGAGTTTGTGAGTACCAATCCACATGCCAACCTTACACATCTTAAAGATTCAGCTCCTTCCTTTCACTCTTGAAATCACACCGACTGACACATGGTAGCTTCCGCGAGCTCCTTTATGTTCCTTTGTATTTTTCCTGAGTCCTTCCTATTGGAGAAGACACTGTGTAACTCGAGACACGTCGAGGCCTCACACTCATTTGGAAACGCACCCAAATTTTACCTTTGAAGTTGCGTGATTGAGACACGTGGAGGACTCCGCTTGCTTTTGGAATTTTTAATGGCCAAATTTACCTCTTCGAACTCTAGGACACGTGGCGGGTTGGCACTCGTTTGGGAACTACCTTTTGGGGTGTGCCTTTGAAATTACACTCGATGATACATGTGGATCTTTCCACGGCCTTGCTTATTTTATTTATGTTACGCTAAGTCCCTTTTACTTGGCGGGGCCTTAAATATGACCCTAGACATGTGGAGGCTTCACACTTATTTGGAAACGCACTCGAATTTAATTTTTATGTAACGCCACGCCGACACTTAGCTCCTTTCGTTGGCCTACCTCCACTTTGACTTATCAATGACCGCTTCTTCCTTTTCGGGCTTTGGACACGTGGCTATCCTACACTTGTTTGGGGACTATTTCTAGATTTTCCTTTTGAAATTGTGCCGATGAGGCACATGGAGGATTCCACTTACCTTTTGTACTTAGCCGATTCGAGCTTGCTCCCTTTTGGTCCCTAGACACGTGGAAGCCTCGCGCTCATTTGGAAACTTGCTCAGGATTTTACCTTTGAAGTAGTACTGAGTCGACACGTGGCTTCTTCCATCGACACCTTTATACTTAGTCATTTTACGCCCACTCTGTCCCCCCTTTTGACTTTTCAGCTATTGGCTTTCCCCTCTTTGGACTGGGACATGTGGAGGCCCGATGCTTGTTTGAGTCTCTACCTTTTGGTTTGCCCTTTGAAGGTGCGCCGAAGAGACATGTGGTTCTTTCCGCTGGCCTTTCTATACATAGTCGATTTGGGCCCGCTCTATCCATTTTTAACTTGGACTACGTGGTGAGCCCGTGCTCATTTGGGAACCTGCTCTTTTGACCCAACCTTTGTTTTGTGCCAATGAGACACGTGGAGGATTCCACTAACTCGATACTTTTTAACTATCGACTGTCTCTTTTTTGACTTAGGACATGTGGAAGCTTCACACTCATTTAGGGGCTATTATTTAGATGCATCTTTTGGAATTGTCCTGAGCTAAAATATGGCACCTTCCATGTGTCCGTTGTTTGGCCCCAAGTCGATTCATATGCGCTTGAGTCTAAAAACCTTGAGTCTTTCCTGTTTTCTTTCCTATTGAGATCTGGTTTCTTTTGGCATCGATTGATCATTCGCAGACCGCTCCTCCATCAGTAGAGTCCCGTTGTTGCTTGATTGCTGGATTTGAATGTGAGTTCTCAGGACAGAGTTGACCCTTATGTTTTCTTCTATGTGGGGTCGTGTTTGACCAATTTTATCCTGGGGGAAAAATTGGGATAACAAGTAAATTAAACTATAAGTTGTGTTGTTTTGTATTGTTGAAAGAAAGTTCCTAAAGTTTCCCATTTTTTTAAAAATTTAAATGTGTTGATGGAAAAATTCTTAAAAATTTCTTGGTTAATTATCTTGTCCTCAAACGGATTGATTTCCTTTTATCTAGTAGAGTAAAGAAAATTACATGGTTACCATTTGACCATAGTCTTGTTTGATTATATGAATTGATTATGAACTTATTATAAACTTATAGGTAATCCTAATGCTAACTAATGTAATAATAGGTGGGAATAGAAATAAGTAAATAAATAAAAAAATAAAACTACATCCTAGAATATTGTTATCAAATTTTAAAAGGAATTTCAATTGAAGGGCTAAGGATTAGTTGACCTTATTAATTAGTTTACATTAGTACTATTATCAATAATTATAATAATAATAAAATATTATTGTGGTGAATATATTAATATATTATATAATAATATTAATATACATACATACATATATATATATATATATATATATATATATATATATATATATATATATATATATATAATATATATAATATTATAAAACCTTATTATATTTGAATTAATAAACAAAAAAAAAAAAATTAAAAGAAAACAAAACATGTTTGAATAAGATTATTGGCCGCGGCTTGTGCATATACTATTATAAGGGAATGGTGGGGGAGGTCGCTGAACCCACCCCCTCCCCATATGCTATGGGATGGGGGGTGGGGTCGACAACCTCCCCCACAAAACTTTGAACCCCAAACTAAATAACATTGCCACAAAACATTTAAACACCCAAATCATTTCTTTTAAATTGCTCCGCATAGTCAGCTCTCTCGCGACCTATGTAAACCAATTAACTCACATTTTTAAAGAATTTCCTCGATTATATATATATATATATATATATATATATATATATATATATATATATATATATATATATATATATATATATATATATATATATATATATATATATATATTCGTTGGTATTTTTATAATAATACTATAATTTTAATTTTGGGTTTTTATTAAAATGAAATTTTAATAAAATACACACACACACACACACACACACACACACACACACACACACACACACACATGTGTGTGTGTGTGTGTGTGTGTGTGTGTGTGTGTGTGTGTGTGTGTGTGTGTGTGTGTGTGTGTGTGTATCTATATATCCTTTTTCCCAAGTATATACATACACTATTTTACCTATTCCACTAAAATAGGGTAAATACCCATATGCCCATTTGGGAAAATACAAAAAGAATGAGTTAAACAAATAATAAAATAATTGCAAACCCTAGATGAGGGTATAAATGGAATCCTTAATAAAAGGACATTTTTGTTCATCCATGAGCTTGAGCTTGTCTCCCATGGCTTCCACCTCCTCCTCCTCCACAAATCTGCAAAACAAAAAGAAGAAACAATAAGTCAAATGAAATGAAAAGAGCCTTTCATAACTAAGTTTAGGGTTAGATGGATCCCTAAATCCAAGGGCTCCAAATGAATCCATCCAATGGATGAGATTCATCCCTACAAAAAGTAGGTGGGAAGTGGGTGAGGTAATTTTAAAATTTAAATTGCATGGGTAGACTTTATTTTGGGGCCACTCTAGTATGTGTAGGGGTGTTATTACTTTTCTAACCCAAATGTCTTATTAGAGACCTTTTTATTTAATGCAAGCTTTGACCCCTTTGTGGGTATAATAAAACTTTATTATTTAAATAACTAGACCACAATACCTTTGATATTAATTTGAGAAAGTTTAATTAAGGTTGAATTAAATTGTATTAAAACAAATGGTAGGGGAGCCTAAGTCTTTCTTTAGACTAATTAATTTATTTAATGGTATTGAGAGATTTTTATTATTTTATTTAAAGGGGATCTAAGGGGAAATTAATAATATTAATTTAATGTAATTTTAAAACGAGAAAGTGTGACTGTAAATTTTAACCTTGTGTTGCGAGTAGGTTTTACAAAAAAATATTATTCCATAATTTTTCTAGTTTGACCTAGGTTTGTCTTGGGTTTCGTGTGGGTAAATTTATGGGCATTACAAACCATGCCGAGAACCAATTCAACATTATAAAATTTAGTGGTTTTAAATAATTGTAGTGAGGGTAATCTTTGACCAAATGAAAGAACGAGACAAATTCTCATGGAATATGATTTCAATAGTGTATAGAAGACATGGGTTTCCACACGAGACAGTCACACTATTTCACCTATGCAAAAATTGGTCTCCAAACTAATTTGTTAACATTTTCTTACATACTTTTAGCTTGTGCCAAAATATGAGCTCTAGAACATGTTATGTACTTCCATCAAAGCATAAAATATAGAGGAATTTTTTCGATATATTTGTAAATGATCTCAGTAGACATGTATGCAAAACGTGGAGCCTTACACAAGGCAGTGTGAACTGTTTGAAAGAATGTCTTAAAGAAAAAAACTTGGTTTTTTTGACAATAGGTATTATACAAGGCAACCTCCCATTTTAAGTATTAATCTCACTCCATTGTGTATAAGGGAAAGTTGTTATGTTAGCACCTCCTAGCATAGAAAAAGGATAATCCATTGTTCTTATTATTATTTTACTTTATATCCCTTTTTAATTTCTTATTTTACTTTAAATCCAATTCCACAACATTTTACACCACCTCCTCTAATCGGGAACTTGAAACACTGACATGAGTTTCATATTAGGAGGGGTGTTTTTGACATTATATTATTTTATTTGCTTCATCATTAATTTGTGGAAGCATACACACGACAAACAAGCTATTGACAAAATTCCTCTAGTGGGGACTTCTTTCCTTGGGAGACAATGAGTGTAAGTTAAGAACAAATTAATTTCATAGAAATACCTTTAGATAATTTTAGAAAATATAAAGAGTAGGTAAGGAGCTATATCCCAAACCCTTTTCTAGTGTTCTTATTCATACATATCTGTAGGCAACATGGATGAGGGGTCAAAAAAATTCAACAAGTGTTATTTTATTACTCCACACCTATCATTGATAATTATGTGTGCATATTTTATGTTCTTTCCATGCTAGTTATATGTAGAAAACTCCAAACCCTATCAAATCTACTCATATTAAACCTTTTTGGATGTGAATGTATTTGAACATGGGTGGAGGACTACTTTTTTAAGGGTATTTGTGGCACTTGAGGGAATGTGTTGTTTGTTTTTTTTAAAGAAATTAGAAATGCACTAAAGGTGGAGGAATTCTTATAGCAATCCCATAAACCATTTGAAAGAATACGTGAAGGAAGTGTGGTCTAAGGGACCACTATAACACTTTTTCCATACACTTTCTCCACATGGACAACTAAAAATACCCATTTCTTTTTTAAAAAATCCACTTAAAGATGTGAGCTCTTGTACAAGAAATATTGAAAGTGGGTGTTTATAAGAAGTGCAAAATGTTGTGGCATACTTAAGGCATGTGAAGTATTTGATGATATTCAGCAGACAAATGTAGCCTCGTGGAATGCTTAAATTTGGGATGTGCACAAATGGTTTTGTTGAAGAAGCTTTAGAGATGTTTGAGTAAAGAAACGTGGATGGGTGTTCTAGGTGCATGCAAACCTTTCGACGGAATTCCTAGAAGAGGGATGAAGCTTTTTGAAATGCGAGTAAACCTTTCTCGGAGAACCTTGTGTACTGCGAACCCAAATATTTTATAGGTATGGTCTCCTTACATTTATCTTTATAATTTTCATATAATTTGGTTCTTCATTTACAATGTAATAGAAATAGTAAACCATTGGATAAGTATACAATTGGGCCTCTTAATTAGAATGTTAGTGCGAAAAACAAACCCCACCATGTAATTACACTACCAATTTACAATTTGACCAGTTATCACGGTTGCTGCAACAACCTTTTACGTTGACAAAACCCGGGTATCAAAATTAAGTTTTCATGTCTATTGGTATTGGCAATAACTAGATGAGATATCAACTAAAATAACCTTTTCCGTCTACATTGAAAATTTAGAAAAATGTAATTTTTAGAGACTTGCAAAGCAACATTTTGAGCCTGTAGAAGAAATTTCAAACATTGTATGTGTTGCATGTTATGAGAAGAGTAGCATCAAGATTTATACGACCACAATTTATATTTCATACTCTCTTCACCACTCCTCTAGGATCCATGTTACCCCCTTTAGAACTTTTAGGAAGGTGTTAAAAATGAAAAAGTTGGGTTTAGTTTTGGTGCCGTTTGGACTGTGGTTGCGAAATCACATAACCCATGATTTCTTACAAGTGGATGGTTGAGGCGGTTAATGTGATTCATCAACCATGGAGTCATCCCAAAGTGTGGGAATTTTCAATAGGGATAACCCTTCGAGAGAATTTTGACTTCCTATTCTAACCTAGTGCCAACTACTCCAAAGTGCGAAGAGTTGTAGATCTAACCCTAATATGAAGTTTTCCCAAGGAGACAGAGTTAGATAAAATGCATGAAAATAAAAAAATACTCTAAAGGAAGGTGATTCACCATAATGATGTTGAAAAATCTACATGATAAGAACAACACAACTAGAATCTTGCAATGAAAACATAATAATACACAATAACCTTGCATGGAATAAAATATTAGAAAGATGCAATAACATAAAAGAGCATTTGAAACATCCACCGATCTGATTTTGTTTCTCTCAAAGTTGATACAATACATCACATTTACAGCCAAAGGCACATATTTTGGATTACAATGTCCAAGATGGAGATTTAGAATCTCCACAAAATTTCTTATAGACAAGAAGAAGAAGGGATGGTGCAAAGAAAAATTATCCAACATTAGAACAATTCCCCTCATTACAATTTATAGAAGAATATTTAAAGAAGAGGAGAGAGAAGAATTCAAAATCTTTCTTCAAATAACCAAAAATGTATTGAATTTACATGCAACAATGATGGGTACCACTACAAAACCCATCCCTCCATGTACTTTTCCTTCTTGGGAAATAAAAGAAGCCCATACCTCATCATTGTGTTAAGTGAGAAACCTAGAACCCCCTCTAAAATGGAGGATGATATTTCTTCATTTTGAATAAATTTCCCTTGTTGTGTAGAGGACTATGATATCTTTCCGAAAATTCCTTTCTTGTGTGAAGCTAAGCTTCCAATCAAAAGTTATGGCCATTTGAAGGTGAGGGTGTCATTCTACAAAAAAGTGAGCTATTGAACTTCATTTTTAGAGTTTGAAATTGCTTGCAAACCTCCAAAACTAAAATTTCAGACATTCATACATTTTTACTTTAGAGGTTGATGTTACTATTCATCTTTTTGGGTGTGTGAAACCTCTGAAACTCCAAAGTACGAAATTTAGACTTTGGGTTTCGGCTTTGAGTTGTGATTTTTGTGTATTGGGGCTTCAAAGTTCCGAAAATCGAAACCACGAAGTCTAGAATTTTGAATTCAGGTTTTAGAACTTTCACCTTTCGAATTCTCACCGCTTCAACCCTAAATCAAACCTCTAAAAGTGGGACCTCCGAAAAGCTGAAATCGGGACCTCTAAAAGTCTATAAAATTTTGTCGCGTTGACCCCAAAGTTAAGTTTGACCTCGAAATCCAAAACCTTTTAGACTTTTAAATTTTAGGATTTTGGGAATTTTACTAATTCCTTTTCAGGATTCTCTCCACCTCAACTCTGAAATAGACCCCAGAAATCACTCCATGCGTTGACCTCAAACTCGGTGTTGACCTCCAGTCCAAACTCTTTCGACTTTTGCATTTGAGACTTTCGGAGTTTTGGCTTACGTTTTTCGTGTTCCTCGGTGAAGACCCCGAATCTACGAAACTATGAAATCCCTAAGTCCAAAATTTGTACTTCAAGTTTTGGAATTTTCCATTCAATTTCCCCCACCTTGTCTCTGAATGCCAATTTCCCAAAGTCTAAAAACTTTGGGCTTAGGCCTCCATTATTTCCTTCTACTTACTAAGTGGGTTACTTGTTTGTATCAGTTCTAATTCCTTCATATCTTGACTTAGCTGATCTACTCCTTTCTTTCTCAAGATCTGATATCCTTCGACATTGCCTCACCCATTCCTTTGCTAACCTTACATTGCCATTGGAAAACCCACGTGTAACCTGACTGTCTAATATCAAAACGTAAGCTCCATAGTGAATGAATCCTGCATCGATCTATGTGCAAGGTCGTGTTGTTCAATTTTTCCTGAGGGGAAAAAAAGGATAACAAGACCGTTAACAACGAAATGTTTGTCTGCCTTCGCAAACCTCTAGTGTTTTTACTATATAATTGCATCAAACTTTCAATTTGGGTAAAAACACATTCCTGACTAGTTTGGAAAGAGGGTTTTGTAGGCCTCTAAACATTATTGACTAAGTCAAGATAGAATGATTATGATCATTGGCTCCGAGAAACCTTGCCACCAATTGTAAATTGTTTTCTAGTTCTGAATTCCATTAGTTCTGTGAATTCTTGGTATATAGGAGGACATGTAGAAATTTATCCATTGTGTATTTTCTCATCGGAAGACAATTTTTGAACGTGGTTTCTTAGCCTTCGAGCAAAAATGAGACATTTTTGCAACTAGTAGAAAAATGTAAAATAAGGTCATAGGACCTAGCCAAGACATAATAAACCATTGTGATTTTTTAAAAATGTATAAGTAACTGTATGAAACTCTCCTGTGTGGCTTGTGGTGTGAAATGTAACTTTTGGAAAAATAGTGTTTCTCTCTCTTCCCTATTTTTCTCTCTCCTTACTTAAGAAATGAAGTGAAATGAAATAAAATGAATATGTCTCTAACCCTCTCTTTTTGAGTGTAAATTATTATTATTATTATGTAAATGGAAACTAAAAACATTAATTATACTAGATTTAGGTGGATGTCATGCAAATTATTTATCGTTGATTTCATGTTCACTTGGTTTTGTAGGATGCAAATAAGATGGGAAAATGGTGTGGTTGTAATTCATTTTGTATTATTTTAATTTAATAATGTCAAAGAAAAAAAAAATGTATTTCTAGGTCATAGTAAAGACTTATTATTGAAATTTGGTAATATGAATGAGATACTATTTTTAGGGGTGCTTTGGGAAATGTGCATTTAACTATAGGTGTTATATTGATTCAGATTTAGGTACGGTAAAATAAGGCGAGTTGAATATATATGTTAAATGAAATTATAGAGGATAATTCATCATTTTGCGAAGTTTTACAAGGTTTATTATCCAATTTTTGTAATATTTTTAAGATGCTAGTGTTTAAGGGAAATGTTTTGTAATGCCCACATTTTACACACACAAATACAATAGTAAAAATACCAGGGATAATTTTTTTGGCTTACATTTCTCCCTAAAAAATACCACAAGGGATCTAAGAAGAGAAACCGAACATCACAAAAGACACTTACATTATTCATCGACTCACATAGACACACGACAACACCATATACATGTCAATGCTAAACTTTCCCCAATGAATGAATACTAGTAATGAACCCACCAAAAGAAATGGACCCAAGGATTGGGAAAACCATAACATAACATTACTAGGATTACAACTTAGTTATGATTATCATTCCAATAACATTATTATGCAAGGATAATTTTTTTCTATAGATTCTTAAATTCATTTCACGTTTAATTAACAGTTCAACCATTTATGTTGGCTCTTTATCTCTTCCAATAATCCCCATAACTTAGAAAATTATTTGTGATTTCAAATTGCATGTAAAGTTCTTAATTCTCTCGTTCTTATGTTAATAATATTCTTCACAAATGTTTATTCAATATTTAAATTTTACCCTTGCCACACATGTGAATCTAACGTGACAAAAAGAGAGAAATCTTAGGATTTATGGGTGATTTAGATTCAAGATACCATTCTCCCATAAACTTTTTTTGATGATGGTTTCATTATTTCCCTATCGTAGCTGAGAGCTTTCCAAAAAGTCCTTTCTTGTGCAAATCCAAGCTTCCAGTCAAAAGTTATGGCCATCGAAGGTCAATATGTCATTCTATAAATAATGACAGTGATTGGCTCTAATTTCGATTCAAACAGATGAAACCTTTGAAATCCTAAAAATAAGACTTTCAAACATTTTGGTTTCAAAGATTGCACTACTATTCATTCAAAAACTTTGGTTGAGAGTCTTGAAACTCCAAAACACAAAAGTCCAAAATTTTGTAGAATTTTGAAATTTGGAATTTCGGAGGTTGAGTTGTGATTTTTATGTTTTGGGGCTTGAGAGTTCTGAAACTCCAAAACCCAAAAGTATGAAATTTTAGACTTTTGATGTTTGGTATTTCAAACTTTTACGATCCCTTTTGTTCTCGCTCACCAAGATCGTAAAACCACAAACCCAAAATCTTAAATTTCAAACTTTCGAGTTTTGGGTTTCAAAATTTTCCTCCATTTTTCCAACTTCACACTCTGAGATCCCAGAAACTTGAAAGTCTAAAATTTTGGAGTCTTGGAGTTTCGGGTTTCAATTTTTTTCCATTTTTCTGAAATGGCCGTTAAAACCTCTCAAAACCCAAAAGTCTAGAATTTCGACTTTGAGTTTTGGACTTCGATTTCGGACATTTATGATCCATTTTCGCCACTAAAATCTCTCAAATTCGAAACTCTTTACCTCCGAAGTCTAAAGATTTTGGACTTCAGAGCTTCTTCTTTTCCTGAAATTCTCTGCAATTTTCTTAGCCCGTTGCTAACTTTATACACCCAACTTAAAAATGCAAGCCTCCATGGCTGAATAAACTCCTCCATTTTCGCTATGTGTAAGTTATTTTTGTCCAATTTTTCCTGAGGAAAAAATGGATTACTGAAAACTAAGGAGATAATTAACAAGAGTTAAGTCATAGTTCACCATTTTCACAAGCTCCATTTTTTTAGCTAGATCCCACATGGAAATCATCCGATCATGAAGTTGATTTCTATATCTAACTTTTTAATACTTGGTAGTCTACTAGGATCCTAAGAAGTCCTAATTCCACTTACACCTAATAGTTTTACAATTTCGTTCTGGCCGTCGGGTTTATGACAATAATGCTAAAAATACCAAACATGATGGTAACACAAACTAGGGGTCTTGTTTTCCTAATCTAGGAGGTTCCATAAAGCACAAGATTTTATGTTCGTTTAACAATTTCAATTTAATTTGGGCCTACAAAAATAATTTTCCAAACTTTCAAGAAAAGTGTTTTCCCTCAAATTGAAGGTTCTAGGAAATTGTCAAGTAAAAATACTAGAGCATTTAGTTGTCCAGATTCAAAAGGAAAGCTGAATATGAAACCCAACTTTTCAAATTTAGTAGCTTCCTACAGCTACAAAATGGTGTAACAGGGCTCCTAAAAGGGCATAAAAAAATCACAGAAGATCATTCAAGGTCGATTCAAGGATTAAAGTGACTCCTCACATAACAAGGTACACGTAGGAAACTTAACATCTTCTTTCCAGAGTTATGAGGGTTATTTTACATGTCTTAGAAATCGTGATTTATCTATTTTAAGAAGGGAGCGGTCAACATATTCATAGGGAAACTCAACTTCAACTTGTTAATACAAACAAGTACTTGTATTAAACTAGTTTAGTTGGAAAGTTTGCTTGTGATAAAAAAGAAGTGAGGGTTTAAGTCCATTATCTACCAAGGAATATTGGATCTTGTAAGTTACGTTATAACGTTTTATTGTTTTAAAAAAAGTTTATTTAATACAATCAAATATACGAAAATCCTTGATTTAAAATTTTTATTCCATTTACAAAAGAAAAACTAAAGAAAAAAATTTATGAGAGATGAAACATGCACGGAATGATGAGCGAAGTGGGTTTGAGGGATCCAGGATAACAACACCAATTTTTTCACATCACCTCTAAGAGTGGCTATCCACGGCTATCCGTATTCAGGTGGAATATATCCAAGTGTTCCCACAAGTGATTCTCATTGAGCTATCTTTAGCTCACTATCCTAGTCCAATATCACACTTCCACCTGACCCTTCATAAAATAATGGTGAATAAAACCTAAGTTGGAGTGCGAGGTTGAAAAAAGGTTGAGCTAGTGTGAAATAGAATAGAGGAATAATTATGGAAAATCCCAAATAGAAGCTTTGAAAATAGAGCTCAAAAGCTAATAAAATGGAAGTAGTGGAAAAAACCTCATATGACGACCATAGATAAAGAGAAAATACAAATAAACCTACCATAGACCCATTTCTAGGATTATTTATTCAAATCATGCATAGGGATATGAACAATGAATGAGTTAATGGAAGAGAACTCAAGAATGAGCTCGATGAGCTAATACCCGGAAGTCAATCGACAACCAATGGAAACCCATCATACAATAATGCACAGAGCACCCCATGGTAAGCTAGCAAAAAATCCATTCCATTACCGAATGAGCTAGGATGAGAAGTTAGTCATGGAGAAAAGAAAAAGCCAAAGTGGCTGAGTTTTTCAAAAACTAGCGGAAATTAATTTAGATCTGAGTACTAAAAATGAGTCATCATTGACTATATCATAAAACAAGAGCTTCATGGTGACATAAGTGATGGAAAAAGTATCAGTATAGATAAAACTAGAACTTCAAGCAACTAATGGTGTCAAATTTGGTATAGATCTCGAGAAACCACCTCCTATGGCAACAATGGTGAAAAATTTCCCTTGCCTATTGAAGCTTCCATGTATGCATACATGTCTACAAAACATTTGCAACCAAAATTTTCTAAAATTCATCGATCATATGCTTGGTTGAATTCCATACCCTATTCGGAGGTAGCATTTTGACATAGGATGGGAGAATGCGGTAAGGGCAGGAGGCTCTACACCTATGAGTTTATTTTACGGAAAGTTTCAAAGCCTTGTTATCACAAACCTTTTTTTTGAGAAACACGACACAAAAAAGTCATGAGACCAACAAAAATTGGCACCAGGAAAGAACTCCCACTCCTCAAGCATGCACCCATGTTCATGCATACATATTTGTCGGGGCACTAAATTTTCTCTCTACAACTACCCAAACAAAGATAAATTTACAATGTGATGTTGATTTTTACGCATTGGATCTTAAATAAGGTGGTTGAATTATTATGTAAGGATAATTACAAGTTGGAATGCCTTTTGGATGAGTCATTCTCAATACCACCAATGATGGATCCCGCCACATGTAAAAAGTCCTGGCACTCACTTCCTCATACCACTCGACCACATCATTTCCCTTTTTTATTAATTTAATTTAATTAATTAATTATTATTTTTATATGGGCCACCAAATCTCCCTTCCCTTATAAGAGCATCATCCTGCTGCGATGTAATGTCAAAGTTAGAAGAGGGTACTCTTAGGTAAGAACAATCGCGACTAATGTCACCGAAAAAGATGCGTGTTGCTAAAACATGACCACAAGGGAGAAGGAGAGGTTTGAAAATTTCTAAATGTTACGTGAAGATTTACAATATTAAATTTACATTATTATTTAATTATTCTTTTCCTTTAACGGTATTTGTTAATCTCAATTTCTTAATATTAATTGTTTGTAAAATTTTATGTTTATTTATTTTTCTTTGTGGGTGCCCAACAGAAACTAACATCACAATACCACATCAGCACCAAATGTAATACTAATGGTTTACAAGGCAACATGATATGTACCTTTACGAATATATCACATCACCAGAACTCAACCAAACCATAGAAAGGAATGTACATGCTCCATAGAACATTGTACTTGTCACACATGTCCATGACACAAAAGTACTCGTATCATAAGAAATATACAAAAACATGGAAATCCCAATAGGTACACATAAGAAGGTTTCACAAACTCAAGACCATACTACAGTTACATAGGGTCAAGATGGAAACAAAGTAATACCAACAATGAGGAGCATCAATCCTCAACATCACAAAACATAACTAGACTCACAAGAGTACACATAAATCATAACACCAACACCATACACCTCCCAAAACATCACAAAACAACTCCATATACCTCCCAAAGCATCACCAACATCTACATATGCCTCCCAAAGCATCAAAAACAACAACATATACCTCTCAAGCATCACAAGACAACTCCATATACCTCCTAAAGCATAATTAGACAACTACATATACCTCCCATGCATCACAAAAATATCCATATACCTAAAAGCATCAATCACATGCACACAATTCTCTTTTGCCTCCCTCAAGCAATAAAATAAATATAAATTTTCCTTTTCACTCCCCAAAAGAGGCAGGTCACCTTATCTCCCTAGCTGCATAGAGTCTAGATACATGTAACCCAGGTGACATAATAACTCGTGGTTTGAAAACCTACTACTTATCTCGTAACTCATTGGGGTGTAACCCAACACAACGAAGTGGGTGCATAGGTTCCACCACTCCATGATGAATCTCGTGACCCTATCCCAATACATTATGACATGAGAACCAACATAAAAATCCATTAAAATGCAAAGTGGAAAAATCCAAAGCCTAGGGCTAGGCTATAAAACGTTAAAAATTGGTACATAAATTTAAGAATAAGAAAAGAAAATGACTAATTATCCATAGTTAGTGTAAAAATCTGCATGTTAGTACAACAACCAAATAAATTCCCAAAATATAAGAGCATGAAAATCATGAAAACTGTTGGTTCTAGCAAGAAAAAGGAAAGTGTTTAATTTACTGAATAAAATACATGTAGAGAAATACAACATCACAATAACTATGTGGCCTTATACAACCACCAAAGGGGTACTCAACGAGTTGCTGGCACTCAAACATCGAGCCTCATCTCATAAAATAACATATCAAATAATACAATTGTCATCCTCTCTGTCTGAATCATCCCACCACCACTTTGACAAGGCTGAACATAGTCAAAATTACATAGGTTATATTAGTATCCAAATTTGTTCTCCCTTTCAAGCTGATCAACAACACAGATTGGACATGGAGCTTAGAGACAGATAGATCATAGTGTTTGTCATTTTGTAGCCAGGGATGAGATCTAACTGGCCCTTTGTTACTCAAATTTATGGAGAGATGGATAACACCTTTAAGAGGATTTGACCTATCCTCACTACTTTAGGTCATGCCTCTTCAACCAGGGTGAGAGGAACCTTAGTGTAACCTCTGTTTGATGAAGGAGATGGAGATATCCTTCGTTTGGACAAATTTTATGAAGAAAACCTTGGGAAAATATGGTCAATACAACATAATTTAACTCTTAAGAGTTGACACTTCTAAACGATGGAGATACGTTCAATACAAGGCTAAGGTTATTGAAGACATTAAGAAATCCTGAGTGTTCTGCATATTTTAGTAAGTAGATTTTATTCCTTTGTTGATATACAGGGAAAATAGGGGTAGTTCAAGATGGATCAATGGTTTTTGAATGATTTTGGTGGGAGATGAAGTAGGATAAAGTTGATTATTCTAGATCTTCAAAGGGACTTCACAACAATGAACAACTCAACAACATAAAACTTCAGAATAGTCAAGACATTCCTTCAAAAAGAAGGTGTGCTTCAACGGAGGCCAAAATCAACATGTTTTCACATAATCTTTGAGACTCTAACACAAAGGCTCGAATTAAAAGACTCAATTAAACATGAAAATATCTTATCAATCATGCCTAAGGTACACCCAAAGACTTACAAACAATATTTATCAAAAAATCACAGTGAATTGATTTTAAATTTGTTTATCTCATCCAAGATGAAGGCTCTTCTTGAAATGAAATTTAAAATACCATTAAACTCTCACAGGGACAAGATCCTCTATGATTTCACAAAGATTTCAATGTAAGATTGCAATAGGAACAAAAGAGAGTATTTTCAGACATTCAGAAACAAAAGCAAACACAAATTACTAGAGACTGGCCATAAATTAATTTCAAAATTTCTTAGATTCATCAGCAGGGGGAAGCTTCTAGATCAATCTCAATGTTTTTCAATAACTATACATCTGTAACCAACTTGACATGATAGAAAATCTAACACATAAGAAAATAACACATTATCTCACTTTTGTCTCTCATGAAGATGGATTTCTCAAATTTTCTCTTAAGAATTCAACCTCTGACCATTTGCAAGAGTATTATCATTGCATTTATACATTTTACTCACTCAATTTTCCCCCAAAAATAAATAATATTCGAGGGACCTTTGCTTGTTAAAAATTTGCTTCAAAAGTGACGTTTAAGAAATTCAGATCCGAAAGCTACCAGGTGGAACAATTGTGAACTGATCACATTTCTTGGGCCCTCAACTAATGAATAGGATGCCATGCCATAACTTTTTGGAAATCCTTCTAATCATTCTAATTCTATCATGCGAGAAATCCCCTTTTTAATCATTTTCCGAGACTCTGCATAGCTAGATATGACAGGTAATCTTTTTCACTCTCGAGGAAACACCTTTTTCATATTTTGCACCTGCACTTTCATCATTTCATCCCTTTTCCCTCTCTTTCCTCTAAATTCTTCCCCACATCCATCTCCTCTGGTAATTCTCATTTTTTCAAGTGCCTGAGCAATTCCAACTTCAAAATATTGACCTTAATGATCCTTGGACTCACAATTTAAGTTCCAAATCCATCAAATGGTACTTTACAGACAGAGATGACAAGGAATTTCATCAAAAATGATGAAAAATAGTGCGTATTTACATCTCCAAGAGTCTTGGAGAAAAATGGTGGAAAAATAGTTGAAATACACATCAACCATTGATTCTGCCCCTTTTCCCTTTTATATCATAGCCATCCACGTGTTTCCTTGGCACAACTGCAAAGGAGAAACATAGAGGCAAGTCCAACACAAGAGTGGGCCTTCCACGTGCCATGGGTCAAAGAAAAACACCTTTTGGCATTTGAAAAGTATCGAGTGTAAAAGAAGCCAAGTGGAAACCTCCACATGTTTAAATGGCACATTTTGAGATGGTCCGCAAAAGCGAGAGACCCAAAAAAATCACTGGGATCAACATGTTTCTCTGTTTAGCGTATTTTTTTTAAACATTTGAAGGTTCAATGGAAGGTGCCATGTGTCTAGGGTCGAGACATTTTTCTTTGGTTGTTGAAAAGTATCAACAAATAGCGAGTGAATGTGAAGCCTCCAAGTGTCCTCTTGGTGCTTCTTCAAAATAAAACTTAGGTGTCGGTCCCCAAACAAGAACGGTCCCTCCACGTGTCTCAGGCCTTTAGAATTTTTTTGAAAATTCTAAGAATGGGAAGACCCAACGGAAGCCTCCACATGTCTTCATGGTGCAACTTCGAGATGATGCCCAAGAGCGGAGACCTTGAACAAGCACGCACTCACCATGTGCGCTAGGCCTTAGAAAATTCCTTTGAAAGGTTTAAGGATAAAGTGGAGCCGGCGGAAGCCTTCACATGTCTCTTTGTCACCATTGTTAACGTGGGACCACGAGGCGATCCTCAAATGAGCGCCAACCCTCCACGTGGACAAATTTTTGGTTGAAGCAAACCTTAGAGTTTTTAAAGTTCCCCGCCAAGACGCATCTAACCAAAAAGACCAAATTTCCATTGATGCTGAGAAGTAAATTTGACCAGGAAAAATACACCCGTCAAACCGTAAAATGCAGGAAAATCACCATTTGAGCCCAAAATGAATCTTTCTTCAAGGATAGAGAATTTGGAAATGTTATAAGGCTCAAATATGATCCTTTGAGCTACATCCAATCATGTTTCCATAGGTATTTGGGACAAAAATGACAGGGACAACAAAACGTGACTGTGGAAAACGAGAAGGAAAGGAAAAACCCGAGTTTTACGCCCAAGTTATAGACTCTTTCAGATGGAAAGAGGAACGAAAAACAAATTTTGTACCTTTAATTTATCCTCAACCAAGGAAGGGATTGATCATGGTAACAAAATGGAGGATAGAATCTTCAAGCACCAATACAAGGAGATAGAAAGCATGACAGAGGCTGCAAACTGAGGAATTTCAAGTGACAAACGGGGTGAGACTAATTTGAGTAGTAACAAGTTGAATCCATACAATAACCATAGCGGGAGAGAGAAGGGAGTATAATTCTCCATCTACTGACCCTAAGGTGTCTGTGAAAAAAATATGCATGACACCCATTGAGAAAGTACCATACATACAAAACCAACAAATGTGGGCTTTCACCCTATGTAATACTCCACATTTTATCTCATACTTGGCTAGAATGACTTGTCAATGGTACAAATTTCCTCACTCCAAACATATATATTTTACTAATTTCCCATAGGGTCGGTTAGTATAGGGTCCACAACATAACACATAACTACATGACTAACACAATTGTGAATCACACAAATCAACCATAGTGTTTTACACAAGGTATATATACATGGAATAAAAAAATCATTACTTTCACAGGTTATGATACATCTCACTACCACATTTTACAGCTAAAGTGTGATCACTATACAATAAGCATCATACGCTTACCATATGCACCTAAATCATGACATGAACTATCACATATTACATGAATTAGACGTATGAGGAACACAATTTCTAACAAGACAACATATAGTCAATTGCAATTAGAACATGGTGGCACACACTATTCATCATAACACGGTGATGAATTCACGATATAATCTAATTCAATTTACACCAATTTTTTTATTCAATACATATTAATACACATTCATATCGATAATGCCAAAATGTTCCAACACTCCGCAATTCACAATAACATTTTTTTTCACATACACAAAGGATATACATCACACGTGAACTCTCCATAGAATCCACAAAAATAAGAGAGAATACTCTCATCATAAGCACATCAACATGATAACAATACACACTATGTGACATACACAACATGTGCGTTCACAATATCACAATTACAACATAATTCACATAACGCTTATATAACATTACTCTTCTAGTCTTTACAATCACCATTGAAAAACCATGAGAACAATATTTCCCGAGAGGTTTGAGAGAGTGAACCTCCTCTTTGATACCAAGTGTAATGCCCACATTTTACACACATAAATACAACAATAAAAATACCAAGATTACAAAGTAAGTGGAATGTTAATTTTGGAACAACAAACAAAGTTACAGATTATAGTAGTTGAAAGTTCATTACTAAAGTTGTAGGTATTTTAAGGTTCTTTCCTTCATGATTAAATACATCCAATTATGTTATTGAGTTGTTTAGTTCATTATACAATCCATACATAAAAATGAAATGTAGAAAGAAGTACACAACTCAGTTCTAGAATTTGATATTTTATTCATAAAGGATTTAAATGTTTCCCACACAAGCCGTGGGATGTAACTCAAAATAAATTCATAACTACTAAAGTAGAAGGTACATGTGCATGAAAAGAAAAGTAAAGGAGTATGAAAAACCCATCATTGCCTTGGGTTTCTTTCATCTTCGTTGCTCCACTTCCAACTCCATCTTTACTTCATCTTCATCCTTGTTATCCACATTGGCATTGTACCTAAGAAACAAAAGAAGAAGAATATCAGTCACAAGCTCAAGGTTTTGATCCATATTCTTGTACTATCTAATTTTGTGTAGATGGATCTCCTGACATCAGGAGGTATGAGTTACAGGCATAAGATACATCAGAGACAGATACAAAATTGACAAGAGTAGTATTCTACATCAGCTCATATGATTCCCGAAATCATTTCAGAAAAGAAAAGATAAAAGAAGAAAACTATGGAACATGAGAGAGGCCAAAAACCCTAAATATTTTCTAACTATTTCTTTAAGTGTTCGTGCACAAAGTAGCAGACTTGAGAGTATAAAGTTTTGTGAAATAATTACTATGCAGAAATGAAATACTTGCTGAAAGAATCTACATGATACAAATTTATGAGTTGTCCTAGAAAAAGGAAGATGCAGATAGAAGATGTATAATAAGAAAAGCATCAAGACACTTTGAAATCATAAGTGATGAAGTAAGTTACAAGAAACAATTCTTAATGGGAAAAATTCTTCATCATGCATAGAAAAACATAGGTGTATCAATATATGCTTTCCTATAAGGAGCCATTGAGAAGCTAAATACAGATAATGATAAATTTGCAGTATTATGGTTTATTGGGAATCTGAAACATGAATCAATCAAATGTGAATCAAGTTGTCTCAACACTAGTTAGAACAGAAGCATAAAATTTTGCAATACAATTACTTCAAGACATGGTGAAGAAAAGAAAACATTCAGTCAACTACAACAATTACAAACTCAAA
This sequence comes from Taxus wallichiana var. yunnanensis, assembly GCA_018340775.1. Lineage (NCBI taxonomy): Eukaryota > Viridiplantae > Streptophyta > Pinopsida > Cupressales > Taxaceae > Taxus > Taxus wallichiana. Next base: position 578,790,854 of record CM031236.1, read on the forward strand.
TAGAAAATCAAGGTTCACCAACAATAAGTGAAAAAATGGAACAAATTACCAATTTCTCAGTACCATTTTGTCTTCCAATGAACATATACAACTAAGGAAGAGTTTAGGTCTATTATTAAATAATTTGGAAATGATAGAAATGATAGAGAGCTCACCTAGCTAGAGGAATTAATAAAGTTCATAGTCGATCTAAGAACTACAATGCAAATGCAACGTTTTCAGCTAAACATAGTTAAGGCTAGTCAATTTTATCAAGAAAAGGATAAGATGCCAAGCCATTACCACATATCTAAGAGATCAGCCATATCCTAAAGTCAACATAAGTAAATAGTAATGGATTAAAATTTATCTTCATATTCAATAGAATGTATGAGGATACAAATTCTATCAAAAATAGATACAACTATTCATAAGAAAGGTAACTTTTCCATATGCAAAAATTGGTGCTCATCAAGAAGGTTACTACAAGTACAAGAACAAATTACAAATTCTCAATGGATCATAGAGGTTGGATAGATTTCATGGAGTTACATCAAAGATCAACTAATCTGTTGAAGAATTTGAGTTTTTAAGCTTTAGATGGTTCAACTTCATCAAATCCAAATAAAGTAAAGCTACAAGAATAGAACAACTTATGATGAAAAGAGAAATGATACAAGTAAAACTATTTTTAAAAACATAATAAATCACCAATAAAAGTTTCAAGATCTCATGAAAGCACCCATCCGAAATTAAAAGTGCCAATCGAAACAAGTTACAACGGGTTTATCAACTATAGACTCTTCATAAAGATATAAATTCAATAAAGGAAAAATATGTAGAACTCCTATGGAATTCAAAATGGATACAATATGATACGAAGAAAATTATAGGTGTACAAATTCTAAGGGAGGCACATTCATTTTGAACAAAACCATTAAATATAGTTTTCAAGATGAAATAAGTACACTTATGTAGTACAGAAAAGAGAATACAAGAACTAGAATATTTATCAAGTATTCAGAGACATTAACCGAGGCAACCAAACAAGATCATTATAATATTGCATAGGGACATTAACTAAGTCAAAGGTACACTTTATATATTATATCCAATTGATTAGCATACATCAAGAGAAATTACATTTTACAAAAGAAGCTTCAGTTACATATGTAAATTCTTGAGAAAATAAAAATAGGTAACAATAGAAGAATCTTGAATGACCAATTGCCACAATACATGGTATAAGAACTACTCATTGCATGTCGTATAGTTTAATATCAACAATATCCAATATAAACCTCCATCATAAAAAAACACATGATAACGAGGTTAAGAGAGATCAGTCAATCGAAAGATTCAACATTGAACCAAGCCAGCTAAATTGTAACATCAAAGATAAATGCAATGATACTGATTCATTACGAAAGGAAGAAATCACTATAGGCAGCCTCATGTTATTCCAGTGTTAACAAATATTTTCAAAAACTAGCAATTTTAGAAACTCTTGAGTTTAGAAAGAAAACATTATACCCAAGAGTACTTTAAGGCTCGAGAAGATATATCGATCAAATGACTACGATGGATAGAAATAAAGATCAAGTTCCTTGAAACAGAGTTACAAAGTGGTGAATGTAGCGGTATTGATAATGCTAGATTCGAGGGAAATTTTCAAAAAATGTAAGATATGATAAATAAAAAAGCCGAAACAAAGCTCAAAAAATTCATCAATAGCGGTCACTCCGGTGAAACATGAAATGGAGTAAAAAGAATTGAACTTCAAATCAAAATATTGGCAAAATACAGAGCTTAAATCTTACAGAATAAAAGCAAAATATGTATTATTACGGGTTATAACTCAAAAGTTTACAGTACAATGTAGAACGTCTAACTTATTCTATAGAGGAACTCAAAATATGATCTTGGACTTACCAGATTTTGATCGGGTTTTCAAAACCCTTGTGCGAGCCAAAATTCAAGTACACGAGATCAAATTTAAAGCTTGAATTACCGAGAGGACACGAAAAAAACAAAATATTTCAAATTTTCAGTTCTAGAGAAGTAAAAATGATAAGAAAGGATTTTACAGTGCTCAAAGACAATCACGAATTTACCTTCTTCAGGTTTCAGGTGACACAAAGAAAAGAATGAGCTCGAAGATTCTTGTTCGTGGTGGGTAACTCTGAATAAATCTAACACAGAGCTCGAAAGGAGAAAAATAAAATAACGACAGGAGCTCGAAGTTACAACAACCCACTAGACACCCGAGAATGACAAACAATACTCCCACAAAATTTCAAATAGATGACCTCTTTCCACAAAATGTACTACAATTTTGAGTAGTCAAAGAATGGAAGTCAAACTTACAAAACCATAAAGAGCTTCATAAAACTAACCTACGTAGGAAAACCAGCTCCAAAGACAAAGGTAATGGTGACTAAAATTTTTAGGATTCATCCTCCAAAATGGGCATGCATGTGAAATGATCAAGTTTTGTGTTATAAATAAACTTCACCAACTATCCCACAGCAACCTAACTCAACCAGTGAGTTAAAGATCAACAATGCTAGATCGAGCATACAAAGATCAACAATGCCAATGATGATAACTGAGCCACCCACCAAGATACAAATCAATGGTTAAAGATCAACAAGTACACAAGATCAACGGCCAAGGATCGAGCACAGAGTCACAGGAAAACCATAATCAATGCAACCTTATCCCCTAAAAATATCAATGGTTTAGTATGATCATGTTACAAAGATCAACTGTGTAAGATTAACTTTCAAGTAAAACCTAGCAGCCATCCACATCTACCCAGATCAAGCCACACAAGGACCAACGGTAATGGATTGAGCATAAAAAGATAAACAACCACCATTGGTTCGCAGATGCCAATGAAATGAATGCAAAGTGCCAACAAGGCAAAAGGAACAGTTGAGCATCATGGCAAAGGAGACCAGCCCCATTGAAATAAATTCATTTCATTGACCTTGGTTAATGTTCTAAAAATATATGGCAAGAATAATCAAATACTGACAACCAATAAAAATTTAAATGTATTATGACCATGAGCAAATCAAGAGGGGCCCTTTTCAAAATATAATTTTTGATCAAGTATATGCCAACCAAGTCAAGATAAGACCACATTACCTCATATTTTCCAAAATAATCCTTAATTTTTTCAAAAGGTGGCCAATGCAAGAATAATATCAGGAAAGTGTAGCATCATGGTGGTCCCCACAGAGAGGAGGAAAGGAAAGTTTACCATGCATGGTCAACATCAAGATCTCACAAGTGGTCCCCACTCATTGGATGAATTTGGTAAAGTGTTAAAATAAAAGAACTATTTTTCTCACACAGGGAGATGATTCTTGCATGTGCATCCAAAAGGAGAATTAACGAATGCCAAGAATATAATTCAACGGATAAAACACTAAGGAAAATGTCACATTGATCAATTGAAGACAATTTCCACGTCTTTGAGAAGACTAGCTCATCAAGTAAAGCTTATTATTAGAAAATTTATTTATCCATTTTATTTTTAAAAATAGATCACCAAGTGCGGTTTGACCGAGTTATTTTTGTACTCAAGCCTCATTGTAATTAGCATACTATTTTTATCCTTCTATTATTTATGATTAAAGAGTAAAAAAGGAATGCATGGGAAAGTACAAATCTTATCCTATTTTTTAGGGTAGATAGGATGAAGAAACTTGCTATATATTTTGTGTAATTGCAAGGCACGAAGAGGGTTTTTTTGGACATAGAAATGCTTTGAAGCAAGTTTTACAGTTTTCCCTTTGAATGATAATTGATTTCTTTGTTTATAATTATTTGTAGTATTGTGTATATTATATTAATTCTTGTGAACACCAAATTCCCTGATTAATCATCTTATCTTACACTAAATTTAGTAATTTCTGCATAATATTAGTGTGTATGTTTTCTTGTTGTATTGTTGTGATTTATTACCTCAACACACCAAGTGTTTTGCATAAAAATTTTGCTGAAAAACTATTGGTTTGTGTATCCGAATCCATTCTCAAATTGATTTTGCATGTACTCAATCAAATCCCTCAACACATTTGGTGTATCACCCTGATTTTTAATTCCTTTATAGTCATCTTTTTACCCTCAAAACCCATAAAGATTAGTTTAGGATACATCAAAAGGAACGGCCTTGATCTAGGAGACTCACCTCAACAATAGGTATACCTACATACTTGAGGTGTTTCCGATGTATCTTCGAAAGAGAGAGATCCAGAGAAAGCGTAGAACACCTATAGTCATCTCTTTACAGGGTGCACTTTTGAGAGATAATAACTTCTATGTATGCATATATGTCTACAAAGAATTTTTAACTAAAATATGCTAAAATTATTTTATGATATGCTTGTTTAACGTATATACCATGTTTTGGAGGTAGTATTTTGACACAGGATAGAAAAATGTGGAAAGGGTAGGAGGCTCTACACCTATGAGTGCATTTTCTTGAAAGTTTCAAAGCCTTGTTATCCCAAACCTATTTTTCTAAGAAACCCAACCCAAAACAGTCATGCGACCAACACAAAACTGGCACCTAGGAAACAGTTCCCACACCTCATGGATGCACCCATGAGTTTACATACATATCTACTAGGGCACTAAATTATGTGACTACAACTATCCAAACAAAGCTAAATTTACAACATGATCTTGGGTTTTTATGCATTGGATCTTAAATAAGGTGGTTGAATTATTATGTAAGGATAATGACAGGTTTGAATGCCTTTTGGATGAGTCATTCTCCTTACTGTAATGGATCTTGCCACATGTAACCAATCCACAAAACTCATTGTCTCATGTCACCGAACACATAATTTCCTTTTTTTTTATTAATTAAATTAAATTAATTAATCAATTTTTTTTATAGTGGGCACCACATCTCCCTTCCGTGTTAAGAACATCATCCCCGATATGATGTAATGCCAAGGTTAGAAGAGGATACTCTTAAGAAAGGAGGAAAAATCAACAACTCATGTCACCAGCAAAAAGATACTTTTTGCTAAAGCATGACCGTAAGGGAGAAGGTGAGGTTTGACAAGTTGCAAATGTTATGTGAAGATTTGCGGTTTTTCAATTTACATTATTACTTAATTAGTCTTTTCCCTTAACAATATTTATCAATCTCAATCTCTTAATATATTTTTAATTTAATTTAATTTAATTTTCTTTGTGGTGCCCCACAAAAACTAACATCACAATACCACATTAGGGACAAATTCAACACTAATGGTTTACAAAACAACATGGTATGTACCTTCACGACTATATCACATCACAAGAACTCAACCGAAACACATAAAGGAACATACATTGTCCATAGAACACCGCACTTGTCACACATGTCCATGACACAAAAGTAATCGTATCATAAGAAATCTATAACAACATGGAATTCCCAATAGGTAAACATAAGAGGGTTTCACAAACTCAAGACCATACTACAGTTACATAGGGTCAATATGGAAACAATGTAATACCAACAATGAGGAGCATCTATCCTCAACATCATAGAACAAAAACAGACTCAAAAGAGTACACATTAATCATACCACCAACACCATATACCTCCCAAAACATCAAAAACATTCCATATACCTCCCAAAGAATCACCAACATCTACACATGCTTCCCAAAGCATCAAAACACAACTTCGTATGCCTCCCAAACATCACAAAATAACTCCACATACCTCTCAAAGCATAACAAGACAACTACATATACCTCGATGCATCACAAAAAAATCTCCATATACCTCTAGAAGCGTCAATCACACCCACAAAATTCTCTTATGCCTCCCTCAAGCAATAAAATAAAGATAAATTTTCCTTTTTGCTCCCAAAAGAGGCCAGTCACCACCATATGGCCCTAGGAGGATAGAGTTCGATACGTCTAACCCAAGTGACATAATAGCTCGTGGTTCGACAACCTGCTAGTTATCTATAACAACTTAGGGCATATCCCCACATAAAGAAGTGGGTCCATAGGTTCCATGACTCCATGGTGAATCCCATGACCCTATTCTAATACATTACGACATTAGAACTAGCATAATAATCCATTCAAATTCCAAGTGGGAAAATCCAAAGCCTTGGGATAGGTTATAAAATTTTAAACTTGGTACGAAAATTGGAGACTAAGAGAAGTAAATGAATAATTATCCATAGTTAGTGTAAAATTTTGCATGCAACCAAATAAATTCACAAAATATAAGAACATGTCAATCAAGAAAAATGTTTGTTCTAGTAAGAAAATGGAAAGTGTTGAATTCACAAATAAAATACATTCAGGGAAATAACACATGACAATAAATATGTGGGATTATACAAACACACAAATGGGTACTCAACAAGTTGGTAACATTCAAATATCAAGCCTCAACTCATAAAATAACATATCAAATAATACAATTGTCATCATCTCTGTCTGGATCATCCCGCCACCACTTCAAAAATGCTCAACATAGTCAAAATCACATAGGTTGAATCCATACAATAACTATATTGTGAGAGAGAATTGAGTACCAATCACCATCTAATGACCCTAAGGTGTCTAAGAAACAAAATATGCATGAAACCCATTGAGAAGTACCATACATACCAAATGAACAAAAGTGAGTTTTCATCCTATGTAAGACTCCACTTCATATCTTGTACTTGTCTTGACCGACTAATCAACGATACACATTTCCTCACTCCAAACATACACCTTTTACTGAATTCCCTTAGGATTGGTTAGTGTAGGGTCCACAACATAACACATAACTATATCACTAACACAATGGTGATTCACACAAATTAACCATAACATCTTATGCATGGTATATATATATATATATATATATATATATATATATATATATATATATAGGTATAACACAAACATTACTTTCACGGGTTACAATACATCACATTACCACATTTTGCACCCAAAGTGTGATCATTGTACAATAGGGATCATACGCTCACTGATGCCCCTAAATCACAACATGAACCATCACATATTACATGAATTATACGTATGAGGAACACAATGTCTAACATTACAACATATAGTCAATTACAATTACAACATGGTGGCACACACGATTTATCACAACATGGTGATGACATCACGATACAATCCAATTCACTTTACACCAATTTTTTTATTCAATACATTAATACACATTCATATCACATAATGCCAAAATGCTCCAACACTCCGTAATCCATAATAACATTTTTTCACACACAACAAGGTGATACATCACACGTGAACTCTTCATAGAATCCAAAAAAAGAAGAGATAATAATCTCATCACAAGAACATCAACATGATAACAATACACACTAAGTGACATACACAACATGTGCATTCACAATATCACAATTATTAATACCCTTTGAAAGAACATGATATGCCATACTTTTATTAAGTGAAACCTCCGTGTGTGATGCTAGTTTTAGGGGTGCTTTGGGAAATGTGCATTTAACTACAGGTGTTCTTATAATTCAGATTGAAATAGGGTAAAAAAGGGGGGGATTGGATATATATGTTAAATGAAATTGTAGAGATAATTCATCTTTTTCTAAGGTTTGAAAAATTTTATTATCGAAGATTTATAATATTTTAAGATGCTAGTGTTTAAGGGAAATTTTAATTTAAACATGGGTGTTATCTGATCCCCAAATTTTGTATTGTAAAAGTTGGATAAATATGTTAAATGAAATTGAATTTGACATCTTATAGTGCATTCTCATTGTGAAATTTATGATGAAATATCTAGAGTTTTGTGTTATTTAACTAGCAAATATAGAAAAGAAACCTAAATATAACTCATCAACCTTAGTTTAAAACTTGTGCATATCTACCCTTCTCGCATGATATTTCTTAGCACAGAAGAAACTAAAACCTTAGAATGAACTTAAATATTTACAGCTTGATAACACCTTCTAGCTTAAGTAAATAAGATCCCAAGTTTGAGTTTATTGTCATAGCTTGTATGCTTAGCGACATCGTCGTGAACCCGATGGTTAGGAATGACACTATCAAAATTTGCTTTGAGTATTTTGTTCCCTCCTATGTTTTGTAATCGTGTGTATAGTAATAAGAACATGTTCTCCTAAGGTAGTTCTTCATAGGAAACCAAAATCAAACATAGTGTAAATCCCTCTTGGATCGACACACATGTTGAGTGTTGAAGATCACCAACTAACTTTGGAAGTCACTTGTAAGATTTGGGATCATAAATTAACTTGATAATAAATTTATGTTATCGTTTGGTTTATATGGTGTAATACTAAGACTTAATTGTGAAACTTAACAACCTTTTAATTTATGATCAGTTGTTGAAAATGTAACATTATTATGATGTCTGCTAGAAGGGAAGTGAAATTTAGATCACTCAAATAACTTGTTTAAACCATCTTGAGGTGAGAAAATGGATTCAAATTGTGTAATATCTAATGCAAACCTAAACCCTTTAAACAATGGACTACTCCCTCTTTCTCTCCTACTTTTCCTAGTGTGCAATGGATGCTGCGGTGAAACTACGTGATCATTTTCTTAGAGTTAAATCCCCAAGACATGGACTAGTGGTCACATGAGGATATAAACTTCCTATTAGAAAATAGGTTACATAATTCATTCAAAAGGCATATGAACCTATCTAGATAAAAATAAAATCTCTTAAGTTGGATGTAATATGATACTTAGGAAACCTAACCTACAAAACACAATGAAGTTTGTTGCCACATTCGAGTCTTAAAATCCTTAACTAATTGTTAGAGAATAACGTAGTAAAATTTTAATTGAATCTTGACCTTGGGAACTATAATCAAGGTATTTTATTCCATAGATAGAGTGAAACATGACCTTCCTTATAATGTGATTAAACACTCTTTACGTGGATAAAGAACCTAATTTGTATACAATACTTATTTTGTACTAAACAAATTATCAATTTATAAAAGAATAAAAGAAATGCAACCCTAAACACTTAAACAAAAAAATGTGAAATTAACATCCTTTTGACATACACTTGTTCCATTCTATAAGCGAGGTATGATATAATACCAAGATGCATGCCCTTAGGAGTGAATCCTAGGGATAATACCTAGTATCCTTGTGTGTAAATAAATATCTTATTAACGAATGAGCAAATTAAACAAGTAATTGAAATAATTTAGATGATCTTTATTTAATGAGATACATTGTAAGTTAAATGTTAACTTGTATAAAGGAAATATAGCAAAAGAGAAAAGAAATGTATGATTCACATATTATGAGACTTTCTAGAACTTAAGTTAAATATTGAAACATTATTGTAATAAATGTGTAATATTAGAAATATCATGTCGTGGAAGACCCTATCTGTGTGTTTATATTGTAGTTGAATCGTTATGTTGTGCCTTGTCATTAAAAAAATTGGCTTTTGATTTGCATCGTGTGTGTTCATTTTATCTATGTGGGATAATATTTGTGTAAAAATATCATGTGTTATGTGTAGTCCCTATTGATATCCTATAGTGTCATGTGTACTACAATCTAAGTCAAAAACATTATTCCTATATTTTTAGTGTTGTATTTGTGTGTGAAAAATGTTGGCGTTACATAATATGTTACTAAAAAAATCACCAAAGGGGAGATGTATAAGAGGGACCTCAATCCATAATGAAAATTTAAGCTTAGATTTCTCAAAAACTTCAAATTATTAGGTTAAAGGAGAATACATAAATATAGTGTTAGAAATAAACAATGTGATATGTGATAATGGATTTACAATGTTTGACAACATTAACACAATATAGAAAAAGTTCTTGGTTAGATTTTGAACCCCCTTGAGCTTGACACAACTAGCGATTTAATATAAATTTAATTAAATATATATTTAAGAGTAAATCTGTAGATAATTATATACAAGTAATATAATATAATAATTGGACAAGAAATAAGCAAGAAACAATATGAAACCCTAAGCAAGTGTGAGGGAGAAGGTAACTAATTAGCTGATTATGCACAACTTGGAGATTATTTGCACATGTGAATAGCTAAAAATGACTTGAAACAACACCGTTAAGAATTTTTGAAGGTTATGAGACACAAAAATGTATTAGGAGTGTCCACGGGAGGAAGGGAGAGCCCGAGCATTAATGATTAGATCTAGGTTCTAGTGTCTAGTTAGATGCCTAGGTTCCATTATTTTTTGTGTAGGAGGAGCTTCACTATTAGTCATTGTTTATCACCCTAAAATCACTTCAATGTCACCGAAGCTACACTATCAAGTATTCATTCAATAGCATAATGTGGGGAAAATGTAGAAAAAATATATGCACTTGGGTGCATCTCTAGGACCTAGAGCATGACTAATATATATGATTCCCGAGAAATAAAACTAGTAACTAATAATGTCTTTTGGGTATTTTTCTTGTCTTTTATAGTTTTATTGACCTAACATACCCCGCAACCCACCATGTCGATATTTAAGCCCATTTATGTATTATGACCTCGTAATGCATAAATCGGTGACATTGAAGCGATTTCGGGGTGATAAACAATGACTAATAATGAAGCTCCTCCTACACCTTATGATCCTTATGATTTTAGGGTGATAAAATAGATAGAATATTCATACCTTATGATCTTTATAGAAAAGAGTGTAGTTGATAGTGTGTCGAGTAGACAAGTGAAGCGTGGAGACTAGGAAGGGTTGGTAGACCCTAGGAGTGAAGTGTATGTGTGTCTTGTTTCTATTGTTGTGAGCTAATTATTTTTCCTTATAAAAGTTCCATATCAAAGACTTGTGAAAGAAGAGCCGAGTATGTAATAAAAGTTCCATATATGAAAAATCAAAGTACTACATGTATAAGTAAGTAAACAATCTAAATGAGTGTAAAAGGAAAGTGTGCACATGATATGTGGGAGAGTATGGCATAAAATTTTGTTATGTTTCCTTGAAATTATTGGATTTTAATGTTAACGGTGAGGTGTTTGGGTGATCTCACATCAAGAGTGAGTTTTTTTTTTGTGATTTCACGCCGAGCATGATTTTTTTTGGCAATCTCATGCCAAGAGAGATTTTTCGTGTGATCTCACTCCAAGAGAAGATTTTTTGGGAGATATGTCAAGTTTTCTCTCCTTCCATGACACTTCCCAAATAAGCACAACTAGAGATGGTATGTCCTTCATTTATTTTGATTGTTCTACTTTTTTATGATTATTCGATTACACTTTGATTGTAAGTTCAAATGTGACCGAAAATGGAATATGCAACATGAGGGAGGTTATTTCTACTATAGAAATGATATAAAAACTTTTGTGAACTGTGCAGTGAAAAAATTATTATTTTTTCCTAATCATTAGTGCATAAGGGCAACATAGGCACCCATCACTACTTTCAAATTCTACGTGCTAGTTCCCACTCTATGTTTCAAAGCCAAAGTCTAATTTTGAGTTAGTTTGGAATTGTGTTCTGTGTCATTTATGTAATGTAAATTGTTATTCTAACTATATTAGATGGTGTAGGGTTTTATTGTTCACCCAATAAATGTCTCCCGTTCAGAGGTACATATGTAGAATGTAGGAGAATGTAGTCTAAAGGAGAGGATTGAATACTAATATGCATATCTAAAGTAAATACCTACACGGTGTAGGGGACGTGTATGATAGAAACCAATGTGCATTCAAAAATATAGGATAGTACCAAGTGCTAGTAGAAAAAGTAGATAACATGAAAAAGAATAAAATGTATCAATTAAGTTTGAAAACAATATGGACCGAGGTAAAGTGGGTTTCATACATGGGACATCACTCAAAATTTCATAAAATAGTCGTGGTCAACGCGTCCATAAGAAAACAATGATAAATCAAGACATAGAGCATAGCGTGCAAACAATAACAAGAAAAATGAAAAAAGAATGACAGAGAACAATGGTTGTATAGATCATGCATTATACTTTCTACACATGAAACAATCATTAGAATTTTAGAGAAATAAATAGTATTCCAACGTGTGTATATATAAGTGAAAATTAAATGGATTGTAATGAAAAGTAGTATAGAATGTGACAATAAAACCTATAATGTAGGAAGTATGATAGTAGCAAAATTAGACGCCATAGGAGCCTCAAAGGGAATGGTAAGAGATTGAGTTTTAAGCATCATGAATCATGTGAGAAGCTGGGGTATATCTAATTTCACTTGAAGATACCAAATGAAAACACATGCTTATATAGAAAAAGATGATGACATACTAAGAATCAAGATAGCATAGTAAGTAAAGTGCAACATATAAGTACTATAAGAAAACAATAGGAAATACAACCAAGATATGAAAATGCTATATGAGTGGGATGGTGTAGTGTGATATGTAAGATGTGAATATGATAGGAGAAACGTTATCCTCTACTAGATGTATATGAGTTGAAGTTCATTTATAAATGTTTCCTAAACAATTAACAATGAACCACAAAACAAGAGTGTGTCATCGGTAAATGAGTGTTTTGTGTGAGATTAGATGCTAGAAAATATATATCGTGAACTAAAGAGAGTGAATTGTATAAGATGTGAGGTTCATGGAGGAAGTATGTCCTCAAGAGTCATGTGTGACCAGTAACACACGAGCGCATCATTGGGAATGAGTGTATTATCTCGTGAAGATGCTAGAAATTATGTATCGTGAAGCATTGAACATGAAGTATATCGAAATTATAATTTGTGATGATCATCAATAAAGTGTGCCATCAATAGTCAAGTGTGAACCATAGAATTAGAGTGTGTTATCAGGTAATGATGGCATAATGTGTGTACAAAAGAAGTGAATATCCTTAGAAAATTTAAGCATGAAGTGTGAAGCGTTAAGTGTAGTAGTACACAAAAGAGACCACCAATAGTGATGGAAGGGGGAGAAGAAAGTGTGATGCCCCCAAGTGTGTGTATTATTCTGATCTATGTGATGAAGCAAGAGAGACCATGCCATTGTGGGAGAGTTTGAGATGTTTCATGAGGAGACATTGAGTCATAAAAATAGAAGGTAGAAGCAAGAGTAGGACTAGGGTTGGATATTGAATTAAGCGAGAGTCAATTTAAACAGATTAGCTATCACATGGTGAATTGGTTAGTCTTGCTTGGTTGGTGGTTTCTTATTTGGAATTTGTAACATTGTAGAGGACTTGATAAGAGGAAGTGATGGGGTATATTTTTAAAAGGTGGTTACATAATCGAATTGGTAATGTTGTATATGAAATGATAGGAGGAGATGATGACGAATGGATTTTTATAGGTCTATAACATTGGGTTGTATAGGTGGAACTTGACTGACTAGACAAGGAACATTAGTAATCATTTCATGGTGCTCAATAAACATAGAGGGATAAAATATGGGAGTCTATTTGGATTTAGTAAGTGGAGATGAGCATGCAAAGCAAAATGTTGTATAGAAAATGAGATAAAACAATGACGCGATTAAGGTGGTCAATTCTTCATTTGAAAGCATAGAAATAATTGTCATTATGTCCATTGATTATATGATGATTAAAAAATGGGATGCCTTCATATTAAGAAAGCCAATAAGGAGGGTATTAATGATTAGGCCACCATTTTATCCAAGTAGTGATTTAGCATCCGAGAAATAATATTGTGTTGCTTAGCATTTAGATCAAACTAGAGAAGTGCTAGTAGTGGTAAGACTTGGGTTTCACTTATATAAGCACATGTAGTAGACATGGGATTAAGAAACATACTTGAGATGTTGGATTTCAGTGGTGAGATATGTAATCGTTGTTTCCATAGATTGAATTTTATCTGGAACTAAACAATGTAAATCTTGAATTGACTTGCAAATGGATTGATTAGGTGTGGTATCGTGATGAATAATATCACCAAATATATGATCGAATATGGTTCTTACTCTTGTAAAAGGAATATTACTAAGCGAGGTTCATGACTTTTCTAGGTATTTTCAAAGAGCATATTTACAAGGTGGGTGCATTTGAATTTACTGATGTAAGGAGGCTTGAGAAACCTTAAGAGTGATGAAAGAAAAGGTAGGGTGTAAATTAAGGATCTGATGGGCCGATCATGAGTGGGGTTCACCAAATGATTTAATATAAATTAAATAAAATATATATATTAGAGTTACTATTGTAATGAATGATATAAAAGTAACAAAATACAGTAAATGGATAAGTAAAAAAAAAAAACAATATGAAACCTTAAGCAAGTGAGAGGAAAAAGGTCACTTAGATGATTACATGTAACTTGGAGATGATCAAGGAAGGTTATTAGTTGAAGAATACTTGAAGAGGCGTTTCCAAGGCTTATTAGAGGTTCTCGACCAATAAATAGGTAGGAAAGGAGCGCCCATGGGTGGATGGGAGTGTCGGGTGCTAGTAATCGGATCTCGGTTCTATTGTCCAGTCAAATGCTCAGGTTTTATGATTTTATTTGCACAAGGAACTTCACTCTTAGTACCTATTTATCACTTTGATTCTACTTCAATTTCATCAATTGTACCTATAATCTAAAAAGAAAGGTACCTAACTGCATATGCACACAAATCAAATCAAATCTAAAATTTAATATGCGAGAATGTGGAGTGATATTGATTGGGAGGTCACATGAAACATCAAATTAGTACTCAACATTCCACTACATTTCAAAATCCATGTAGTTTTATGTGAATTAGTGTATAATGATGCCCTTAGATTCCCTTGTGCAAGTTGCACACTGATAGAGGGATGGATCTAGAATGTAACAAATATATAGAATGTGCGAGATGCAATAGAATAGAATTCTCCTCTTATGATGTGTATGAAAAATGATGGAACCCGTGTCTCTTGTATTCAAGTGTGATAGATGGATTCTATTGAAGTTATCTTGTGCATTTGAAAGAAAGCTTAGGTGATGATATGCAATGATTAACTGTTGGCCCCTTATTTGAGAGTTATACCTTTGTATATATGTGATTCCCTTGTTTGAGTTTTATAAATTACAACCGTAGTAGGCTGACCCAAAACTATAAAAGATACCCAAGAAGTAAAGGATACCAAAAATAGTGAGAAAAGGGGAAAAGGGAAATGAACTCCTAGAAAGGACAAGAGTTCCTTGGTGATAGTTTCCAAGTTCATAAAATATAAATCAATCAAATACCGACATGGTGTAGTGTGTATAAGGTCAATAAAAGAATAAGCTACAAAGCAAAATACCCAAAAGACATTGTCAAAATTACTAGTTTTCTTGCTTAGGAATAATGTATATATTAGTATACTCTAAGAACTAAAATGTACCCAAGTGCATAGATTTAGCGTCTACAATGGGACTTATACTATTATTGAACTATTTTGTAAGAATACTATCTAAGGGAATAAACCAACAAAATAACGAATACGGGTAAAATAATCAAGTGAATGGAAGGATTTATCAAATTTTTGTAAATTAATAACATTAGGAAAGGTGGTATTTGTGTGAGAACTTGTATTCCATGGAATAAATTCAAGAAAACATCCTTCCTAGTTCTTGGTAATAGACCCATCATTATTGTTGGTGACCTTGCTCACTTATCACCCATCAAGGAAATACCATTATATGTAGGTACCTCTTATGAGAAAAATATTTGGTGTAGTTTTACTGCAACTATTAAAATACGACTATTGTATGCTTTATTGGCCTTTGATAAAACAATTTTTTCATCAAAGATGGGTGCAAGAGGTAATGGGCCAAAAAGATAGTGGTTAGCACTCTTGTGGGGGATGGTTTTCTTTTATGTTTCAAAGAAGATATGAATATGTAAAAATTGATACAAGGAGTGTTGTGGTTTTAGGAAATATTCCGTTTGCCTCCATTCTGGTAACTTGGGTTGTTTCAAGAGTTAAAATTTCTTGTACTCATTGTCTGGATTCACCTCCTAGCACTCGATTGGAGTTTTGCGAGCCCAAAGAATTTTTGGAGATTTTGATATATATGGGGTGTTTACCACAGTTGATTGTGCAACAAAAGAAAAATATAGGTTGGTCTTTGCTCGTATTTGTATCAAAATTATCATGGGATGTATGGTGCTAAATGTTTTTTATGGAATCTTCATGTGACAAATGAGAACAAACAATAGATATTGGGATTTCATTGATTATTTATCTTAAAGAAAGAGTGGCTCTATCAACACCAATCCGGCACTATGATAATTCTTCACCGGGAACTCCTCGTGCTATGATTATTTACTAATGCACACCTTTAGTTTGGTGGATGTAATCTGAAACAAAACAACATAACACAAGAATACCATCGACTATGATAACACAAAATGATGACAAATCTGAAATATCAAAATAAATTATAATATTAACATGAAATCACAAATCTCACCCATGAGGTACTTCAAGTGTTATTGACTTCACTTGCCTTTCACCAAGACTATGGGAGAAACTTTACAATTACACCTCTTAATGGCTTCTTCAACACACCTTTAAACTGATGGCTTCCTTCGCACACTTCCTACAATATTTCTCACTACTTCCTTCTATGCTAAATGAGGGGGGTGGCCTCTCTATTTATAGAACTTCCAGGATTATCCATCTTATCTCTAAGATAGGATAAGAAATCCACTCTGACGAATCATATTCCATACCTTAACTCTTATCTCATACATGTAAGCTTATCTTAAGATAAGATAAACTTTATCATTTTACATGGGTTCCACATTTTTAGACTTTTTACAAATAAAATATACAAAATATTTATGACCTCACTCCTTGTCTTTATTACCAATATAATATTTCTAATTCCTAATCATGTAGACCCTACTTCTCTAATTACCCAAACTTTGACATTTTAACATTACCGACCACTTACGACAAATATTTACTTTTACAACATTCCTATTGTACTTTGATCTGCTATTACCGTACTCCACATTATTGGCGACCGCATCTTGACAAAGACCGTTATCTTCTATCGACGCTACTACTAATTATACTTAACAACATCATATTCCTAATACATACATTAATGAAATAGAAATTACGGAGGAAAATTTTAGTGTCGATACTCGCTATAAAATGAATAATTTTTATTGAGGTAATCTATTGACTCAAATGCATAATGTGGACTTTTCTAAACTTTAGATGCTTCTTTCACGGATCAATGACGAGTATGTGGAAGAGGATTCAGACGATGCTAGTGAAGATGCATAAGAGGATTGCGAGATAGAATACTTAACGGTATATGTTTCTCATCTTGTGGCACTGTAGATGTGGTGCTTTATGTCGATTCATTTTTACAAATATGGTTGGAGCTAGAGTTGGTGTGAAGGAGGTGGTGTTAGGAATTATTTATGACCATTCTAACAGTGATAGGTTAGGTGGGCCCACTAGGTAGGATGTTCTGTTCAAAATTCAAATTTTGAATCATGCATTAATTAAACAAGTGGATGCATAGAAATCTTAAAATCAAATCCCAAGCGTGTCTCGTAAGGTGTGTCCCCGATGTGGAAATGATTTGTTGAAGGGATGACGATTAGTGGGTGTCATGGAAGACAAGTTAGAGGGAGTCCTTGGGAAGGATGGTGTGTCTCATGGTGGATATTTTATGGCATATCTTGATTGTGTGACTAACAAGGGTGGTTGGACTGAAGTCCATCCTATAAAACAAAAAATTGTGCGATCCAATTGTGTGATGTATATTTGTATTCTTGTGGATTTTGATGGTAGGTCTTAATGTTTTTCTCTCTCATTATTTTGGGTCAATTTTCTCGTATCATTTTAGCTTACATTGGCGTAGACTTTACGTTTTTGGGTTTCTTATATACCATGGTTATCTTATTCGATCACTTGTTCCCAATCTTGTGTGTTGATGATGTGGGTATCTCTCTTGGTTGATGGTAGAGGTTATCTCTTTTGATTTATATTATTATATCTTTATATACATTTGTATCTGTGGGTTTTTAGATCCCATTTCAAACCAACATGTTTACCTATTAAAAATATATTACAAGATAAAATAATATTCACTCAACAAGTATCTGATTCAAGTCAAATGTATTTCCACCAACTATTTCTCAACATTTGAGATGAAAAAAATTGGATCAATGATTGGGAAATAATTAATTCTCACACACAAACACACTTGATTGAACAATAACTTTCCCCTTTCGAGTTTGGACCTAATTTATTTACTAAAAATGAACACATCAAAAACCGTAACCTCAACATGTTAAAGTATTTGAACCTCCATAATTTTCCGTTGTATTTCCCAAACTAAATGAAAAATAATTTCAACAAATACTCATGATGATAAAATTAAACACAAAATACATCTATGCAAACATCAAAATGTTACATTGAAACAACAATTGTGTGTTAAAGTTGGCCTTGTGAATGGTTCATTATACACTATCATTGAAATTGTCTACATAAATTCCACTTCCCCACCGGACATTTCATTGTTTGTTGTCACCAAATTTAATAAATATACATTTCCTTGTTGGGAAATTTTTAGCAATTTACATGTTCCCATCCTACCGATCTCCAACGATTACACATGCAAATAATGAAAAACAAATACTACTAAAAATGGTTTCATCATTGAAAGCCTTACTTTTGAAAGGCAATCAGTAATACTAGAAACATTGAAAATAAGGACCTAACATTCATCACCATATCTAGAAATATTTCTCTCAAATACCTTTTCATTCACCTCCTTTTTATTTTAAATGTTTCTCCATGATGTCACTTGGATCTCTTCTAAAACATAAGAAAGCTAAAGAGGCCTTTCTATTGACACTTCACTATTTTCCACTTCATTGATAGTTGTTTATACAAAAATAACTTTCTTTTACTATGTAACTACTATTAATAATTTATCAAAGGTACAAAAATGCCTTTATTTAAATCTCACATTTTACCCCAACGGAAGTGTTTTCAATACATTGTTAACACCGTAGAATCTTACTTTTTATTTTATTATTACTTTCCATACATGATCACTCATTCCTCATATCCAACTCCCTTTGATCTTTCTTGATTTCATATTTACATAATTACTCTACCCTTATATCGTCCCATCCTTTCACAACTAATATACAATTGCTAGTTTTAATTTAAATTTAATTGGGAATAATTCCACTCAAAAATTATCTGTTAGTACAATTTTATATAGAAAATTACTTTTTACACATACAATAATATAACATTTTAAAAATATTATTAATAATTGTATTTACATTGTGTCAATAAGTATGACCCCATGACTGTATATCTTATGGAGATTAAATAGACCACCCAATTCTTTATGTTTACAAAACTAATACTAGAAATCACATGTGACATGTGTGATGGAAACATTGAAGAGGATGCTTCAAAGAAGTTAAAGTTGATGGAATTCACCAAGGGAGGAGGGAAATAAATAAGGATATTGAGGGACAAGTACTCAATTTTGAAACAAGTTGGGGAAACCTATGCTAAAACTCTCTTTCTTACGATCATGCACAAATGAAACATGTGTTCATCAATGTGCATTGGTGCAAAACCTCAACCTAACATTTCTTAAATAAATGATAGGGATATTTAATTAGACATACATTTGGAATTATTTTTGTAGAAAAATTAGTGGTTGAGGCATTAGGAAAATAAGGAAACAAATATCAATCACATCGTATCCTCCTTCAATTGTCTAGATCATCCAAGTTTACAAAAAGGGAAAAATGGAATTGGAATATTATAATTCACAGGCTCATCTAGTAAATTATTAATCGATGGGTTAATATTGATATTATAATCTATAGACAGGATAACAAATCTAAATACATGCAATATGTTAAATGCATGGTTTTTGATGGAGGATAATTGAAGGATACGACTATCTCGTATGTCAAAGAATGGGAAATGAGTATCCATAGTAATGTACTTTGTTATAAACTTGACCCATGGAATATTTAACCATCACATGTGAAGCAAAACATTGGTATTCGATAGAGGATAATTGAAGGCTATGACTATCTATATATCGAGCCATGCAACACGAGTATCCACAATAATGTACTTTGTTGAAACTCAAACTAGCCAATATTTAACAACAACAAATTTTGTGTTTATTGGGTTTCTCTTCATTATACATAGGAATCGTAAACTCCTAGATGGAACCCTACTTACTATTTAGTTGGTCTTGTGTATGGATAAAATCCTTGAAACCTAAAAATGCTATTAGTCATAGGGGTATGGATGAGCTTCCTATAGCCTAACACTCCCTTAGTCTTGGGCATACGGTGAATAAATTAGTTGTGGCTTAACATAGATTATTATAGATATTTATCGGATCATATTCTCTTAGATTAAAGGTATCTATTTCACCAGAGTTGTATGAGAGTTAAACTTGGCCCATCTATGGACAATTGATATTTTATGTGAAGTCACCTATGGCTCAAACACAACCTCATCATGTTTTTTATGGGATAACCATTCGGATAGGTGACTCTTCGATAAAGGAGTTATTTTTTCCATTAATTTACATTAATATTCAAACCCAAGAATTTAACATTTAACACCTAGATATAATACTTGTAAGGGTTTTAAATGGTGATGAACCTTGAATTAGCCTAATGGTGAAGAAAGTTACTCTTGAAAAGGAGTGTACAAGTTCAAACCTTACAGGAGTATTATGTACTTATAGGGGGTATGTAGAGGCACTTATAGGGGGTATGTAGAGGCATAGGACATGAGTATCTACAATAATGTACTTGGCTGAAAACTCAACCTATGTAGAATTTAACCACCCTATGCAATGCGAAATACTACTATTCCCTGGAGGGTAATTGAAGGATATGACTATCGGTATGTTGAGGAATGGGACATGAGTATCCACAATAATTTACTTGGTTAGAAACTTGACCTACACAATATTTAACCATAAAAATTTCATGTTTATTGAGTTACTCTTCGTTATACATAGGAATAATAAACTCCTATATGGAATCCCGCCTATTATAGAGTTGGTCTTGTGTACGGATAAACTCCTTGAAAGCTAAAATTTCTATTAGTCATAGGGGTAGGGTTGAAATTCCTATAGACTAACACTCCCTTAGTCTTAGGTGTATGGTTAATCATTTAGTAGTGGTTGAACATTGAGGATTATTGATATTTAAAGCATAATATTCTCTTAGATTAAAGGTATCTATTTCACCAAAGTCGTATGAGATTTACACTTGTGTCATCTATGGAAAATATATATTTTGTGTGAAGTCACCTAAGGCTACAACAAAAATCATCATGATTACTAAAGGATAACCATTCTGCCAAGGCCACACTTACATAAAGGATTTATTTTTTCCATTAATTTCCATGAAGATTTAAACCAAATATTATCACATTTAACTCTTGGATAAAATACTTGGCAGGGTTTAAAATGGCGCCAACCCTTGAATTAGCCTAATGGTGAAGAAAGTTACTCTTGAAAAGGAGTGTACAAGTTCAAACATTGTAGGGGGTATTATGCATCCCTTATATTTGAAGTATAGTTAGGTTTCTTCTATATAATGAGAGTGTGAAGTGTCTTATATATCGTAAGCTACCATATAAATCTAAAAACATACATGATGAGAGTATGTGATTGTCTCATATACTATGGTATAAACTGAAAATATGAATAGTAAAAATAAGAGACGATCTCATATACTATAAATCATAATAATAAAAATTCAAGATAATCTTATATATCTTAAATTATTATACAAATCCAAAATGTACAATTAAAAAAATATCGTACGATATAAAGTTACTCTTGAAACGGAGTGTAAAAGTTTTAATCTTACATGGGGTATTATGTACGTTAAGCGGGGTATGTTGAGGCACAGGACATGAGTATCCACAATAATGTACTTGGTTGGAAACTCAACCTATGCAATATTTAACCACAACATGCGATGTGAAACAATGGTATTCGATGAAGGATAATTGAAGGATATGACTATCGGTATGTTGAGGCAAGGGACACAAGTCTCAACAATAATGTACTTGGTTGAAACTTGACCTATGCAATATTTAACCACCATGAATTTAACATTTATTGGGTTTCTCTTCATTATACATATAAATCATAAATGCCTACATGGAATCCCTCCTACTATTTATTTGGTCTTGGGAATGGATAAACTCCTTGAAAGCTAAATGTTTTATCACATAGGATATGGATGAGCTTCCTAATGACTAACACTCCTTGCTCTTGGGTGTGTGGTTAATCAATTAGTTACGGATTAACATTGAGGATTATGGATATTTATCCCATCATATTCTCTTAGATTAAAAGTATCTATTTCACCAAATTCATATGTGAGTTACACTTGGCCCATCTATGGACAATATATATATTGTGTGAAGTCACTAAGGCTCAAACACAACCTCATCATGTTTATGAAGGGATAACCATTCTCGCAAAGGCTAATATTTGATAAAGGAGTTATTTGTTCCATTAATGTCCATTAAGATTAAAACCCAATATTCTCACATTTACACCTAGATATAATACTTGCCAGCGTTTAAAATGGCATTGACACTTGAATTAGCAAAATGGTAAAGAAAGTTACTCTTGAAAATGAGTGTACATGTTTTAACCTTGCAAGGGGTATTATGTATCCCTTATATTTGAAGTATAGTTAGGTGTATTCTATATAATTAGTGTGTGAAGTAGTCTCATATATTTCAAGCTACCATACACACCTAAAAACACACGTAATGGGATTATGAGGTGGTCTCATATATCTTTAGGTATAAAATAAAAATATGAATAATAAAAGTAAGAGATGATCTCTTATACTATAAATTATCATAATAAAAATTTGTTATAATCTTATAAATTTTAAATTACTATAAAAATCCAAAATGTAAAGTTCAAAAAAATTCTAGTATGTTATAAACACATTGTGGACCTCCCCTTTCATTTCCTTTTCTTTCTAGTGTCTTCATTGTATGGTTGAAAATATAAGTTCCACTGATTTGATGAGAAATGTGGTTAAAATAAAATAATCTAGTCCATTAGTAAATGTATTTAAAGGTTTTTTTATTTTCTCGACACCACATGTGCCTTCATTTACAAAAATAGCTTGAGTTTTACAAGAAATGTGATTAAATTATTTGACAAGAAAATATTTGCTTTGAAATTTCTCCATATTTTTGCATGGAAAAAATAATTGAATGTGAGCATTGTTAGAATTTGAGGATTCTAATAAATACATATTTAATCAACTTATATATTACATAATGTTACAATAAATATTTAAATAAATATTACATCATAACATAAGTAAATAAAGAAATACTTACGAAAAATAAATAACACAGTGACACATTATTTATAGTGGAAAACCCCAATAGGGTGAAAACCACTTTGAAAATAACCTTTTACTTTAGAGAATTTATTTTACATCTAGTAAAATCACCTCCTCCTTTGAAACCCTATTTACCAAGGGTAAAACCAAATCACTTGATTTGCACACCTTTGATATATTTCCCGAATATATCAAATGAGGACCTAAAGTCATTTTTATATAAGGTGATTGGGTATGTCTCCCGACCCACCTTTTCAACCTAAAATGGTTGACACATACACCTAGGTTTATAATATTTAATATTAGAAATATAATCATTTCATGATATTAAATATTTAACCTAAAGTATATACCTAGGTTAGCATATTTAATAATAGAAATATAAATATTTCATATTATTAAATATTAACCTATATATTAGTGATGGACCCATATACATTAAGGGTTGGCAAGACCACTTAATCATTATATTCCAACAAGCATAATATACTTTTGTGTACCTACAATGAGAATGAGCACATTAATTTTGAGAATGAGACCACCAACGGCTGCAAAAAAGTTTTCAAAAGTATCAACGGAAGACCGATGGCAATGGGTGCCAAACCTAATCGACGCATGGGATGATAATAATAATCGAGCAAGGAAACCATGAGAAAAAATCTAGATGCCAAAGTGTAAGGGCTTGGACATTTTTTCCCACTTTTTGTAGAAATTAGGCACACAAAATAAAAACTAATAAAAATAAAATAGAAAATTACAAATAAAATAAATAATTGTACATAAAATAGATTATTACAAACTCAGATCAACACTTCTATGCATATATTTCTTCTTCCTTGTCAGAGCTTCGGCTCAATACAATCTCTCTGAATGTGTTTGATATGAAAACACTTACAATTTCCTCTAATAAATAGATGGCTTCATCTAACAATAAAACACCCAAATCTTAAACGTAGAACTAAAAAGCACATGTTTTTGTTCAATATAAAGCTTTTTATTTATATTCTTTAATATTTGTTCCTAAACTTAAGAAAATCTAAAACTAAACTCAAAAATAAAATCATGTAAAAATAAACTGTTTTTTTACTTTTCTTAGAGAAAAATTAAACTTTTTTCTAACACCCCCTTAATTTTGTCCTTCAAAATTTTATTCTTCTAGAGTTGAGTGTGCACTTCCAGATTTGACATATTCCTAATCAAAAACTCCCAAAAAACTTCTCAAATACTCAAAAACTTCATTTCCCAAATCTTTCATAAAAATATCAGCAAACTAATCTTCGGATCTATAAAATTCAAGACAAATTTCCTTGTTGTTAATCAACTCCCTGATAAAGTGACACCTCATATCTATGTGTTTAGTCCTCTTGTGAAAAATAGGATTTTTGGATAATTCTATTGTTGAATTGTTGTCAAAAAAAATTTTTGTAGCATCCTCTTGATTCTTCTTCTAATCTTTCAACAATCTTGTCATCTAAACAACTTTGACATGTTGTTCATGTTGCTCCTATATACTCTTCTTATGATAATGATAATGTGACTATGGGCTACTCCTTCAACTCTCATGAAACTACATTTATTCTAAAGTGAAAAGCATAGCTGAATGTGTTATTTTTGTCATCAATATTGATGGCATTGTCATTGTCTACGTAACCTATGAGTCTAAACTCATTTGATATTGAATAGAAAATTCCTTGATTCTTAGTTCCACATACATACCTTACAAGCCTTTTTCCATATTTCCAATGTGAATCTTGTGGAGATTACATGAACCTTGAGATAAGGCTCACACCATACATAATATCCAACCTTCTGGCCATCAAATACATGAGACTTCCAACTAGCATTTTGAACAATGTTGGATCTACAAATGATCCGTTGTCATCTTTTCTTAACTTCAAACCTACTACAACTGGTGTTGGCATTGGCTTACAATTCAACATGTCAAATCTCTTCAAAAAATCATTATTATACCTTTCTTATGAAATAAAAAATCCAACTTCTTATTGTTGAACTTCTATACCAAAATAATAGTGCATCGGGCCTAGATCCGTCATCTAAAATTCTTTCTTCATTAGCCGATTTGAATGAATCTATAGATGGATTTCCAGTGTTGATTAAATCATCCACACATAAAACAACAATATTTTTTTACCTTGATCATTGATCTTGATGAATAAGGTAGGTTCACTGTTTCTCCTACTAAAACCATTATGTATCAAATAAGAAACAATCCCGTTGTACCAAGCTCTAGGTGTTTGCTTGAGACCATAGAGCACTTTTTTAACTTGTATACATTTTCTTCATGACCTTCAATATCAAAACCTTCTAGATTATTCACATAAAATTCTTCAATAAAACCATTCAAGAATTCTCGATCTTACATCCATATGATATATAGGCCATTTTTTTTTTAGTTACAATTACTAAACCATTCTTACCATTTGCAAACGTGATACAAAAAAATTTCTCATTGTAATCTACACCATATTACCGTGAAAAACCTTTGGAAACCAACCTTTCTTTATGTTTCTATAATTTACCATCAAGCAGTATATTTTGTCTTATAGACCCACATAAATCCTATCACATCCTTTCCTTCCTGGAAGATCTAAAAATTCCCATGTTTGATTCTTCTCTATAGAATCTATCTCATCATCCATGGCTTGAACCCAAACATCATTGTTTATATCCTCTTCAAATTATATTGGATATGTAGCTTGAGAAAACAATGCAAAAATTGAAAAATCGTTAGTTGTATCAACATTATAAATCTCATTAAGACTCCTTGTTTTCATTTGTAAAGGGTTGTCTCGATGATGGACTGTTTTTACTAAAGGAGTAACTTATGATGTTATTTTTGGTGTCTGGTGCATGGTTAAAGATGAATGAAATGCAACACTACGAGTAGCGACATAATTTTTGTTTAACTCGACATTGTTATTTACACGACACCACATGACAATGCAAGGTATCTCTTAGGACAATACATAACACATGAGATGTTTACACAAACCTTATCCCATATAGATAACATGAATAGTACATGATGCACATTAAAGCCAATTTTTCACAAATGACAAGACACAACACAATGATTCAACTACATTATGACTCTAGTATAAGCATCATCCATGGTAACATTTTCTTGGATTGCATATTTATTACATTCATATTTCGATATTGACCTTATTTGCTTGGAAATCACTTATCAATTATTTTATAATTAAACTACATTATCGTTTCTTTATTTAACATTTCACTTGTAGTAATCCCATATATTGTTTCTTATTTCCCTCATCACACCAAAATATTGTAACCTTGGTTTTTGGTATGAACACATGTACTGACATGATCATTTTTCTATTTGTTTTACGGATTCATTTTGTAAGTTACATGTTAGATTGTATTTTCCATTTATCTTAGTTGCAACAAGGGAGGTTCTCATGAAGTAAAGGAAGTTTATTGATTCAAGAGTAGATATATTTCACGTTCTTTTCATATTAGCATTTAATTTCTAAGGTCAGTATATTTTGTTTCATGTTATGACAACTACACATGTATCCCATATACTTCACTAGATTATTTAGTCATCAAGGAATTAACCGGTATAATTTTACGCTTAAACAAATTATTGTTAGATGCATGATATCAGGAGACATTCAATTATAAATTTTATCCACCTTACTAAGGTCACAAATAGATTGATTAAACATTGTTATCTCTAAAATCATCTTGTAACTCTAGGTACATTCGATGCTTCTTATCCATATTATTATTTGAGAGGAGGTTAAATGGAATTCACACTTAGTATTATCATGTGTAGGTATCTAAAACATAGGACCTGTTTGAATCATTTAAATTCATCTTAAAATGATATCACTTAATTTGATTTAATTAGTGTTTTGAAGTTTGTTGAGTAACCCATTTGATAATAAGGACATTTGCATGCTCGTGAGCCCACTAGTTCTTGTCATAAGGATTTTTCCATAAGAAAGATCACCTAGTTTCACCGATTACATCCATTATGCACTAAGAAAAGTGGGGAATAAGGGGAATACTCCATTTAAAGGACTACGGTTCACATTAGGGATCACACATTGTGGATTTAGTCCCTCGCCACAAGATGGTTTAAATACATTATATGAACGATCTAAAATTCTCTTTTCTCCTAGCACACCAATTATGGTTACATTCCCACAAACTAATCATACACTAAAATGTTGTTAAGTTTCCCAAAATAGCTTTTAGTATTGCACCATAAAACCCATATGATCAATGGGGTTGGGTATCAAGTTATTTTCTAATCCCAAATCTTAAATGTGACTTTCATGACTAGTTGGCAATATTTTCCACCTAACACATAAGTGGCACTCAAGAGAACATTATCCTTACTACACACATGATAACCAATCCTAGAAGGGAACCACTTACTCTAGATAATGTTTGACCATGTCATTCTTAATTGACAGGTTCACGATGATGTCGCTAAACATACAGATATGGCGATAACTCAAACTAGGGATTTTATTTAGTTAAGATAGAAGGTGTCATCGAGTATACATGTTTAAGTTCATTCGAAGGTCTCATTTTTCTATGTTATAAATAATAACACATGAAGGTTAGTTATGCACGAATTTTGTACTAGGTTTGACTATTTCATTTAGATTTCTTTATTACATTTCAAGTAAATAATTACAAGACACCAATTATTTAATCATCAATTGCACACTGAATTTCACTATAAGCTATTAATTTTAATTTCATTTAACACATTTATCCAAATTTTTACAGTACAAATTTTGGAATCAAAATAACACCCATATATAGATGAACATTTCCCTTAAACACTATCATCTCAAAAATGCTACAAAAATTCACTAATAAAACTTTATTACTTCACAAAATTTATAACATCCTCTAAAATTTTACTTAACATGTATATCCAACTCTGTTTTTACCATATACCAACCGGAATCAAAATTACACTTATAGTTAAATGCACATTTCCCAAAGCACCCCTAAAACTAGCATCTCATTCATATAGCCAACTTTAAATAAATAAATTTACTATAACATAGCAATGCATATAAATTTATTTGTATTAAAACATACAAAAACTCTAACAATATACAATGAATCACACACACACCATTTCACCATATTACATTCATCCCCGCAAAATCATGTGAGCATGAAATCAACAATAAAGCACTGGCATGGCATCCACCTAGATCTAGCATAATTAACATTTTTACTTTTCCATTTAGATAGTAATAATTTATATTCTAAGGAAGAGGGTTAGAGACACATATTCATTTAATTTAATTTCACTTCATTTCTTAACCAAGAAGAGAGAAAAAGATAGGGAGAAAGAGAACCACTATTTTGCCAAAATTTTAATTTCACACAACAAGTCACTTGATAGAATTTCAAACAGTTAGTTACAAGTGTCAACAAGTTTCCACAAGGGTTTGGTAACTTGACGGGGTCCTACAACTTTAGTTTACATTTTTCTGCTAGTTGTAAAAAAATTCAATTTAGGCTTAGAGGCTAAGAAACCAATTTCAAATGTTGTCTTCTGATGAGAAAAAACACCATGGGTAAATTTATACATTTCCTCCTATACACCAAGATATCACAGGAACCGATGGAATTTAGAACTAGGGAATGGCTAATGATTGGCGCTTTGTTTTCTCGAGGCCATCGGTTGTAATTGACCTAGTTGTAAATGATAAAAAGTTAGCTCGATGGATCAAAAAACCACCTCCAAAACTGACATTCGATGGAAAAAACGCAAAATGATAAATTTTTTATAGGTTCCCATTTATGTGGAGAATTCATCGTGGTCGATGGGACTGATAACAAACAAATGGGTTTCAAATGGTGATGGGTTTTCTAGAGCCACCAGTCATAATTGGTCTAGTTCGATCTAGTCAAACTGTGACTAGAGGCCTATAAAATTCCCTTACCAAACCATCTAGAAGAGTATTTCTTCCCAAAATAAGGTTACAAGCATTTTTCTAGTCAAAATACAAGAGTTTTGTGAAGGTGGATAGGCATTTCCTTGTTTAGGGTTTGAATGAAGGTTAAAAAAGCCAACTTTTTAGTTTTAGTAGCTTTGAAAATTTTAAAACAAGGTAATAGGGATCCTAGAGGAGCATTGAAATGAGAACAAACCATAAATCAAGGTTGATCTTAGATTTGCATTGACTCCTCACATAACTAGGAACATGGAAAAAACTTAACATCTCTTTTCTGATTTACAAAGATTGTTTTGCATGTCTCCAAAAATTGTGATTATCTATTTTAACAAGGGAGTGGTCAACATATTTACTAGGAACTCAATTTCAACCTATCAATAAAAAGGGTACTCTATCAATCTAATTTTGTTATGACATTTTCTAGGTCATTTAAAATGAGGATTTGAATTCATGGTTGTCTACCAAGGAATAGTTTAATTGTGCGAGTTATGCTATTATGACGTCTTATTGTTTTAAAAACAAGCTTATTTAAAACAATCAAATCTATGATAATCCTAAGCTTTAAAATTTTATCTCGTTGCGAATTAAAAACTAAAGAACAAGATCTATGAAATATGAAGAGAAATGAATTATGTCGAATGGACAAATGAATTGACCAACGTGGCTCAACAAGCACAATGCATACAAACTACCGAGGTCTGAAAATGTTATCAATATTTACAAGTGCCAACCCATCTCATCAACGAATTGGATCAATTTATCATAGCCGAGTAAGAATGATCAAGTTCTTATTTCATTTTTAACACCATTTCCCTTTCACCAAGGAAAATTTGAGGGTGAGGCATATCATTCAAGCTACATATCCCACCACCTCGATGCGTCAAAAACATTTACTTGAAATTTTCTAAGGCCTTTTTAAAAACCCATTTTTGTAGACCCTACAATTAGAGCAAATACCTCTCTCGATCCATGGAGAAATCATACGCATCCTTAAACAATTGATCCAATTCCTTCAATAAATGGTTATCCTCAAGATCCCTTTTTTAAAATTCTTGACATCCTCTATCTATTTGTTATCACCATCCTCTATTATTTTATTATCAACATCCTCATCTGATTTTTCCATTATTAAAATTCTACTAACAATACATGCCCCCGATTCTTTGAGGGAAACAACCTCTCATAGTTTTCTTGAGAGAAAAATGGTTTTCCAAATCCTTTTCTATTTATTTTTAAACTTTTATAGATTTTGGTTAAACTAGATCTAATGGAAAGAGACCATCTTCTATGGCACACAACATGCATATTTTTCATCGATTTTGTCTTCTACTCCTCAAACTTTAAAATGTCTATTGGAGTGATTATTTTTGCCTAGTCCCTTTGTTCTAAAAAGGGCCTTTACTCGTTGAAACTTCCATGTTAGTCAAAATTACTTATTTACCCATCAATATTTGAGTATTTGATTCAACCTTATCATCCTAACTTTCCTCAATACTACAACCATTCTCTTGACCTCTTCTTGTTCGAGTTCGAAAGCCTTGACATAATGCGGTCAAATTCTTTATCCTCTTTAGAGGGATCACCATTAACTCTCAATACAGTAGCAGTAGTGTTTGTTTCTAGTTTAGCTAAAGATTAACCATGGCCTATATCTGGTTTCTCTTTCAAGATAGGATTTTCTACATAGTTCTCTCCTATTTCCATCACACCCGTAGCATCCCAAAAGTTATATTCCTGAAGAGAGAATCCTCTACATAAAAATCCTCCATAACAACTTTAATATCCTCAATCTTAGACTCAAACACCGGTATGTATGCGTAGAACCTCCAAATTGATTTGGTTAATGCTCTTAGAGAACAAGAAATCGCTTCGTATGAAGATGGTATAAGAATAACAACTCCATATATCTATAAATGAACTACCTCTTCATCCCCACATTTTACATCCATGTCTACGAGTGCACTCACAATTGCCCAATCATTGCTAAATTTGCAACATTGCCATAGGTGAAGTAATGTGATTGTCTTGTGAGGAATCCATATTCTGTATATTTTGCCATCACTAAAACTATTAATTTTCTTCTAAATTTACAATATTAACTTGGTTTAACTACGGTCAAAGCCCGTGGATCTCAAAAAAAGTTTTCTTTGTATTATTATGTAATAAAACTTATAGGTCAAATGGTTGGAAAGTTTTCCACATCCCCCGTCACCCACCCGCCACACTCCACCGTCCTCCATTAATATCCTCTACCATTTCAACCACTCCCAACGAATTTCTTCCCCAACACTTTTTCCCCCTATTTTTGTATTTAATTACATTTTTAAAATTAGTGGTGGCACTACATTTCCCTCCCCTTATAAAAGATTTGTCCTTGATGTGACATAATATTGAAGCTTGAAAAATAGTTTTCGGTGACAACACGACCACAAGGAAGCAAAGTAATTTTGACAATATCCTAAATATTAATGTTCTACGAAGATTGAAAACTCTCATTTACTTCATTACTTAGTATTCTTCCTTTTCAGTATTTCTCAATATCAAGCCCCTTAATATTTCATTGTTTAGGATTTTAATTTACTTATGCTCGTGGGTTCCCAACAATATCTCGATATCACAATTCCACACCAGGCTCAAACACAACACTAATGTTCCACAGACATATTGCTACATACTTTCCACGATTGTATCACATCACAATAAATCAGCCAAACCATTGAAAGAACACACATAACCCTCGCAACATAGTACTTTTCACACATGTTATAACAAAATTACAACAACCCCGAATGGATTTAGATTTGAATTGGGCATTCGGTGTAACTTGTGTAACATTGGATCATCTATCAAGCTATGGGACTTGCGTGCTTGAGATGATCCTCTAGCGAAATATGGTTCCTACTCCGAAACTACCTCCCACAATCTACTCTAACATGCAAGCATACTATCTAATTCTAATCTAAATTTCCAAGGGATCGGGAGAAAGACTACATGAAAACAAATCCTAAACTAAAGTGGTGATACAACAAAAATAAGGGTGTCGAATAGTATTTAATGTGTGAAAAATAGTAACAAAGTGTGTACTAGAAGGGGTAATAATAGTTCTCCACAATCTAGCAACTACATTCACAATAATATTTCGGGCTCAAACAATGATAATGAATCCCTGGTATAACATAAAATAGACACAATATATTTGTAATGAGGTTAGAGAGGTAAGAAGAATGTAAATAAACACAACAGGGAAGATACATCCACAAACTTATATCTATTGCTTCATTGATATGCACACGACTAAAAGGAATCAAAATAATTTTGACAATATCCTAAATTTTAATGTTCTCGATGATTGAAAATTCTCATTTACTTTTTTACTTAATATTTTTCCTTTTTAGTATTTCTTAATATCAATGCCCTTAATATTTCATTCT
Organism: Taxus wallichiana var. yunnanensis; assembly: GCA_018340775.1. Taxonomy (NCBI): domain Eukaryota; kingdom Viridiplantae; phylum Streptophyta; class Pinopsida; order Cupressales; family Taxaceae; genus Taxus; species Taxus wallichiana. The sequence continues at coordinate 578,823,577 of CM031236.1, forward strand.
TTAGGATTTTAATTTACTTATGCTTGTGGGTGCCCGACTATATCTGACATCAGAATTCCAAACTAGGACCAAACACCACTAATGTTCCATAGGAAATATTGCTACATACTTTCCACGAGTGTATCACATCACATGAATTCAATTGAACCATGGGAAGAACACACATAACCCTCGTAACATAGAACTTATCACACATGTTATCACAAAATTACAACACCCCTGAATAGATTTAGTTTTGAATGGGGCATTCAGTGTAATTTGTGTAACATTGGATCATCTCTCAAGTTGGGGGACTTGCGTGCTTGAGATGATCCTCTAGAGAATGATGGTTCCTACTCCAAAACTACTTGCCACAATCTACTCTAATGTAGGAAAACTATCTAATCATAATCTAAATTTCCAAGGGACTAGGGAGAGAGAGTGCATGAAAACAAAGCCTAAACTAAAGCGTTGATACAAAAGAAAAGAAGGGTGTGAGAATAGTATCCAATTATTACAAACAATAGGAAAGTGCATAATAGAAGGGGTAATAATAGTTATCCACAATATAATAACTACATTCACAATAATATTTCATGCACAAACAATGATAATGAATCCTTGCAACAACATAAAATAGACACAATATATTTGTAATGAGGTTGAGAGGCAAGAAGAAAGCAAATAAACACGAAAGGGGAAGAAAAATCCACAAACTTGTATCTATTGTTTCATTGATATGCACACGACCATAAGGAAGCAAAGTAATTTTGACAATATCCTAAATTTTAATGTTCTACGAAGATTGAAAACTCTCGTTTACTTTGTTACTTAGTATTTTACCTTTTAGTATTTCTTAATATCAATCCCCTTATATTTCATTGTTTAGGATTTTAATTTACTTATGCTTGTGGGTGCCTAACAATATCTGACATCACAATTCCACACTGCACTCCAAACACCACTAATGTTCCATAGGACATATTGCTACATACTTTCCATGACTATATCACATAACATGAATTTAATTGAACCTTAGAAAGAACACACATAACCCTTAGAACATAGAACTTATCACACATGTTATCAAAAATTACAACACCCCCTAATATATTTAGATTTGAATGGGGCATTCGGTGTAATTTGTGTAACATTGGATCATCTCTCAAGATGTGTGACTTTCGTGCTTGAGATGATCCTCTAGAGAGAGATGGTTCCTGCTCCGAAACTACTTGCCACAATCTACTCTAATGCAGGAAAAATATCTAATCATAATCTAAATTTCCAAGGGACACGGGAGAGATAGTGCATGAAAAAAAATCCTAAACTAAAGAGGCGAGACACCAGAAAATAAGGGTGTGAGAATAGTATCCAATGTGTGAAAAACAATAGCAAAGTGCATACTAGAAGGGGTAATAACAGTTCTCCACAATCTAACTACTACATTCACAATAATATTTCATGCACACACAATGATATTGAATCCTTGCAACAACATAAAATAGACATAATATATTTGTAATGAGGTTGGAGATTTAAGAAGAATGCAAGTAAACACAACATAGGAAGACACATCCACAAACTTGTATCTATTGCTTCATTGATATGCACAGTTCAATCTATTACAAAATAAGGGTCTCTGGATCACAATGCAATGAGTCCACTACTAGGTCATGTAGCTCATTGGGTTCACAAAACCAATTTTAAAGAATTATTCTACTAAAAACCCTCTCCCCTTTACAATGATCCCAACACTCCAATCTATAACATTATGAGAGGAGAGAGAGAGAGAGAGAGAGAGAGAGAGAGAGAGAGAAATGAAAATCCTAAAATCTGCATGTCCACCAATTACATGATGTCATAAATGGATTGAAATGATGTTATGTTGCTTGAAAAATGTTCCCCATGTTGTCCCATGTGCTGCAGTAGAGAAAGAATGATGATGATGCCTCTTAATTGTACTCCCAACTACCAATTTAAAAATTGTTCTGATTCTTGCCACATTTTTTGTAAAATCATCATCAATTATTTATCAATTTATGGATTTCCTTATTTTTGTGTATCAGTCTCAAAGCCATGACTACAATGGTACCAATTTTGTGTGGTTTCATTTGGAAATGAAAAAGTCATGGCTTTCTCGAGTGTGAGCAGCTATTTTGGGTTTGCCAAAGATTTCTTGCCTTTCACGAGACTAAGCGTTTAATATTTTGGAGCTGGATATTTTAATTCTATTTTCACCGATCTACCTTTAATAAGAATGAGAAATTAGATTAACATTGCATAGAGGGCATTGAGACCTTTCCAATGACATAAAATTTGTCAATTTTCGAAAGACCGGATGAAAAGTTATGCCCGTTCGATGTTTCACGCGAAAATTGTCGCTTTTCCTTGTTCTACGGATTTTCCAATTTTTGCAACATTCTGTGGATTTTGCTTTTGTATGCGTTCCACATATTTTTTTGCAGCCTTTTTTCGTGGCTTTTCTATGGATTTTTCCTTGGGCTTTGTTTGTGCTTTTCTCAGGATTTTTCCATGGCTTTTTTGCGAACTTTATTCTACTTACTTTTTCCGCATGACTTTATTTTCCAAATTTTTCTCGTGGCTTTCGCTTTGTAACTTTTTTTGGGTTTTTCTCACGGAATTTGTTCTATGAAATTTTCCATGGCTTTTTCTGTGGCATTTTTGCGGCTTTTGTTTTGCATATTTTTCTACATTGGATCAAAATTTATGCACGTCCGAAGTTTCCCATAAAAACTATCATTTTCCATTGCTTTGTGGATTTTCCAGCTTTTCTAACATTCTCATGGATTTGTTTTTCTATAGCATTACATGGATTTTTATGAAGCCCTTTTTCTTTGGATTTTTCTATGGATTTTTCCATGGCCTTTTTTATAGCTTTTTCTGTGGCTTTTGTTCTACAAACTTTGTTCTGTGGATTTTTCTATAGCTTTTGTTATGTGGCTTTTCCTGTCAACTTTGTTCTATTGCTTTTTCTGTAGCATTTTCCACGGATTTTTCTATGGCATTTTTCATGGATTTTTGGTCTATGGATTTTGGGACCCAACTATCCTGCGTGAATGTGTGCTTATTGAGACAATAGTTTCCTTTTTTACCACATTGCATTGGTTACTTAACATTTAGGGCCCGAAATTGGTATGATGAACCTTGGTACGACCCGCATTGGTTCCATCTGCAACCCTTAGATCCGATTTGCAGACCAAGAAGGCCCTTGACTTCATTTTTTAGATTTTTGCAAATATTTACTTACTCGATTTTTCTTTAGACAAATAAGTTAGAGGAAAGCAAAGGGGTACCGAAAATCTAATTTTTTTCCTTCCACCATTTTTGTTTGCTCCAGCTTCAAGTTATCAAATTTACCCTAGGGGTGAATTTTGGATAACAGTTTTGGCGACTCAACGGGGTTACCTCCCTGCTAGGTGAAGTGATCAATGGCCTTGAAGTACCCATTGGGCATGGAGTCTACCTGGTAATCTTGAATCTGATTTGGAGCCTGAAGACCTACATCTTTGAGTCATTGAAACACTACTCCATGAACCTGGAATTGCTCTCCGCTGCTTGTACTCTCATCTTTTATAAGAAAATCTTGAAGTCAAGGTTTGTGAGAGTAGAAAATTACCTGAAACCTGGAAGATTTTCCCTCACTTGACTCTCTGCAAATCTGATTTATTGGAGTGTAAGGAAAACACCTAATCCCGCCCTATATTGATACCTTGCTGATTTAATTCTCCTGCAGCTACAAACTAACTGTCAGGAGTGTGATGAAATGTATATAAGCATACACTAGAAGTGATAGAACATGTGCACGAACACTTAGATAAATTGAAACCTATTATAAAAACAACAATGTGCACCAAAGACTTGGAGGAATTAGAAATCCTAGACTAATATGTACAAGAGTGATAAATTCTCCATTTAGTATGAATGGTTGAGATAGATTCCATTGACTGGAATATGTAATTCTTCACCATCCAACTTAGTCAGTAGGAAGGCATTACTACATTTTCATTCATTGATCATGTATGGACCACTCCATATGGCATCGAACTTGGAATGCTTACCTAGCTTTACATGATTAACATCCCACTTCCATACCAAGTATCCTACCTGAAATTTCTTAGCTTTAGCTTTCTTGTTAAAGATCCTCTTGATCAACACTTTAACCTTTTCCATGATCTACATTGCATTTCCTATTGCTTCTTCTAATTTCATCACTCTGCATACCAAATTTCCATAGGTCCAAACTCAACTAGTTACAATTGTTTCATGAGTTCTAGTTCTAGAACCTCAAGTGATATAGGAAGTACTACTTCCTTTCCATATACAAGATTGTATGGAGAACTTCTTGTATACCTCTTAGGTGTGAATCTATCAGCCCATAGAGCTGATTTGAGCTTCGTGTGCCAAGTTATCTGATTCTCATCAAGAGTCCTTCTAATGATCCTCAGTAAGTTTTTGTTTGTGGACTCTTCTTGGTCATTACCCTGAGGGTAATAGTTTGATGAAGTACTGAGGTACACACCATTCTTAATAGCCCATTTAGTGATTTTGGTGCCCAAGAATGTCAATGTATTATCTGATATGATAGTGGTAGGGACACCAAACCTCGTGACTACCCCTTCATATAAATCCAAGATGTTGGATTCATTTTCCTCCTTGAGTGTCACCGCTTCAGTCCATTTGGTGAAATAATATGTTGTTGTAAGTATCCACTTGTGGCCTTGACTTGAATTTAGATTGATAACTCCAATGAAGTCCAATCCCCATTGCATGAATGGTTGATCTACTAAAATGGGACGAAGGGGCAGCACTGCTAACCTTTCTTTCCTTGAAAAGAATGCACATTTTTGCATTTCTTTATCCATGAGTAGCAATCACCAAACACCATAGGCAAATAGTAACAAGCCTTCATGATTTTTAAAGTTGTTACTCATGGAGAAAAGTGTCCTACTATTTCCCCATCGTAGAACTCATGAATATCTTCTCAACTTGAAATATCCCAATGCATCTCAATAGAACGCCATTGATTTCCTTCTTGAACAAAACACCATCAATAAGCACATATGGAATGGCCTGTAATCTGAAATATATTCTCTTAGATTTGTTCCATTCTAGAGGACACAAACCTATTTGGAGATAATGCACCATGTCTTGAGTCCAACATGGAATGAGTACATCGTTAGGTGGTTGTTCTTGATCATTCTGTGGTAGTAGGAAAACATCTTTTTCACCTTTTGACTCATCTTGGGGTTCGTAAGTGAGATTCTCACATAATCCTTTGCCAAAACCAGCTTGGTCACTTTGATTTTAATATCATATTCCATTACGTGAGTGATCCAACTTGCTCTCTTCTTGTTTACATCTTTTTTTAGGAGAAATTCCTTGACGCTAACATGAGACACTAGTAGTTGAATTTTATTATTCAAGACCAAGTGTCTAAACTTGTTCGACTCCTAATAATAACAAGGACATGATTTTCAATAAAATTATACTTTACTTAATAATCTTCCAGGATTTGACTGAAGAATTCTATGGGTTGTTCTAAACCTTCTATATTTAGCTTCAACAAGATAGCCGAGATTGTGTCTCGATCCTGAAAGGCATACAACATGAACTCCTTTGAAAAGTATTGGTTGATAAGAGTCGAGCTTTTGATATTGCATGCTTGATGGCATCAAAAATATATTTTCCTTATATTACCCATTTGAATGCAAGACTTTTCTTCAACAAAATGGTTAAAGGCTTTACAAGAGTAGAAAAATTAGGCACAAATCTATTAACAAAGTCTATCCTTCCTAAGAAGCTTTGGATAAATTTATCATGGTCTAGAAATGGAAGTTTTGGATGGCTTCAACTCTTTAATGATCAATTGTTAATCCTTCTTTTAAAATAATGTGTCCCAACAATTTGGCCTCATGTGCTAACAATACACACCTTTTCAGATTCAAAGACAATTTGAATCTCCTACATCTCTGAAATACTTTCCCGAGGTGAAAGATATGGTCTAGTGCCTTCTTTGAGAACACAAGATATTATCTAAATATACCAACCACTATCTTGTTGATTAAGCCTTTGAATGCCATATCCATAGCTCACTAAAATGTTGCTCCAGATTTGAAATTCCAAATGGCATATTCTTATAAGCATATGTGCCCCATTTCATACTGAAGGTTGTCTTGAAATAGTCATCTGAGTATCTATCTAAGAATGAAAACTTTTCGAGAATGAGCTACAACTGTAAGATCTTTTCCATTCATGGAAGTGGATAATGATCTTTGAATGAATCTCTATTCAAGTCACATAAGTCAACACACAATCTGATTTCTCTGTTTCTCTTTCTCACCGGCACAAAGTTTACAACCAACATAAATGTTTGATAGGAAAGATATACTACCTTCAATTAGTTTTTTCAACTCTCTTCTCATGAGAGGTTCAATGTGGGGATTCACTAGTCTTTGCATATGTCGATAGGCTTGAATTCTCAAATTTAGCTAAATAGTATGTTATGCTAGCTGTAGACACCTATTTTTGGATATAACGCACCTCAATCGTCTCAAATTCCCGCTACTTCTACTCTCACATCTCTTTCTCTTAAATTACATGAAATCCTATCCATTTTCTTAATTAATTATCAAATGGGCTCCATGTAGACCCATTTGATAATTCAACTTTTTGATATTATTTCATCTTCTATAAATTATTAATTCATGAGTATTGATATACACATCCGACACTCTTTTCCTAAATTCAAAAGGTAGAATCTATCATCCCACCTACCCAGTCCCACATGTCCCCCACTTAAGTCAAAATCAAGTTCCCACCTAAAAATTCAATCTCTTCAAATTATTAAAAATGAACCCCACCCATGAAATCAATAATTCAAAAAAATCTCCTCTCCGACAACAAATCCAAAAAATCAATAGTGTAAAGTGAACACATGGCTTCACTATTACACCTAATGATGTCCCCACTCCAAATCACACCTTTTCTTTTTTCACATTAGGAACCTTACCATCAAATCAACTCTTCATCATGTCCTCTCAATCAAAATTGCTTTTGCAAATTAGAGTTATTCGTTAATCTTCTCTTTTAATCCAAATTCAAATTATAAATGAGTCTTCTCACCCTTAGAGGGAGGCGAAAATTCGGTGAATGCTATGTGATTTTAGTTGTTTTATAAGATAATTATTATTCTATTTGGGTGATAACACATGGGATTTCCATGACATTCTACTCATGATTTGGGTTCATGTAATGAGATTCATGTTGCACGCATCAGATCGGTAATTTTGTCCGCATATCGGTACCATCCAGGTTCATTTATTTATCAATTTATATGTCATTTGTTTTGGACGCTATTGCACTATTATTCTTATCACACGGGGGTTGACAGCCACTGAGGAAGTTAACGCTTCTCGGATCTGCTTTGTTAGGAAGCCCCCGCATTAAATTTCTAATCATTATTTTCCTAGTATATGTGAGCTACAGGTTTGCGAATCACACTAAGGACTTCAATATCAACTTTGTGCTCATAGCATCTATCATCATCTCCAAGGTATTAAGCCCTTGTATACTTGACATGGTTTTTTGTTTCTTGATTACTCGTACACACACCTGGATAGGAAGTTGGAAACACAGATCAAAATTTGGCACGCCCAGTGGGACTAGACCCGAGATTTGGTCATTTTTTATTGCATTACTTGTTATGTGCAAGTGTTGTATAAAGGAAAATTATCTTATTTTGTTTTAGTTGTTGTCATTTGACAATATTTTGTGAATATTTCATTTGGAAACTCACTTGTTTGCAGGATTTAATTATCTTCGCTAGTATGATGCATATTGTTGTTTTTGTCTTTGCCATGAGGTAAGTGTTTTTTTGTCATTTTGAATAAGGTTATTGTTTAATTTGTTTATAATAATTATAAAATTTTATTGTTATATTCATTATAGGAAAGTATATAAAAATAAAATAAAAATATAAATATAAATATAAATACAAAAAAATCCTAAGCTACCCCATACAACCCATCCCCCTAACTATCTCCTCACCTCTCCACTCGGCCAGCTCAGCCACCTCCCCATCTGACTACCCGCCAAGCTATGCTCTCTACCCAACACCGATCCATATAATCAACTCTTTTACCAAGCCTTCCTTTCTCCAATCCTAACTCCCTTGGCTCATCCTCACCTCCATTCTCTCCACCGACTTCTTCTATGACTCCACACCCAAGCTTCATCCCATCTCCTTCCCACACAGCCTCTCCTCCACTTGGCCATCACTCCATCCCCACCTTTCCCATCTCCCGGACTCACTCCTCTCCACCTCACCATCCCCGCCATCCTTCTCCTCTCTGCCCCCGTCACCTTTCTCCCTCCCTAGATCCCCCCACCTATCCCGTCTCCCTTCTCTCCTCCCGAGCCTACCACTCCTCCCATGTCCCATCTCCTTCTACCCACGTCCCCATCTTTCCTCTTTCTTTCCTCCCATGCAGACCCACATCCCTTCTCCCCATCTTCACCGACCCCCTCACCTCTCCACTCCCCTCGGCTTCATCTTCCTTCCACCTTATTCCCATTACACCCTACCTCCTGCACTGCTCCACATCTCCCTTTTCCTATCTGCCATCCATGCCATTACAAAATCTACAACTCAGTTGTAAACCCACGCCAATTTTACATTTTGCAGCAATTAATCAGATCATGTTTATAAACAGTGAATAATGATTTGTATATTAATAGTTATTGGCTTACAATTCATTAGAACATGTCTATAAAGAATGCTTTGATAAGTAATATTGCGTAGTAGGAGTAACTTCATAGTCTCCTTATAGTAATTGATTTACAATTCTTTAGACTGCATTTATCTTAGATACACAATCCCAATGCAATTTAATTACATAGTCTCTCCTAATAATTTATTTACATCTAAACGTCCAATTATATTTTATATCCTTAATAAGCGTCTATTGGTGAAGTTTGTTTAGATTCGATAACTAAACGTATATTCACATTGGCTTTGATAACATTGTTTACCATCTGAGATTCATTATTATCTTGTTCATTTATCATTCATTTTTATAAGTTACAATAGGTTTTTCATTTATTTAGTGTCTGTCGTCATTTATTACTTTTGATTTAATTATCACATTGTCGTGTCTATCGTTTAGTGTCTAATTTATTTTATTATTTAATAATAGTCATTGCATTGTTTAGTGTCTACTTTACTTTATATTTGACTAATCTAGGTAATTTGTTTATTCTAATTTATTTATTTGTTTTATCTCTTTTGGATCACATCCACTAATTTTCATATTTTCCTTTACAGGATTGTCTTTGTCACGAGAGATAAGATCTTAAACTCATACCACATCACCAATCGTCACTTGTTAATCTCATCTACAGTCCTGAGATCCTTGGACGTTCCCAATCATTGATTATCATTTTCAAACATCTTAGTTGAATACGACAAAAGGTGCTTTCCAGATCGCCTAAAGCTTACACTTGGCTCAACTTGCTGTCAGATAAAAAGGAAAAAGTGATATACAGTATTCTTCAGTTTTCCTTATTTTATCCTTTTTGCATTGTACTTTCCTATACCTGGTTGATTGTCAGCATCAAACTTTATATTTCAAATTTGGACTAAAACCAACCGTGTGCATACTTTGCTTGCTCACATAGTTTAAATAGGAGTTTAACTTTTAGCATCACACTTATCATCACACACTGCCTAAAATTCACAAATTAATCAACACATTGAAACATTCATTGCACCTGGTTCATTGATTGGGATTTGATCACCCAACCAAACCATTTCAGACATTTTCCATCCATAAATTACCTAAAACCAAACATAGTTTACCTTCTTCTAGGTCCTCTTTCAGCCGTTTTATTTTACACACGTTCTTGATTAAAAGAAAAAAAAAAAACTATTTGTCTGACTTGTTTGTTAATATAACAATGATTTCCTTTTTATGCCTATAATCACTTGATCCACTGCTAAAAATATGGAACACAACCTCACCACACACAGTGCTTCATCCTAGTCGATCACTATATCAACAATTTCATCATTCGTGTTTCTTCCTATCTCACTCACAGGCACCCATCCTCTCACTAATATTCCTCATTCAATACCTTTCACCCACACTATGGCATTAGACCAACATTCCATCCCATCTAGGCCAGCCAACACACCCTCTCGTTAGATCAAGCCTATTGGTACTTTAGTCTTCCGTATTGGAGACCTGCATTCGTATAGATTCTTGACGCCAATCTTGTGGCCCTTCAAGACTATATTTTGAGAAGATACATACACCTCCCTTTGGATGGGCCACCACTTTAGCAAGTCTATCCTTATAATGTTGGTTCTAACATTCCTCAATCTATGGCCTTACATGATTTTGCATCATCTTCCACCAACCCATCGGCACACCAGACCACCCAGGTAGTTATGCCCATTCCGCCCAATCTTCCTCACATCAACACGACTATCGTGACTGCCATCCCTACCACTACAACGACTCCTATGGTCACTGGTACCTTCATTCAACCATCCCAGGTGTCAAATCCCTTATCCGGACAACAAATTCCTACTACATCACAAGTCTATACCCTCACCTCCCAACTTCCTCCAACCATACCTTTGCAACACACAGTGTCATTTCCAGGCTATAAAACCACATAAACTTACATCCCCACTCAACAGTTACTTCCACAACCTCCACAATCTCAATAATCACACCATGCCCCTATTTCTCACCAACACACATTCTATCAACAACCACCTCAACTATCACACATAACTTACACTCACCCATACCAAATTCCTCAGATCCCCACACCTACTCAAATCTAACCACCACATTTCATTACTCAACAGACACTTCCTAATGACCCCATGGAAATCTTGATAGGTCAGTTAGCCAACCTAGAGGCTGCTACGTTAGGGTCCAATCTCAAATTGTCTTATGAATAAATATGTAATGAATCCATCCATCCATTTGTGCCCATGAAACTATATCCTCCACACTAGGAGATGTAAAAATTCACCAATTTTAACAACAAGGAGGATCCCCAACAACATCTCAAAGCATTCAAGCATACATGTTATCTCATTGCACATGACCAAAACTTAATGCTTCATACTTTTCCCATGTCTTTGGATGGTCCCACCTTGGAATGGTATAATAATATTCCCTAATAATCCATATTTTCTTTTTCCCATCTCGCACAATTATTTCTTGAACATTTTTCCATTAATATCACGCGTAAAAAAACCATCAATGACCTATACACTCTCTGCCAATTTGAAGATGAATCCGTCATGGATTTCACCACACGATGGCATAATATGATAAACCAATTATCTTTCCCACTACCTCAAACTGATCTCATCGAGCTCTTCGCGTGCTCTTGCGCCAAGAATATTTCCTCCACCTTGCAAATCCAATCATTTCACACTTTCAAGAGGCTTTTACTATGGCCCGCAAGCTTGAGACACGTTCCTTGGAACATGGGCATTTAAAATTGAAGACCAATATACCAAAAACAGAATTTGTCAGACCATCCACATCAAATGATAAATCAAACACAACTGCCAATGCCTTCGTTGTTAGATCATCTCCTACCCCGACATCTATAGTGACTCAACAATGATTCACATGGCCAATTCCCAATTATACTCCCTTAGGAGAACCATACAGTGCCATCTTTGACAAGTTGATAACAACACACTTGATCACACTACCACATATCAAACCTATTAATGAATCTAGGCCACAACATGTGTCTTCTCGAGAGGATCACTATTACAAGTATCATCAAGTCCGAGGACACGACATAGAAAAATGTCGAACATTCAAGGATTCTATCCAAAGGCTTATCGATCAGGGGGAACTTCAAGTGGATAACTTGAATGCCTCATCCAATCAACCTTTATATATTTTTAAATAACCATTTCCAAATCATGCACTACCATCCATAAACCAGATTGCTCCAACTTCGTATCTCAAACACTTAGTACCCACACCATAAAAATATCCATGCGACAATAAAAGTCCAGTTTCACCCACAAGTTTACCTTCTTCATTAACCATTACATCAATTCCCTTTGATACATTATGTACATCCCCAAACCCATCAATATTCATCTCCACATCAGCCTTGGCTACATCCATACCCATGTCAATACCCTTTCCTATACTCACATCTCTCTCAACACCTACCACCCTCTCTTCAGATGCAAATATCACTTATGTATCATGGCCCCTTACATCTACTCCATTAAACCCAATCACCTTATTAGAAATTATCCCACCTCTACCTGTTATCTCATCCTTAGCATCTCTTCCAATCCCTCTTTCTGCACTTCTACCAATGCCTACAACATCTACTATTTTACAATCACCTATCTCATGTCCCTCTTCCATGGCCATGTCATTACTTGATGACTTTTTGTAAACATTCCAACATTCCTTAATTTCAAATTATTGTCCCATTTCTTCTATACCATTAGACACTCACACATCGACACGGTCCCCACAAATATCCACTCCAATATCTTTGGTTCCTATTGTAGAGATTCTATTCATTCCCTCTAACAATCCAAATTCATATACAAGACCTAGACCCCTATTTCCCAAGTGTTCTCCTTCACATCCTCGTCCAAAAGTAGACCTCACTATTCCCGATAGAAGTTCTTCAAAAACCACGTCATCTCCTTATATTTTATGACCACACCCCTCATCCTCCTCTTCTATTTTAGGAACCTTCCCTTCACCAACAACCCATACTACAACTAGAACAATGCAACCACCATTTTCCAACCGATATCCTATAACAAACTCAAAGGCGTCCATGTCTTCCACTACTATCCCGCATCAAGCACATTCATCTACCTCTTCTAAATCCAAAACAACTTCCAAAGCCATTATTACATCACCACCTTCACATGCATCCTCCCAAAGTTCTCCATCGATAACACCAGGTTATTACACCACCATGTTTCACCAACTACTCCAAGCCTCAGCCATCACTTTACCATCAATTAAATTTTTTTGATCCAAATGCACCAAGACCTTCATGGTTTAATTCCAATCTTGTTTTCACATTTCATCGTGCCCCTAGACATGACAAAGGTCTTTGAACATTGCAAAGCTCTCCAATCCATCATACACGATTTTTTCAATAAAACCATTAACGATAAAGGACTAATTCTACCATCTCCTCCATCAACTTCCACATCCCAACATGTGTCTGTTCAACCATCTTGATCACCCTTTTCATTAATAAATCATGTCATTACTCCACTACCAAATAGAGATATAACCACTAATACCACCAACATATTACCAAAAGATGATGATCCTCAAGGTCATCCTCCTCTTGTAATCAATGTTGTTCGGATAACTACCCATTCAAAGACATATAACTCTGACTCCGCCTCACCGTCCACCCCTAAGACTTATGTCGCTATCCCTCCTCCTAAGGAGCTCGCTACCTCCGCACCTCCATCACAGCCAAAGTTTTCATCATTGCTCCTACCAATCATCCCACAATAACACCTTCATCTTCTTCTAAAGCCAAGGTATCTATTTTGGCCACCCCGAATCCTTCCTCCATTGAACATACCATTATTAAAAAACTTCACCAGGCCCCTATCAAAATGTCACTCTACGATCTCATTCAAAGTTCTCCACATAATAAACAAGCTCTCATAGAGGTCTTACAACAGATCCTAGTATCCTCCGATGAGTCTCAGCCTTTCGCGGTTTTAGCTCATGCCTTCACAACATCTGCTACCGTATAAATTGAAAGTTCAGAAATTCCTAGGATACCACAAGAAGAACACGATCTAACATTATTTATCACAATCTATATCGATGACACCTTCGTCTGTTGAACCATGATTGACAATGGTTCCAATATTAATATCATTTCTTCTCGTACCTTCAATCATCTTAAATTTCCCAATACCATTGTTGCCAAATCTCCTACCATCCTTCATGATTTAATGATGTTGTCACTCCCCATTAGGAATGGTTGTTCTTCCTATCTATGTCAGCCATAAACTCCTACACGAACTTTTCTACATCATTGAAGGAGAATTCCAATATAATATTTTACTTGGTGGTCCTTGATCCGTGCTATGCATTGTGTTTCGTCTACTTTTCATCGTTGTATCCAATATGAATATGAAGGGAATACTTGTGCTTTTCCAACTGAGATCCCCCTTCCAAGACATGTCACGTGATCTATAGACCTAAAGATGCCCTTGTTACGAAAACCAATTTTTCTCCCGATGCATCCACCAGCCATTTGTACCTCCATCTACCCTACCTCGCACAAATTCTTCTAATCTTATAACTTTAAATCTTGCTTTAGGGGAATATCAACTCCTCACTCTCAATACCCTTCTTCTTCCCAATCACCTCGGCCACCCTGATAAAGCCCCTATGTATCAATCGAATGTTGGGGAAATTTTCTCATTTGGCCCTTCTTCCCTCAAAACCAATTTAGTATATGGCGGCCTTGATCAACCTTCTTCTCACACTAAAAATCATTTTCATGCCAAACGATATACAAGCGATTTCAGATTTCTTAGTAAACCATCTTTCGCTCACACATACCTCTATCATTGTGCATGGAAGGGGTTTGGTTTGGGACACTATGAACAGGGCCCTCATGGTAATATCTTTTCTCGAGCCTAGGAATCATGTCAAAAATTTGGTTTGGGATATGACGATCCCACCATACACCCTCCTGGAACATATGCATCTTCTCCCATTCATATTGATTCATCCATTTCTTCTCCATCCGAATATACTACCGATTCAGAACATATTTCTTCTCCTTCCAACTATCCTCAGATTCAAATAATGTCTTATATCCTTCCAACTATCCTTCCAGATAAGATAATGATTTTTCTCCATCCAATTATCTCACAAATCTAGATCAAGCGATACGGTTCCTATTCCTCCTAACTTTTTTTTTTCACCATCTTTCTCGGACCAGTGACTTATAAATCCAAAAATGAAACTCAAGTATTTTCCCTTAGATATCTAGAAATGGTAGAAGAAGATTCCCCTATCATTGACATTCTTCAATGTGATGATGACATTTCCATTCTCTCTTACATGGGAGCCGAAGGTTCTCAAGATCAAAAAATTCATCCACTAGAAAAATCCAATCTCTTGATTGAATCCACTATCAACATTACTATTGTTTCCCTCGGGAGCACCACATGCTTAAAATAGGTCGGTCTTTGACACCTCAAGAGCTCAAGCCTTCACTTCATTTTTGTTCAAGCATAGCCAAGCATTTGCATGGTCATATTCGGACATGCCAGTCTCTGTTGGTGTAGGTTATTTTCCACTATCAACATTACTATTGTTTCACCTCGGAGCACCACATCCTTAAAATAGGTCAGTCTTTGACACCTCAAGAGCTCAAAGCCTTCACTTCATTTTTGTTCAAGCATAGCCAAGCATTTGCATGGTCATATTCGGACATGCCAGGCCCAACATTTTTTTATCCTCAAAACATCAAAAAAATGGATTGTTTTAACTTGCAAACAATATCTAAAAGGGAAGAAGGGGGCCCATGTTGACGGAAAGTGACCATGGACCACGTGCTGGTTTGGAGGAGAGTGAGCTGCTGATTTTGCTTATATTTAATAACGAGTGTCAAAGACAGGAGGGCAAGGTCCAGGATTGGCGCAGAGGCTAATTCCCCCTCGTAGTCAAAACAAACCCCTGCTAAAATTTTGTGTCGTTCCCAACGAGTACCCACACTATACCATTAGCACCCATCGCGTACACCTTTTTAATGTGTTTGTAGCATCTAGTGTATTTTTCCATTAGTTGCGGGAATCGTTTTAATGCTATAACTTTTGAATCACTACTCGTTTTTTAGTGCTTCTTTAGTCAAAGTTTCATGATTTTCCACACATTATGTGATGGAATTATTATTTTCTTAAATTCACTAATTGTATAAAGTGCCACATTATGGGGGTTGCTTGTACTCTTGGGCCTACACACGCAGATGCATTATCGGCCGAGTTCGACGTCTTGCTTCTTTGCATCTTGCATTTTTTTTCTCATGGAGAGTGATATTTCCAGACTTGAGCATCGTAGGATTGTTTTACAGCCTCCACCACTTCTCACCGGGAGAGGGAACTATTCAGCTTGACATGCTTCCATGGAACGTTACTTCGCCCACGAGTATCTTTTACCCTTCTTGCTTGGGCCAGTTCCTATACCCGTTAATCATAGTCATCTAGAGGACTTCTTTGACACTTGTGACCATGTCTTTGGTCACATGATGATGAATGTCTCTTGATCTCTCTAGTTTCACGTGGCAGACTCTAATCCACCCAACCGTGTTTGGAGCATTCTTCAGTCCCTCTATGGAAACCCTTCACATACTATAGCCGTTGTTGTTATTGTTGATTCAGTTGTCTCCTCTTCTTCGTGTGATGACAGTTCCACTAATGCACACTCACTTGGTTCTACTTCTGATGACAAGGATATTGCACCCAGATCTGATGTCGAGAGTACTATAGAGGAATCTTCTCCTCTTTCTCTCACTATTTCAGAGAGTGTTGACACATCCCACATCTCATCAGATATCGAGTAGTCTTCTACTCAGTCTCATACATTCATTACACCCGCCTCTTTTCCACCTTCAGTGTGTGAGGCCCTTTCCACTCCTCTACCTTCATTGGATGACTCATACCTATCTAACATCACTCTTTTGTTTGTTGAGACCCCTCATTGGGATGATTATCTGCCTAAACTTGGTCGTATTTTCGTAGAGCACACTTGTGATGCACTATAGGTTCTAATTACATTAAAATTTTCCTCCGTTATTTCTATTTTATTATGTATGTATTAGGAATAGGATGTTGTTAAGTATGATTAGTAGTGACGTCTAATAGAAGATAACGGTGCACGCGAGTACGGTGCCACCAATAAAATAGAGTACGGTAACAATTAAAGTACAATAGGAATGTTGTGGTAAAAGTAAATATTTGTCGTAAGTGGTCTGGTAATGTTAAAATGTCAAAGTTGGGGTAAGTAGAGAAGTAGGGTCTACATGATTAGGAATTAGAAATATTATACTTGTAATAAGGACAAAGAGTGATGTCATAAATATTTTGTGTATTTTATTTGTGGAAAATTCTAAAAAGATGGAACCCATGTGAGATGATAAGGTTTGTCTTATGTTAGAAGATAAGCCTACATGTAAATGCAAGAGTTTAGGCATGGAATATGATTGGCCGGAAGATATTTCCTATACTATCTTAGAGATAGGGTGGATAAACCTGAATTCCTATAAATAAAGAGGCCACCCCCCTCATTTAACATAGAGGGAAGTAGTGAGAAATATTGTATGAGTAAGTGTGTAAAGGAAGCCATCATTTAGAAGGTGTGTTAAAGAATCCATTGTGAAGTTTCTCCCATAGTTATTGTTGGAAGGCAAGTGAATTCAATAACACTTGAAGTACCTCATGGGTGAGATTGTAACAATTTCATGTTGATATTATAATTTACACTTATATTTCAGATTTGTCATCATTCCTTCGTATCATAGTCTATGGTATTCTTGTGTTATGTTTGTTGTTGTGTTTCCAGATTACATCCACCAAACTAAAGGCTATGCATTAGTAAATAATCATAGCACGAGGAGTTCCCGGTGGAGAATTATCATAGTGCTAGATTGGTGTTGACATTTTGGTTCCGTTTCCGGACCATTCCTCGTTGGTGGATTTTCTGGAGAAATATTCCCACTTAGTCAGAAATCATTTGGAGGGTAACCTTGTTTTTACTGTGCATAGTAGTTACCATGGTAAAGTCACTTTTACCATGAATAGTATTTACCACAGTAACTTTACTTTTTACCGTGAATAGTGTTTACCACAGTAAAGTCAGTTTTTACTGCAGTAAGTCAAGTTTTACCGTGGTCATTCCTATTTTACTGTAGAAAGGTGTAAAGTCACTTTCTATTGTAGTGAGTCCAATTATTTGTGCACATAAGTCTTACTGATTGTACTTGTGAGTTGGTATTTCACTGTGGTTACATTTAAAAATAGGGAAGATTCTTGTTTTTTCAGCCCAATCTAATGAATATGCTTCCTCTTTCATTCAATATTTTAAACAATCTTGCATTTGTAATGGCCTCATAAGAAGGGAACAATGGACTGAATTTTTCCTACCTTTTTGGATGGTTTAGCACTTAGGTGGTTTGAAACACTAGGTGATAATGTGAAAAATTCATGGGATTTATTAACTAAAAGTTTTCTTGAAGAAATTGGTGAACAATAGAAATATGCAGATCTCATGATCAATATCACAAAGCTATCCCAAGGAGAGAAGGAGAAGATAAGGGATTATCATGCTCATGTTCTAGAGCTAAGGAGGAAGCTCGATGCCTAGATCCGGAAGGAAGGATTAGTGGATGGGTTGATGAATGGCGTGGATAATCTCCTCTAGAAGCACTTCATTCTTGGGATGAAGCCAGAGATCAGACAACGAGTGAAGTATGACTGCCTGGCTACCATTGAACAAGCAAAGGAGATTGCAAGAAGGCAAGAAGAAAGCATGGAAGAGGAGCCCAAAGAAATTTTTGCTAAAGTAGAGCCTACACAAAACCTTTGGTTCGAATCCACAACCACTCTCGGTGAGCACAAATATTTCTCCTAGTACATCTACCGAGTATGAAGATCTACTCAGAAGATGGGCCAATTAACTATCAATCTTCTTCAGGAAAATAATTTAGTTCTCAAGGAGGAGATAAAGGTCAAAAAAGAAATATTTTTGAAGTTGTATGTTATAGTTGTTATAAAAGGATCATTATAAGTGTGATGGTCCGGATAGAGCTTCTACATCTGGTACAAGAGATAATGATAAAGGAAAAACACCTATGAATTCTTTTGATGTAGTAGATAAGAGCATAAATAATGAAGTAGATGTGTTTGTAACAAAAAGAAAGAAAGAAAAAGATAACCAAGATGGAAATGATCCTAAGAAGATGAAAGGAGAAACTAGTAAGAAACATAGGAGAAGAAATTTGGGTGTGCAGGATTTTTTGATTTCATAGGGGCAAGGACCATACTCCATCTTAGAAGATCTATCTAAAAGGACTAAAAATATTACATATGGTCAACTCTTGGCTATGTCTTTTGAAAAGAGCCGGGAGTCTGTGAAGTGGACTCAATGCTCAATGAAGGAAGGAGGTTGAGGTCCCTATTTTGGAGGCAGAGGTAGATCCCTATGCTTCACAAGCTAAGGTATTATGTAATGGTATTTCAATTCATGATGTCTTAGTTGATGGAGGTGCTACAGTTAATGTAATGACCGAGTCTGTAATGAATATGTTGGGTTTAAAAATTGATCGCCCCTCAACACTTATGTTAAGGTCATTAAATAAGGGAAAAACTAAACCAGAAGGTGTTGTTTCAAATGTGGCAATATCTGTTATGGGTGTTGTATGTGTGGTAGACTTTTAGGTGATGAAAAATGGTACTGTTGCATACCCAATGTTGTTGGGAAGACCATGGCTAAGGAGAGTTCATGCAAGAAACTACTGGAATGAAGGATTCATGACACTTGGACATGGTAGAGAGAGGGTGAAGATAAACATGATCCCTCGGCATCATAAGGCAGAACCTATGGATTCAAGTGATGAAATTGATGATTGGGAATCCTCTGATTACTCTAGTACCAGTGAAGTGGACATAGAAGATGAATAAAGTAAGGTTGATGTTTCAGTCATGGATATCCTTCAAGTTACACCGACTCATGAACCCATAAGATTATCTAAAGAAGAAATTTTTGATCGTCTCCCACAAATAAAGATTGGTGATGTTGTGATGGAGAAGGAATCCTACCTCCAGCGCTTTCGAAGGTATATACACCTATTCACTTTTGATTACAAGGAACTCCATCCAAGAAGTTGGGTAGAACATTCTATTGAGCTGGTAGATGGTGTTAAGCCCATAAAGCAAATGCCATATAGAATGAATCCTAATTTTTCCAAGATTGTAAAAAAATAAATAGATAAGTTGCTTAATGCAGAATTCATATTTGCTATGGAGAATTCAAAATGGGTTTCTCCCATTGTGATCTCAATTAAAAATAATGGGAAGCTACGCATTTGTGTTGATTATAGGAAGCTCAATAAGGTAACAAAAAGGATCATTACCCTCTTCCATTCTCGGATCGATCTTGGGCGAAGTAGGCGGCCAAGAGTGTTATAGTTTTGCTTGATGGATATAGTGGATACAACCAAGTTTGTATAGCGAGAGAAAGATCGGATGAAGACCACGTTCACCGCTCCTTGGGGAAAATTTTCTTATAAAGTTATGCCTTTTGGGTTGTGTAATGCTCCGAGAATCGTTCCAACGCTTGATTAATAGGGTTTTGAACCCTACATTGGGAACTTCATCGAGTATTTTTGGATGATTTTTGCATCTATGGGAGCAAGATGGACCACCTGCACTGAGATGGAGACAAAATTTCAAAGGTTAGATGAAGCAAAGCCTCAATAAACCCTACAAAGTGTATCTTTGGATGTTTTTAAGGTGTTTTGTTAGGGCATGTTGTATCTAGAGATGGTATTGGTACTGATCCCGATAAAGTTTCAAAATCAAAGAGTTACCATTTCCTATGAATAGAAGTAAGTGAGATCATTTTTAGGCCATGTGGCTTACTATAGAAGGTTCATCAAGAATTTCTCAAAGATTACACACCACTAACCCAGCTTCTTGAAGAAGGATGTTATTTATGAACCAAGAAATAAGGTGCATGAAGCTTTTGAACAATCAAGGAAGCCCCGGTGTTTTCACTGTTTTAAAGAATCTGGATTAGAGCAAGCCATTCATTGTGTATATTGATGCCTCAGATGCAGCACTAGGAAGTACTTTGAGGCCAAAACGATGAAAATGGGAATGATCATCCAGTTTACTTTGGGAGTAGACAAATGATCGAGTGCTGAATTAAATTATACTGTAACTTAAAAAGAGGCTCTAGCTATCATTTTTTCTAAAAGAATTTTAGAAATTACTTGCTAGGGCAGAAATTTATAGTTGTATAGATCATCGTGCTCTAAAATATATATTGTAAATAAGCCTAACCCATCGTAGAGGATAACAAGATGGATAATTTTTCTACAAGAATTAGAATTTGATATTATAGATAGGCCAGAATGAAGCATGTCAATGCGGATGCACTCTCTCAAGTCTATGATGGTTTAGGTTCATCTTGGGATGATGATGATTTTCCGATGCAACATTGTTATCCCTTGACATAAACCCTAGTGAATACAAGGATATTTGGAATTATCTCAATGAATTTAAGTTTCTGATGGTTCCAATGCAAAAACAAAGAGGAAGATTATTCAAGCCACTCGTCCATATTCTATTTTGCATGGATTATTATTTCGAATGGGACCCGATGGACAAGATCTGAGAGGGCGGTTTGATGTGATCAAGGAAAGGATCTGATAGAAGATTTCCACAATGGTACATGTGGAGAACACTTCTCTGGACAACTTATAGCAAGAAGGATCTTGGATGGAGGTTACCACCGCCCACTCTTTTTAGAGATTTTACAATTATTGTAAGACATGTGATATTTGTCAAACACATGGTAACCGTAAGACTTCATCAACCCCATTATGCCCTATTCTTCCACTTGGTCCCTTTGAAAAGTGGGGAATAGATATTGTAGGTCTACTTCCAACTACCCCATGCTAAAATAAGTATATTGTAGTTGCCACAGATTATTTAACCAAGTGGGTTGAAGCTGGGCCATTGAAAATAGCTTCCATGGATGAAGTGGAAAGGTTCATATATGAATGCATTGTCACCAGATTTGGTTGTCCATTATAAATTGTAATAAATCAAGGAAGCCACTTCATTAATGAGGTGGTAGAAGCCCTAGTCAACAAGTTTTCTATTAAGCACAAGAAGGTAACAACGATGCCAAGCACAAATGGACAGTGAAACAAACAAATTTTATGTTGTGTCAAATTCTAGCAAAAGATGCACCTTGCGCAGTACATAAGTGGGATAAAAGGATTCATGCAACATTGTGGGCATATAGGGCAACATCAAAGTCAACAACAGGATACTCCCCATTTCAGTTGGCTTATGGCATTGATCCAGTTCTTCCTATTGAGTTTGATATTCCCACTGTGAGAGTTATGAAAAATGAAAGGATGGATGAAAGTGATTCAGTAAAAGAAAGGTTGGTGCATCTTCATTTGCTAGAGGAAATGAGGGAAATAACGAAGGATACAAGCTATAAGAAGAAAATGAAGCAGAAGGAATACTTTGATCAAAAGATCCGTTGGTCTCCATTTCATGTGAATGACTTGGTTCTAGTATATGATTCCAGATACAAAAAAAAGAAGGCAGAGAAAATTTCTTCCCAAATGGATGGGGCCCTACAAAATAGTAGTTGTGTATGAAAATGGTACATATCGATTGGAGGAATTGGATGGCACCCCCATTATGAAATGGGTCAACCACGACAATTTAAAGATTTTCCAAGCACCAGAATAATCTACTCCGAGGACAGAGTAGAAGCTAGGAAGGGGAAAATGTTGACATTAAAATTTTTCTACGTAATTTCTATTTTATTATGTATGTATTAGGAATAGGATGTTGTTAAGTATGATTAGTAGTGGCATCTGATAGAAGATAACGGCGCCGTTAGTATGGTGCCGCCAATAAAGTAGAGTACGGTAACAATCAAAGTACAATAGGAATGTTGTGGTAAAAAGTAAATATTTGTCGTAAGTGGTCCGGTAATGTTAAAATGTCAAAGTTGGGGTAAGTAGAGAAGTAGGGTCTACATGATTAGGAATTAGAAATATTATATTTGTAATAAGGACAAAGAGTGATGTCATAAATATTTTTTGTATTTATTTGTAGAAAAGTCTAAAATGGTGGAACCCATGTGAGATGATAAGGTTTATCTTATCCTAGAAGATAAGCCTACATGTAAAGGCAAGAGTTTAGGCATGGAATATGATTGGCCGGAAAATATTTCCTGTCCTATCTTAGAGATAGGGTGGATAAACCTAAATTCCTATAAATAAAGAGGCCACCCCCCTCATTTAATATAGAGGGAAGTAGTGAGAAATATTATATGAGTAAGTGTGTAAAGGAAGCCATCATTTAGAAGGTGTGTTAAAGAATCCATTGTGAAGTTTCTCCCATAGTTATTGTTGGAAGGAAAGTGAAGTCAGTAACACTTGAAGTACCTCATGGGTGAGATTGTAACAATTTCATGTTGATATTATAATTTACACTTATATTTCAGATTTTTCATCATTCCTTCGTATCATAGTCTATGGTATTCTTGTGTTATGTTTGTTGTTGTGTTTCCAGATTACATCCACCAAACTAAAGGTTGTGCATTAGTAAATAATCATAGCACGAGGAGTTCCCAGTGGAGAATTATCATAGTGCTGGATTGGTGTTGACAGTTCCTCATCCATCTACAGGAATTTCAAAGGATTTCATCATCTCTATTGTTGGGAGTGCCTGTTTTGGGAATCATGTCACTTCGACATTTCTAGAGACCTTCATTGATCCATCCTCACTGTGGATCCATTTTTCATTTGTGGAGGATGTTTTGTTCCCTTCACATCACTTGGACATCCTCTCTGTGGGTGTTCCTATTTTTCACTTTTACAGCTCTACACACGTGGCATTACCTTCGGTTCCTTGGCGCTCACTTTCTTCTTCAATCCAGAGGTAGAGGATCTCGTCATCGACATTATTCTGGGAGACTTCCTAGAGTTGTAGAGTTTAGATCTATCCATGGCATCTTCTGCATTCCTCTTGTCTCCCTCTTCTTCTCTCTTCTTCTTATTTTCGAGAGATTTCCTCTTTGTACATGGGTACCTTTACAAGCTCGTCTGTGGTTGGGACCCATCCTTGGCATCTTTCTTAGATTAGAGAGTGGACTTGTCTCTCTTTTGGGGGAGTTTTTTCCCACTGGGTTTTCTCCTTTTACTCCACTTTTTGAGAGCTTCTTGTATGTGGGTACCTCATTAGGCTTCTTTCCAAGACCCACCTCTCTCCTTGTTTTCATTTATGTCTCCACCTAAGCTATGCTTCGGGGGGGTGTTGGTGTAGGTTATTTTCCATGTATTTATTTTAAATACATGGAATACCTCCACATAGGTGATTCACCATGCTTAGGTGTCCTAGGGTGTCATTATGGCTCTTACACACGTCATAGAGCGTCATTGGAGTTACATTTGATCTAGCTATTCTAGGAATGTAACTCCCACTTCTCAACAGACTACATTTGTGGGGGAGTTACACACCTCACTACTATTTGTACACCCTTTCATCTTGAGCAACACATGGGTAATGGAATGGAGTCTGGTTTTTCATCCTTTTTCCCTCAATGCATGTACATTACTTCCATGAATGATTTCTTGCTTTGATCTTGAAGCTACATCATTTTGCGGTTGAGTGCAATGTTTTGGTGCTTATGGATTCCCTCCAGATCTTTGTCATTCCTTTGACAAGTATTGATCCCTCCATCGTTATTCACAACATCGTTGCTATCCCCAATGCCAAACTAGTTAGACATAAGCCTCGTTGAATGCATCCTCAAGGTGCTCTTATTGTGAAATAATAATTACAATGTCTCCTATCTCACACTTCATTATCCCCATTGATTATCCCAAATGGGTTTCTAACATTGTACCCATCGCAAAAGCATCTAGAAAGCTTCATATATGTACTAATTTTTGAGATCTTAACCTCGTATGTCCTAAAGATGATTTCCCTCTTCCAAGTATTGACCAACTTGTAGATCTTATAGTAGGGCATGAGATGCTCTCTTTAATGGACGGTTTTTTTGGTTATAATCAGATTCTGATTGCACCTGAAGATCAACACAAGACATCTTTTATCACCCCATGGGGTACCTTTTGTTATCGTGTCATGCCCTTTGGTTTAAATAATGTTGGGGCTACATATCAATGAGCCATGATGTATATCTTTCATGACCTCTTACATCAAACCATAGAGGACTATGTTTATGATCTCTTACCAAAATCTAAACATAGATGTGACCATCTTTCAGTTCTTGAAATAATTTCTGAGCGTCTCATTTGTTTCTCCCTTCGTCTCAATCCAGCGAAGTGTGTCTTTCGAGTTCTTACTGGAAAAATCCTAGGCTTCATTGTCTCTATTAGAGGCATTGAAGTTGACCCCTAAAAATCAAATAAATTCTTGAAATGCCTCCTTCCAATCTCAACAAACTTTGCAGTCTTCAAGGTCGACTTCAATTTGTTTTTCGCTTCATATCACAAATTTCTTACCGTTGTCAGCCCTTTCATCACCTTCTTCATAAAGGCATAACCTTTGATTGGGATCAAAACTACCAAAAGGCTTTTGAAGATCTTAAGTGATATTTGTTATCTCCACCAGTACTCACACCTCCACGCGAAGGAGAACCCTTCTATTTATATGTTTATGTAATTGATCATGCTCTAGGAGCTATGTTAGCACACCGTGATAATCAGGGATGTGAACAGGCCATTTATTATATCAGTCATACTCTCCATGATTGTGAAACATGATACTCTGAAGTGGAAAAATTGTGTTGCACTATTTTCTTCGTTGCATCAAAACTTTGACACTATCTTCTTAATCATAAAACCTATATTATTACTAACTTTCAACCCCTAAAAGTAATGCATTCTAAGCCATATCACAACAACCACATCACCCAATGGCTCCTTCTCATGGCTGAGCTCGACTTGGAATTCATTCCTCAAAAAGAAATCAAGGGTCAAGCTATTGCGGATCAATTAGCCGAGGCCCCTCTTTCAAATACACATACTCCTAATCATTTCCCAGATGAATCAATCAATCAATTTTATCATGATCCCCTTAAAATGATTCTTTTCTTCGATGGTTCTAAATGCCAGCAAGGCGGAGGGGCAGGATTTGTTCTCATTCCTCCTGGGGATTCCCCAATCCCCTTATCTTTCAAATTAGATTTTGAATGTACAAACAATATGGCAGAATACGAAGCCCTTATACTAGGACTAGAAACTACTATATTTCTGGGCATTCATATCCTTGACATTTTTGGTGATTCTGAACTAATAATAAAGCAGGTCACTAGTGAATACCAGTGTAAAAATGATATTTTACAACAATATTGTGATGTTTCTCATCATCTTCTTAAATCCTTCGATTCTTACACTATTCAATCTATCCCGCATTCGACCAATCATTTTTCTGATACAATGGCCTCCCTTGCAGCCCTTATCCCATAGACAACGCAAGAATCCCAACTTTCGGTTATTAGACATCATCGTAAACAACCATTCTATGACATATCTCGATTCTTCTCGGTCAAATCTAATTCGCTGGACCTCTCCGTACTCACAAATTTTTGATTATTTATCCAAATCCATTACTCCCCTTGATCTTTTTAAAAATTCTAATGGATCTTTTATCCAACATGCTACTTGTTATGTAATCCTTGGTGGTATTCTTTACAAGCGTGGGTTTGATGGTATCATTCTATGATACCTTCAATCCCACAAAAAGCCTCTACGATATCCAAGAAGTTCATGATGGTATTTTTGGTGTGCATTTCAATGGATTATCCATTTCCAAATGTGTTCTTCATCTTGGCTATTATTCGCCTTTTCTAAATCATGATTGTTGTGAATATGTCAAGAAATTTCTAAGATGTCAACAACACTCTAACCTTATCTTTGTTCCTAGCCAGGATTTATAGCCTACCCAATATTTATGGCCCTTTCCACATTGAGGCCTTGATCTTATTGGTCTAATATATCCTTGTTCGTCACAACAACATCATTCTATCATCACTGCTACTGAGTATTTCACTAAATGGGTGGAGGAAATCCCACTCACCTCTACTAAATCTGGCCCAATCATTAATTTTATATATCAACATATCATTTTCCACTTTGGCATTCCTCATAAACTTATTATGGACAATGGAAAATCATTTAAAAACAAAGACCTTAAAAAGATTGGTGATGCATTCAAAATCCAACTTAGCTTTTCTTCCCCATATTATCCTCAAGCTAATGGTCAAGCTGAGGCTACTAATAAAACTCTTCGAAATATCTTGGCTAAAACTATTGATCAAGCAGGATGAAATTGGCATCTCCAACTTCCCTTTGCTTTGTGGGCCTATCGCACTAGCATTCGCACTTCCATAGGAGCTACTCCATTTTCTCTGGTATACAGCTCTGAGGCCATCCTTCCCCTTGAAGTCCAAATTCCATCTTTACGTGTATCTCTTCGTAATTTTATTTCTGATGAAGATTATCATCAAGAACAACTAATGCAACTTGAGTTATTAGGCGAACATCATCTTCTCAATCTTGAGCACCATCATGTCTATCAATATAGCATCCAACATGATTATAATAAACACATCAATAGGCGACCTAGTTCTAAAAGAAAATCAAAATGTCACTACCTTAGAAAGAAGTTAACAGGGAAAATTTTCTCCTAACTGGCTCAGACCATATATTATCACACATAAGTATGGGTCTGGGGCTTATCATTTAGCCTCTCCTGATGGTAAACCAGAGATTGAACCTCTTAATGCATTGCACTTACGGCCATTCTATTGTTATTACACACACTTATGAGTATAGTCTTATATTTATACCATTCCTCCATCAATATCCCCTTCCATCTATCATTGCAATGATTTTGAATCATGTGGTCTACCATCACTACTAGTCATGACCTTGAATATGAGTACCACAAATCTACTCGTAGCATATTCATTATGGATAAGTTCTCCTATTTTTTGAAAACCCCGCGATCATTACACACATCACCATCATGTTTTCCTATTGTGCTCATGCAGAGGGTCTAGGTGTGTCTCTTATACATTGATTCTCCTCCTCTGAGGTGGTCTAGTCTGGCTATCCCCACTCTTTCCATGTGAAGATCAAATTCATGTATGTAAAAGGAAAGATCAAGGTTATTAAAATAGGCTAATCCCTTAAAGGATAGTTGTGCAAAAAAAAAATGCAAATCAAAGTCAAAAAGCAAAATCAAGAGAAATAGACTGACCCGTCGAAGGAAAGCTATCATATATATTATTCTTGCCATCCATATTATGTATAAAGTAGACCATACCCTAGAAGGATGGCTACTCTTTTATTATGGCATTTGGAAGGTTTTCCACATTGATTAGCCTTCCTTTTATCAACATTCCCATAAAGCTTCTTGTATTGATTAGCTTTCTTTTATTCTATTCTTCCCCTTTCCCAGAGTTGGGGCATAGATTTAAGGAATACTATCTTTGGAAAACATTTTTTCCCACGTACAAGATACATCTCCAATTCTTTTGTCATGTCGGCATTAGGATTATGAGAATATTTCATCCATATTTTCCTCTTGGTCTTGTGATATAATCAAATCTTATTTGTTATGTACTAACACCTACTATCAGCTGCAAGTATAATGTTTTGAGTAGTACCTTTTCTTGTTTAATTCTTATCAAGTTAAAAGCATAACTTTTTTACTTGACCCTTGCTATTGTTATGCGACATTCATTTCATCTTTTATCACAATTATCTCCTTAGAAATAAAATTTATATCACAAAATCTATATCGATATGTTTACTCTTAAAGTTTTCCTCTATCAATATCATCCATAAATCCATGAAATCAATTATTATCTTCAAGCAATATTTTTAATGCATTATTCGGTTTGGGAATTCTACTTGACCTCCATTGCAGTTTGTGAATTCTACTTGAGGGTAACTCTCAAGTAGCATTCATTATCCAGCATCTCCTCATCCCCCACCATTGTTCATTATCTTCTTCTTCACCATCTCATACCTTTCATCCCCACCTCGAGCACATCTACGCAATCCCCATGCAAAGATAGAAACCCTACTTGAAGTATACTTGTCATTTAGGACAAGGTCTCACTTGTGATTATGTCTAATGACCATTCCTTCCTCCTAGTCCCATTTATTAACCCAATTTTCTCCTACAATTCACCTCACTTCATTCTCCACTTCTCTTCTCACCCACTTTGTTCTTCTCCGTTGTTTGTTCGATACTTTATGCGTCATCCACCCAGGTAATTATTTTTGTGCTTTTATCTTAATATCCTTTTATTGCCATCTATTTTATCATTCCATTTCCCTTTCATTCTTAATTATAAAATGGGCTCCATGTAGACCCATTTGATAATTCAACATTTTGATATTATTTCATCTTTTATAAATTATTAATTCATGAGTAGTGATATACACATCTGACACTCTTTTCCTAAATTCAAAAGGTAGAATCTATCATCCCACCTACCCAATCCCACATGTCCCCCACTTAAGTCAAAATCAAGTTCCCACCTAAAAATCAATTCCCACCTAAAAATTCAATCTCTTCAAATTATTAAAATATGAACCCCACCCATGAAATCAATAATTCAAAAAAATCTCCTCTCTCGACAACAAATCCAAAAAATCAATAGTGTAAAGTGAACACATGGCTTCACTATTACACCTAATCATGTCCCCACTCCACATCACACCTTTTCTTTTTTTCACATCATGAACCCTACCATCAAATCAACTCTTCATCATGTCCTCTTAATCAAAATTGCTTTTGCAAATTATAGTTATTCGTTAATCTTCTATTTTAATCCAAATTCAAATTATAAATATGAGTCTTCTCCCCCTAAGAAGGGGAGGAAAAATTAAGGTGAATGTTTTGATAACATGTGGGATTTACTTGACATTCTGCTCATGATTTGGGTTCATGCAATGAGATTCATTTTGCACGCATCATATTGGTAATTCTATCCGCATATCGGTACCATCTAGGTTTGTTTATTTATCAATTTATATGTCATTGTTTTAGAAGTTATTGCACTATTATTCTTATCACATGGGGTTTAAATCCACCGAGGAAGTTAATGTATCTTGGATCTCGCTTTGTCAAGCAACCCTCACATTAAATTTCTAATCATTATTTTCCTAGTATATGTGAGCCGCAGTTTTCCGAAACACACCTAGGACTTCAATATCAACTTTGCGCCCATAACATCTATCATCATCTCCAAGGTATTAAGCCCTTGCATACTCGACGTGGTTTTGTGTTTCTTGATTACTTTTACACTCACCTAGATAGGAAGTTGGAAACGCAAATCAACACTAGATTTTTGTTCAAACCTCTTGAATCCTTATAAGTCCATGAAAATACATCTGGGAATTCTTGGAAAAGTTTAACAAATTCATATTTCTCTTGTGAGGTACTTACTTTGCCAATTTGTAGTGTTTCTCCTTCATCTATTGATATGGGCTCTGAATCTTCACCCTTTACCCAAATTTTTACCTTCTCCTTCTAGAATTGATCATTTGTGTTGAAGATTGAATCCAAAGTTACGAGACGTTTCATGAATTGTTTAGTCCACAATTTGCACCACTTGGTCACCGTACTACCGATCCAACTCATCTTGGTTTTTAGTAGAGAACTCAGCTTCTTCTTGTAGAAAGTTGACAATTTGCTAACCATTCTCGAAGACTTGCCAACTTGTGTTGTTAAATAGTAAATTTGGTCTCACAAACACTTTGATATGAGGTTGTGATTGCTCACTTTTGATATTTTCCACAACATTAAGTGTAGCCCCAATTTCTGCAATTCTATCTCGCTTCTTCATTCTTCTTTCTCGTGATGGAACTGATGCTAAAAGCTTTGAAATATTCAATAAGATCCCATACCTAGTTTTTGTAGTTATTCGACATATCGTTTTTGTAGCATTTTTTCCTCTGTCTTGGTTCAAAATTATGTCACTATCTCCAAGGACTTGTAAGTTCTTAATACCTCTCTTTCTTTCCCAATGCAATCTATGAATTAAGGCTTCATACTTAGTTGTGTTATTCATGTAAGAAAAATGGAAACATAAAGTTGAGTAATATTTTGTACCTTGTGGTGAAACGAGAATAGCTCCTCCTCCGATACCTTGTCTACTCCTTGATCCATCAAAGAAAAATTACCATACTTCATTATCATCTTTGTGATTTGGCTTGGTGATGTTAGGGAGAGGTTGGTTCTCTTTGTTCAAGTAATATAATCCCAATTCAGCTTCTTCAATTTCCACATAAGGGTCAAAAACATGCCTCTTGTTTTCCCATTCATTGAGACTCATGTTGAAGGCCTAATTGTACCACAACCTTAGAGATGAATTCATATTGAAGGCCCAATTGATCAGCTATTTGCTTTGGCATGACAGAGCTACTTGCTCCTGAATCAATCATGCAATTACGTACTAACTTATTTCCGATGTTCAATGAGATATAGAATAGTGATGGGATTAAAATTTTTACCTTGGTGGATTCCTTTATTTCCTCCTTACTGAGCTACATTGGTAAACACATTTTCTTGATGATTGGGTGACTGATTTATTTCTAACCAATTAGCCATGGTAGCTTACATCATATCCCTTTGGCATGGGATAGAAAATGACTCCCACATTGATATATTTACATTCATTTTATTCATCTTATTAATGATGTTGAATCGATATGAGCCATCTCTATGTTTTCCTTGCCTTGCACATTCTTCTATTATACATGGTCTATTACAACCGGCACTTGGGTTGGTCTAGAAGGTGGCTTGGGTTGACCCTGCACATTGGGAGATGCACTTCGATTACCAATACCTTGTTGAGTGATAGAGGGATTTGGATCATTTGAATTTGATGACTGTCCTTCCCCAATATTCCTATTCTTGCACCATGTATTGCCTGCTTCACTTTGAGAAGAGACTTGATTTATGCCACATAAATCTTTAGTCTACCAATTGACAAGTGTGGTCTCATTCGGAGGTGCCTCTTGAGTAACTTCTTGCTATTGATTTCCTTTTTGGCCCGTCTCTTGTTCCACACACGTTTTTGTCACCATAAGATCTTGATTCAAAGAACCATGAAAGCACATTGACTGGTTATGAGGTTGAATGCATGGGAAACACCAATCATATTCTTAAGCCATGATATTTTATACTAGTACCAAGGCTTTGGATGTGGATGCAACATTACAATTGTAAGGCTAAAATGGCCTATTAGTAGGAGGTTTGACTTGGTTTTGACATTTAGTTTGAATGGGTGGCCCATTAGACTAATATGGAGTTCTATTGGGTTGAGTTTGAGGCTGTCACGATCTGAAATATTGATCTTGTTGTCTCTTAAGTGTCACCAAATCATTACCCAAGTTATGTAGCTACTTCATGACTTCTTGGAGCTCACTTGAGGTACTAGAAGATGAGATGGAAGCTTCAGTCAAACTGTGATTTCTTGGAGCAGGAATAAGAGCTAATGTAGGTGCTTGACTAGTGCTTGGGGATCCTACTTCTTGATAGAGAGGAAGAAGTTGCCTAGGTGCAAGTTTACTACCTTTAATTAAGTAAATTTTCAGCTCTAATAGAAATGTTATAGGTTGCAGGTAAAGTTATGTCTCTCATAGATTGTATCAACATGGCAATATCAAAATTTAAAGCTTTGAGGAAGTATACAAAAACAACTTTAACTGTTGGTCTCATGGCCAACAGAATCCTATCCCACATCCTCTAGAATCTGAAGTTGAAGTTGGTCAATTGTTCATTAGGAGCCCTCTTGATTGTTGTCAATTGTTCCAATAAAGATAGATTATCTCCCTTTTCTCCAAATTGATTATGGAGGGTTGTGCACAAATGGTCCCAATTTTTGATAGATCATGATAATAGACTCTTCAAACATTACAAGGCTTTACCCTTAAAGAAGTATGCCAAAAACTTATCAAAAATATCCATTTCTAAAATTTAGTTAATAACACAAACAATTTCAATGTCCTAGATGTGGTCAATCGAGTTGTTTGGTTCTCTCTAGTGAAATATGGAATGTTCTTCAATGCTGCAACTAGAAGTGGATTTTGTGCATTGAGAGCAAGTGGGCTGCTTCCCATGAATTTGACATAGGTATTGGGTTATGTCATCCTAATTTGTTTGATAACTCTAGTTGATTGAATAAAAATCCTTCCAGGATGGAAGTGTTGATAAGGTTATATTCGCGAAGATGGATACCTTTGAACTCTTCATCCCCTTCTTGCTTCTATCTGGGGATAAGTGTAGATAGAAAAATAGTCCCTCTTCTCTAGTTCTTGACCTTGTTTGGATTCTTCTCATGAATTTTCTAAGTTTAGGCTACTGAAACTAGTGGATTATGTCCTTTTAGAGTCCCTATAGGTGTAATTTCAAAGCTTCGCAACACTGAGACTTACAACAATTGCACATCAATCTTATTGTAATTAAAACACAAACTTCTTCGTGTCCCACCGAGCATGCCAAAAATTTTATCAGAAAATTACATCACCCCCAATGGCTTTAGAATTTAATGGGGTTTTTGGTGTAATTTGTGTAACAATAGATCATCTCTCAATTTGTGGGACTTGCGTGTTAGAGATGATCCTATAGATAAAGTTGGTTCTTTCTCTTAAACTATCTCGCCATAGTCTACTCTAATGCGGTGAATTATTTAATCATAATCTAAATTTCTAAGGGGCCAGGGAGAGAGATTGCATGAAAATAAATCCTACACTCAATTGGTGATACACCAAAAATAAGGGTTCTATAATAGTATTCAAAGTGTGAAAAATAGATGCAAAGTGCTTACTATAAGGGGTGATAAAAATTCTCCATAATATAGAAAATACATTCACAACAGATTTCATGCACACACAATGATAATGAATCCTTGCAACAACATAAAATAGGCACAATATATTTGTAATGAGGTTGGAGAGGCAAGAAGAATGCAAACAAACACATCGGGGAAGACACATCCACAAAAGTGTATCTATTGCTTCATTGATATGCATAGTTCAATCTATTATAAAATAAGGGCCTAGATCACCATGCAAGAAGTCCAATACAAGGGATTGCAGCTTTTAGATTCACAAAATCAATTTGATAGAGTTTTTCTACTCAAAACTATATTACGTTTACAATGAGCCCAACACTCCAATTTATAGAATTCTCGAGAGGAGAGACAGAGAGAGAGATAAAAATCCTGAAATATACCTCTACACCACTAGCAAGAAGTCATAAATGGAGTTAAATGATGGTATGTTTCTTGAAAAATTCTCTCCATGATGTCCCATGTGTTGTAGGACCATTCCTCTTAATTGCACCCGAACTACCAATTAAAACATTGTTCTTATCCTGGCCACGTTTTTGCAAAATCATCATCAATTATTTATCAATTTATGGATTTACTTATTTCTATGTATAAGACTCAAAGCCACGGTTCCAATGGTACTAATTTTGTGTGATTTCATTGAGAAATGCAAAAGTTATGGCTTTCTGAGTGTGAGCAGCTATTTTGGGTTTGCAAAGATTTCTTGTCTTTCACAAGACTGAGCATTTAATTTTTTGAAGCTGAATATATTTTTTCTATTTTGACCCACCTACCTTAAATAAAAATGAGAAATAAAATTCCCATTTCATAGAGGGAATTGAGACCTTTCCAATGATATAAAATTTGTCAATTTTTGAGCACTGGATCAAAAGTTATGCCCGTTCAAAGTTTCGCGCGAAAAATTTCATTTTTCCTTGTTCGCGATTTCCCGCTTTTTGCAACATTCTGTGGATTTGGTTTTCTATGGCATTCCACAAAAGTTTTGTGGCCTTTTTCGTAGCTTTTTCCGGCTTTTGTTATGTGGCTTTTTCCGCACACTTTATTTTGCGGCATTTTCTATAGCTTTTGTTTTGCAATTGTTTATTTTGCGGCTTTTTCTATGGACTTTGTTCTGTGAATTTTTTTGCGGCATTTTCCATGGATTTTTCTGTGGCATTTTTCATGGCTTTTGTTTTGTGGCTTTTTCCGTGGACTTTGTTCTATGGAATTTTTTGCAGAATTTGTTCTGCGGCTTTTTCTACGAATTTTTTTCTCAGTGGATTTTTCTATGTCATATTCCATGATTTTTCATGGCTTTTTGTTCGTAGATTTTTTCACCCCGAATTTCCCCCATGAACTTGTGCTTCTTGAGACAAATTTTTCTACTTTTATCACATTGCACTATTTCGTTAGCATTTTGATCCTGAACTTGGTACGATGAACCATCGTACGACCCACAATTGTTCCATCCACAGCCCTCAGGCCCAATTTGCACTTAAGAAGGCCTTTGAATTCATTTTTTTAGATTTTTTACAAATCTTTACTAACTCCTTGGATTTTTCTTTGGATAGGGAAGTTAGAGGAAAGCAAAACGGGATACCCAAAAATATGATTTTTTTACTTTCGCCATTTCTTTTTTCTCCATCTTCAAGTTGTCAAATTTACCCTTGCATGTGAATTTTGGATAACAACACATTCTTCTAACACAAAGTTACTCATAACATAAGCATACTATAACAACATGGAATTCCCAACATGTATAGATACGGGGATTTCATGCAACTCAAAACCATAACTATAGCTATATAGGGTCAAGATGGAAACAAAATCATACCAAAAATGAAGATCATTAACCCAAAACATCAAAAATATAACCGAAATCACAAGAGTACACATAAATCATAACACCAATACCATACACCTCCAAAACATCACAAAACAACTCCATATACCTCGTAAAATATCACCAACAACTACATATGTCTCCCGAATCATCACAAACATAAAAATAAAACTCTAAGTGCAATAATCACACGAAACAAGTTTATTATGCCTCCATCAAGTATCTTATGCCTCCCTCAAGTCTCGTATGTCTCCCTCAAAGAGGTCGATCACCATATGACCCTAGGGACACAGAATCCAAACAGCCCTAACCCAAGTGACATAATATATCATGGTTGAACAACCTAGTAGTTTCCTATAAATCATCATGCGGTGTACCCCCATAAAACGAAGCGGGTCCATAGGTACAACTACTCCATGGTACATCCCATGACCCTATTCCACACCTTACGACATTTGAACCAAAGCATAAAAATACATTTCAAATTTTAAGCGGAAAAATATCAAGCCTTGGGCTAGGTTATATATAAAAAAATTAAACTTGAAACAAAAATTTAAAACTAACTAAAATAAATGGCCAAATAGCCATAGTTAGTGCAACAATCCACATGTTATTCCAACAACGAAATAAAATTCCTAAAATATAAGAATACATCAATCAAGAAAACTACATTTACGGTAGGAAAAGAGAAAATGTTCAATTTACAAATAAAATATGTATAGATAAATAACACATCACAATAACTATGTGGTCTTATACGCCCACTAAAGAGGTACTTAACGATTATTTGGCACTCGGATATCGAGCCTTAGATCACAAAATAACATATCCAATAATAAGAATATAATCATCTCTATCCGAATCATCCCTCCACCACCTTCACAAGGCTCAACATAGTCAAAATCGCATAGGATTGTTTAATGGACAACCCAATAGGAGAGAGTAGGGACACTAGTATGCATAAGTTGAGTCTAAGGTGGTGTGTCTCCATATTATACTAAGAAATCTCAAAGTATACTAAACATCTAGAAGTGGATTTTCAATCTATATAAGACTCCACTTCCTCACTTGTACTTGACTCAAGATTATGAAAACCTAGTCCATGCCTCCTCTCTCCCACACATACACTCTTTATAGTTTCTCCCCTTAGGGTTTTCTAGTGTAATGTTGACAAAATAACACATAAGTACATCACTTACACAATGGTGATTCACGCACATTAACCATAACATATTACGCATGGTATATATAAGGTACAAGACAATCATTAGTTCCACGGGTTACATACATCATGTTTCCACATAATGCACCCAAGGTGCAAGTAATACACAATAGGGGTCATACGATCACCATATGCCTCTAATTCACAACATGAACCATGACATATTACATGAGTTATACATAAGATGAACAAAGTGACTAACATTACAACATACAGTCCATTCATTACAATATAATATGATGACAGATATGATTCATCACAATACGGTGGCGACATCACAATACAATCCAATTCACTATACACCAATATTTTCAGTGCAACTCATCAAAGACACCTGACATACTATAGAATAACAAGAAACTCCAACACTCCACAATCCATAATAGCATTATTTTCACATATAACAAGGTGGAACATCACACATGACCTCTTCATTGAATCCACGAAAATGAGGAAAATACCGTCATCACAAGAACATCAACATGATAAAAAAATGCACTAAATGACATGCATAACATGTACATTCATAATATCATAATTACAACATTTTTCACATAATAACATATATCACATTAATCTTCTAATCTCCACCACCACCATGTAAAACCATCACAACTTCAATATCTCCTAGAGGTTTGAGAGCATTAACCTCCACTCTGATACCAAATGTAATGCCCACATTTTACACACACAAATACAACACCGAAAATTCTAGAACATTTTTTTACTTACATTGTTATTTACATAACAACACAAGGTATCTCTTAGGACAATGCATAACACATGAGATGCTTGCACAACCCTTATCCCATATAGATAACATGAATAGTACATGATGCACATCAAGGCCACCTTTTCCCAAATGAAAAGACACAACACAATGATTCAACTACATTATGACTCCTGTATAGGCACCATCCATGAAAACATTTTCCTAGTTTACATATTTATTACATTCATATTTTGATATTGACCTTATTTTCTTAGAAATCACTTATCAATTATTTTATAATTAAACTACATTATCTTTACTTTATTTAACATTTCACTTGTAGTAATCCCATCTAATTTTTCTTATTTCCCTCATCACACCAGAATGTTGTAACTTGGTTATTGGTATGAACATATGTACATACATGATCCTTTTAGTATTTGTTCCAAGGATTCATTTTCTAAGTTACATGTTCGATTGGATTTCCCATTTATCTTAGTTACAAAAAGGGAGGTTCTCATGAAGTAAAGGAAGTTTATTGATTCAGAGTAGATAGATTTTGTGTTCTTTTCATATTAGCATTTAAGTTCTAAGGTTAGTCTATTTTGTTTCACGTTATGAAAACTAACCATGTATCCCATCTACTTCACTAAGACACTAACAAGTTTGATTTCACACTTAACCAAATTTAGATTCCTCATAAATAAGTATTAGATGCATGATATCAGGAGACATTCAATTATAAATTTTACCCACCTTACTAAGGTCACAACTAGAGTGATTGAACACCCTTATCTCCAAAATCATCTTGTAACTCTAGGTACATTTGACACTTCTTATCAAACCGACACTATTTTTTGAGAGAGGTTAAAGGGTATTCACACTTAGTATTCTCATGTGTAGGTATCTAAAACATAAGACCTGTTTGAATCATTTACATTCATCTAGAAATGATATCACTTAATTTAATTTAATTAGTGTTTTGAAGTTTGTTGAGTAAACCATTTGATAATAAGGACACTTTCATGCTTGTGACCCCACTAGTTCTCATCCTATGGAATTGTCTCAAATATAAGATCACCTAGTTTCACCATGTACATCCATTATGTACTAGGAAAATTAGGGAATAAGGGGAATAATCCTTCATTCAAAGGACTATGGTTTACATTAGTGATCACATGTTGTGGATTTATTCCCTCGCCATAAGATGTTTTAAACACATTGTATGAACGATCTAAAATTATCTTTTCTCCTAGTGGACCAATTATCATTACATTCCCACAAACTAATCATACACTAAAATGTTGCTAAGTTTCACAAAATAACTCTTATTATTTCACCATAAAACCCATATGATAAATGGGGTTGGGTATCGAGTTATTTTTTAATCCCAACTCTTAAAGGTGACTTTCAAGAGTAGTTGGGGATATTTTCCACCAAACATGTATGTTAGACTTGAAGAGAACATATTCTTCTTACTACACACATGATAAT
Source organism: Taxus wallichiana var. yunnanensis (assembly GCA_018340775.1). Lineage (NCBI taxonomy): Eukaryota > Viridiplantae > Streptophyta > Pinopsida > Cupressales > Taxaceae > Taxus > Taxus wallichiana. The sequence continues at coordinate 578,862,546 of CM031236.1, forward strand.
CCTTGAAGGGAACCACTTACTCTAGATAATGTTTGATCATGTTGTTCTTAACTGACGAGTTCATGACAATGTCGCGAAACGCATACATGTTATGGTGATAACTCAAACCGGGATCTTATTTAGTCAAGATAAAATGTGCCATTGCGTAAAAAATTTATGTTCATTTGAAGGTCTCGAGTTTTCTTTGCTATAAATAATCACACAGAAGGTTAGTTATGCAAAAAAATTTACTAGGGTTTATCTGCTTTTGTTTAGATCTCTTTATTATGTTTCAGGTAAGAAACAAAACACATCATTTATTAAATCATCAATTGCACACTAGAATTACACTATAAGCTATTAATTTCAATTTTTTAACACATTTATCCAAATTTTTATAGTAGAATGTTTTGGAATCAAAATAACACCCATATATAAATGAACATTTCTCGTAAAAACTAGCATCTTAATTTTTTGACAAAACTTCACTAATAAACCTTTCAATACTTCACAAAATGTAGAACTATCCTCTACAATTTTACTTAACATGTATATCCAATCCCCTTTTTACCATATGCCAATTTGAATCAAAATTACACCTATAGTTAAATGCATGTTTCCCAAAGCACCCCTAAAACTAGCATCTCATTCATATAGCCAAATTTCAATAAATAAATTTACTATAACATATAAATACATTAAAAAAATTCCATTAACATACATAAACTCTAACAATATACAATGAATCACACCCATGTCATTTCGCCATCTTACTTGCATCCCTACAAAACCATGTGAGCATGAAATTAGCGATAAATTGCTGACATGAAATCCACCTAGATCTATCATAATTAACATTTTTAGTTTCCAATTTACATAGTAATAATTTTCATTCTAAGGGAGAGGGTTAGAGACACATATTCATTTCATTTCATTTCACTTCATTTCTTAACCAAGGAGAGAGAAAGAGATATGGAGAGAGAGAACCACTATTTTACCAAAAGCTCAATTTAACACAAAAATTCACTTGATAGAATTTCAAATAATTAGTTACAAGTGCCAACAAGTTTTCACAAGGTTTTGGTAATCCAACGTGGTCCAAGAAATATCTTTTTACGTTTTCTTGCTAGTTGCAAAAATGTTCAATTTAGACTTGGAGGCTAAGAAACCACTTTCAAACGTTGTCTTCCAATGAGAAAAAACACCATGGTTAAATTTCTATGTGTCCTCCTATACACCAAGAATTCACGAGGAACCGAATGAATTCAAAACTAGTGAATGATTTACGATTGGCGCCGGTTTTCCAAGGCCATCCGTCGTAATTGTGCTAACTATAAACGATCAAAAGTTAGCTCAAGGGCTTAGAAAACCACATCCAAAAATGATGTTCAATGCATGAACGTGCAACGATAAATTTCCTACGATTTCCCCTATATATTAAGAATTCATTAGGTTCTACGGGACTGAGAACTACGAAATGAGTTTCAAAGGGCGATGGGTTTTTCAGAGCCACCAGTCGTAATTGGCTGGATTTAACCTAGCCAAACTGCGACCAGAGGCCTATAAAATTCATTTTCCAAACTATCTAGAGGAGTGTTTTTATGTAAGTAGAAGGTTCCAAGAAATTTTCTAGTCAAAATAACAGAGGTTTGTGAAGGTGGATAGGCATTTCATTGTTCATGGTTCAATCAAAGGTGTAAATGAAAGCTTACTGTTCAGTTTTTGTAGCTTCCTAAAATTGCAAAACAAAGTAAGAGGGCTCCTAGATGAGCATCGAAAAGAGCAAAAACAATCAATCAAGGTCTATCTATGGTTTGAAGAGACTCCTCACATAACCAAAAGCACAGAAGAAACTATTATCCAAAATCCACCCCTCAAGGTAAATTTTGGTAACTAATGCAATTGCTCAAGGGCAAGAAAAATCCAAGAAGTTAAAAAATTGCAAAAATGCAAAAATTCGGTGTGTGCTAATGTAATGTGGTTAAATCGGGCCTAGGATGCCTGCACAGTACACGTGGGATAGTTGGGACCCGCATGAACAAAATGGCCAATTTACATAGAAATAGGAAAAATTAGGTTTCGGAGCCCGTGCCACACAAGTACACATGGGACAGTCGGGACCCAAAAACCCAAAATCTCCATAGGTAGTTCAAATCGACAAAGTCAAATATATTTGGTTTGCATGGTCCACGGGACATTGGGGCACATGGCACCCACAGATCTGAAATGGCTGCATTCCTTTGTTGTGCTAAATATTCAAAGTTGAAGTGGTCCAGGTAGCACAAGTACGCACGGACAGTTGGGACCCAAAAACTTGACTTGTGCCATTTTGCAAGGTGGGTCGAAGGAATACGAGTGAAGTGGCGATCAACGACTCTGATAGCCCAGTCATTGATGGGACACAAATTCATCGAGGACCCGATTTTGTCGATTTTTCCATAGACATGAGACTTATGGGTGGAGTGGAGGTTTTTATCTAGGACAACCGGGACACAAGAACCCGAAATACCCGATATAGCCCAATTCAAGGGAAAACACTACAAATCAGACCCCGAACTTCAAAGGGCCATAACGTTTGATCCCGAGCTCTGATTTTCACAAAATTGGACTTTCTGGAACAAGCATGACATCCTCTATGCCAAAGAAACTGGATTTATTATTTTTAATGAGGGTAGATTTATGAAAATAAAGGAAACATTTTAATCTCTAGTTAATTAGATACTCATTCCTATTAAATGACAAAATACTTGACATACCCAAAATAGCTACCCGCACTCAGAAGGCCATAACTTTTGCATTTATCAATGAAAACACACAAAATTAAGAATTTGATGAAGCATCGATGGAGAGTTTTCAGAAAACATGCCTAGGTTCGTAAAAGTGTTTTATTTGGTAGTTCGGATGCATTCAATGGAGCATGGGCTGACATTTCTCACTCTTGCAAGTCATGGGGCAGTATGGGAAGTATTTTGAAAGAAGTAGAACATCATTTCACTCCATTTACTACATATTTCAAGTGGTTGAAGGATAGATTTCGGGATTCTCATTTTCCCTCTCTCTCTCTCTTCTCAAAATTCTATAAATTAGAGTGTTGGGCTCATTGTAAAGGGGAGGAGATAGTTTTTAAGTAGCAAAACTCTGTCAAAATTACTTTTTGAAGCCAATGTGCTACATGACCTTGTAGTGGACTCCTTGCATGGTGATCCAGGCCCTTATCCTGTAATAGATTGAACTGTGCATATCAATGAATCAATAGATGCAAGTTTGTGGATACTTCTTCCCTGGTTGTGTTTGTTTGCATTCCTCTTGCCCCTTTAATCTAATTACATATATATTGTGTCTATTTTATGATCTTGCAGGGATCCATTATCATTGTGTGTGTATGAAATTTTGTTGTGAATGCATTTGCTGGATTGTGGAGAATTGTTATCACCTCTTCTGGCATGTATTTTGCTTCCACTTTTCACACATTGGAAGGATACTCTCATACCCTCCTTTTCTGGTGTATCACCGCTTTATTGTAGGCTTTGTTTTCATGCACTCTCTCCCCCCGGTCCCTTACAAAGTTAGATTAGGACAAGATATTTTTTCCCATATTAGAGTAGATTGTTGCAGGTAGTTTAGGAGCAAGAGCTAGCTTTCTCTAGAGGTCTATCTCAAGAAACAAGTCCCACAACTTGGAGATAGTAAGCATGTTATCCAATCACACTGTGAGCTCAAGCACACACACTTGTGCACACCATAGGGTATTGTGATTCGGTGATAACAGGAACTTAACATCTCTTTTTCGGATTTACGAAGATTATTTTCAAAGTCTCTAAAAATTGTGATTATTTGTTTTAACAAGCGAGAATTCAACGTATTTACAGAGGAACTAAACTTCGACCTGTCAATAAAAAGGGTAATGTAGCAATCTAGTTTTGTTAGGAAATTTTCTAGATCATCTAAAATGAGGTTTTGAGTTAATGGTTGTCTAGCAAGGAATATTTGGATTGTGTAAGTTACGATATGACATCTTATTGTTTTAAAATATATGTTTATTTAAAACAATAAAATCTATCCTAATCGTATGGTTTAAAATTTTATTTCGTTACAAATTAAAAAATAAAGAACAAGAATTATGAAAGATCAAGAGAGATGAACCATGCGTGAGGGATAAATGAATCGGCCAAAGTGGCTTTGAACAAGCACAACTTGCACTAGCTACTTTGGGGTCCGAAAAGGTTGTCAAGATTTGCAAGGGCCAACTCATCTTGCCAAAGAAGTGGATCAATGTATTGAAGTTGAGAAAGAATGATCATGTTCTTATTTCATTGTTAGCACCATTTCCCTTTCACCAAGGAACATTCGAGGGTGAGCCACATCATTCAAATTGAAAAATCCCACCACGTCCATGCATTAATAACATTTACTCGAGATTTTCTAAGGCCTTTTTAATGAACCAATTTTGTATAGACCATTCCATCACAGCATTCCATTCTTCTCGATCCGTGGGGAAGTCATACTCATCTTCAAACAAATGATCCAATTCCTTCAATAAATGTTTACCCTTAGCATCCCCCTTTTTTAATTCTCGACATCCTCTATTTCTTTCTTATCACCATGCCCTATTCCTTTCTTATCAACCACCTCATCTAGATTTTCCATTCTTCAAATGCTACTAACAATACAGGAAACTTAGTCTTTGATGGAAACCTCTCATATTTTTCTTAAGACAACAATGGTTTTCCAAAATCATTATGGTAGCAACAGTGCTTGTTTCCAGTTTAGGTAAAGATGAACCATGGCCTAAATCTAGTTTCTCTTTTAACATAGGATTTTCTACATAATCCTCTCCTATTTCCATCACACCTGTAGCAGCCCCAACAGTTATATTCATGAAGAAATAATCCTTTGCAGGAATATCATCCATAAAAACCTTAATATCCTCAATCTTAGACTCCAAAACACTGGTTCGTTTACGTAGAACCTCCAAAGTGATTTGGGTGACACTCTTAAAGAACAATAACTCGATTCAGATGAAGATAACAAAAAAATAACAACTTGATGCACCTATGAATTAACTGCCTCGTCATCCCCACGTTTTACATCCATGTCTACTAGTGCGCTTGCAACCACCCAATTACTACTAAATTTGCAATGTTGCCACAGGTGAGATAATGTGACTGTATCGTGAGGAACCCATGTACCCTATATTCTGCCATCGCTGCAACTATCCATTTTTTTATTAAGTTAGAATGTTAACTTGTTTTCACCGTGGTGAAAGCCTATGGATCTCAAAAACATGTTTTCTTAATATTATTATGTAAGGAAAAAGACAGGTCGAATGGTTGGCAGGCTACCCACGTGCGCTGTCAGCCCACCTGCAACACTCCACCACCCTCCATTAATCTCCTCTACCATTTCAACCACTCCCAACAAATTTCTCCCCAAACGCTTTCTCTACCCTATTTTTTTATTTAATTACATTTTTAAATTAGTGGTGGCACTACATGATAGCTATGATTCATGTAAATTGAATATAAAAGGATCTTATTGAATATCATTCGTATTTACCTCTGATTTCATTGTAAATCTGATGTATACTTTTCAATGCCTTGTATTTAGGATTTATACCTCTATTATTTAAACATGCAGTTAGTTTGTTTTCATTTTTTCATTTATATTAAATTCATGTTAATACAGAAGTTTTCATTGAAATTTCCTTAGCTCAAGAACTCAAAAAAATCACTTATGATTTTTTAAATAATTTAAAACGATCGGTAATTAATTTTTTTGTATTATTATGTGAATATATAAAATATTTTTAAAATCTATTTAAATATATGAATATGGTTTTTAGTATGGATATTTTGTTAAAAATTATGTAGATGGATGATTGGAAAAGCCGAGTGTGGATGTTCTTAATAATGTAGCCAACTTTAACACAAACTCAATACACTGCAAATATCTTGAACTCAAAGAAAATAAATCTTTTTCTTTCTTATTTAATCATGAATTACAATGGTTCATAAATAGGAAAGTAACTCCTAAGTTTAGTTCCCAAGAAACTCTAACTAACTTTGACTAAATCTACTATAGGTGGCAGAATTTACTATTTTTAGTAGTTTACTAGAACCTATTATTCTTAGTAAGTTCACATACTTATTTGTATGGGCACAAAAATTACATGCATCTTCTAAATGATGAATTTAGAGGGATTTGTAAATTTCTAACCTACTATGCATTCAAGAAACTAAAATTTACTAATGCCCTAAAATTGCAAAATACCAAATTACAACTTACATCCTAATTTTTTGCCTTCACATGACATATTTCATGCCCAAAACTATGCAAAACATGTTGTTATCTCTTGAAAGTGCACGGGGAGAGATGGTAGCAGGTTTTCTAAGTCTACAAAATAATCTCTCTCTCTCTCTCGTAGATATAATGGGGACACCTCAGGTTTGTGGGTATACCTATTTTGAGGTGAACCTCTGGGGTTAAAAGGTCGGTTCCTTGTTGGTGTTCACTAAATTGTTTTCTAGGAGTTTTAAGGGAAAAAGATGACTTATAAATTTAATAATACTAAGGTGATACACCAAATTTGAGATGAGGACTCGACTGAGTGACATACACAACTGATTTGTGAAGAATTCTTTAAGTGCATGAACCAATTAATACTTTCTGCAGGGAATAAGGGAAAAACACTTAATTTGTGCTAAGGGAGAATCACAACAACACTAGTAAGCTAATATGCACAATAAGATTTAGCAGAAAATGGTAAATTTGTAGCAAGGTAAAGTGATTAATCAGGGAATATTGATTCACAAGATTAATATTGACATAAACAAGACTACGAAAAAAAAACAAAAACAAAAACTTGGAAAGGAAAGAATAATTCACACTCAAGGGGAAAAACTGATAGAAATTGCTTCGATTACTAGTATCAAAAGTTCTCTGGGAAAGTTCTCTAAAAACAAATCCCCCTTGTGCTTTGCAAGAGCACACAATATATAACAAAAGTTTTCCCTATTCCTGAAAATAGCCTAAAGGTGTATCCGCCCATGCATCGAAAGGAATAAAATAATACAGACTAAAGCATGTGATAAAAATAGGCATTATCAGCCTTAGATACAATTCAGTCAAACTGAAGTTGACTATTCTATTTTTAAGAAAGAAAGGTGAATAATTTGCTAAAATTACAAATTGCTTGCTAGGCAAGTCTTCTCTCTTTGCACATGCAAGTTCATCATCTTCTCTGTTCTATCCTATTGTGAAGGCATGCAAAATCATCTCCTGTGTGTAGGAAAAAGGATGCAACCTTAGCCATATTTGCAAAATTTAAAATGAAGTGGGGACCACCTCCAAGGTATACATGTTCTGATTTTTCCACCTTTTCTAGATAGTCACATGAGTGACACTTGCAATTTTGTTTAAAACCCCATGTGGGGACCACCTTTGGTTTTAGATGCTGCCACATTGTGGACTTAGGCATTAGCATGTATATAATATTTAAAGGGGGTCACCCTTGGGCTAGCCCACCATGCATTAGTTCCACCACCTTTGAGCCTTGGCACATAATACAATTATCACCTTTTCAGGTGATCATGGCGTATAATATGTTTTAATTTTGTGGGCATGCACACTTTAGACTTTGTAAAGTCTTGGCGAATGATTATTTGTTGGTCCACGTGGGCTGGCCCCTCCATGATGACTCACCCTTCAGCGAACCTTAGCCTATGGTAACTTGACCATGGGCGGTTTGGCTTGGATTCTAGTGAAGTGTTTGAGGCCTTCGATCTTTGTACTGGCATCTCTGCCACCATTGATTTTCTAACCCAATATTAGGGTTCTGGCCTGAGCATTAATTCCTAGTCGGTGGCGTTTAATTGGGCTTACCACTTTGGAACCTGTGTGGACCGATCACCGTCTGATTGGGCACTTGGCATTTGATGAGTCATTGATCTTTACCATGGGTTAGGGTTTTGGAACCCTAGTTTCGAATGTAAGTTAATACACTCATGAGCTCTGCCTGGTCATTTCATTTGGTCTTCATTTTGCGGGTGAAGCCCTAGCAAATTTTTTGCTCACTCTGCAACTTTGATGGAAACTTGGAAATTTGGAAGCCTTTGAGCCTGCATACTTTGTTCTTGATCTCCATGTTGATACACGAGCTCTTGTTTTTGTTTCGTCTTCCTGTGATAGATGCATACTTGGAGTTTATCATTTGCTCCTTCATTCTGTAGATGCTTATTGTTTGTATATTCTGGGTACTTGTAGTCTACTTCTCTTGTGACTCATTTCTCTTTATGTGTAATGAAAGAAAACTTTCACTTCTGAGCTTGGACTTTGTCTGGATATTCACTCCTTTCCTGGCAGTTTGTAAATTTCTTCCATTTCTGTGCAGACTGGTAAACTTCAGCTAAGCATTTGTAAACTTAAAAAATAAGTTCTTCATTTGATTATAGACCTGTGTCATCTCTTCTTATCTTTGTAGATGTATACTTGATATTTGACATGCTTTCTTCGTTCTGTAGAGGCAAGATGCTTTGTTACCTGAGTAGTTTCTTCCCTGTAGATGCATGCTTGACTTGTTGAACCTATTTCTGAAAGGCATGCTTTGGTTGAAAACTTGCTGAGTTGTGTAGTTTATTTCTTTAGTTGGAAGATGAATGCCATCCTGTGTATTCTATAGCTTGACATTTGCATCCATAATGATTTTCTGGAAGTTGTATGTTGTTTCTTTGTTGCAAACATGATTGCATCCCATTCTGTATAATGAAATAAATACTTCTTTTCTAGAAAATGAAGAAAATGCTTAGTTTCTTTTTCTGTAATGGCACTTCACTTTTCAGAAGTCATAGTAGCAATTATATTTCAATTTTTGCATTAAAATATCATTTCTGTTTTTCTAGAAAAGTCCATTTTGCAAGGGGAAACTCGCAAAAATTTCCAAAATCCTTCTCTCTCCAGATTCTTATGATTTGTCTATTCTGAAAAAGATGTAAACATCTCTTCTTGTTTGTCTGATCACTTGAATGAGCTGTCCATGATGTCTTTACTTGATTCATTGCAACTTTTGAAAATCTGTAAAGTAGTTGCCCTTTGATTCACACTTGAATTTGGAAATTAAAAGGAACTTTTGATAGCTGTAGCATGATGAAAATATGGAATACCTGTATGTTTCATTTGATCATGATATCAACTTAGAAGTGATGAAACATGTACTTTTCTTGACTATTTTTATTTCTTTTGAAGCTCAGATAGCTTAGAAAGCAATGTAGTAGCTTAAAAGCATGTGTTTCAATTCTGTTTTAAATCAAAAGTCAATTTTACAAGGGGAGACTCGCAAAAATTTCCAGAATCCTATTTTTCTCTCCCCTTCTAGATTTTTGATCCTGATTTGCAAAGATACCTCTTTCTTGACTCATTCTGATGCTTCTTTCTTCTGTAAACCATCTGAAAATGATATTTATCTTCATTCAGTAGATGCTTCCTTCTTAAACAGTTAAACTGATTTTCATTTAATGTTGCAACCTGTTCCTACAAAATTCATAAATGAGTTAGAAATAAATAGGCTTTTGGCCTCTCTTGTATCCATGTGTTTTATTTCTCCTTCTTTCCTTCTTCTACAAACTGTTTCCAACTTCTTGAAACCCTAGAGAATTAGAGCTAAAAAACTCTAAGTCCCCCCTCGGCCCGCTCCTCCCTCGACCGTTTTTGGACAAGTGTCCACTTCCAATTAGGGCAGGGGTTTCAGTGCCAATTTTTAACTTTTAAAATTTTGGGAAGTAAATTCTAAAAACTCCAAGGGAATTCAACCACCTGTCATCTCTCCAACCAATGAAAACCCGCCACATAGGCAAATTTGGAAAAAACGGGTCCCTGGGCCCGAAAATACCCCATTTGCTTGAAAAGGCAAAAAATGAAAAGTTAGAGTGCCTCCCCACCTTTCCTCAGCCAATGAAAACCCGCCACATTGCCAATACCTTCTAAGGATGAATTTTACATGAAAATTACTCTTGTTTGATCACAAAATGTAAAAATTTCTAGGGATGCCCTAGAATTCAATTTTTTTACCAAGGATGGCAGATTTTTCAATTCTAAATCAACTGAAGCATGATTTTACAACATTTTCGACCTTGGGATTGGATTTTCAAATAAAAATAAGTATGAATTGGTCAAATTAGATTTTTCTACGATCCGGAAAAGGGGAAATGACACGACCGTAAAAATTGGAAAAATTAGGGCACAAAAAGGGCAAACTTAGAATATTCCTTCAAATTAGGAAAAACAACAAGTTTGTGAGCAATTTAAAGCATCCAACTAGAGGGGAAGAATTTCAGACCATCAATTCAAAGGGTAAAATGTTTGTGAGGACATATAGATTTGGAAAATTTAGGGCAACATGGTGCAAGCTCAAAAATGGCACCAACACTTCTTACATGTACCTGCACATTTAGATAAACTAGTTAGAAAATATTAGGCTTTTGGCCTCTCTCATGTTCCATAGTTTTCTTCTTTTATCTTTTCTTTTCTGAAATGATTCTGGGAATCATATAAACTGATGTAGAATACTTTGCTCCTATCAATTATGTATTTATCTCTGATGTATCTTATGCCTGTAACTCATACCTCCTAATGATGTAAAGTTGGAGCTAGAATTGGAGCAATGGAGATGAAAGAAACTCAAGGAAATGATGGGTTTTTTCATACTCCTTTACTTTTCTTTTCATACACATGTACCTTCTACTTCAGTAGTTATGAATTTCTTTTGAGTTACATCCCATGGCTTTTGTGGGAAACATTTAAATCCTTTTTGAATAAAAAAATCAAATTTTCGAACTAAGTTACGTTCTTATTTCCTCATTTCAGTTTTATGTATGGATTGTATAACGAACTAAACAACTCAATAACATAATTTGATGTACTTAATCATGAAGGAAAGAACTTTAAAATATCTACAACTTTAATAATGAACTCCCAATTACTGTAATCTACAACTCTATCTATTCTCAGTAATTTTGGTCTTCATCAAGCCAATACATCTGTCCTTAGGGCTTTTGTGTTCTCTTGTTGAAGATAAACATAGAATTACAAACTATGTGATTTGTTACATTTTGTAACAGCACACATAGCTACAAATCACACGTAATCATTTATTTGTTGGTACTGAAAACATGATAATGTTTAATGTATTCCCCTAGTTAGGTTCACTTCACCAATGCCATCCATCGTAACAAAGTTTCAAGTTTCCCATTTTTGCACAAGTGCAAAAATTGTCAACATTTTTGGCGATCCTATTGGGAAAGCTTCTTGTTAGCTTATAGACCAGTGCCATGCTCTTTCCATTGGGCATGGAGTTAAACCATATAACCAAAATTTTCCTTTCCGAAGGTCTAACCCTTCCAAAACAAACTAAAATTGGGAAAGGATCTGGTAAACCAGATCATGTGCTCGAGCGCACTTATTGAAAGGGAAATCACATAATGTGCATAAATCACTTATTGAAAGGGAAATCCTACTCTAAAAAACACTTTGTAGGATTTTCAATAACAAGTGTATAAGAAACATACTGTTCACAGGGAATGGGAAGTTACATCACATAATGTGCATAAATCACTTATTGAAAGGGAAATCCTACTCTAAAAAAACACCGTAGGATTTTCAATAATAGTGTATAAGAAACATACTGCTCACAGAGAATGGGAAGTTACTCTGCATTCAATCTTGAAAGCTGAAATGCATTGTATCCTTTGTAAGCTGAAATCATATAAGGAAAACTCGATATTATATCAAACTTTATGTGGTTTCCTAGCTTGTTAGGATCAACATCCCATTTCAACAAAATGTCTCCTTCATTTAAGATTCTTAACTTGGCTTTCTTATCAAAGGTTTTCTTTATCTATTTTATATTATTTTTGATGTTCAGGTGAGCTTGATTTCTCTACTCTTGTAACTCCATTAAATATACATAATGAACCTATAGTGGTTCATTCTCAATCAATTCCATTTGATGCAATAAATCTAGTGCGCGAAACTCAAGTGAGATGGCCATTCTTTCCTCTCTTCCATAAACAATCTTGTATGGTGAATTGCCAAATGATCTTTTAGGTGTAACTATATCAACCCAAAGTGTTGAATTTAACATGAGATTCCAAGCTCTTTGGTTGTCTTTGAGTGTTCTTCTGATGATCCTCAAAATATTCTTGTTAGTAATAATTAGATGACGTACTTAAATAAATTTTGTGCTTAATAGCCCAATCTGTTACTTTTACACCAAGAAATGCTAAAGCATTATCTAAAATGATAGTTGCTAGAACACCAAATCGGAAAACTATTCCCTTGTAAAATGAAAGGATTGAAGTATCATTAGCCTCTTTCAAAGCTATTGCTTCAGTCCAACGTGTAAAGTAATCTATAGTAGTCAAAATCCACTTGTGTCCTTGTGACAAAGGTGGATTTATCATGCCAATAAAGTCAAGACCCCACTGCATGAATGGTTGATCCACTAAAATTGGCTGCAAAGGCAGCAAAGCCAAACATTATTTTCCCAAAAATAAAGCACATTTCTTACACTTTTTGATCCATTTGAAGCGCTTTAAATAAATATTTAGGCCAATAGTAACCATCTTTCATAATTTTTAAAGTTGTAGTACTTGCTGAAAAGTGACCTCCCGCATGTCCTTCATGAAAATTGAATAACAATTGTTGAATTCTATCATATTCAACACGTCACAACAAGATTTTGTTTATATATATATATATATATATATATATATATATATATATATATATATATATATATATATATATATATATATATATATATATATATCTTAAATATCACGCCATTAATTAAAATAAAAGGTACAACTCGGTAACTTGAAATACCTTCATTTTATCTTGTCCATACCTCTGGATAAGTTCCATGTTGTAGATAGCTAACTAAATCAGACATCCATCTTGACTCCTAAACTTCTTGAATAAGCTCGGGTGTTGATTTTCTAGTTACACCATGCTATCTAACTACCGATATGTAACTTCATCACGATATTCGGATCTTCCGATTCTCGTAGAGCTATTTTTTTCATATCAGCAATTAGATGCTCGAGATAAACCTTTTCCTAGAAATATTATTGTGACATGGATATCGATATCATATTCCATGACTTTCGTAATCTAGCCTTGCTTCTATTGTTGTTTAGCTCTTTGTTCAAAAGGAACACTTTCACACTTGGATGAGAAACTAAAACATGTACTTGAAATTTTTCAATCCTCTACCTAATGAAAGTACCTATTTTTCAAGAAAGGTGTACCTCATCTCATAGTCATGCAAACTTTGTCCAAAGAAAGCAATTGATCGCTTGGTGTTTTCATCAATAATCGACTTAAAATAGATGAAATATTCTTTGCTCCTACAACCGCATACATTTTAAAATCTTTATCAAAATTTTGATTTGCAAGAGTAGGAGCTTGAGAAATGGATCTTTTAATTGCTTTGAATCATTTTCTCCTTTGCTAGTACAAGAGAAAATCTTGTCCTTTTTCAACATGATTTTGAAGGCTTGACAAGTGCTACAAAATCTGGAACAAATCTTCTAATGAAGTTGATTTTTTTGAGAAAACTCTATAGTGCTTTCTTATGATGAGGTAAGGATAACTGTGAAATAGCTTCAATTCTAAAAGGATCAATAGCTAAACCTTGTTTAGAGACAATATGACCAAGCAGTTTACCTTAATGAACTAAAAAAATAGACTTTTTGGGGTTCAATGATACACTGTAAACTATCTAAAAAGCTGAAAAGTTTGTTTTAAATGCATTATATGTTCATCGAATCTTTCGAAAACATGATGACATCATCTAAATAAACCAATATGCATTTTTTAATTAGCTATGAAAATCCATATCCATTGCATGTCAAACATTGCACCGGTATTATTTTATAAGCATAAGTGCCCCATTTAGTGGTAAAGGTTTTGTTGTACATGTCTTCCTCACGCACAATGATCGAATTGTATGCGTGATTGATGCTTCAAGAGATATGTTGATTTTATATGATGTTTTGGTTGTGGTGTTATGATGTATGTGTTACTCATGTTAGTTAGATATGTTTTGTGATGTTGTGGATATGGCATTGATGCCCTTGTTGACACTATGTGTACCTGTAGCTATTGTTTTGAGTTATGTGAAATCTTCATCTGTGGAATTGTGGAAATTTCTGGTTGTTGTAGTACACTTTTTTTCAAGTATTATATGTCGGTCATAGATGTGTGAAAAGTACTATGTTATGTGGACCGTGCATGTTCTCTTCCATAATTTGGTTAAGCTCTTGTGGTGTGGTACCATCATGAAAGTATGTAAAATTATGCTTGTGAATCATTAGTGTTGTGTATGACCCTAGTAGGGTGTTGTGATAGCAGTTCATGTTGGGCACCCACAAGAAGGAATAAACTAAAACTCTACAAAAATGAAATTTCAAAGAACTTGAATTAGGAATAATGTAAATGGAAAGAGACTAATTAAATAATGAATAAGAGGGAACTGCCAATCTTCATAGAACTTTGAAAGTTAAACATTCTGTCAAAATGTTTCTAAGGCTACCCCGTGGTCATGCTTTAACGATTAAAATTTTAACCATAGGGTGTACTTTTGTCTTTATCTGTTCCTTGATGCTTACCACCTTTCCTTCCTTTAATGTTATGTCACATCGAGGACGATGCTTTCTTAAGGGGAGGAGAATGTAATGCCTCATTTGACATTTACCCCATTTCTTGCTTCGGTGACCTGTTGCTAAGTGTGGAATGGTTGTGTGTGCTCCCGTTGACCGTTAGCTGACTAGATTTTGACCTTGTCACAGAGAAGGATTAGCATCCTTCCTCTCCATCTTGCCTTCTCGTGTCGTGGTCGATGCCTCTAGTTGTGGGCCTCCATAGCGTCCTTTACGATTATCCTATTAAAGGTAAATCGTGTTCTCAAATTCTATAGGTGACTTGAATGACGTTTTGGTGTTGTTAGGGCATGTCTGGTTAAAAGGAATATCCATATAATAATTATTATTATGAATTGTCGATCTTTGACTATTATTATTCTTGTTGAGCTTGACTGTCGATTATTATCAATATGGTTAATAATTATTTTAAGATGTATAATAATAATAATAATAATATTTAACCTGTCGATCGCTGATTATTTCATTATTTTTTATTATCAATTTTTAACAATATCATCATTAATTATCATTAAGCTATTTTAATGTTTTACCGATCACTCCCATAGACTCGATCCTTGATTTTCATAAAGGAAGAGATTATCCTATTATGGTGCCATGGTTGGTTGTAGTCCTATATTTGCGTTGAAGCTTCAACACTAATTTTTCCCCTTGGTCGATCGAGCCTGCATACATGCTTTTTCTAATCATTTAAATTTAAGGAGAATTTGATATATCTACACACAAATATTTCATTCTTTGTTTTAGCATGGGGAGAATATTATCCTTGTTGCGTATGGGAGTGGTTGAGCTCCCGCCGCTTTGTTTAATGATTTTAATTTTTACCCTCACCAATACCTTCCTCCCTTGGGCGCTAGTTTTGTTTAGTTGTTTCTTCTTTTCTGCATTGTTTTCCTGTTGTTTTTCGCTTACCAATATTGATGGTCATATGTTTTTGATCGGTGTTCCCCTTTTATTCTCGCTTCGACTTCTATTTAGCATGAAAATGCCTTGCTCTAGTTGTTGGTTGTGTGGAAGTATTTTCTCGAGTTTTGTGGAGTTAAAGGGAATATGTTTGTTGGTGGGTACATGCTTTGGCATTGGGAGCCGAGAAGTTTTGAAACCTATTGGTTGTTGGTGGGTAAACAACCGCATTGAATATTACCTTTGTGCTTTTCCTACAGCCATGGAATTCCTTAATACCACATCTCTTTGAGTTTTGTCAAGCGGTTCTCGACTCATGTTAGACCTCCACATTTTTTATGCTTATTAATTTTTAAGCTCTTGCTTCCACACTTTTCATATGCAGATTTTGAGGCTCACGCTTATACACTTGATAAAAATCTGATTTCCTTTGTTCTTCGATGGATGTCCTTGCCCTACTCTAATCCTCCCATTTTGACGCAAGATGGGAGCATGTTGGCAAGGTTTTGAGTCTAGATTTTCACCGTGTCTCACGTGTTTCCCGGGCCTCTTCAATAAACCCAATTTTTCTATATCATGTAGTCATGGCAGTCCTAGATACCATAGTTCTTTTTGTCTAATTTTACTTGTTTTATGGATCTCCATTCTTGTGCAACATGGAAAGGATTGGATTTATAGCACCTAGCCATTAAAGGAGATGAGAGATTTAACCTAGGGCTTGTTGTTACAGGCCTAAGAGGCATTTTGGCAACTTGTAAAAGCTATAGAAAAAGAAAAGATAAACCTATCCAATGCTACATTTGCTAAGATTTAAAAATATCATGAAATAGAGCCTTCTCTTCCCTAAAATTGGTTTTCCTCTGCTATTTTTGTTTGTGGGTTTGGATGCCTTGCTAGGAAATCTCTCCTTCCTCTTGTAATCTTCTTGTTTTAGCTATAATAAATGGAAATGTTAAAGTGGACATCATAGATGTATCCCCCTTCTCTGGCTATTGTGTGTTCATGCTTGAATGATCGACCTTCTACCCTTATTAGCTGCATTTATGGGATTGAGTATCAAGTTTGTCATGTTGTTTATAACTAGTGTTTTCTGTTGTGAAAGCAAGCCTATTGTAACTTTAAACCTCTTGATTTTCATATGAACTTATTATCATTAGATTTGATTTTCTTCATGGAAAATCGAGTTGTTCCTATTTCTGTGACTTCTAGATCTGGTTACTCAAGTAGTTACTCTATCGAGAATGCCTCTTCGGGTGTGCGAGTTGTTTTTTCATCTAGGTTTATGAGCCCCTATCTATTATTCCTTCAATAATTTGGATTAGTGAAATCAATACTGGTGAAGTTTTACTTTACGTTGATGAGTATGTTGAGCATAGTTCACATGGGTTATGACAACCTTACTTTATCAAACAACATCTATATTGTACCCAATCTACGTTGGGAGAGACTTTAGTTTTTTAATATCTAATCATCCCATTTGGTTATGGAAATAAATCACATAATTTTAGTTGATTCCTTGTTGTTCTTTAATCTGGTGTGGTGAGTTGTCAAGGTCCGTTGGACCTCCATGTTCTCCTTTCTTGGATGAAGTAAGTGACCCCTCGATATTCAACTATTCTGCAGGTTTACAAAACGTTTATGTATGATTGACTTCAATGGTTAGTTTTAGGTATGAAAGGGCATTGTAGCGAAGGTACCCAATTATTTAGTTAGTTATTTTTACATCATTTATATTACTATAGAATTTTATTATGGTACTAGACATTTACCCAATTACCTAATGATCATCGGCATAGGTCCAAGACACTTAAGTTTTTGTTTAAGGGGAACTTTGATCGTTCCTTATGAAGCTTGAAGTGTAATGAAAATTTTGTCACCGAGATTTGAAGTTACTTATGTGCATTTATGGATAGTACTCTTTTATTATCAGAACTACCTTGGCTTAATTCTAATTCGTGATGACTTTTGGTGGTATATATAATTGTGTATCTCGTTGATTTTATTGACATTTGGATTACGTTTGTATGTTGATATCTTGTTGAATTTTGATCGAATTGTTAAGTTTATTAGGGACATCTGGGGTATTTATATAGTTATATGTGTTGTTGATTTATGATTGAAGTTTTGGTTAAGTTAATGGCATTGGTGATTCATGTAAATTTGTTTTTTAAAGGAGTGGTTTGATTATGGTAATGAGGGTTGCATTAAAAGGAACTTGTGATGGAAAGGGGTTATCCATTTTATTTAAACCAAAACTATAGAATTTTGAGGAAGCTTGTAAATCCATAATGTTACAAAACTTGGATGGATGTTTAGAGTACTAACTTGTATAATGAACTCTCTTTTACACCGACATTTTATTTCTAACTCTTTAGGCCTATGGTTTTACTTGTTTGGTGGTTAAACTTTCGTTTCTTTTGAGACCATGTTCTTAACTGAGGTATAATAATTTCTTCTTAGATTGGCATGGTGGAAACTTTAATTTTTAACTTAAGGAGTTATTGTTTCGAGCTTTGATCCAATTCTTGGAATAGAATGTTTCCTTTCTTGATATTGTTAGATAATAGCTTATTGTTGCTATGTGTAGTCTTATCTTTCTCAGTTCTTGCAAACTGACTCAGGTTAATAATTTTTGCAAATGGCTTATGTGAGTAGATGAGGGAAAGACTTATAGAAAATTGCATCAATCTTGGTTATGAAGTTCTTTTGTACGAATACTTTTTATGTTGTAAAACTATGGAAAGGGTCCCGTGGAAATTTTAGAAGAAGGGTCAAT
Organism: Taxus wallichiana var. yunnanensis; assembly: GCA_018340775.1. Lineage (NCBI taxonomy): Eukaryota > Viridiplantae > Streptophyta > Pinopsida > Cupressales > Taxaceae > Taxus > Taxus wallichiana. The sequence goes on from CM031236.1 coordinate 578,880,918, forward strand.
GCCTTAGTATAATGTATTATGGAGTAATTTTGTTGTAATGATTGAAACCTTGGTTTTTTTTTCTATCTTGGAAAATATAAAAATTGATTACCATATTATTATTAGTGATTTTAATGTATTATAGGAATTCTAGGAATAGTATAGCATTGCTTGATCAATGTTGTTACCTTCTTGTTCCCTAGTCATAGTTCCATAGAATTGTTTTTCCTCTTTCATTTGTATGTCGATTCAAATAGAAATGAGGTAACCATGTTTACTTTGTTTGGTGTAATGGTAAGATTTTCTTGAGTCATAATTTTACCCGATGAACCTTATAGGTCATGCCATTAATACAATTCTACGTTTTCTTAAAAGGGGTTAAAATTCCTTATTGTGTGTGTGTGTGTGTGTGTGTGTGTGTGTGTGTGTGTGAATAAATTAATGTAGATGTGATCTACTTGATAACATTTGAGTCCTTAAGTGATCAAAGAGGAAACTATCTTTTGTAAAGAAAAAGTATATACCTTGCTACCCCTAGCTAAACTAATGAACATTATCCTTTTTATGGTGAGTCCTTAACGATCTTAAGGTGAAATCAATGATTAGATTTTGGAAGAAAAATAAGGTTATAATAAGTAGGAGGAAACTGATTAGAAACCATTCAATTTATCTCACCCATTGAAAATGTAATGTGTATAATTATGTCAAACTCGTTTAGTAAAGCCTAAGTGAAACGTTTATCATTCTATATAAATTATTAGCCCTAAAAAATCCTAGTTAATAAATAATGAGATCTTAAAGATGAATATAATTCAATCTTTTTCCTCTAACCTCATCAAAGTGCTTTGTAATCTTCTCTTAATTATTGTTAAACATTTGATCCCTACACAAAGAGGTTATAGTTTCGAAACTAAATGGTACTTTCCCTCAATTATAGCTTGCGCTCATCACCGTGTGCAATGGAGGTAGGAAAAAAGATGCAGTAGCTTGAGTATGAGTAAATAACCTTCTAAGAAGTGGAAAATGTCCTCTTTAAATCAAACAAATTAAGAAAGTTATTAACATATTATTTATGATCCTCTTTCAGAAAACGTGATCTTATGCAATTTAGTCATTACTCGAAAGACAAAAGTTCACCTTTGTAAGAGGAATTTTTCAAATCATAACATGAATTTTCTATATCGTAAGTCAAGTCTTAAAAGACATTTTTAGTAAATACATAACCTTAAAAGATTATACACCATGGGATGTCCTTAATCGTAGAATCGTGTGTCAGGTCGATCACATGCTATGGCTATGTCGTTAAAGAAAAGTGAACTGCTCATCATCGGTATGGTATGTTTCCTTCTTTCCTATGTGGTCAAAAAAATTTCAAGCTTATTGAGATTTGGTTGTAGCCCTTTCTGGTCACCCGTGTTGTCATGTGTAAACCCAAAGCAATCAAAAATAAAAATTATCTAGTTTTTTGGTGTTGCATTTATGTGTGTTTTAGTGGGCGTTACACTTTCTATCAAGCATACCATTTTTTCATTCTTCCACTCAAAGTGGAAATAGTTACATGAAAAAATTACAATATTAAGGATTTTAACAAGGCCAAAGTAGAAATCTCCAATATGTATGTCTTCATCCCAAGGAAGCTCCAAAACATTCATTCTTCAAATTTCACAAGGATCACAATACAAAGGAGGGGAGAGTAGGCAATGCTCTCCGCCCAACCTTTAATCCATTAAGAGGAGAATCCATCCCCTTAATGGCCTCCGAACCCCCACCAAAGAGCCATGAGGGGTCTTGAGAAATTTTTACAAATTTACAAAAACATGGCTTCCACATGCAACATGCATTTCAAAATATTCAACACAACAAAGAAGACATATTCAACATGTTTGCAACCTTCTCAACACAACACAAAGGTTTCAAATCAAACCAAATGTTGCAATTACTATGGGAAACCATGTAGTTTTGTCTCCCAATTGAAGTGAGAGTTTCACCCTAAGCCTCCACGTGCATAAAATAATCAACAAAAAATCATTATCTCTCCCTTGTAAGTATACAACAAATAACCATGATTTCCTTTTCACTCCCAATAGGTGAAACTCCCATTCACACTCCCACAAAATTTATGCCTCACAAAAACTCCCTTTTCCCTCCCCAATGGTCCCATAATCCCTTCTCCCACACCCAACTTAAGGTCTACTACCCAACCACACACAAACACATTCACAAGACTTAAAAAAATTTAACAAGCACAACATTTCATATCAACAAGAATAATAAAAAAAAAAAAGGTGGAGAGCCTACCTCTCCATAAAGCTCCAAGAAAAATTACCAATCCTCTTTCAATTCCAAGCCAAGCAATTTCCAAAATCACTCCAACAAGCTCCAAATCCAAAAGTGCACAAGAAGAAAAAAATAACAAGTAACCCCCATTCCAACCAAAAACCAACAATAAATAGAAATGGAATGTGAGGATGATGAGGTGGCTCCACATTAGATGCCACTTCATTATTCCTTCATTCCCACAATCAAGTCAACATACCAAGTCCAAGACAATCAATGAGCTTGTAAGGAATATGACAAACCCACATGGCTCACAAACTTGCACACCATGTTTTCTAAGGACACAATTAATTGAGGAAGAAGTAAAGTTAATTATTTTCTATCTTTTACACTCAAAAAGGGATAAAAAGTAATAAAATAAACTCCCCAACCCATAGATATGGTTGTTGGGTAAATTTTAGAGTCATGGGACAAACTTATCTTATCACACAAGCCTCCAAAATTCCCCCAATTCAAAATCCGAATTTCGAAGTAGGCATGCAGTAAAACACACACAAATCAACATAAATATTACTTACAACAAGGACCACCCAACCTCATAATTATCTATATATCACATCCCAAATTTTCTCAAACAAATAAGAAGGATTTAGCTTAATTAAGACACATTATAACATGCTAATAAAGTGACAAAAGTTTCAAAAATTTAAATACATAAAACAAAAAATAAATCACACACAAAGGAAAGGAAAAACATTTCACCCCATGGCCACACATGTGAGGTCACCCCCATGGGAAACCTCCTAACTAGACATGCAAAAACACCACAATATAACATTACACAAGTTGTCAATTTTTGGCCACGTTGCTCAACACTTGACATCCTTCCATGGTTTGTGCTCTATCCCCTTCTGATGTTTGTGATAGAATATCATGGAATGCAAAAAAATACCTCTTTGGCCTTTCAGCCGTATTAACAACATCAAGATAATATACATATTAAATCAATAATCATCATTTTAAATTAATTAATTAATTCTATCATATATCAACATAGCAAAACTCTAATCCAAACATCCATGAGATTATAATTCTACTCAAAACACCCAGACTATACATTTATGGCATGAAATTAAAATAATGCAAATCAACATATATCAACTGCTCTTTGTTGCCATCTAGTGTATCATAATAAAAATGCATATCACATAATGTCAATAGTCCAATATCCTCATAGTCCATCAACTACTGATCAAAATTATAATACTTAAATTTCTAATAACTAAATCAATCGTAACAACATCAAAATGAAATAGATTTGAAGAGGAGTGGGAAGTACATCCCCCTCCCCTTAGATTTGACTTCCTGCTGGAAGTCATGGAAAAGAGGTAGGGAAAACTGCATAAGAATAGAAATCTCGCCCTTTGTGGAATTTCTTTATTTCAAAAAAAGTGGAACCCGAGAACCCAAATTTCTCATGAATGTTATTTAACAAGGAGAAGAGAGATTGTTAGGCATGAATGTTAAACTTTCTTCAAGAAAGGATGCAATAATTTAATCCTACAAGGTAACTCTACATGACCAACCAAGCTACAAAACAAAACATCTAAACAAGAAATTTCCAATGGAATCTCAAGCAAATCCACCAAAGAAAAATAATAATAGGGATAAGTTTGTGAACTTAGGATGACCACATAGCCACACAAGGATTTTGTCCACTACAAAAAAATTAATAAGACTTCCACTTAGGTTGAGTTACACCTCAATGTTTGTTATTTAAACAAGGTTGAAAAATACCAAACATGACCATCCATTTTACACGAGAAAGACAAGTCTACTCATAGGTCTCACAAGTTTAAGATCACACAAGACGAGGTTTAACAACAAGGAAAAAACTAAATTAACAAAATGCTTACAATCCTACACACTACTCATTGGAAGCAATTTTATAACTTGAAAGGATTCAGTTAAATTTTCATGGTAATACTAAGAAAAATCATGACCACAAGGTTTTCTATAACTTGAATTTTCACTAGTTTAACTTTAAGTTGAATTTGAGTTTTTGAGAGAAAAATAAGTAACAAGAGGGGGTCCAACAATAATCTACTAGTGTATCACACCAAGACTTGAATAACAACTTATGAAAACTAATTTCACTTATAGTTCCCAAGATAAAAAGGAAAGGAAACATGAATAGGATTTCCCAAGAAATGAAAATAGAAAAATTCCCAAAATTCTTTCATATCCTTAACATAAGTTGTCTAAATTTACCAATAAACCTAGGTCACCAAGGACTTAATCAACACACAAGGAGGGTGTAATTATTAAAAAGAGATAAATGCCTTCTTTTTAAGGTCACAAATCACATTCTTTGAGCTAAGAGGCAACAAGGGTATGACAACCCAAAAATCCTACAAGGGAAAAACACACACGTCTATGATCAAGGGAGACCAACACAACTAGAAAACATCACCAACATCAAAGTGTTTCATTAATCCAAGTAGGAAGACACCTTAAAGGTTTAATTATTTAAACCCCTTTACATGATGGGATGAAGTTACCATAAAAAAATCATATGAATTAATTCACACTAATAGAGGGATAAATCTTTATGTATTTGAAGAACTTTGCACTACTAAAAGAGAGGTCCAAAAATGACCTGGAGTATACTTGTGTCATGACCATTTTACATATGATTATTGTTTTCTCTAACAAGGGGTAGGTGAAATACTACAAACATATCAAAATCCCAAAACAAAAATCTTAGGCCACAAAAGAGGTTAGGTAATCCTACACTAGTTCAAGGAAACCTTTCAATTAGCTCAAACTTTTCAAATTATGTATTTTATAAATCTAGGGCATGCAATGGCCATTTATACAATCAAGGTTATTTAATTATACATTGTACTCAAACACATAAATTTACTCATTCCATAATCCAATTTATAAAATATAAGTTATAGTTACGCTCGCTAATCACACTTCTTATAAGTTTTCTTAATTAATGCATTCCTTTTATTATGATATCACATATTTTGCATCATTAAGGGACACCACCAATGTTGGCATGACATCACACCATTCTATATAGGCGGAAAAATTATTTATTTTACTTCTAGGGAAGGTAAATGGACAAAGTTTCTTTCTATTTTCACATAGTTTTATTCCTTCTATTAATCCACCAAGATTAGGGTGACGAACCATTTTCCTTTTCCTAATGTTCCATTTTACTTGTTTGGTTTCAAAGTCCAAGCCCCTCAATTTGAGTTTTATTATGCTCAATTTAATCATATTACTAAATAGATTTTAGTGAGAAGGAAGAGTCAAACATATCATATTATTACTTTGATGGAAAAATATATAAATCAACATATCAAATCTTTAATTTTTTTAAGGAAAAGGAGTTCAATCAAAGCATATCACATCATTAATTTATTAAGAACTAGAGATCAATCAACCAATATGCAACATACCAAGATTTCAAGAGTTTACTAAAGAATTTCAAGCATCACTAAACACTCCAAGTGGGTCTCCAAAAGTATCAAAAGAAGCTACGATGAAGGAGTCCATTATAGAAACAAAATTTAATTTTACGATTTTAAGAGGTTTACATCAGTTTGGGAAAAAAATGTTTTTGTTTAGTCTCGAAATCAGTTCTCTAATAATACAAGGAGAGTTTCCAAACAACACTCATACTTCCACAAGATACCACCACCCAAGCAACAAGATGAAAAAGGAAAAATTTACTCCAAGGCACCACATTTCCCATTCATAAGACATCAAATACAAGAGGGAAATCAGCTAATTTACCCAAACATGGCCTCCACAAATAAGAGTTAAAGCTTTGCGAGAAAAGGCATAGTATAAACACAAGCTGGGATTAAAATTTTAATATCTACAAAACCAAAATCTCTAAAAGAAATGTCCAAAAGACCCAAAAGCATCCATAAGTGTCTCAAAATCTCCCAATACTAATATATTTTAGAGTGGTATTCATAAAAATTTAAAATGTTAAGGAAATGGTACATCTATTTATGTGTCATCATGAGAAAAACAAGTATACTTAATTAAGAATATTTCCCGAAAGGGGCTTAAATCTAGCCACACCTACCCGATATACAACCAATCCATTTGATGATAATTTCTATATTGAAACATAGAACTGCGATAAAACTTATCATGCCTTCATAGGGACATCACATCCAAAAAAAAAACTATCCACTAAAATCTACAATCATCCGAGATTTTTTTCGATCCTAACACAATCCATAAACCTATAACCATAACACATCTATTCTAACAAGGAACAAAGCTCCTACTAGATTATAAGACAATCACGTCTCATCGCTATCATCACTACCAAAATACTTTGCATGCCACAACGAACTCTCTCTTTAGAAATTTTGAGTAACAAAAGAGTCACTCTAATATCCTAAACACACACAAGGTTTCGACCTTCCAAAACAAAAGGCATAACTAGAAGCACTTAAGAATACAATCAAGGCACCTAGGGTGTACCCACATACGAAAAAAATATCACAATAAAAATATTGTAGAACCAACACATCAACCGGAAAGAAAGAATCACATAACATTTTGACAATATTTAGCCTACACCCTCCCTTCTTCTCTGGTCTGCAGATGAATTCGTGGAGTTCGAACCTTCTATTAATACTCTAATGCAAGTTGTTTTGCCTCTTTTCCATTGTAATATTTTGTATCAATTTATGAAGCAATAATACATGTCTGTGGATGATTTCAACCCTCTCTTGTGTTCATTTCCTTTTTCGATATTTCATTGCAATATTGGTTATCTATGCATGGTGGTTGTATTACATTTTAATGGTCTGTGTTTGATAGCAAAGCCGGTGTTCAACATTCCTTTGGTGCATCACCTCTAGTTAGTTTAGGTTTAATTTCTTACATCTTCTTAACCATGTCTCCTTGGCAAGTTAGAATAGATTTTAGAATAGATCCTCTACAAATTTTATGTGTGCACCTAAACAGAGGAATAGGAACTGACCTTCATCTAGAGAGCTCTCTCGATTTCAAAGTCCCACACTTTGAGAGATGCTCCATGTTATGCAATCACACTAAGAGTCTCAACCCATTGAGTTACAGACATTCAGGGGTGTTGTGATTTTGCACTAAAAAACCCACATGGCTCACAAACTTGCACACCATGTTTTCTAAGGACATGAGTAATTGAGGTAGAAGGAAAGTGCAATTATTTTCTCTCTTTTACACTCAAAAAGGCATAAAAATTTCAAAAATAAACTCCCCAACCAATTGGTAGGGTTGTTGGGTAAATGTAAGAGGCATGTGACAATCTTAGCTTGTCCCACAAACCTCCATAAAGGCCCACCAAGTCAAAATCCGAATTTTGAAGGTTGGGTGGAGTAAAAACACATAAATCAACATAAATCTTACTTACAATAAGGACCAACAAACCTCATAATTAACTATATTTCACATCCCAATTTTAGGTAACCAAATCAGAAGGATTTAGATTAATTAAGACACATTATTACATGCTAATTAAGTGACAGAAATTTCCAAAATTTAAATACATAAAACACAAAATAAAACACACACAAAGAAAAGGAAAATATTTCACTCCATGGCCACACATGTTAGGTCACCCCCAAATGGGAAACCTCCTAGGTAGACATGCAAAAACAACATCCTTTCATGGTTTATGCCCTATCCCCTTCCGATGTATGTGATAGAATTTCCTACAACACCAAAAAAGTAGCTCTCGGCCTTTCGATCGTATTAACAACATCGAGACAATATACATATAAAATCAATAATCATCATTCGAAACTAAGTAATTCTATCATCTATCAACATATCAAAACTCTAATCCAAACATCCATGAGATTATAATTCTACTCAAAACATCCAAAGTATACGTGTCAATATAAAATCTAAATAATGCAAATCAACATATATTGAACTGTCTACTATCGCCATCTAGTGTATCATAATAAAAATGTAAATCACATAATGTTAATAGTCTAATATCAGCATAGTCCATCATATACTGATCAAAATTATAATACTTAAATATCTAAGAATCAAATTGATAATAACAACATTTAAATGAAATAGAGTCGAAGAGAAGTGGGAACTACACCCCCTCCCCTTAGATTTGACTTCCTCCCGGAATTCACACGAAGAGGAAGGGAACAATGCATAAGAATATAAATCACGCCCTTTGTGGAATTTCTTTATATCAACGAAGTGGAACCCGAGAACCCAAATTTGGTCCAATGCTATTTAACAAGGAGAAGGGAGATTGTTAGGCATGAATGCTAAACTTTCTTCAAGCAAGGTTGCAAGTATTTAATTCTACAAAGTAACTCTACGTGACCAACCAAGCTAGAACACAAAGCATCTAAACAGAAATTTCCAAAGGAATCTCAAGAAAAGCTACCAAAGCAAAAGAACAATAGGAAAAAGTATGTGAACTCATGATTACCACATAGACACACAAGGATTCAATCCATTGTAAAACAAAATTGATAAGACTTCCACTTAGGTTGAGTTACACCTCAATGTTTGTTATTTAAACAAGTTTGATAGATACCAAACATGACCATCCATTTTACACGAGAAAAATATCACTTATCTTTACCAAGATCAAAAGGAAAACAAACATGAACAGGGTTTCCCAAGAAAATAAAATAGAAAAATTCCCAAAATTCTTTCATATCCTTAACATAAGTTGTCTAAATTTACCAATAAACCTAGGTCACCAAGGACTTAATCAACACAAAAGAAGGTTTTCATTCTTAAAAAGAGATAAATACCCTGTTTAAAAGGTCACAAATCACACTCATCAAGCTAAGAGGAAACAAAGGTACAACAACCCAAAAAATCCTACAAGGAAAAACACACATGTCTAAGATCAAGGGAAACCAACACAACTAGAACACATCACCAACATCAAAGTGTTTCATTAATCAAAGTAGGCAGATAGACCTAAAGGTTCAATTAGTTACCACCCTTGACATGATGGGATGTAGGGACCATCAGAACAAACATATGAATTAATTCACACTAATAGAGGGATAAAATCTCTATGTATTTGAAGAACTTTGCACTACAACAAGAGAGGTCCAAAATTACGTGGATTATGCTTGTGTCATGAAATTATTACGTATCATTATTATTTTCTCTAACAAGGGGTAGGTGAAATACTAAAAACATATCAAAATCCCCAAAAATTAAATTAGGCCACAAAATAGATTAGGTAATTCTACACTAGTTCAAGGAAATTCTTCAACTAGTTCAAACTTTTCAACCTATGTATACTATAAATCTAGGGTGTGCAATAGCCATTTATACAATCAGGGTTACTTTAATTATACATTGCACTCAAACACATAAATTTACTCATTCCATAATCCAATTTATAAAATATAAGTTATAGGTATGCTCACTAATCACACTTTTTATTTCTTTAGTAATGCTCGACTTTTATTATGATATCACATATTTTACATCATTAAAGGACACCACCAATGTTGGCATGACATCACACCACTCTATATAGGCGGAAATTTATTTATTTTACTTCTAGGGAAAGTAAATGGACAAAGTTTCTTTCTATTTTCACATAGTTTTATTCCTTCTATTAATCCACCAGGATTAGGGTGACGGACCAAATTATTTTAACTAATGTTCCATTATACTTGTTTGATTTCAAAGTCCAAGTCCATCAATTTGAGTTTTATTATTCTCAAATTAAATCCTATTACTAAATAGATTATAGTGAGAAGGAAGAGTCAAACATATCACATTATTACTTTTATGGAAAAAGATATAAATCAACATATCACATATTTAATTTTTTTAAGCAACAAGAGTCCAATCAACATGTCTCAATAATAACCATAGCGAGCGATGGAGATAGCGATAGAGGTATGGTCGCCATGGTTTCCACTGTTTTGGCTACAGAGTGTCTACGTTCTAGGCCAATAATAGCTGAAGGGAGGCTGCTTACTGACAAGAATCAGATGGATGAAAAGCTACGAACGGAAAAGGTGGACATGCTGGGATCCACACCTTTGGCCTGGAACAAGATTCTTCAAAACCCTAATAGTAAAGTGGGTCCACAATCGGCTGTAAGAGGACAGTTCACGTGGGAAAAGAACAATGAAGGTGCTACCTGTCTAATGGTCCCAGATGGATGCGTGAATAGGGATTTGGACAAAGTGAATCTCTCTCTTGTTGGTAAGTTTCTAGGCTCCAGACCTAATATTGATTTTATTAGAAAATGGGCTATTAGAAAGTGGAAACCTAAGGGGGATCTGAGTATTACCATCATGCCACGGGGTTTTTTTGCAAAATTTAATCAACAGACTGATTTGGAATCGGTGCTTCTGGGAGGACCATGGTGGTTGGGAAATATGGGCCTATTTTTGAAAAAATGGTATCCAGGGTTCGACCCAAACACTGAAAATATTAACACCATTCCAATCTGGTGTAGACTCCCTGGGCTACCGTTGCAATTCTGGGATGATGAAATCTTGCTAAACATTGCTAAATCCATAGGTGCTCTGATCGGGCTAGATGGACCCATGAGAAACAGATCCAGACTTTCTTTTGCTTGATTCTGCATCTCTTGAAATGGAGCAGGAGTTACCAGAGCACATCATCTTAAAATCTAAGTATGGAATGTGGACCCAAAAAATTGAATTTGAAACCTTCCATTTAAGATGTAAGAAATGTCATCGTATAGGACATTTCACCAAAAAATGTCCTAATAAGGAGATCTCCACAGAGGAAGATAAACACAAAAAGAAAGAACAACATGAGGGTGATTTAGAAATGACAAAGGAAAGCAGGGTTCTAGATAGTGAAAGCCAGAGAGAAGAAAAAGCCCCTAACCAACCTGAGCTGAACTACAATAAAAAGGAAAAAAAGGGGGTTCAGAACTTCAATAAGGAAACACCTGGTCTGGCATCCTAAAACCCCAGTGACAACATTGCATGGAGCACCAATCAGAAATAAAGAAGACTTAGAAATGCAAAATCCAGTAAAGGTGACTTTGGAGGTGGACGAACAAGAAGGAACTGTAAAGGTGAATATCATTCCTAAGGATCTAGCTAAGATCCCAAATGACACTAAGGAAGTTGAGATAGATAATTCTCTAGACTTCATTGAGGAAGTGTTGGAAAAGAACAACATGAGTTCAGAAGAAGCATTACACACTCTAAGGGACGTAAGTAAAATATCAACCACAAAGGGAAACTCTTATTTCAAGAATGTGATTTGTAGATCTACCTCCTTGCTTTCAAAGAACATATCAGCAGCTATGCACTTGATCGACAATAACGAAAAGAGAAATAGGAGGGAGAAGTAACGCCGAGTTAAAGAAGAAGAGGAACTAACTAATGGATTCGAGAGGTCATCTAAAAAAAAAGAGAATGAAAGAATTTGAAATGATCCCAAAATCACTATACAGTGAAAAGAAAAAGAAACTTGACAATTGGGAAACTTCAACATCCAAAACTACTAGATCTTCTACTAGAAGACTGGTAGATTTTGGAAGTAGCTCTAAAAGAGGAAGACCCTCAAAGAAGACTCTTAGATCTAAGAGAATAGAGAGAAACATTGCGAGATGGAACTCAACGTCAATTGAGCCATCGATAATACCACTCTCCCATTCCTATTTAATGAAGATTATGTCTTTGAACTTCCAAGGTCTAAATGGAAAATCCAAATGGAGAATCATTAAGGAGTTACAGAATCTAGTAGTCCTAGTATTTTGATTTTGCAGGAAACTAAGATGAAAGCTAAGATCATTGAAATTAGTAAAAACTTCTAGGAAAACTCTGACATGGCTATGGTAGACTCTCAGGGAGCCTCTGGAGGTCTGGCTACTCTTTGGGATAAAAGACACTATACTGGTATGATTCTTAATGCTAGCACTAATCATCTTGCTATTAAATTTCATGCTATTGAGAACAATAGTGAATGGATCCTTTCTAATATCTATGCCCCTAATATGGTTAGTGGGAGACGTAAACTCTGAACTGACCTTAAGATCTTTATAACCCAGCATACTATAGCCAATTGGCTTATTATGGGTGACTTTAATTCTCCTCTAAACCTAGGTGAAAAATATGGAGGAATCTCCAGCTTTTCCACAGGTATGGAGGAATTTGCAGATTTTGTTGCTGATCTCAATCTCTTGGATGTGGATCTCCATGGAAATAAATACACTTGGAACAATAAAAGGTTGGGAAAAGATCTTATCCAAGTTAGACTAGATAGAGCCCTGACTTCTACTAGTTGGATACTCAGTCAGGACTTCCATCTCTCTTCACTACCTAGCACTGGATCGGACCACAATCCGATTGCCTTAAATCTTCTCAATTGGACTAAGCCCATTAGAAGCTCATTCAAATTTGAAAATATTTGGATGGAGCATGATGACATTTATGACAAAATTAAAGAATGGTGGGTTTGGAATGGTGAAGGCACTGATCAATATAGACTGATTTAGAAGCTCAAAAATGTTAAAAAACAAGTTAAAATTTGGAATAAAAGAGTTTTTGGAAAAAAAAATTTAAAAAGAAGTTAAAACAAAAGCTCCAAGATCTGGAAATCAAAATGAATACAATGGGGAGATCTTTTGAAGACCAAACTGAGGAAAAGAACATTCTTGCAGAGCTACATATGATTTGTAGTAGAGAAGAATCCTTATGGAGACTAAAATCTAGGGCTATCTAGCTAAAAGAAGGAGATAGAAATACAAAGTTTTTTCATATGACCAATTTGAAGCACAGAGCTTGTAATAGGATTATGGAAGTGGATAAAAGTAACGACACTATTATAAAAGATCCCAACAACATTAAAGAGGAAGCTCTCAATTTCTATAAAAAACTTCTTAATGAGAGGAATATCATTACTGATGAGGCAATTTCTTTCATGTCGGAGGCTATTCCCCAAAACAAAATTGAGGAGCAGAGATTTAAAGATATCACTAAAGTTGTCACACTTGAAGAACTACAAAAAGTCAGTGTTTACTTTAGAAGGTGACAAGGCTCCGGCCCGAATGGATTTTCTATTAACTTTTTTCAGAAATTTTGGGAAATATGCTCAGATGATCTTCTCAGAGCGGTGAATGAATTCTATAGAACTGACGACCTTTTGAAAGAGCTGAATAACACCCACATTGTGCTTGCTCCAAAAAAATGGATGTTAAGGACTTCAAAGATTTTAGACCCATCACCTTGTGAATGTTATCTATAGAATTTTTACCAAAATCATTACTACCAGGCTTCAATTTATTATGAATGATTTAATCTCTAGGCAGCATAGTGGATTCATTAAAGGCGGGATTATCCAAGATGGAGTGATTATGGTTCATGAAACCATACACTCTACGGAAAATAACAAAAAGGCAAATATGGTTCTTAAGCTTGATATGAATAAAGCCTTTTATAAGGTCTCTTGGGTTTTTTTAGACAAATTTTTAATTAAATTTGGCTTCCCTACTAAATTCAGGAAAATTATTAAGGCTTGCATCACTACGGTTAGATTCTCAGTAGTGGTTAATGGTGAGCCAGTGGGATTCTTCACAAGTAGTAGAGGACTAAGACAAGGGGACCCCATATCCCCCCTGCTTTTCATTCTTATGGCAGATAGTCTTAGTAGAACAATTGGTCAAGCAATTATTGACGGTCTTCTGAAAGGTTAAACGCCCACTTCCATTAGCCACGCAGCTTGTCATCAGCAATTTGCGGATTATACAATTTTTCTCTTAATGGCATCTGTCATTGAAGCTAAGGCTACCAAACCTATTCTCGCAACTCTATGAAGCCAGCTCGGGAAAGAGATCAATTATGATAAAAGCTCCATTTTCTTCTTCAATATGCCTAAGGAAAGACAACTTAAAATTGCAAAAATTCTGGGATGTAAAATAAGTGCACTTCCAGCCACTTACTTAGGACTCCCTCTGGGCACTAAAAAGTTTCTACCAAGGTGTGGAATGATTTGTTGGAGAGATTTCAAAAAAATGGCTGGATGGAAAGGAGCCATTCTTTCTAGTGTTGGTAAATGCCTGCTCATTAAAAGCACTCTTCAAAACCTGCCTATCTATATAATGTCTCTTTATAAGATCCCTGCTACCTTCAGAGAAAAAATTGAGAGGATTCAAAAAAACTTCTTATGGCAGGGCATGGAGGAGAAGTTTAAATATCATTTAGTTGCTTGGGATAAGGTTTGTACTCCAAAATCTATAGGAGGCCTAGGCATAAAAGACATCAAGAAAATGAATGAGGCTCTTATTGTGAAAATGGGCTGGAGAATGCTAACGAGAATCAACACTCGGATAGATTTAATCAAGGTTAAAAACCTTAATCAACAAGTTGTCTCTTCTTTTCTTCAAGATGAGCATCTTCCTTATGGTTCCATTTTTTGGAATAACTTAGTGAAGAGTAGAAATTTCATAAAACAAGGAAGTAAGTGGAAAGTGGGAGATGGTTGTGATATAAAATTCTGGGACGATAACTAGTTTAATGGCAGCCTCATGGATAGATTTGGAGCAGTCAAAAATACATCCTTGAAAGCAAGTATGGCACTAGAATCAAGGATTATATTGTAAGAAAGGGCAACAAGAAGAAATGGAAAAAACTTACTGTGGATAGAGATGATCTGACCCAAACTATTTCCTCCTCAGCAAGATCAGTTGGACCTTATCCCCTTAAGTCAGCTCAAGTTAAGGATGAGTTGGTCTGGAGCAGTTCTATTGATGGGAACTACTCTGTTAAAACTGGCTATAATACTTTCTTTGACAATAGTCAAACTGAGTTTAATTGGAGTAGAATTTGGATGAAGGAGCTAACACCTAAAATTAACTTTTTCTTTTGGCTTGCTCTCAGGGGTAGAATTCTTACCACTGACAACCTGATAAGAAAAGGTTTTATAATGCCTAATAGGTGTCATCTGTGTAAAAAGACTCTGAGGATATCAGTCATTTGCTTATCCATTGTGAGTATGCTACCAAAATGTGGAGTTTTTCCCTTTCTAATTTTAAAGCTTCCTGGGTGGTTCCGAGGGATTTCAGTCAGCTCTGGACACAATGGAGCCCACCCTACAAACATTGTGTTGTGAGAAGGCTCTAGAATTTGGTAATGCCTCATATTATTTGGAGGATATGGAAAGATAGAAATGATATCATCTTCAAAAATAGTAAATAGAATTATAAGCTCAGCATTGGGAAAATTTCTAATGCTATTAAAGAGAATATTGCTAGATTTAAACCCCCCAAGAACAAGAGTTATCCAGAAAATGAAGAGCATATCTTGTCCCAATGGTAGATTGGAGCTGACAATATCTGAAATATTTCAGGTAATAATATTGATAGATATTTGATACATTGGCATCCTCCTGATCTTAACTGGTATAAGTTGAACTTTGATGGGGCCTCTAAGGGTAACCCTGGAATTGCAGCGGGGAGGAGTGATCAGGGATCATAAAGGCAGTTTGGTGGTTACTTATGCCGGTAAAATGGGAATACAAACTAATCATTTTACTGAAGCATTATCTGCTTTATGGGGCCTTAGAATTGCTCAAGACTCATAATATCCAAAATATCATTCTGGAAGGAGACTCGCTCAATATAATCAATCATCTTAATCAGTGTTCGCCCCCAAGTTGGAACATCAAAGACTTCATCTTGGAGTCCATAAGTATTTGCCAAACCTTCAATAATATTCAGATCAAGCATACTTACCGGGAGGGTAACAAGGTGGCAGATGCATTGGCTAACTATGGCATAAATGTTAATCACATTATTTGGGATAATAGTGATCACATTCCTGAGCAGATTCAAAATAGCATACAAGCGGATACTTATGGGCATACAAATTTGGGATAAGATTAATGAGCATTTGGAGTGGGTCTTTATGAATAAGACTTTCACACACATTGATAAGTTTAAAACAAACGCTTAAACAGATATTGATGGGAAATCAAGGTTATATAAAGTATAATGATGATTTAAAGTGGATTTATCTAAAGATTAAAGCCACACATGCGGGAAATATTATGCCTATAACAGCTATTAAACGATTGTTTGCTTATGGATTTTCAAGTCCGTGGTAAGGCTGATGATGATCTGGAGTGGATTTCAAAGGGGACTGATGCTCACGCATGCGGGATCTCACAGGTATAGAGCAGCAATAACGTAGACATTCGTGGGAAGTGTTATGACAATCGTTGTAAATATCTTCCCCCTGGGTAGATATAGACAAACAGAAGAATATAGAAATCAAAGAAACTCAGAGCCCAATATTTATTGCATCACCAATAGCCCAAGGCGCAGGTAAAGGGTGCATGAAAATGGGTGTCGACACGAAGATAGATGCGCCAAGGCACAGGTAAAGGGTGCATGAAAATGGGTGTCGACACGAAGATAGATGCACCAAGGCGCAGGTAAAGGGCACATGAAAATGGGTGTCGACACGAAGATAGATGCGCCAAGGCGCAGGTAAAGGGCTGTTGACACACACATGAATGCACCTATGGCGCACCTTCGGGAGGCACAACATTCGAGCACCGACAGAAGCAGACCTAAGCGCGAGATATTCGGGATGGCCATAACTTTTCACCTGGGAGCTCGGATTCATGCAAGGTTGGACTTTTTGGAAATCTTACGAGGTCCTCTGTCCAACTACGACTAGATATATTTAATTGGGTGAGAACAAATTCTTAAAATTTCAAAATACAGTTCGCCACTTTTGGGTTCGCTGGGGTTCTCACCTACCATCATAATGAGATGAATTAAATGCAACCTAGAGGTGGTTGGGGTAGTTTTGGAATTCCTCTCTCTTTTCTCTCTCATTCTTCCTATAAATTTTAAGGAGGGGATTCTTTCTAAAGGTTGGACATTCTTGTTTTGCCCCTCCCTTCTTCTCTTTGGCAAGTGAATTTGTGGAGTTCAAACCTCCCATTTAAAAATGTAATGCAACTTTGCCTCTTGGCATTTTATAGCGTATTGTATCAATCTTTGGAGCAAATAATGCATGTATGTGGATGATTCTCAACCCTCTCTGTGTTCATTTGCATCCTCTTGATCTTTCGCTGCAAATCTGGTTATCTGTGCATGATCTTGCATTGCATCTTAATGGTCTGTGTTTATTGGCAAGACAAGTGTTCTTCATTCCTCGGTGCATCACCTTTGTTAGTTTAGGTTTATTTTTATGCATCTTCTTACCCTGTCTCCTTGGAAAGTTAGTTTAGGTTTTTAGTAAACCCTCTGCATTTTCTACATGTGCATCTGAACAGAGGAATAGGAACCGGCCTTCATCCGGAGAGCTTTTCCGATTTCGCAAGGTCCCACACTTGGGAAAAGCTCCATGTTATGCAATCACACTGAGAGTCTCAACCCATCAAGTTACAGACATTCAGGGGTGCTGTGATTCGCCATCAATAGTTTTGGCACGCCCGGTGGGACCAAGAGGTCATTCCACATATTTGAAGGAACTTTCAAGAAATTTGGACTTAAAAAATTGCAGGTTTTACAATTTCATATTTTCACCTTCTGGGCTGAACTTTGAAATCAATTTTCAAGGACTTAACTTGCTCGAAACAAGTCAAAATTTCACCAGTTGATAGATCGGGGATAATCTTCAAAAGGGTATTCTTAGATTTTTGATATTTTGACTTTCAAAATTTCATGGTTTTTTGAATTTCGGATTTCGGGTTTTCTAAGTCCGGCATTTTGGATTTTCGACCTGTCTTTCAAAATCAAATTCCAAACTCTAAAATCTCAAAAATACAGGTCTTTCAAAATTCTATTTTTAAATATTTTCAAGTTTGGTGTGTAACTTGCCAGAAGCTAGCCTTTTGAGGCTCATTTTTCTAACACATCTGGCGACTCCGAAGGGGTAGAATTCAACTGTAGAAGTAGCAAAAGTTGCCTAGGCATATGAGAAGAATTCGAACCAGGTCCAATACTCGAGAAGAGGGGCTATTTGTCCACTTACAACTATCACCAGGAGGAGGAAGGAGAGGAAGAAGACCACAAAGATCACCATCTCCACCTAACCGGACTTTGTCTACACCTCCACCTGGTAGACCTTTTCTCGCATCAACAAGGGTTCTCAAGCCAATCAGAATGGCGCAACCACCGAATCCCTTTGTCAATTTCACCGGCAGCAGTCCACTTGCCCTCAATGCACAGAATCCAGTTCCAATTGCAGCATTGAAGAACATTCCATTTTTCACTGGAGAAAATCATACCACTCCTGGTGATCATGTCAAAGACATTGCTAACGTTTGTGCAATCCATGAGATAAATGAAATGGATGTTGCTGTCAAATTGTTGGCATCTTCGTTCAAAGGGAAGGCATTGCAATGGTTTAGGAGCCTTGGAGCCGGTTCTATCACAAATTGGAATCAGTTATGCATAGTTCTCCATGAGAAATTTGGGGAAAAGGGAGACAATTTGTCTCTACTTGAACAATTGACAACTATCAAGAGAGCTCCCAATGAGCAGCTGACTGACTTCAACTTCAGATTTCAAAGGTCTTGGGATAGAATTCCAGTGGCCATTAGGCCAACAGCTGAAGGTGCTTTTCTATACTATCTTAAGGCTTTAAATTCTGATATTTCTATGTTAATTCAATCTATGGGAGGCACAACCTTACCTGCTGCTTATAGCATTGCCATTAGGGCTGAAAATTGTCTTATTCAAGCTGGCAAGCTAGCTCCTAGGCCTCCCATGCCATTGTATCCAAACTTAGAAAATCCAAGCACTAGTCAAGCACCCACTTTGGCTCCTATTCCCACTCCTAGAAATCAAAGTTCAAATAAAACTTATACTTCATCCTCTAGTGCCTCAAATGAACTCCAAGAGGTTATGAAACAATTGCAGAACCTTGGAAATGAGTTGGTGACTATCAAAAGACAACAAGCTCAAAGTGCTAGACCGTATCAGCCTCAAGCACAGTACCAGGCTAGGCCACCATACCAGCCCAATAGGCCACCCAATCTAGCTACAAATCAAAGCCAAGTAAGGCCTCCTGCTAATAGACCATTTCAGCCCTATAGCCCCAATGTTGCATCTGCTTCTAAAGCATTAGTGCCAATGCAAAACAATATAGCTCAAGAGTATGATTGGTGTTTCCCATGCTATGAACCTCACAACCAATCTATGTGCTTCAATGGTGCTTTGAACCAAGCCTTGATGGTGAAAACTACTGGCGTAGAGGGTGAAGTGAGTCAAGAAACAAATCAGCAACAAGGGATATCTCAGCAAAACATAGCTCCAAATGATACCGCACTTGCAAATTGGCAAGCTAAGGATTTTTGTGGCATGAATCAAACAATTTCTCAAAGTGTAGCAGCTAACACAAGATCAAAGAAGAGGAATATTGGTGAAGGGTAGTCATTGGCTCCAAGTGATCTACAACCTTCCATCACTCCACAAGGTGTCAGTAAGCAAAATGCAGCTTCAACATGCAAGGACAGCCCAAACCACCTTCTAAACCAACTCAAATGCCAGCTATTGCTGCCCATGCACAAGAAAGGAATGTGTCGCCTAAAGGACAGCAAAGAGATCTTTCATCCCCATTTAGCATCATTGATCAAATGAAGAAGACAAATGTGAATATATCAATGTGGGAATCTTTATCCATCCCATGCCAAAGAGATCTTCTACAAGCTGCCATGAAGAATTGGCCAACTTTGAACCAAAGAGGTCCCTATGCAAGAGAATGTCCTCACAAATGCTTGCTCATCCCAAGGGAATCATGGAGGACAACAAGGTAAAGTTTTGAAGCCCTCCATTCTATGTTTCATTAATCATCGGGGATAAACTAGTACACAATTGCATGATTGATTCCGGGGCAAGTAGCTCTGGTGATGCCCAAGAAAATAGCTGATCACCGGTCTCCAATATGAAGTAATATCTAAAGGGGTAGTGCAATTGGTCGGGACAGCAATAGTAGAAACCGTGGGAGTAATTAAAGGTTTGAATCTTACCTTGCATACATGCCCCAACGTTACCGCTTTTTACAAGATGTGTCAGTGATAGATTTGCCACCACTCTTTGCCCTATGTTTATCAAGGGATTTCACAACCAAAATCGAGGCTACTTATCTCACGCTGATTGGTCACACATGTTGTTCGTAACAAGATATGGTACTAGGGTCACAATCGAGATCCGAACCAATTGCAAACTTTCATATTGAGCCTCATACTCCAAGCCAAATCAATGCCAACTATTCAACATTTGATCAAGAAGATTATCCAAACACAAATGAAGCTGACACCAAAGTTGGAAGCATTCCAGATTTGACTCTTGATGAATGGGAAAGCAAGGTACATGCTTTTGATCCCTACCAAGAAGTAGAAGAATCTGAGCTAGGAGTCTATCATATACATGAAGAAAACCAGCCTATTCCTAACATCACCAAACCAAACCATAAGGATGACAATGAGGTATGGAAATTATTTTTCGATGGATCAAGGAGTAGGCAAGGTGCAGGAGGAGGAGCTATGCTTGTTTCACCTCAAGGCATCAAATATTATTCAGCTTTTCGTTTCTAGTTTTCTTGTTCAAACAACACAGCTGAATATGAGGCCTTGATTCATGGACTTCATTGGGCTAGGAAAAAGGGCATAAATAACTTACAGGTGTTCGGGGATAGTGAGCTGATCGTCAATCAAGTCAGGGGACAACATGCTACAAAGAATGACCTGCTGAAGAACTACAAGAATAGGGTATGGGACCTCATTGAGGATTTCGAAGCTTTCAACATTGTGTCCATACCCAGGAAGAAAAATGAAGCCGCGGATAGGCTCGCAGTAGTTGGAGCAACGTTTGATGTGGTTGACAACATCAAAAGGGAAAAAACACATCCACATATCCATGTGATTGTGAGGCCGTGAAGTTCCGTATAATAACATAAGTCGGTAGGTGTTTGAGAACGATCAACGTATCGTCAATTTTTTACAAGAAGAGGCTGAATTCTCGCCTAGAATCGACAAATTAGAGCAAGAAGACGGGATCAAGTAGTAAGTGCACGGACAAACAAGCTTCCCAAGGGTTTAGTAACATTGAGTCTATCTTCAACCCTAACGCACTCAGCCCCGTAAGGAAAAGGCTAACATACAGTGTCAAGAGAGAAGATTCGAGCCAATTCCTGTTAGGGAAGGCAAAACGCTTCAAATTGGTAAAGTGGCCACCGAACAGAGAAATCAGATTTCATACAACTTTGCCAAGAATTTCCGTGATGTCTTCGCTTGGAGCTATGAAGACTTAAGAGGTTTCGATCCGGCCGGCACAACATACCATAGAATCGATCTAGATGCTAAGCCCATCGTGCAAAAGCAGACCAAATAACCCTCACATTGAGCCTCTAATGAAGAAAGAGCTAAATAAGCTAATAGAGGCAAGCATTATATTCCCGATCAAGCACTCAAGTCCGGGTTACTAACTTGGTTCCGGGTCGAAGAAGAGCGGAGAAATCAGGTTGTGTGTGGACTTTTGAGACCTTAACAGGCATCTCTCAAAGACCATTACCCACTTCCTTCAATAGAACAAATATTACAAGTAGATCCAGCTTGGAGATTTCTCTCCTAGATGGCTACTCAGTGGTATAATCAAGTAATGGTGAAAGAAGATGACCAGCTTCAAGACAGCTTTCACCACCAAATGGGGCACCTATGCCTACAAGAAGATGCCATTTAGGCTATCAAATGCCGGAGCCACTTTCCAAAGGGCAATGGATATGGCATTCAAGGGTTGATCAATAAAATAGTTTTGATATATCTTGATGACATCACCGTATTATCCAAAAATGTGGTGGATCACCTCTTTCATCCGAGGGTATTTCGAGGTGTAGAAGATTTGGGGTATCATCAATCCCAAAAATGCATATTCTTGGCTCACGAAGGAAAACTTCTAGGCCATATTGTTTCAAAGGAGGGATTGATGATTGACCCGTAAAGAGTTGAAGCAATTCGAGCGCCGCCATCACAAGTCATAAGAAGGCTCTTCAAAGCTTCTCGGGAAGGATCAATTTTGTCCGCAAGTTTGTTCCAAACTTCGCAGCTCTCGTAAAGCCAATAACACTCGATGTTAAAGAAGAGCATGGAATTTAAGTGGACATCTGAAGGCAAGGAAAGTTTTGAGGAAATAAAAGAGGCTATATCTCAAGCTCCAACTCTCGTCAATCCAGACTTCTCCAAGGATTTCATGCTATATGCCTTTGGTGGTGGAGACACAATTTCTGTAATCTTGGTACAAAAAAACAAAGAAGGATTAGAACAACCAATTGCTTTCTTCAGTCAAGGCTTGGAGGAATATGAAACTAGGTACTCTTTCATTGAAAAGCATGTCCTTGCAGTAATCAGGAGCTTAAAGAAATTCAAGCACCTAGTCTCAAACAATAAGATCCAATTATTGGTCTCTCATGCGGGAGTCAAGGACTTCCTTCTAAACAAGGATCTCGAATGAGAAACGCGTAAGATGGATAACTCGTGTCATGGAATATGACATCGAGATCAAGGTCACAAAACTAGTACGTGGAAAGGGACTATGTGAACAGATAGCCTTGAGTCAACAAGTTGAAGCAGTAATGAAAAAGAGGCTATCTTGGTACTACAGGATGGCCAAGAACATGAAAATGATGATGTGCCTACTCCTCGTTGGACTCGAAATATGATACACTTCCTACGCATGTGTGACTATGCCCTCCGGGAAATGAGCAAAGCAAAGAGGAAATACTTTAGATTACAAGTTATTTCGTATGTGCTTGTTGATGGTGTTTTGTTTAAGAAAGACATCAATGGAGTTCTATTGAGGTGCATTAGGACAGTCAAATTGAGAGGGTGTTATGAGATTTTCACGATGGAGATTCCGAGGACATTTTGCCCCACGAGCAACAAATTTCTCAAGATAATGAAGGCAGTGGTATTATCGGTGTTAGGAAATTAAGTATTAATGTTTACATTAATATGTATTCATTAAATACAAATGTTAGTAATTATATTATTGTTATATTAACAATAATATGTTGGTTGGAGTTGTTTTAACAACTCATATGATTTGAGTTGTGTATTGTTACGTGAGTAACAATTACAACTAAATAGGAGATATTTGTGGTTGAGTTGTTTCCTACTTAATAGAAACTATCTCCTATATATTGGCATTGTTCAGTATGTATGGATCCGGAATGAATTGAAAGATACATTATTATTCCGTGAATAATATTAGAGAAGTTTATTGTGTTGAATAGAAGAGATATTGATTTGTGTATAATTTGTTGCTGTATATTTCTGTAAATCTGATCCAGGTCTATCATTTGGTATCAGAGCATGGATAACCATGTTCACATAATGCATTTTTTATATTAGAGAAGGGGATGCCTCTGGTTCATTTCTATTTCCAGCAGCAAAATAAAAAAAGGGAAGAAAAGACGTTTTTGTAACATCATGGCGCAGCTCTTCCGCCAAGCTTGATCCAAAACAGGCCTTCAGTAAAATACTCGTAACTTTCTCATTTCTTAACGAAATTGAGAATTTCAAAATGTTCTGAAAAGCTTGCAATGCGAGGAATAAAACCCAGAAATCGTTTTAGGAAATTCATTTTGATAAGTGAGCAGTTCTGTGCAGAAATGTGACGGGTTTTGTGCCTGTGTTTGTTCCTCGCGAAGTCTTTGTGTATATGAGTTCAAATGGTGAACTGAGCATTCAGCCATTACCTCAAATTCATCCACGTGCTTGATATACAGACTGATACTTAGGCATGCAAAGGATTTACAAATTCATAGCCATCAATGGATAGATCAGGCAGACAAATAAAGGCAAGTATTTTTCCAATATTCAAAGGTATTTG
The DNA here is from genome assembly GCA_018340775.1 of Taxus wallichiana var. yunnanensis. Lineage (NCBI taxonomy): Eukaryota > Viridiplantae > Streptophyta > Pinopsida > Cupressales > Taxaceae > Taxus > Taxus wallichiana. The sequence goes on from CM031236.1 coordinate 578,905,039, forward strand.
CATTTCTTAGCAAAGCATACACATGTTATAGAGGTCAGGGAAATTATGGCTCTTAGTTACTCTTAACTAGCTTGTTGTATTGTGTGAAAATGAATAAGTTGAGTCACATTGAAAAATTTGAAGGCAAAGACTTTCATACCTGGCAAGTGCGGACTCAATTATTCTTAATCAACAAAGACTTATGGGATATTGTTGATGGAAAAGAAAAGAAACCGACAAATGCAGATGAAGCAATAAAATGGGACAGCAGAGATCGAAAGGCTACAACAATTATCGGATTGGGTCTATCAGATGCTTATCTACATCATATAGACTTAAAAAAGTCCTCTCATACAATCTGGGTGACATTGAACAAATTGTTTGGATCACAAATGGGAAGCGCAATGATATCCTTAAAGCAAAGATTGTTCGGTCTCAAGATGGAAGAAGGTGAGAGCATGGTGGAGCATATCAGTAAGTTTCGGTCTATCTGTAATCAACTTGCTGGCATAAAAGTAGATGTACCTGATGATGATGCTAAAGCAGTATTACTTAATAGCATGCCTTCATCTTATTCTAATATGGTTTTTACATTAAGCAAAATAAATCCAAGTCTAGAAGAACTTATTTCTTCTTTGTTAGATGAAGAAAAAAGAATTATGGTTGTTGAACCAGAGGAGACTGCAATGTTTGGTAGAAACAAGAAAGCATTTGGTAAGAAAATGCCCAAATACGGTTCAACCTCTAAAGGACCGAAGAAACAATTTACATGCTACTATTGTAAACAACCTGGTCATATATCTAACAATTGCAGAAAAAGAGCACAAGACTTACTTGATGGGAAACTACAAGATAATGCCATGATTGTTGATGAAGAAAGAGAAAATGAAGAGGAAGAAAATACCGCACATCAAAGTGATGAAGATTTTCTCTTCTAGATGATTTTTAACTGGAGGACGGAGGCACAGGAGGCTGGAGGTCGACAAATGACCTCTCGTCGACCACCAACGACGGCTGCACAAAATGATTTGGTGGCACAGTGTGCAAAGGTGAGTTTTCTTTCATTTCAGAATTGCAGTTTGTTGTGTGCAGTATGATTTCAGAGTTCCTGTTTTGGATTGAATAAGTGAAATGTTCACATTGAGGGGGGGAACATGGTCTCATTGTTCCATTTCCATTTCCATTTCCATTATGTTTGATTGTTCAGTTTTGAAAGCAATATTTCCTACATGATTCCCTTTTGTAGTGACATTGTATAATATTGATCAAAAGTATTGTAGCAATCATGATGTAAGGTTTTTGGTAAACCTGTAAAACCAATTGTGTAAGGTTTTTGGTAAACCTGTAAAAACCAATTGTGTAAGGTTTTTGGTAAACCTGTCAAAACCAAGTGTGTAAGGTTTTTGGTGATCCTGCAAAACCAAGTGTGAAAGGTTATTGGTACACCTGCAAAACCAATTGGTAAGGTTGTTGGTAGAAGCCGGAGAAAACCATCAGTGGAAGAAATGTGCGTTGGCACATGTTCGAGTTTTGTGCAAGCCCAATGCTGCACATTTGCGGAGTTGATCATGAGCACACAGAGGTGGCAGGCTACAATCAGTGAACGAGATATGTTGTACCATGTAAACATTAAGGGGGGGAATGTTAGGAAATTAAGTATTAATGTTTACATTAATATGTATTCATTAAATACAAATGTTAGTAATTATATTATTGTTATATTAACAATAATATGTTGGTTGGAGTTGTTTTAACAACTCATATGATTTGAGTTGTGTATTGTTACGTGAGTAACAATTACAACTAAATAGGAGATATTTGTGGTTGAGTTGTTTCCTACTTAATAGAAACTATCTCCCTATATATTGCGTATTGTTCAAGATGTATGGATCCGGAATGAATTGAAGATACATTATTATTCCGTGAATAATATTAGAGAAGTTTATTGTGTTGAATAGAAGAGATATTGATTTGTGTATAATTTGTTGTCAGATATTTCTCAGTAAATCTGATCCAGTCTATCAATTGGCCCACGGTGTTCAATGACTCGCTATACATGGATAAGAAAGTGTAAGAAATGTGCACTCTTCACAGTAAAGAAAGACTAGCAGGCTTCCATCGCACCCAATTTTGGTTGACCAACCATTTATGCAATGGGGATTGACTTCATCAAATTGGGTCATAAATCCTAACTCAAGCCAAGGCCACAAGTGGATTCTCACAAGAACGGACTATTTCACCAAGTGGACCGAAGTAGTAGCGCTCAAAGAGGCAAACGAGTGTAACATACTAGACTTTTATGAAGGAATAATAACTAGGTTCGGTGTGCCGGCCACTATCATATCGAGACAATGCATTGGCATTTGAGGTTCCAAGATTACAAAATGGGCTGTCAAGAATGGAATCTATTTGAGCACCTCTTCAAATTATTACGCATTGGTAATGGACAGCAGAGTCCACGAACAAAAATTTGCTAAGAATCATCAAGAGGACTCTGGATGAAAACCAAAGAACATGGCATACCAAGCTAAAATCAGCATTATGGGCTGACAGAATAACACCAAAGAGGTCTACAAGTAATTCCCCTTACAAGTTGGTCTATGGAAAAGAGGCGATTGCCTATATCATTAGAACCGCCCGCATTGGAGCTCATGAAGCGCTGGAGTTGGCTGAGTTCGAACCAATGGAGGCCAGGTATGCAGAGTTGATGGAATTGGAAGAAATTAGAGAACATGCAATTCAAACAATTGAGAAAGATCAGGCCTTAGTAAAAAGATGGTTTGATAAGAAAGCAAGAGCAAGGACCTTCCAGGAAGGGGACCTAGTTCTGAAATGGGATGCAGATCGGGCAAAACCAGGAAGGCATTCCAAGTTTGATGCCATTTGGAGTGGCCCCTACATGGTCACAGGATGTAAGAATAGCAATGCCTTCCAATTGTCTACTTTGGACGGAGAAGAACTCCCGATTCTGGTTAACGAAATCTATCTTAAACATTGCTACTGAAAATAAAAGGTTTACCCTTGTAAATATTAGCCTAGATTTCAATTCCTCTAAGTGCGTATGCACATTGTCTTGTTGTAGTTAGGTTTCAGTTTCCCTAAGTGCTTTGGCACAGGTTTTGTTGCTCTTAGGTTGGATTTCTACAAGCTCAAAGATGCTCTCTCGAAGAAGGGGTTGCAATATCGTGCTTGGGATCGATATCGTGTTGGTTTCAGTTATTGCTTATGACTCTATGCCCAATGGATTGCTACAAGAGCCACCGATCTTCTACCTAGCAGCAGATGATCCCGTTGAGTCACCAAATTGTTGTAAATATCTTCCCCTGGGTAGATATGACAAATAAACAAAGAATATAGAAATCAAAGAAACTCGAGCCCAATATTTATCAAGGCACCCATGCCCCTCAAGGCACGTGTAAAGGGTGCATGAAAATGGGTGTCGACACGAAGATAGATGCGCCAAGGCGCAGGTAAAGGGCGCATGAAAATGGGTGTCGACACGAAGATAGATGCGCCAAGGCACAGGTAAAGGGTGCATGAAAATGGGTATCGACACGAAGATAGATGCACCAAGGTGCAGGTAAAGGGCACATGAAAATGGGTGTCGACACGAAGATAGATGCGCCAAGGCGCAGGTAAAGGGCTGTTGACACACACATGAATGCGCCTATGGCGCACCTTCAGGAGGCGCAACATTCTGAGCGCTGACAGGAAGCAGACCCTGGCGCAGATATTCAGATGGCCATAACTTTTCACTGGGAGCTCGGATTCATGCAAGGTTGGACTTTTTGGAAATCTTACGAGGTCCTCTATCCAACTACGACTGGATATCTTTAATTGGGTGAGAACAAATTCTTAAAAATTCAAAATACAGTTCGCCACTTTTGGGTTCGCTGGGGTTCTCACCTACCATCATAATGAGATGAATTAAATGCAACCTAGAGGTGGTTGGGGTAGTTTTGGAATTCCTCTCTCTTTTCTCTCTCATTCTTCCTATAAATTGTAAGGAGGGGCTTCTTTCTAAAGGTTGGACATTCTTGTTTTGCCCCTCCCTTCTTCTCTTTGGCAGGTGAATTTGTGGAGTTCAAACCTCCCATTTAAAACTGTAATGCAACTTTGCCTCTTGGAATTTTATAGCGTATTGTATCAATCTTTGGAGCAAATAATGCATGTATGTGAATGATTCTCAACCCTCTCTCGTGTTCATTTGCATCCTCTTGATCTTTTGCTTTAAATCTGCTATCTCAGGCATGATCTTGCATTGCATCTTAATGGTCTCGTGTTTATTGGCAAGACAAGTGTTCTTCATTCCTCGGTGCATCACCTTTGTTAGTTTAGGTTTATTTTTATGCATCTTCTTACCCTGTCTCCTTGGAAAGTTAGTTTAGGTTTTTAGTAAACCCTCTGCATTTTCTACGTGTGCATTTGAACAGAGGAATAGGAACCGGCCTTCATCCGAGAGCTTTTCGCAAGGTCCCACACTTGGGAAAAGCTCCATGTTATGCAATCACACTAAGAGTCTCAACCCATCAAGTTGTAGACATTCAGGGGTGCTATGATTCGCCATCAACAACAACAACAGATACACTATTCATCATTACCATAGTGTGAGAAAAAATAGAGAAAGGCGGGTTGGAAACTATGGGTACTGTTGAATTACTCATAGGGATTTTGAAGCTTACACTATCAATCACTTAAGCCCAGTGAAAATGGGAGGAGCCCCATGTCAGATCAAGCCCAGCGCAGACTCGTAGTGGAAAAATAATGAAGAGCTTTGGAATCTTCTCAACCAGGGAGGCATCACTAATTTCATTGAGAAGATACAGGGTCATGACCAAAACATCTCCGTTTAATTCGCAAAGGACTGGAAAGACCGCAAAGTTGAATATGGAGGACAAAATTTTTATCAATGAAGAGTTAATCGCTGAAGCTACTGGCCTTGGAATGGATGGGTACCGATTTTTCAATAAAAGGATTGACAGCCACCTGAGGAGAGGAAATTTGTGGAGGGAAATGAGAAACTGGTTTTTGTCACGGTAGTCCCGCAACTCGCCCTATCCCTCCACCTTTTGATGAGGTCACCCGTATGATGGTGAGATACATTTCTTTAGAGGGGAGATTTGTCACAGTGCCCTTAAAGCATCTTGTGTTCCTCAACCACTTCCGTAGAAATTACATGGTATGCTTCCTCATTATTTACTTAATTCTCTTGAGTGCTCCATCTTGGAGTTCCAAAACATGCTCGTGTGGTCCTGTTGCATCAAGGGCTCATTTTCTTGTTGCATAAACTATGTCTTCTCAAGCTTCATGGCATTCCAAGCTCCCCCATCTCTGTTCCTTCTTTTCCCACCACCACCGCCAATACCACTTATTTTATCCCCATCACCATAGCTCTACCACTTTTCCTTCCTTCTCATCTCCCCCTGTCATCCCCCCCACCTCTACTCCCACCCCTTTCGCCTCCACCTCGAATAGGCCTAGAACTAGATCATCTAAAAGGCTGAACCTGGATACCCCAAGTTTGTGGAATGTGCCTCAAGACTTGGAGATTTCTCATAATATCCTACACATTAGCAGCATGGGTTCTCATGGAGACACACACTGAGAGCTCCACTAAAAGGCTAGAAGCTTTAGAAACTAACATGTTACTGCTGAAAGAAGAAGTAAAAACTTGTCTAAGAAAAAGGTAAGAGAATGAAGGAGGAGGAGGCTGATATTGAGAACAATCAGGTTGAAGATATCTACAAAAACTATACCCCCGGACAACCGACTTGGAAAAACCAAGACTCGCCATGATCATAATATGGCTATTTTTAGTGCAATTGAGGAGTTTATTGAGCAACATGTCCGCTACATCTCTAATCTCAGCGGCATACCAACTACTCTTTGGGGCATAGAAAAAGAAAGCAAAAAACCATTCAATAGCTACATATTACGAATTCTACTCACATGATGACATTGGCTATGTTCACCTCCTGGCAGACTATCAAATCCAGAATTTCCAAAGCCGCCAAGAAGTAATTGTGGATCTGCGCTATTCTTGCTAACTTCTGTCGTGTTTTTGTTGTTTTGTTGATGTTTTTTACCTGCTCTTCTGCAGTGTTCAAACTGGTTAGATGTTTTGGGGTAACTACTCTTTGGTTACACTAGATTTTTATGTCTTATCTGGATCTTGATCCTTCTTATAATGTTTTTCACTCCTATTCTAGCTTCTAGGCCCCCTTTTTGTATACAAGGGTATAGTCCCTTTCAAAAAACTATTTACCAATAATAATAAAAACATGTCTCATCATTAATTTTATAAGAACTAGAGATCAATCAACCAATATGCAACATACAAGGATTTCAAGAGTTCACTAAATAATTTAAAGCATCACTAAACACTCCATGTGGGTCTCTAAAAGTATCAAAAGAAGCTATGATGAAGGAGTCGATTATAGAAAAAATATTACTTTTACGAGTTTAAGAGGTTTACATCGGTTTGGGAAAGAAAACAATGTTTGTTGTTTAGTCTCGAAATCAATTGTCTAATAATACAAGGAGAGTTTCCAAAAACACTCATACTTCCACAAGATACCGCCCACCGAGCAACAAGATGATAAAGGAAAACTTTACTCCGAGGCACCACATTTCCCATTCAGAAGACATCAAATACAAGAGGAAAATCATCTAATTTACCCAAACATGTCCTCTGCGAACAAGAGTTAAAACTTTAAGAGGAAATGCATAACATAAATACAACTGAGATTACAATCTTAATATCTACAAAACCAACATCTCTAAAAGAAATGTCCAAAATATGTAAAAGCATCCATAAGTGTCTCAACATCTCCTAATATGAATACATTTTAGAGTGGTATTCATAAAAATTTAAAATGCTAAGTTAGAGACAAATCTGGTTATATGTCATCGTGAGAAAAACAATTATACTTAGTTAAGAACATTTCCTAAAGGTGATTAAATCTAGCCACATTTACCGAGATACAAAATATCCATCCAATGATAATTTATATACTGAAACAAATAATCATGCTAAAACTTATCATGTCATCGTAGGGGCATCATATCCCAAAAACACTATCCACTAAAATCTACAATCATCCAAGAGTTAATTCAATCCTAACACAATCCATAAACCTATAACCAAAACACATCTATTCTGACGAGGAACAAAGATCCTACCAGATTACAAGAGAATCATAACTACTACTATACATAATGACAAAAGACCGCACAACATAATGAACTCTGTTTAGAAAGGTTGAGTAACAAAAAAATTGCTCCAAGATCCTAGACACACATAAGGTTTTGAACTTCCAAAATGAAATGTGTAACTGGAAGCACCTAAGAAAACAATCAAGGAACCTAGGGTGTACCCCCATACCACAAAAGATCACAATACAAATAATTTTGAACCAACACATCAACCAGAAAGAAAGAATCATGTACACTTTTGACAACATTTAGCCAAGTGGCCAACAAGATACATAAGCTCCGTGTCACCAATCAAAAGTAGAATCCAAGAAATATTGGCAATTAACAAAAATGGCTAAGTAGCCGCATAACAATCACTGAAAATCTTGCAATAAGGTAAAAATAACAAAAGGAGCCTCAGAGCTTCTCAATCAAATCATAAAATAAAATGTTGGTCCTTGATAAAATAACTTAAGTTTACGAATATAAAATATAGAAAATTCCACATCACATTCACTTCATATCCCTTCATGGACCACCAATAGGGGTACTATACAATGAGCTTAGATCTAAGAATGCAAACGAAAAGCTAGATCAAAATTTACACCATGATCAAATATACACTCACCCCTATGTGGATTAAGTCGACAAGACAACGACCAACACCAAATCACCTAACCACCAAAAGAGGGGAGTTATAACAACCAAAAACTTCTAATTCCCTCCAATCAACCCCTAAATGCAAACACTAGCACTAATCCACAAGAGTCACACCACACAAATTAAGATTCCAAACAAGGAAGGGTCTCTAAGGGGTCAACAAATCCCACAACTAAAACAAGGGCTAGGACTATCAAACAACATCTTTGCAAGGAAACCAAGTTCCTGCTACACTAGAAGTCTACAAGAATATCAATTTAATTTAACATTTTCTGTTAATCGGGTTCGACAAAATGCCACCAAGTGAGTACAAAAATCCAAACAATTTTATTATTTTATTGTTATTTTAATCAAAGACGTTCAAGTTTTTTTTGCTAACTAGTTGTCGGGTTCCCATGTTGGCCTAGGTTCCAAGCGTTGAACCCACGGCTCTGATAACAAGTGTAATGCCCACTATTTAGCCCCACGAAGCACAAAAAAACAAATGTTACATTAGAAAAATTATGGAATTATTTTTTTGTTAAAGGTTGAATGTAATTTTTAGTTATTCCTTAGTTAATAGATGATCGTCACAAAATTAATTAAATAATAATATTTCATCTTTAGTTAGGTTTAAAACTTTATTCTTGTAATCCTTAATTAATTTTAAAATGTGGTTCCTCAAGTCCTTTAATAATTTACTATTTTAGGGCTATCCTAAATCACCCTCCCATAGATAAAAAGAAATTAAATTAAATTCCCATCATAAACATTACCTAATTACAAAGGAGTAATTTGACTTAATTTATAATAAGGTTCATGACTTTTATAACAAGATCATAATTCATCAAAAAATAAAAGAAAAGAATTTAACTCCTACACCACTAAAGTGCCCCCATTCAAACTTGAGCAATGTGCTCAAATGATGACCTCACATAATTCCCACCTAACATTTGTAGGGGAAGAATCTCACCATTAGATGAAACCAATTGTAGTGCTCACTTCCCTTCGACACCTTTTGATATTAATTATGATACTATTGATTATACTTATGGACATTACTGTAGCTTTTAGTTTGATATGATGTTAGATGTTAGAGATCATAGACTATTGTTGATGATTGATTCATATATGATGCATTTGGATTATTGGAGACATTTTATATTGATGTTGATACACTGCTTGACATGGTTATATATATATATATATATGTTTTCCTTACATGTGATATTTTGTCATATCGAGTAAACCTAGAAAATGGAACTAATCTTGTGATCATATGATTATGGATGGAATTGTAAAGGAGATTGTTTCTTGCTTGGATGATGTTTTGATTCATATATATAGATGATTTGGAGTTATATTTTATATTTATTTTGGATGTTTTGATGTGGCCACGAGGCCGAAGGAGGTATTTGTGTTTTACAGTAAACATGTCACAACAAACATCGGGGATTGGAGACCAACCACATTGGAATTCTAGATGAATTCAACAAGGGTCACCATGGCAACGTGTATTTGTTAGTTGTGTATGTTTGTATTGTTTTAGGGATTCCCATGGGGGGGGATCACCTTCGAATGTGACCAAGGGGTTATGTGTATTCTTTTATTTGGTTTCCTTTGTTTGAATTTAGTATGTGGATTTTAGTAATGTGTTTTCCTCTTTATTTTTTATTTTAATTATGTCTAGATTTGTGAGTAATCATGTTGCTAAATTAATTAAATGGGTCAAAAGAATGCATTTATTAGAGCTGATGGATCTTGGATTATGTGTTGTAAGTAATGTGTAAGTAGCTTTGAGTGAGAAACACTCCACCTTCCTTTTGAAATTCGGATTTGTCCTTAGGGGCTGATTTTGGAGGCTTGTAGGACAAGTTAAACTTGTCCCACACCTCTTAAATTGTTATACCAACCCTACCTATGGGTTGGGGAATCAAAATTAGTCCTTATTATGTATTTTGGGAAGGCAAGTTGTAAGTTTTTATTGCACCTTCTTGCATGAAATTAATTTTGGTCCTTGGGATGTGGACTTGGATTGTGTGTGTAAGTAAAAAGGTCATTTATTCACCCACCCTTTCAATTGTGCTTTGGAGTTTGAAGTTGACTTGTGAGGTGGAGTTGAGGATAAGTGATGTGGCATCCCATATGGAGCCACTTCATCCTCCTCTCTGCCTTTTCTATTTATTCAAATTCTTTTTCTATTTTGGGGTTACTTCAGGAGTTACTTCTTTTGGTTTGGGCTCTTGTAATTTTGGGAAGAGTGTGAGAGATTGTTATTGAATGTTTGTGGATTTTTGGTGCTTTTGAACTATTTGGATTGGAAAATCTTACTTGTTGAACTTTTGGGGAAAAATATACCATGGAGAAGTGGGATCTTGGCTCTTTAAAATGTTCTTCCTTTATTTATGCATATGTGAATGCTTTAAATATCTTGGTATGTTATTGGCTAGTTGGGTATATTTCCTAGGTATGGTGTAGATGAAGACTATGGGGATATCTTGTGAGAAGGTATAAGAGTTTTGGGGAAGTATAAGTGTTATTGTAGAGGAGTTTGGGATTGGGTTCCACCTTCTAAAAGAAATAGCTTGCATTTCTTTACTCGTTATGGGGTGCCATAAGAGTGTGGGGAGGCATAAGAGAATGGGAGGTATAAGGGGTACTTGGGGAGGCATAAGGGCATGTAGGGGTTTTGAAATGATATATGTATATATTGGCGGGTTTATTTTAAGGTGGACACCCATTTCCCCATTGGGAGGTATAAGCAACTTCCCCCATAGGTCTTGCTCATATCGCTCAGGCATGATGAAGCCCGAGTATTGTTTGATGTTCTTCCCGTGGTTACAAACTACAATATGTTATGGATTGTGTTTTATATGTGAAAATTGTGTTTGTGTTGTGGAAGCCTGTTTATAGCCATGAGTTGAAATACATTTCTTATTGCATGCGGTTGGAGATCGGGGACCAATGACGAGGACGACTTCTCCTCTTCATTGAAATTCTTGGTTGGTGTGGAGAGTGTTACCTCTCCTCCTTTTTATTGTGATCAAAATCTATCTAGTGGATCTTCTTCTTGCAATTATGGAGATGAGGATGAGGAAAATTTCACACCCCTTGGGGTTTCCTTATTGTAAAAATTTCCCACTTCAAGTGGATGACATTAGAATATTATTTGGGGTGGAAACTTGCTCTATTTTGGAATTGGAATCTACATTCGAATGTGAAAGATGTATATTCTCGCAAGTTGTATTTGATGAATGAAAAAGGAAGTTGTAAATGTAATTATTGGATTTTAATAGAATTTGTTTTAATTACAACAAATGGTATGGGTTTCATTTGAAATCTATGTTTGAAATGTATTTTGAAATATATGTTTGAAAATTGAAAAAGAAATACATAGGAAGAAATATTTCATTTCTCCATTTCATTCGAAATGTATGATTTGAAAGTAGAAGTACATTTTGGGTCTTCACGTATTGATTGAAGTAAAGTAAAACTTTTAAATTAGATTTGAATAAATTTAAATAATTAGATGTCGATAACGAAAAATTAGATCCATTCGTGTTTAAGTATAATTTCAATTTTGATTCACTATAAAACTAAAAATATTTATCGAACAATTTACAAAGTACTCTACAACTTGAAAGGAAAAATTAAATAATAATGTAAGATAAGGAAGATCAAAACACCTCAAATAGTCGAATTGCTCAAGAAAATTTATCGACTTCAATTAATCGATTTAGACAAAAGAAAACTTAAACGTTTTATAAAAAAGGGGTAAGCTCGTTTGAAACCGAATCCATCAATTTAGCCCAACCAAATTTTTCCTAATCTTTCCAAGTGCAATCCTCCATGTCATTTCAGCATGTTCGGGAAGAAAGAATGGTGGATTGAATTAATTTTGTTAAGTTAAAAAGTCCAATTCACATTTTAATGGTACGAAAGAATTTTTTTGTAAAATTACCCCACTTAAGTTTGTCAAAAATGAATTTTTATGTTTCTTATGTAAAGAAGAGTTCGAGTCCTTTCAAAAAAATTCACTTTTTCCCAAAACCTAATTCCAAATCAAAAGATAAGGCCTTCGTAGTTTTTACTTCGTTGAGTCAAAACAAAAGAGAGAGGGAAAAGTTTTGTAATTGGGATCCACTGCCCAAAAATTACTTAGGCACTTTTTGCAAAAATGAAAAAGTCACAAATTCCTCCATGGCCATGCAGCCCTGCCTTTTAACTTTTGGGAAAAATGCCTTCCCGGCCCGCACCTTCAAACTTTACCTTTTTGAAAAAGGGAAAAAAATCTTAAGTCTCCCCGTCAGCCAGCTTCCCCGTCTATCACTAGGGGTCTGATAAGTGGAATATTTAGGCATCGGTGGAGGCGTGGATGGTTTTAGACCTTCTCTTCTTTGGAAAAAGATTGGCAAAATTTCTAAGTTTTCCCTTGACCACCCACCTTCTCGCAGTCACCGCTTGGACCGACATGTGGCTTCGTTAGGCTTCGATAGAGGCACGGTTGTTTTAAGCCTTCACATTGTTTAACAAAAAATCCAATATTTTTAAGTTTTCCCCGACATTCCACTCCCCTACCCGAGATTTTTGGCAAGACACGTGCTGTCCCTAGGCGTCGGTGGAGGCGCGGGGTTTTTGAACCTTTTTTCCCTTTCAAACAAAAAGAGTTAAAATCTAATTTAGGTCCGACAACCCACCTTCCCGCATGGGATTAACAATGTGCCACGTGTCCCTTGCACTTTAGGGAAAAAAAAATTTCCCTAGGCCCGTTAGCCCATGTTTGGGAAAATTTACTTCCTGTGCTCACATGCAGACTCCGTTGGTTTGTAACTTAGGAAATATGAGGAGTTAGGAGGACTTCTTTATATCATTGGAAGAGGAAGAAATTTCCTATCTGATGGAAATGTTTTCAGGAAACCCTAAGTCTATTAAATATGTGAAAAATCAGGTTGAAGTGAAAAGATGAGCCTGAGAGTGGGTAAATGGGAAATTACCCCTTTTTAACTTAAATGTTTAATTCTTAAGCATGGGTCGACCTTTTAGGGGTCACGTTAAGGGATAAGGGAATTTTTTATATCCCATGCAAATAAGAAACTTTTTTATTGTTTAGACCTGTTGGAATTAAATACCCAAGGTATTTAATTCTTTGACCCTTGACCCTCTAAAATTGATTAAGGAAAATTTAACTATAATGTTAATTTAAATACTTATTAAGTTAACTCCTAAGAGAAATTTAACTATAATTGGATTAATTATACTCATTAATTTTGTAATATGGATCCAATGTAGGTTACAACGAGAAAATTTCATTTAGTAAATTATAATTGACTTTGAATCCTTGTTATGGCAACTGTTGCTTGAAGCTTGGTGGTGGAAACACTTTTCAAAAAAACCAAAATTTATCCTATCTAAACCTAGGTTGTTCTTTGGTCTCGAGTGGTAATTTTAGTGGGTGTTACACTTGGTATCAGAGTCATGGGTTCAAATCTTGGACCCTTGGGCACACTAGAAAACTTGAGACATGAATATTAAACCTAGCACACTTTTAAACCTAGAAAACAACTTTGTTTGGAATTTGCATATTTTAGTAAACATGGAAAATTGAATAAAACCTAGAATAATGAACTAACTCTCGCTTGGGTCTGTGTAGGAGGCACGGACAAGATGAGGGGTCCTTTCACATAGATCTAGACTTTCCACCTCCAGATCATGTTGTAGTAGCCATCCTACCCCATATTTTACAGATGCTTTAGGATGTTAATGTTGCTTTACGCGGAGGGTCCGTAGGAGGACGGTCAGCCAAACATGATGTGGATCCATTTGTTGAGGCTCATGTATCTCCTCGACACAACGAGGAGTATAGAGGAGATAACTCCCACGTAGAGTCAGGCATAGCAAAGTCACTATAGAAGGGACAAGGAGACCAAACTTCTGGACACAGGGATAGGTCTCGGAGCCCTAGGCTTAGGGATGAGCATGTAGAGAGGCCTAGGGGTCACCAGACTATAGCTACAAATCATATCAAGGAGATCCTAAAGCTACGACCATCTCATTATTCTGGTGACATAGGTGGATTTCAGAAGAGGCCTGGTTAGTGAGCTTGAGTGGGTGCTTCAAGCTCTTCCCTTTTCTAGCAACATGAAGTCTCGTGTTGTGATCCATCTTCTGATTGATGGAGCTAGTGTCTGGTGGAGGATGGAGGAGCAAAAGCTCCACGTTGATTTGAAGATGCTTACCTGGGAGCTCTTTAATGAACGGTTTAGGAGTAGGTACTTATCATGGAGGTTCATTCAACAGAGGATAGAAGAGTTTCACGACCTCTAACAGGCATCTTTGACAGCTACTACATGGTATAAGCACAATAAAATGTCCCACTTTTTGGTATGTTTTGTACCATTATATTCATAAATTTTCAATTTTATTGATTTTCTAAAGGTAATAGCCACAAAACCGTACACATTCATGAAATTTCACAAAATAACGAAATGTTGTGTTTAGAGTGTAGAATACATGTAAATTTTGTTTTAAGAAAAAGGAAAAAAATGTCTTTTTCTTAATTTTATTCATACGTTGTTTCTTACGTTATAAAAGAGGAATGACTGTCTTCGAGTGGTTTTTTATATGAAAATTTATTTTTTCACCATGTAATTTTAGATATATGTTCAAGATTTGAATTTTGAGGTGCTGTCAAATTTTCATATTTTTTTGACTTATATTTTTTTAATTAATTATTTAGTAAAAATATTTTCAAATAAATGGCGTACAAATGTTTATGCCAATAACTTTTAAGATTTATATCAAAATTGAATTTTTTTTTTTCATAGGTAAGAAGAAGACTTCAACAAATAGTAAGTTTATTTTTTACAAAAAAAAATTGATATATTTTGCTATTTTTCAAATTGGGTTGATTGTGTACAATCGATTGTCCTAAAGTACCACATGTTAGCAAAATATAAAAATAAATAGTAAAACAATTTTTTTAACATGAAAATTATATTTTTAGAAAGATAATAAAATTTTGTATTTTGTGTTAAAATTTTGTAATTTTATTCATTCGTTAACCCTAATTATGTGGCACCTAAGTGGCACATTTTGGCATAAAATTATCCTCTAAATGGATTTGGCGCCAAAATGTGCCACATAGGTGCCACATAGGGGTTTGTGCGAAGGAGTTCGCTCAAAGGGGGTTTGCGTGAACCCCCTTCACCCGAACCCCCCTAAACCCTAAATCTGCTGCCCAAAACTATATAAATATCTATATATAACTCTGTGCTACCAAAATTATTTGAACCCAAAGGGGTTCACACGAAGGGGTGTTCGCGCGAACCCCCATTCGTGTGAACCACTTTCTTTGTCCTACATGGCAATTCGGGTGAAGGGGGTTCACACAAAGGGGTATTCGCGTGAACACCCTCGACTTTCGATCCTACCCAACCTGTTACTTAGCCGAGTACAAGAGTCAATTTCTGGATCTACTCTAGTATGTCGACTACATGCAGGATGAGCAATTATGGATCCACAGTTCATCCAGGACCTTGAATCTACACAATAGAGGTGCAGTGTGTATCCATTGTTCACAAACATTAGCTGAGGTCATTGATAAGGCCTATATAGCAGAGGAGACTTGAGGAAAGACACAGAAGGCTAGAGACCAAGTCCGGAGCCGCATCCAACAGATGTAGGACAATAGATCGAGGGGGTCAACTCCTCCACCTCATGGTGGACAGGGTTCATCACATTCATCGTTTAGACCACAGCAGAGCCACATCATTAACATAATTCTCGCCCACCATACAGACCTCTATAGAGATTTGATGCATAGAGGAGTCGAGTATGGAGCCTCCTCTCGAGGGGTCCCACTAGGACACAGGGTGCACCAAGAGATCAGTCTACAAGAGCTTATTAGCGAGACCTCGGTAGTTCACAACCGGATCATCGGGATCCATAAGCACAAACCTCCGCAGTACCGGTCGTACTGCTACTCATGGGAGAGGATCGGGTGGTTATTTTGGTTGTGGTGTTGCTAGACATTTTTGAGAGACTACCCATAAAACCCTAGTAACAAGGGTAAGGAACATATCTCAGAGGCTACTATTGGTGACATGGGATGCGGTCATCACATATATGCAGCTGTCGAGAACCGCCGAGTTGAGCATCAAAGTTCCATGATTTAGACAATAGGTAGCATTAGTGGTGTTCCTGCCACCATTCTATTTGATTTTGGTTCTTCTGATTCTTTTATTGCACCATATTTGGTAGAGCAATGCAAGTTGGTGGTAGTAAGGTAGGGTCTTAGTTGGGACGTCGAGATGGCTTCTAGAACTAAGATCTTTGTAGACTCCTTAGCTATGGAATTTGTAGTGGATTAGGGACCCTTAACCACTACCTCATATCTTCATATCCTTATGTTGGGTTCGTATGGAGTTATCTTAGGCATGGACTGATTATATGCACATAGAGCCAGAGTGGATTGTTACCATAATATTATATCATGTATAGATGATCTAGGAGTTGAGTCAGTGATAGTAGGGGTTAGGAGACCCATTTCCATTCACACCATCTCCACCATACAACTTAAGCGGTGTGTGTGACGGGGTTGTCAGATGTATGCTATCACAGTTAGTGACCGATCGGAGGATGAGTCTAGTGGACCATTGCTTGATGACCATCCCATCTTGAGAGAGTTTTTGATGTCTTTCTAGGGGAGCTACCGGGGTTACCACCCCCATGTGAGATAGATTTTCACATAGATCTGGTTCTAGGAGCAGAGCCTATCTCATGAGAACCTTATCGGATGACTACCCCTGAGCTCTGCGAGCTCAAGTTGTAGCTAGAGGGCCTTTTGGAGAAAGGCCTAATCCATCCTAGTGTATCCCCTTGGGGTGCACCGGTGATATTTGTAAATAATAAGGATAGATCTCTGCGGTTGTGTATTGATTACCGCTAGTTGAATAAAGTAACGATCAAGAATCGTTACCCCCTTCCGCATACATTGATGATTTATTTGATTAGATGAAGGGGGCCATAGTTTTCTCTAAGATAGACCTTAAGTCAAGTTATCATCAGCTAAGGATTACGGAGGCAGACATTCATAAGACCACCTTCCGTACGAGATATGGCCACTACGAGTTCACCGTGGTGCCTTTTGGTTTGACGAATGCCCCCGCAGTGTTCATGAGCTTGATGAATGGAGTGTTTAGGACATTCTTGGATCACTTTGTGCTCATCTTCCTTAATGACATTTTTACTTACTCGCGTACATATGAGGAGCATGAGGGGAACCTCTCGCTAGGTTCTTCAGTGTCTTCGTGAGCGTGCTTTATCATAGCTTTGGAGAAGTGTGCATTCTTTCAAACAAAGGTGCAATATTTGGGCCACATCATTTCTAGGGAAGGTATCACAGTCGATCCTTCCAAGATTTGAAATATTATGGAATGGTACACACCCACTAGTGTGACAGAGGTGTGCAACTTCATGGGTTTAGTAGGTTATTACAGGAGTTTTGTTCAGGGCTTCTCTCGGGTTACGCACCCCATAACTTCCCTTTAGTGGAAAGGGAAGAAGTTTGTTTGGTCAGACAGATGTGAGAAGGACTTGAGACACCAAGTAATGCCTCATGATAGTGTTTGTTCTTGCAAAGTGCCATATCCACAGGGTGAGTTCTTCATATACACAGATGCTTCTTTGGTAGGAGTTGGAGGTGTGTTGATGCAGGAGGCTAGAGTTGTTGCTTTTGCATCTCGCAAACTAGAGGATTATGAGATCAATTATCTGACTCATGATATTGAGCTTGCATTAGTTGTGCATGCCTTTGTTTTATGGATACATTTCCTTCTTGGCCAAATATTCACACTCAGGACTCATCACTTGAGTCTTTGCCACCTCTTCATGCAACCCAATCTCAACGATCATCAACAACATTGGATGGATTTACTTTGTGAGTATGAAATGGAGATAGAGCATGTGAAGGGGAAGGAGATTGTGGTTACAGACACTCTCAGTAGGAGGATACATGTGGTTATTGCCACCTCAGTGAGCACAGATTTACAAAGCAGGATTCTACAACAGCTTCCTCACGACAGTTTCTACATTGTAGCTAGAGTAGAGATCGAGTCTTAGAGACCCCTTAAGGGGAAGTTTGATGGGTTTTCATTGGAGGAAGATGGCCTTCTCAAGAACAGAGACCAGATTTATGTTCCCAGAGATGGAGGCTTGAGGTAGGACATCTTGACAGAGGCACATCATGCACCCTATTCAACCCATCTTAGGGTGAAGAAGATGCATGCCACCTTGAGACAATTGTATCACTAGAGGGGAATTCGTAGAGACATGACTCAGTTTGTGTCACACTTGTTTGGAGTGTCAAAAAGTGAAGGCCGAGCATCAACATCTAGCTGACCTTCTCTTTCCTCATGCTATACCAGAGTGGAAGTGGGACACCATTTCCATGGACTTCATTATTGGGCTACCGATGTCGAGATACCACCACGATGCTATCATGGTCACAGTGGATAAATTGACAAAAGTGGCTCATTTTTCTTCGGTAAAGACCACCTATATAGCTAGTGCAGTGGCATGGGTATATCTAGATGAGATTGTCAGATTGCATGGGATTCTCGTGAAAGATTATTTGTGATCGCGATCCTCTATATACTTCCCACTTTTGGACTACCATGCAGCATGCCCTCGGGACAAAGATCAATTTCAGCATGATGTATCACCCTGAGATAGATGGATAGACTGAGCAGGTGAATCAAATCTTAGAGGACATGCTTAGGATGTATGTTATGGATCACCAATCGAGATGGGAGGAGTATTTGTACTTGGTGGAGTTTTCCTACAATAATAGTTTTCAGAGTTTGATAGGCATGGCTCCTTTCCAAGCACTGTATGATAGAGAGTGTAAGACACCTCTTAGTTAGGACAGGTTAGAGGACATGGTTTCTCTTTGGCTAGCTTTATTACACGATATGGAGTAGTAGGTGGTTATGATAAGACAGCAGAGAGTTGCAAGAGGCACAAGACAGATAGAAGAAGTATGAAGATCAACATACAACCGACCGTAGTTTTGATGTGGTCATGAAGGTTTTCCTTCATGTCAGACAACACACAGAGCCCTATCCATTACGGAAAAGGTTCTAAGTTAGCTCCTACATTCGTATGCCCCTTTTAGATCTTGGAGCATATCGGTCCTTTGGCCTACTGTCTAGAATTTCCACCTAGTTTGTCTTGCATCCATGATGTGTTTCATGTTTCAGTACTTAGGAGATATATTACAGACCCTTCTCATGTGCTAGATTAGACCTCCTTGCAGTGCAGGATTACAGAAAGTGATGGTGGAGCCTATTCGCATTATAGAATGCATGACCCGAGGCCTTCGAGGTAGAGATTGACCATGTTTGGGTGCAAGTGGGATAGATATGATGAGGTTGCATAGCTACATGGGGGATGTTACTTTGCTAGGAGTTCGGCCTTTCCACACCCGTTCTATTGACTTCTAGAAGGAATTCGATTCTAAGGGCGGGGGATGTAGTGCCCACTTCCCTTCGACACCTTTTGATATTGATTATGATATTGTTGATTATACTTATGGACATTATTGTAGCTTTTAGTTTGATATGATGTTAGATGTAGAGATCATGGACTCTTGTTGATGATCGATTCATATATGACGATGTGGTATTAGAGACATTTTATACAGATTTTGATACAATGGCTAGCATAGTTATATGTATGTGTGTGTGTGTTTTCCTTACATGTGATATTTTTTCATATCGAGTAAACCTAGAAAATGGAACTAATCTTATGATCATATGATTATGGATGGAATTGTAAACGGAGATTGTTGCTTGCTTAGATGATGTTTTGATTCATATATATATATATATATATGATGATTTGGAGTTATATGTTATATTTATTTTGGATGTTTTGATGTGGCCACGAGGCTAAAGGATGTATTTTTGTTTTGCAGTAAACATGTCGCAACAAACATCGAGAGATTGAAGACCAACAACATTGGAATTCTAGATGAATTCAATAAGGGTCATCATGGCAACATTTATTTGTTAGTTGTGTATGTTTGTATTGTTGCAGGGATTCCCATGGGGGATCACCTTTGAATGTGACCAAGGGGTTATGTGTATTCTTTTATTTGGTTTCCTTTTTTGAATTTAGTATGTGGATTTTAGTAATGTATTTTCCCCTTTATTATTTATTTTAATTGTGTCTAGATTTGTGAGTAATCATGTTGCTAAATTAATTAAATGGGTCAAAAGAATGCATTTATTAGAGATGATGGCTCTTGGATTATGTTTTGTAAGTAATGTGTAAGTATATTTGAGAGAGAAACACTCCACAATCCTTTTGAAATTCAGATTTGTCCTTAGGGGCTGATTTCGGAGGCTTGTAGGACAACTTAAACTTGTCCCACACCTCTTAAATTATTACACCAACCCTACCTATGGGTTGGGGAATCAAAATTAGGCCTTATTATGTATTTTAGGAAGGCAAGTTGTAAGTTTTTATTGCACCTTCTTGCATGAAATTAATTTTGGTCCTTGGGGTGTGGACTTGGATTGTGTGTGTAAGTAAAAGGTCATTTATTCACCCACCCTTTTAACTGTGCTTTGTATTTTGAAGTTTACTTGTGAGGTGGAGTTGAGGATGAGTGATGTGGCATCCTACATGGAGCCACCTCATCCTCCTCTCTCCCTTTTCTATTTATTTGAATTCTTTTGTTGTTTTGGGGGTTACTTCAGGGAGTTACTTATTTTGGTTTGGGATCTTGTAATTTTGGGAAGAGAGTGAGAGATTGTTGTTGAATACTTGTGGATTGCTAGAGATTTTAGACTTATTGGATTTGAAAAATCTTGTTGTTGAACTTTTGGGGAAAACTCTACCATAGAGAGGTGGGAGCTTGACTCTTTAAAATGTACTTCCTTTATTTATGTAAATGTGAATGGTTTGTATATCTTGGTATGTTGTTGGTTAGTTGGGTAGATTGTCTAGGCATGGTGTGGGAGAAGACTATGGGGATCTCTTGTGGGGAGGCATAAGAGTTTTGGGAAGATATAAGTGTTATTGTGGAGGGAGTTTGGGATTGGGTTCCACATTCTAAAAGAAATAGTTTGCATTTCTTTACTCATTATGGGGTGCCATAAGAGTGTGGGGAGGCATAAGGGCATGTAGGGGTTTTGAAATGATATATGTTTATATTCGAGGGTTTATTTTAAGGTTGAAAACCATTTCCCTATTGGGACTTATAAGAAGCTTCCCCCATAGGTCTTGCTCCTTTGGCTTGTGCATGATGAAGCCTGAGTATTGTTTGTTGTTCTTCCTGTGGTTGCAAACCGCAGACGATGTAATGGACTTTGTTTTATATGTGAAAATTATTTTTGTGTTGTGGAAATTTGTTTGTTGCCATCAATTGAAATACATTTCTTATTTCCTTGTGGTTGGGATCGGGGCCAATGAGGAGGACGGCTTCTCCTCTTCATTGGAATTCTTGGTTGGGTGGAGAGTGTTGCCTCTCCTCCTTTTTTGTTGTGATCAAAAGATATATGGTGGATCTTCTTGTTGTTGTTTTGGAGCCTAGGATGAAGACAAATTTTGTAGTCCCCTTGGGGTTTCCTTGTTGTAAAAATTCCCACTTCAAGTGGATGGCATTGTAATATTATTTAGGGTGGAAAGTTTCTCTGTTTTGGAATTCGAATTTACATTTGAATGTGAAAGATGTATATTCTGTAAGTTTTATTTGATGAATGTAAAAGGAAGTTGTGAAAGAATTATTGTAGTTCAATAAAATTTGTTTTAATTACCACAAATGGTATAGGTTTCATTTGAAATTTGTGTTTGAAATGTATTGTGAAATCTCTGTTTGAAAATTGAAAAAGAAATACGTATGAAGAAATATTACATTTCTCTGTTTCATTTGAAATGCATGATTTGAAAGTAGAACTACATTTTGGGTCTTCACGTATTGATTGAAGTAAAGATAAATTTGTAAATAAGATTTGAATAAATTTACATAATTAGAGGATGATAATGAAAAGTAGATCCATTCAGGTTTAAGCATGATTTCAAATTTTATTCAATGTAGAACTCGCAAATATTTATCGTAGAAAACTTTACAGATTACTCTACAACTTGAAAGACAAATTAAAATAATAATGTAAGATAAGGAAGATCAAAATGCCTTTAAAATAGTCGAATTGCTCAAGACAATTTATTAGACTTAGACAAAAAAAAAAACTCAGACGTTTTATAGAAAAAGGGGGAAGCTCGTTTGGAAACTCAATCCATCAGTTTATCCCTGTAAAATCCTTCCTAATCTTTCCAAGTGCAATCCTCCATGTCGGTCTGGCATGTTGAGGAAGAAAGAATGGTTGACCGAATTAATTCTATTAAGTTAAAAAGTCCAATTCACATTTTAATGGTAGGAAAGATCTTTTTGTCAAATTCACCTAGTTAAGTATGTCAAAAATGAATTTCGATATTTCCTATGCAAAGAGGAGTTTGATCCCTTTCGAAAAAGTCCTCTTTTTCCCAAAACCAAGTTCCAAATAAAAAGTTATCGCATTCTCAAGTTTTTATTTTCTTTGAGTCAAAAAAAGAGAGATGAAATTTTTTTGTAATTTGAACCCGCAGGCTTGAAAATTACTTAGGGCACTTTTTTCAAAAATGCTAAAAGTCACAAATTCCTCCGAGACCCCGCAGCCCCTCCTTTTCGCTTTTGGGAAAAATGCCTTCACGAGCCCGCACATTAAGTCTCCCCGTCGGCCCGCTTACCCACCTATCACTGGGGGTCTGACATGTGGCATATTTAGGCGTTGGGAGAGGTGTGGATGGTTTTATACCTTGTGGCATTTGGAAAAATATTGGCAAAAGTTCCTAAGTTTCCTCCGGCACACCTTCCCGCAAGTCACCGTAAGAATGACATGTCGGTTCTGGCATCGGCAGATCTTGCGCGGGTTATTTTTAGCCTTCATATTTTTAACACAATATCCAATATTTCTAAGTTTTCCCTAATAGTCTTCTCCCCCTCTTGAGATTTTGGGCATGACACGTGGCATCCCTGGGTGTCGACAGAGGTGTGGGTTGTTTTGAACCTTTTTTTCCTTTCAAACAAAAAGAGTTAAAATCCAATTTACCTCCGACGACCCACCTTCCTACATGGGCTTAACAATGTGCCACGTGTCCCTTGTGTTTTAGGAAAAAAAATTCCCTGCACCCACTAGCCTGCCTTTAGGAAAATTTACTTCCCAAGGCCCGTCGACCCACCTTTGGGAAAAGTTTCCTCCCGGCCCGTTGCCACTATGTGAATCAAGAAATATGAGGAGTTAGGAGGACTTCTTTATATCATTGGAAAGGGAAGAAATTTCCTATCTCATGGAAATGTTTTCAAGAAACCCTAAGTGCATTAAATATGTGAAAAATTAGGTTGAAGTGAAAAGATGAGCCTGAGAGTGGGTAAATGGGAAATTACCCCTTTTAACTTAAATGTTTAATTCTAAAGCATGGGTTGACCTTTTAGGGGTCACGTTAGGGGATAAGGGAATGTTTTTATATCCCATGCAAATAAGAACCTTGTTTATTGTTTAGACCTGGTGGAATTAAATACCCAAGGTATTTAATTCTTTGGACCCCTTTGACCCTCTAAAATTGATTAAGGAATATTTAACTATAATGTTAATTTAATTACTTATTAAGTTAACTCCTAAGAGAAATTTAACTATAATTGGATTAATTATACTCATTAATTTTTTAATATGGATCCAATGTATGTTACAACGAGAAAATTTCATTTAGTAAATTATAATTGACTTTGAATCCTTGTGCAACTATTGCTTGAAGCCTAGTAGTGGACAATCTTTTCAAAAAAATTATTCCAAAATTTCTCCTATCTAAACCTAGGTTATTCTTGGGTCTCGAGTGGTCATTTTAGTGGGTGTTACACCAATCTAGGCTATTGGATGAAGAAATTTCAAAACAACCGTAATTATCACTATGGGTCTAAAATCCATTTCATTTACTCATTTCTTCATTTTTATTTTGCAGATTAAGGCAAGGAGGAAGAGAAGGAAGCCATGGAACAGGAGGATAGAGCTTGGGGATGGATACACACAACCCAAATATATTTCTTTTTCATATTTTATTTTTCTTTCTTTTGTACCATATTAAAGAGTTTGGGATGAAAATTCCATTTTTGTTGTAAATTTGTTTCCATGTAAATACTCATTTGGGTATATGACATTTTCCCAATAAATCTGGATTTTTTTGGTAATATACACACTCTTTTTCATTCAAATATAAATATACCCATATATATAAGCAAATTTCTTAATTAAGAAAATATGAAATTTTTTTACAGATATTTATAAATAAATTTATATTATCTATTATATAAATATAGATATATAAACATTGTTTGATAAAATTTTGTCGCTGTGGCCAAAATTTTATACAGTCGTATTATGGTGATAGGGCCGAAGTGATGGTAGATCACTATTTAAATAAAATCATGGCTTTGTTATATTAATACTTGTTTGTTCATTCTCATGGAAATGTTTTCCTTACATGTGATATTTTGTCATATCGAGTAAACCTAGAAAATGGAACTAATCTTGTGATCATATGATTAAGGATGGAATTGTAAAGGAGATTGTTGCTTGCTTGGTGATGTTTTAATTCATATATATATAGATGATTTGGAGTTATATTTTATATTTATTTTGGATGTTTTGTTGCGGCCACGATGCTGAAGGAGGTATTTGTGTTTTGCAGATAAACATGTCACAACAAACATCGGGGGATTGGAGACCAACCACATTGGAATTTTAGATGAATTCAACGAGGTTAACCATGGAAACATGTATTTGTTAGTTGTGTATGTTTGTATTGTTGTAGGGGTTCCCATGGGGGATCACCTTCGAATGTGACCAAGGGGTTATGTGTATTCTTTTATTTGGTTTCCTTTGTTTGAATTTAGTATGTGGATTTTAGTAGTGTATTTTTCCCTTTATTTTTTATTTTATTTGTGTCTAGATTTGTGAGTAATCATGTTGCTAAATTGATTAAATGGGTCAAAAGAATGCATTTATTAGATCTTATGGCTATTGGATTATGTGTTGTAAGTAATGTGTAAGTATCTTTAAGTGAGAAACACTCCACCTTCCTTTTGAAATTCAGATTTGTCCTTAGGGGCTGATTTTGGAGGCTTGTAGGACAAGTTAAAATTGTCCCACACCTCTTAAATTGTTACACCAACCCTACCTATGGGTTGGGGAGTCAAAATTAGGCCTTATTATGTATTTTGGAAGGCAAGTTGTAAGTTTTATTGCACCTTCTTGCATGAAATTAATTTTGGTCCTTGGGGTGTGGACTTGGATTGTGTGTGTAAGTAAAAGGTCATTTATTCACCCACCTTTTTAATTGTGCTTTGGATTTTGAATTTGACTTGTGAGGTGGAGTTGAGGATGAGTGATGTGGCATCCTACATGGAGCCACCTCATCCTCCTCTCTCCCTTTTCTATTTATTTGAATTCTTTTGCTGTTTTGGGGTTACTTGAGGGAGTTACTTATTTTCGTTTGAGCTCTTGTAATTTTGAGAAGAGAGTGAGAGATTGTTGTTGAATGCTTGTGGATTGCTAGAGCTTTTAGACTTACTGGATTTGAAACAACTTGTTGTTGAACTTTTGGGGAAAACTCTACCATAGAGAGGTAGGAGTTGGCTCTTTAAAATGTACTTCCTTTATTTATGTAAATGTGAATGGTTTGAATATCTTGGTATATTGTTGGTTAGTTGGGTAGATTTCCTAGGCATGGTGTAGGAGAAGACTATGGGGATCTCTTGTGGGGAGGCATAAGAGTTTTGGGGAGGTATAAGTGTTATTGTGGAGGGAGTTTGGGATTGGGTTCCACCTTCTAAAAGAAATAACTTGCATTTCTTTTCTTGTTATGGGGTGCTATAAGAGTGTGGGGAGGCATAAGAAAATGGGAGGTATAAGGGGTACATGGGGCGGCATAAGGGCATGTAGGGGTTTTGAAATGATATATGTTTATATTGGCGGGTTTATTTTAAGGTGGAAACCCATTTCCCCATTGGGAGGTATAAGAAACTTCCCCCATAGGTCTTGCTCCTTTGGCTTATGCATAATGAAGCTTAAGTATTGTTTGTTGTTCTTCATGTGGTTGCAAACTGTAGTATGTAATGGAATTTGTTTTATATGTGAAAATTATTTTTGTGTTGTGTAAGCTTGTTTGTTTCCATTAATTGAAATACATTTCTTATTTCCTTGTGGTCAGGGTTCGGGGGCCAATGAGGAGGACGAATTCTCCTCTTCATTAGAATTCTTTGTTGGGTGGAGAGTGTTGCCTCTCCTCCTTTTTTATTATGATCAAAAGCTATGTGGTGGATCTTCTTGTTTTCTTAGAGGCTATGATGAAGACAAATTTTGTAATCCCCTTGGGGTTTCCTATTGTAAAAATTTCTAACTTCAAGTGGATGGCATTGTAATATTATTTGTGGTGGAAATTTTCTCTATTTTGGAAATGGAATCTACATTCGAATGTGAAAGATGTATATTTTGTAAGTTGTATTTGATGAATGAAAAAGGAAGTTGTAAAAGAATTATTGGAGTTCAATAGAAGTTGTTTTAATTACCACAAATGGTATGGGTTTCATTTGAAATCTATGTTTGAAATGTATTGTGAAATCTCTGTTTGAAAATTGAAAAAGAAATACGTATGAAGAAATATTACATTTATCTGTTTTAATCGAAATGCATGATATGAAAGCAAAACTATATTTTGGGTGTTCACGTATTGATTGAAGTAAAGTTAAATTTGTAAATAAGATTTGAGTAAATTTACATAATTAAAGGATGATAACAAAAAGTAGATCCATTCGGGTTTAAGTATGATTTCAATTTTGATTCACTCTAAAACTGCAAATATTTATCAGAAAAACTTACAAAGTACTCTGCAACTTGAAAGAAAAATTGAAATAATAATGTAAGATAAGGAAGACCAAAACGCCTTTCAAATAGTCAAATTGCTCAAAACAATTTATCGACTTAGACAAAAAAACTCGGATGTTTCTGAGAAAAAAGGGGAAGCTCATTTGGAAACTCAATCCATCAATTTAGCCCCTCAAAAATCCATCCTAATCTTTCCAAGTGCAATCCTTCATGTCGATGCAGGGATGTTGAGGAAGAAAGAATGGTGGACTAAATTAATTCTTTAAGTTAAAAAGTCCAATTCACATTTTAATGGCAAGAAAGATGTTTTTGTCAAATTCACCCACTTAAGTATGTCCAAATGAATTTTGATATTTCCTATGCAAAGAGCAAATCGAGCCCTTTCGAAAAATTCCTCTTTGTCCGAAAATCGAGTTCCAAATCAAAAGTTATGGCCTTCTAAAGTTTTTACTTCACCGAGTCAAAAAAAAAAACATAACTTCATTAACTTTCTTTTTATAAATTTTATTAATTTAACTTTTTTATTAATATAAGTATTAATAAATGTTTTACTATTAATAACAATAATATTTGTTAATGAAAATAATACTAATATATAATTTAATATTTATAATAGTGTTGATTAATATTAATAATAACAATAATATATATATATATATATATATATATATATATATATAACATTACGATTTTCATTACTATTATTAAATTGTAGTAATATTAATATATTATTAATATAAAAATACTCAAATTTATTTAATTTTTTTTTGTTAAATGCAAACATCATTTAATTTTTTATATATATAAAGAAATTTATAGGGCATTCCTATAAAATTTATTTAGTCATAGTTTACATATAAGTAGGGATTGTTATATGATTATTTAGTCACTTGCATCATTATATAACTAATTTTGTTTAATTCAATCTAAGACTAAGATTGGGAGATTGTTAAGATTTCTTACACAACTAGATACACTTAAAAAAGGAAGATTATCACTCATTCAAATATGAGTTTAAAACCCTACTTTCTTCTCTCAATATGACTAGAATGAAATTACAATCTAAATACTTCATTATTCCTTCCATACAATAAAATAAGGGTAACTATTCTCTTTTTTTTCACAGGTAGAGTAGTTTTTTCCACAAGCATACAACAAGGTTCATTCTCCATTCAACTAAATTGAATAATGATTTGGAACAAATAAGCATGCAAGACTTTCTTTCAATCACACCATTCTTTTTACAAATGTATCTATCTTGCAATTTGGAAAAACACACAAGTGGAGTGAAGTTCCATTTCAACTAACATACAACTCAACTTTGTTCCTTTCATTACAATACTTTCAAAATTTACATAAATGAATGCACAATATTTCTATTAAGCATACAATTTTTACACTCTTCCACTCAAATTTGAAATAGTTACATGACCAAATTACAATACGAAGACTTTTGACAAGGTCAAATTAGAATTTTCAATATGCATGTATTCTTCCCAAGGTAGCTCCAAAACATTCATTCTTCAACTTTCACAAGAAGGATCACAATACAAAGGAAGGGGGAGTAGGAAATGCTCTCCACCCAACCTTTAATCCATTAAGAGGATAATTCATCCCCTTAATTTCCCCTGAGCCCCAACCAAAGAACCATGAGGGGTCTTGAGCAACTTTGACAACTTTACAACAACATGGCTTCCACATACAACATGCATTTCAAAATATTCAACACAACAAAGAAGACATATCCAACAAGTTTTTAACCTTCTCAAAACAACACAAAGGTTTTAAATCAAACCAAATGGAGCAAGGGCTATGGGAAACCACCTCCTTATTCCTCCCAAGTGAAGTGGGAGTTTCACCCTAAGCCTCCAAGTGCATAAAATAATCAACAAAAAATCTTTATCTCTCCCTTATAAGTAAGCAACAAATAACCATGATTTCCTTTTTACTACCCATACGTGAAAGTCCCAATCACACTACCACCAAATGAATGCCTCACAAAAATACATTTTTCCTCCCCAATGGTCCCATAAGTCTGTTTCCCACACCAAATTTAAGGTCTACTACCCAACCACACACAAGCATATTCACAAGAATTAAACAAATTTAACTAGCATTACATTTCATGTCAACAAGAATTAAAAAAAAAATGAAAAAGGTGGAGAACCTCCCTCTCCATCAAGCTCCAAGCAAACTTCACAAGCCTCTTCCAATTCGAAACCAAACAATTTCTAAAACCACTCCAACAAGCTCCAAATCCAAAAGTGCACAAGAAGCAAAAAGAACAAGTAAACTCCATTCCAACCAAAAACCAATAAATAGAAATGGAATGTGAGGATGATGAGGTGGCTCCATGTAGGATGCCACTTCATCATTCCTCCATTCCCACACTCAAGTCAACACACCAAGCCCAAGACAATCAATGAACTTGTAAGAACTATGACAAACCCACATGGCTCACAAACTTGCACACCATGCTTTCTAAGGAAACAATTAATTGAGCTAGAAGGAAAGTGTAATTATTTTCTCTCTTTTACACTCAAAAAGGGATAAAAAATTCAAAAATAAACTCCCCAACCCATAGGTAGGGTTGTTGGGTAAATTTAAGAGGCATGGGACAAGCTTAGCTTGTCCCACAAGCCTCCAAAAAGGCCCCCAAGTCAAAACCCGAATAAAAACACAAAAAGCAACCTAAATCTTACTTACAACAAAGACCACCCAATCTCATAATTAACTATATGTCACATTCCAATTTTAGTTAATGAAATAAGAAATAATTAGCTTAATTAAGACACATTATAACATGATGATAAAGTTACAACAATTTCTAAAATTTAAATACATAAAACACAAAATAAAGAACACAAAGAAAAGGAAAAACATTTCACCCTATGGCCACACATGAAAGGTCACCTCCCATAGAAACCTCCTAGGTAGACATGCAAAAACACCACACTATAACATTACAAAAGTTGTGAATTTTTATTTTTATTTTTGTCACGTTTCTCAACACCCAACATCCTTTCGTGGTTGGTCCCCTATCCCCTTCGATGTATGTGATAAAATGTCCTACAACACAAACAAAATACCTCTCTGGCCTTTCAGCCGTATTAACAACATCGAGACAATATACATATAAAATCAATAATCATCATTTGAAACCAAGTAATTATATCATCTATCAACATATCAAATTTCTAATCTAAACATCCATGATATTATAATTCTACTCAAAACACCCAGAGTATATGTGTCGATAAGAAATCCAAAAATGCAAATTAACATATATTGAACCTCTACTATCGGCATATAGTGTATCATAATAAAAATGCAAATTACATAATGTCAATAGTCCAATATCTACATAATCCATCATCTACCGATCAAAATTATAATACATAAATGTCTAAGAATCAAATCAGCGAATAACATATAAATGAAATAGATTCGAAGAGGAGTGGGCACTCTTGTGAAGGGATATGTAGATTTTGCGAGTGGAGGGAAGAGGTGGACTATGGTGCACCCCAAACACTTGCCCATTATGGACAAGTTCCATGAAGATGCTCCCGGAGGCCAATGAAATTCATTTCTAATTGGTTTATTTCCTTGGTCCATCTTTTGTCGTGTCTTAAATTATATTTGTTTTATTTATTTTTATGGGATGGAGGCCTTTTGTTTGTGATCAATCTTTTGGTTTGCTACGGGTTGGTTGGAGGAATGCTCTATTCCTATTTTTTTCTATTGGGCAGTTCGGTTTTCTCTTGTCTTATCTCGGGTCCCTAGACCCTTTTCCTTTTGCACTTTATTATTCTATATGGGTTTTGACCCTTTTGATGTTTTGGGGTTTTTCCTCATCAAAAAACCATTTACCAATAAAAAATAGTTGAAATACAAATAAAAAATCCAGATTTTTCAATCTTCTCATCATTTAGGAATTAGAGTTTCCTCAATGAAATCAAGATATCAAAGTGTATATGTAAAATAGGAATATATATGTTTATTATGGAATTATTTACATTACGGGCATGCTTTGTTCCTATTTTTTTTTCTCTGTTAAATAGTTTGGTTGCCTCTTTTCTTAGTGCCTCATTGCTTATATGAGTTCTTAGACCCTTTTCCTTCTTCACTTTATTGTTGTATCCAAGTTTTGACCCTTGTGATGTTCTTGGGTATGGTACCCATCAAAAAACCATTTACCAATATTAAAAAATGTTGTAATACAAACAAAAAATCCACATTCGTCACTCTTTTTGTCATTTGGGAATTAAGGTTTCCTCAATGAAATCAAGATGCTAGACTTTATATGTAAAATAAGAAGATATAGGATTATTATGGATTTGTTTACATTTTATTTTATCTTTTAAAGGTTCTTTAAAAATTGGTGATGATGGTGACTTTGGGAATGCATCAAATTAACCCCCGACAACATTGGCCACCCTCTCCTTCGACGGCACATGTTTAAACCATGTTGAAGTTTGTTAGCATTTTTAAGTATACACATGCACATATATTATTACATACTTGTATACACATGCGGAAAAAATGTCCCTACTTCCTTCATAGAAAATGAAGACCCTCTTGAGATTTTAAAAAGATTTATTTTGTTTAGTAATGTATGTTAAATCAAATGAAATCAATCTAATCAGAAGAAAAAGAATAGACTTGAGAATATTGAAATAAAAACAAAATAACTGATTATTTATGGTTTCCACACTTTACTTAAATTATTTTAACATTTGTGTAATTTCATCATTGATCATGTCACTGAGGAATATACGTAAGAAAATCAGCTTAAATTAAAATTTTAAAAATAGGCACCTTTAGTATCAATTTGGCCTAAAACACAATTTACAAACTACATAAAAACTTAATTTTGTGGTGAGCTTAAACAAACCCCTATACACTTCCTAATATAATTAGAAATAACATTGAAAAATGCACACAAACGACATGTTATCAGTGGTCTCTTCATTTAATTTTTATGCATTAATTAAGTAAAAAATCATATCCTTTGAATCTCGTAATGACCGACACTTTTCAACTGTGTTTCAACCATTTTTATTTTTATGGGATTTGTGAATAATTAAAGTGCTTTTCAGGATTGTCTTTATGTTTTATGGTTAATAGTTGGTTGGGATACATTGTGAGTTTCTTGAAAATAATGTTCTCTAAGGAGTTGTAAAACTCAAGAAATCGTAAGGTTTTCAAGAAAATTAGAACCCATAAAGGTTATAACATGGATGAATTGTGGCTAGCGTTGAATAATTATTATTGGCCCATATGAACAAATGATGGATCTCATGATATATGTTATAATGCTTTTATGGGACAAAAAGGTAAAAGCTAATAGAAGTTTAAAATCAAGTAATGAAAAAACATGTATGCCAATGATAGATGAGCTAACAAACACATTATTAGACCATGTGGTTATTATGTATGTGCCAAAATAGTTAAATCTTTAGATCTCTATCCAGCACAATTTTTACCTCACTTATTAAAGGGGGCATGGGGTAGCTTTCCTCCCAACTCTTCATCAGGGGGGTCAGTGTGGAACCCCAAAGTAAAAATAAGGAATCAATCCCTTGTTTCTAGAAAGTTGAATTCAATTGAATTCTATTTTTAGGAAACGAAAATCCTAATGTTGTATTTTGAATCTATTTTTACGAAGAGGATTCCAAACTTCACCAATTAGGTTTTTATATTTTTGTGGAGGTATAAAGTTACTCATAATGATTTCACATGTAATTTGTTCATCTTGAGTTAATAAAGCTTGATATCTTACACAATGGATGTTTCTCTAGGCACCCCCACCGGGGTTGTACCACATAAATTTAGTGTTTGTCTCTTGCATGTTTGGTATTTGGTATATTTCATTTATTTCTATCTTTGTAAACTATTTTTTTTTTTATTCACGTTTACGCATACTCATTGTTTCATAGTCTATGATTTCCTATCGGTGGCTCTAATAAAAGACCTTCAAATCGTGATTTTAACTCAATCATGAGTCATAAAGAGAAAATTAGAATGACACGAAAATCATCAATTAGAGATCCACGATAGATGATATCAAAATACTCTTGAATGGATGAATAGCATCTAGGTAACATGTAGAAAAATGTAGGAAAACCATTAAAGTTTGTTTCAAATGAAAATACGGGGCTAGAGGAAGTTTGATCTAAGTTTCAGTAAGCATAGAAACCATTTAATTGGGAGGTACACAACTACTTTAGTATTTATTAAGTGAAAAGGTTTTTTTCTTGTAGAACTTGAATTTTGAGCAAAATAAAAAGGAGAATTAAGGAAAACAATTCATAGGTAGAGTCTAAATTTAAAAAACGCAATACAAAAATTGGGATTTCATTGGAAAGTCTCGATAAATTATCATGGTTCTAAGAAAGAAGTTCTAGGCAAAAATTTTGATACCATTATGCTAGAATTTATAGATAAACTCTTTTCTTAGCAAGTTTAAAAGATTTAGGAAATGAAATTGTAATACATTAAGAGAGAAAAAATTGAGAAGAAATGTTTCATGATAAGTATATATATTGTGTGATATAAATACACAATTCTATGATGATTTGGAATCAAGCATAAGCTCATTCTTTCAAAAAATTATGGCTAAGCCAAGGATATTCCCATACGAGGATTCCTTTAAAGATGTGATGACGCGATGCCCTATAAAATGTGGGGTTTTGGAGTCTAGAATTCAAGTTGTTTTGCTAGTGCATAAATTTGCATTGATGTATGTTAGATCACCTTCCTAAGGTAATGATAGTTTATAATGAGGAATATGTTAATGATGTAATTTCATAAATAGATAGAGGAGATGATGGTACGATAAAATTTTTAGAGGAGTTTTAAGGTTTTTTTAAGAAGACAAATATAGCATGGGTTGTCCACCATTTTAGGAAAGGGATTTTTTGGATATTGCTATTTCTAATACCATTTAGTGAGAAAAAAATATTGACATTTTCTTTCAGTCATGGGTTGCTCTTTTAGTTTAAATTATAAAAGGGGTTGGAAGCCATATTGTGATTTCTTAATTGCTTCCAATTTGTAAGATAAATATAATTTCACCCACCAAGAATCAAATCAAAAAAATTATTATGTTTCCTACTTGGTGGATGTAGTATGTGGTATATTTTAGTTCAAGTAAAACGTATTTCTTTTTATGCAGCATACAAAATCTTTTTTTTTTTTTGTTGCGTGTAATTTTAATTATACCGTCAAAAATAAGGGAAATGCATTAATTGAATTTGTAATCACTATTCTCATACTATGTATAAGCCTATTTGTGTAACAAATATGCTAATATGACCTAAAATAAATGAATATATTATGAAAAATTGTATTCGGGTATTTTTATGAATATATTAATATAAGAGTATATGTTTGTTTGACCCCTTCCAATCTATTTTTAATACATGTACCAAATAAAATAGTTGTAATAGAGTGTAGTTCCGACTCCTCTTTGTCAACTTGTTTTATCTTGACGTTGATACTTATTGGGTGATGTTCATACTTTTGATTATGATACATTGATCAGTAGATGATAGATTTTATTGATATTAAAATTATTGACATTATGATGCTAAACTTTATTATGATGCACTAGATAGTGATGTTAGACAGTTGATATATGTTGAATTTCATGATATGGATTTTATACTGACACATTATGTTTTGGGATGTTTTGAGTAGAATTGTAATCTCATGGATGTTATGCTTAGATTTTGACATATTGATGGATAATAGAATTGTTAAATGTTGAATGATGAACATTGATTTTATTTGTATATTTTCTCGATGTTGTTAATGTGGCGAAAGGCCAGAGAGGTATTTGTTATGTGCAGAACTTCTATCACAAACATCAAATGGGATAGGGACCAACCACGGAAGGATGTTGGGCATTGAGCAACAAGGCCAAATTTGACAACTTGTGTAATGTTGTTTTGTGTGTTTTGCATGTCTTGTTTGGAAGTCTCCCATGGGGGTGATTTCACATGTGTGGCCATGGGGTGAATTGTGTTTTTTTCCTTAGATTTTTCATGTGCTTTAATTATGATTGTGTATTTAAAATTTGGAATTTTTTTCACTTTATTAGCATGTGTAAATGTGTGTTAATTAGACTTAACCCTTCTTGTTTTGTTTAACCAAATTAGAGATGTGACAAATAGTTATGATGAGATTTTGTAGTCCTTGTGTAAGTAAAATTTATGTTGATTTGGGAGTGTTTTACTCCACCCCAAGTTAAAAATTCAGATTTTGACTTGGGGGACTTTTGGAGACTTGTGGGACAAGCAAGACTTGTCCCATGCCTCTTAATTTGACCCAAAACCTTACCTATGGGTTAGGAATCTTAATTTTGACTTCTTTGTCCATTTTTGAGTGTAAGAGAAGGAAAATTATTGCACTTTCTTTCTACCCCAATTTATTATGTCCCTTGAAAGCATGGTGTGCAAGTTTTGAGCCATGTGGGTTGTCATAGTCCTTGCTTGTGCATTGATGTTTCTTAGTCTTAGTGTGTTTACTTGAGTGTGGGGATGGGGAATGATGAAGTGACATCCTACATGGATCCACCTCATCATCCTCACATTCCATTTCTATTTATTGGTGATTTTTGGTTGGAATGGGGGTTACTTGCTCATTTTACTTCTTGTGCACTTTTAGATTTTGGAGCTTTTGGAGTGCTTGGAAATTGCTTGGCTTGGATTTGAAGAGGCTTGTGAAGGTTTTTCTTGGATCTTGATGGAGAGGTAGGCTCTCCACCTTTTATTATTATGTTATTTTGTTTGTTGTAAGCAATGTTGTGCTTGTTAAAAGTGTTTTTTCCTTGTGATGGTGTTTGTGTGGGTTGGTTGAGTAGTTGGCCTTAGTTGGGTGTGTGAGAAGGGTTTATGGGACCATTGGGGAGGGAAAAGGGATTTTATGTGAGGCATGCTTTTGGTGGGAGTGTGAATGGGAGTCTTACCTATGGGGAGAGAAAAGGAATTCATGGATTTGTGCATGCTTGCAAGGGAGAGATAAGGGTTTGTGTGATTATTTTGTGCACTTGGAGGCTTAGGGTAAGACTCCCACTTCACTTGGGAGGCATAAGGAGGTGGTCTCCCATAACCCTTTCTCTATTTGGTTTGATCCTCAAACCTTTGTGTTGTTGTGAAATTGTAATCTTGTGAATTATGTTGTCATGGTTGAGTTGAATGCCTTGTATGTGTTTGTTGTGAAGCCACCTTTTCTAAGTTTTCATTGTTGCTCAATGCTCCTCATGGTTCCTTAGTTGGGGCTCGGGGCCATTAAGGGGATGACTTCTCCCCTCAATGAATTTACGGTTGGGTGGAGAGTGTTGGCTACTCCCCTTCCTTGTTTTGTGGTTCCTTTGTGAAGTTGAAGAAAGACAAAGTTGGAGCTACCTTTGTGGAGAGGACATACTTTTTGAAGACTTGAAAGTTTGATTGTTGATAGCCTTGTTGTAATTTATTCAAATTTATACTTCCCACTTTGAGTGGATGCATTGTAAAATTGTAAGTTTGTGATAAAGTTGTTGTATCTCTTGGAAATTATTTATCTTGTAAACTCTTTTAAAAGTGTGGATTGAGAAAATTAAAATGTCAAATGTGATTAGTCTTGTGAAAAGAAATTATCAAGATTTGTATGGTTTTGGAGAAAGGAATATTTGAATGTAGATGAAATGGATATACCCTTAGTACTTTAAGTTTGTTTCAACATATCCAAGTTGATATATTTTCCTTTCCTAAAATATTGAAATGTGTCAAGTGAAATCCATAGTCTGTGTTACTTTGGCCGCGACCATGGAATATTCAAATCCACTTTAAATATTAAATATGGATATCTATTTATACATATGCATGTGTGTGTGTGTGTGTGTGTGTGTGTGTGTGTGTGTGTGTGTGTGTGTGTGTGTGTGTGTGTGTGTGTGTGTGTGTGTCTACATATATATATATATATATATATAGGTATTTATAAATATAATAAATTATATTATCCCATTTTATATTATCCCATTTTCGGGAATATGATATTATAAGAAAATGGGTATTTTTTTACATATAAATTATATGTGTATATATATAAATATACTTGTATATATAAAACGGAAATTTAATTTTGTATATCTACTTATATAAGAAAAGAGAAGAAATGCAACCTTAAATAGATTTTTAAAAAAGGGATCTTTTGGAAAAATGTAAAATACCCAAATGGGTATTCTTTTAAATCATGTTTACAATAAAATGAGAAATTTACAACCCTAGAAGAGGGTAGGATAAAAATGGAAAACAAAATGAATAATATTGGGGGATGTGTGTATCCATCCCAAGCTTTCCCTTCCTCTCTCATGGCTTCCTCCTCTTCCATCTTCCCTTAACCTGCAAAACAAAAAAATAAATAAATAAATAAATAAGTAAAAGAAACGAATAAAAGTCTCCCTTATGGATTTTTAGGTTTGATTTGAAATCCTCTCATCCAATGGCCTAGATTGGATTCATCTAATGGCCCAAATTGTCTCCTACAAAAGTTAGGTGGGGGTAGGTGAGGTGATCATTTGATCACATGGGTCCTCTTTGTAATGGGGCCACTTGTGTGGTTTGAAAGTTAATTAAGTTATTGCTTTTTATTTTGTTTTAATTTAAATAAACTCTTTCCTTATTAGTTTAGATTACTTTATTAGAAAATTAAATTATTAGTTTGTGTAAATGAAAGAGCTAGTTTAGTTATGGACTTTAATTATTAAATTATTGCATGACCTTAGAAACCTAGGTATTAAATTAATTTAGGATTAATTATCAACCAAGGGTTTTAGCTAAGCATTGCATTCGTCCTTTAAATAAATAAAAAATTATTCCATAATTTTTCTATTATAATATTTGTTTGGCTTTGGGTTTCGTGTGTGAAAGTTTTGGGAGTTAAAATTTGTATCGTGGTCATGGGTTCAACGCTTGGACCCCGAGCACACCTAGAAAACATGAAACAAAAAAAAAAACCTAGTGCAACTGTTTTGTAAACCTAGTACACACAACTATGCATGATGTTTTGAAACATAGAAATTTTAGAAAAATGAAAACAAAAGCTTAGATGATTATAAACTAACTCTCGCCTTGGTCTGTAAGAGGATTGGACCAGACAAGGGGTTCGTACATGTAGACCTAGATCTACCACCCCCAGATCAGGTAGTAGCCGCTATCCTACCTCAGATATTACAGATGCTATAGGAGGTTAATGCTGCTATACACGGAGGATCGATAGGAGGGTGACCTAGCAAGCAGGATAGGGAGCCATCAGTGGAGGCTCGTGTGCCTTCACGTCACAATGTACAGGATAGGGAAGAGAACTCACATGTGGAGTCAATTAGACATGAGTCACCTCCTGAGAGCTCTGAGAACAAGATGTGATGCATAAAGATAGGTCTAGGAGCCGTGAGCCGAGACATGATCATGTAAAGAGTCCTAGAAACACGATAATCAAGGTAAGGCACCTATTTATGAGCCTATTGTTGGTGACATGGCTAGGAGTCACGGGGATATATGCAGCGATCGAGAACTTCTAGGTAAAACACCGGGACATAGTGATAAAGACCACATGTAAAATAGGTGGTATTTCTATCCCTATTTTATTTTACTCAGGATCATCAAATTATTTCATTTCTCCATCTTTAGTAGAGCATTGCAGGCTGGTGGCAGTTAGGCAAGGTCTTAGTTGGGACGTTGAGATGGCTTCTAGAGCTAAGATCTCAGTTGACTCCTTAGTCAAGGAGTGTGTAGTGGACCTAGGACCCTTTACCACTACTTTGGATCTTCGTATCCTTCCCTTGGGTTCTTATGGTGTTATCTTGGGCATGGATTGGTTATCTACACACAAAGCCAGATTTGATTATTATAGTAAGATTATATCTTGTGCAAATGATTTGGGAGTGGAGTCAGTGATTATTGGAGTTAGGAGACCCATTTCTATTCGCATTATTTATGCTATGCAGCTGAAGTGGTGTGCGCGGAGGGGTTGTCGACTATATACGGTCACGATTAGTGATATGTAAGAGGATGAGGCTAGTGGACCTTCACTCAATGATCACCCCATATTGTAGGAGTTCTCAGATGTGTTTCCTAGTGAGATTTTCACATTGACTTGGTTCCAGGAGTGGAACCTATCTCACGTGCTCCTTACAGGATGACCACACCTAAGCTATGTGAGCTCAAGTTGTAGCTTGAGGGCCTTCTTGAGAAAGGCCTAATCCATCCTAGTGTATCCCCTTGGGGTGCACCGGTGATTTTGTGAAGAAGAAGGACGGATCCTTGCGTTATGTGTGGACTATTGTCAGCTGAACAAAGTAATGATCAAGAATCGTTACCCCCTTCCTTGCATTGATGATTTGTTTGATCAAATGAAGGGGGAACTATATTTTCTAATATTGATCTTAAGTTAGGATACCATCAGCTGAGGATCGTAGAGGAAGATATCCACAAGTCAGCTTTTCACATGAGGTATGGCCACTATGAGTTCACAATTGTGTCATTTAGTCTTACGAACACCCCTGCATTATTCATGAGTTTGATGAATGGGGTGTTCAGGACCTTTCTAGATCATTTTGTACTCGTGTTCCTTGATTACATCTTAATATTCTCACGTATGCATGAGGAGCAAGAGGATCACTTTTTCATGTTCTGTAGTGTCTTCGTGAGCATCAACTTTATGGGAACCTGGAGAAGTGTGCATTCTTTCATCAAAGGTGCAGATATTTTGGTCAAATCATTTCTAGGAAGGTATAACATTCGATTATTCTTAGATTAGAGCCATTATGGATTGGTCAAGTACCTTCTAGTGTGACCGAGGTGCGTGATTTCATGGGGTTGGTAGGATACTACATGAGATTTATTCAGGACTTCTCTCGAGTTGTGTACCCCATCACTTCCCTTCAGCGGAAAGGTAAGAAGTTCATCTGGTTAGATAAATGTGAGAAGGCCTTCAAAACACTGAAGGAATACCTTACAACAACACATATTCTTGCAGTGCCATACCCTCAGGGTGAGTTCTTCATTTTCACATATGCTTCTTTGATAGGATTAGGAGGTGTGTTGATGTAGGAGGGCCATGTTATAGCTTTTGAGTCTCACAAACTCAAGGATTATGAGTTCAATTATCTCGACTCATGACCTTCACTTATAGCAATTATTCATGCCTTGGTTCGTGAGACACTTTCTTCTTAGCCGGTGGTTTATACTCGGGATGATCACTCGAGTCTTCACCACATCTTCATGTAGCCCAATCTCAACGCTCATCAACAGTGTTGGATGGAGTTGTTTTTGAATACAACATGGCGATAGAGCATGTGAAAGGGAAGGAGAATGTGGTTGCAGATGCTCTGAGTTGACAGAGACATTTTGCTATGGCTACCTCAATGCGTATAGATTTACAGAGCGGGAGTTTGTAGCAGATTCCTCATGATAGCTTCTACCTTACAGCCAGATCAGAGATTGAGTCTTAGAGACCCCTTGAGGTGAATTTTGATGGATTATCATTAGAGGAAGATGTTCTTCTCGGGAACAAAGTTGGATATATGTTCCATAGATGGAGGCTTGAGACATGATATCTTCACGAGTCTTATCATGCAGCTTATTCAGCCTATCCAAGTATGAATAAGGTGCATGCCACTTTGAGATGACTTTATCATTGGAGAGGTCTTCATAGAGATGTAGCTCAGTTTGTTTCACACTATTTAGAGTGTCAATGGTGAAGGTAAAGCATCAATATCTGGTTGGCCTTCTTTACGTGCATGTTATACCGGAGTGGAAATGGGACACCATTTTGATGGATTTCATTGTAGGGCTACCGATGTTGAGATATCACCATGACGCCGTCATGGTCATGGTGGATAATTGATGTTGGGTGTTAAGAAACAAGGCAAAATTTGATAACTTGTGTTATGTTGTTTAGTGTGGTGTTTTGCATATTTTTGCGGAGGTCTCCCATGGGGGTGACTTCACATATGTGGCCATGGGGTGAATTGTGTCCCTTTCTTTAATTTTTGTATGTGCTTTATTTATGTTTTGTGTATTTAAAATTTGGAATTTTTTCACTTTATTAGCATGTTGTAAATGTGTGTTAATTAAGCTTAACCCTTCTTATTTTAGTTAACCAAATTAGGGATGTGACAAATAGTTATGATGAGATTTGGTGGTCCTTGTTGTAAGTAAAATTTATGTGATTTGTGAGTGTTTTACTCCACCCCAACTTCAAAATTCGGATTTTGATTTGGGGACATTTTTGGAGGCTTGTGGGACAAGAAAGGCTTGTCCCATGCCTCTTAAATTTACCCAAAACCCTACCTATGGGTTGGGAAGCTTATTTTTGACTTTTTTGTCCATTTTTGAGTGTAAAAGAGAGAAATTATTACACTTTCTTTCTACCCCAATTTTTTATGTCCTTTCAAGTATGTTGTGAAAGTTTTGAGCCATGTGGGTTATCATAATCCTTGCATGTGCATTGATTTTCTTGGTCTTGCTGTATTGAATTGAGTCTAGGGATGGAGGAATGATGAAGTAGCATCATACATGGAGTAACCTCATCATCCTCACATTCCATTTCTATTTATTGGTAAATTTTAGTTAGAATGGGGTTATTCGTTCTTTTCTCTTTTTTTGCACTTTTGGAATTGGAGCTTTTGGAAGTGCTTTAGAAATTGTTTGGCTTGGGATTGAAGAGACTTATGGAATTTTTCTTGGAGCTTAATGGAGAGGTAGGCTCTCCACCTTTTTATTATGTTATTTTGCTTGTTTGTATTAAATGTTTTGCTTCCTATAATTGTTTTTTTCTTGTGAAGGTGTTTATGTGTTGGTTGGGTAGTAGGCCTTAGTTGGGTGTGGGAGAAGGGCTTATGGGACCATTGGGGAGGGAAAAGGGAGTTTTGTGAGGAATGCATTTTGGTGGGAGTGTGAATGGGAGTCTTACCTATGGGGAGTGAAAAGGAAATCATGGTTTTGTTGCATGCTTGCAAGGGAGAGATAAGGAATTTGTGTTGATCATTTTGTGCACTTGGAGGCTTAGGGTAAGACTCCCACTTCACTTGGGAGGCATAAGGAGGTGGTCTCCCATAGCCATTTATCTATTTGGTTTGATTTTCAAACCTTTGTATTGTTGTGAATGTGTAAACTTGTTGGATATGTTGTCTTGGTTGAGTTGAAAGTCTTGTATGTGTGTTGTTGTGAAGCCACTTTGTTGAAAGTTGTCATTATTGCTCAATACCCCTCATGGTTCTTTGGTTGGGGCATGAGGGCCATTAAGGGGATGGATTCTCCTCTTAATGGATTTAAGGTTGGGCGGAGAGCATTGCCTACTCCCCTTCTTGTCTTCTGATCCCATTGTGAAGTTGAAGAAAACTAGAGTTGAAGCTACTATTGGGATGAACACATGCATATTAAAAACTTGTAAATTGGCCTTGTAGAAATCCATTTTGTTGTATATTATTCAAATAAATACTTCTTGTTATCTAATTTTTACCCTTAGGAAAAATTGACCAGACACGACCTTGCACGGGAGAAATTGAATGGGACCATTCAGCCATAAGAGATTCCATATCTAATCCAAAAATCAAGTTGCAAGCGGCCTCAAAAATAGAAATGCAAGGTTTGAAAATAAGAGCACAGGGAGAAGAATGTAGGCCAAACCCCAAAGTTTTCAAACTTCAGAAAATTTTGACATTTCGGAGAAGAGCAAGGCAAAAAATTTCTGAAATCCGGAACTCTAAATGTCTGAAATTTCAAACTTTCGAGTTTCGAGGTTTCAAAGATCTCAGAGCGCGAAGTTGGAAAAATGAGGAAAGAGTTCCAAAACCCGAAACTTTGAAAGTCTAAAATTTCAGACTTTCAAGTTTC
This sequence comes from Taxus wallichiana var. yunnanensis, assembly GCA_018340775.1. NCBI lineage: Eukaryota > Viridiplantae > Streptophyta > Pinopsida > Cupressales > Taxaceae > Taxus > Taxus wallichiana. The sequence goes on from CM031236.1 coordinate 578,947,712, forward strand.
AGAGTTTTGAAGTCTTCGGCGACAAAATTGGAAAAGTGACCAAAATTTCTAAAATCCCAAAATTCTGAATCCTAAAAGGGTTCAGATTTGAAGAAGTTAGTGCAGGTTTCGGGGTCAGCGCGGTGGTGGTTTTGGGTTTCGGAGTTTCGAGCTTTCAGGTTTCGGAGTTTCGAAGCTCTCGAGGCAATTTGAGCGATGAACAGTGAAAAAGTTCCAAAGTCAAAAGTTCTAAAATTTCGAAAGTCCGAATTTTCGACTCTTTGGTTTCGAACTTTTGGAGGTTCGAGATTCAGAGATTTCGAACTCTCAAGAAAAATTGGCGGATTAACAATAACTCAACTTCTGAAATGGAAATGTCTAAAAGTATTAAATTTCAGGATTTCAAAGGTTGCATGCATTTCGGACTCTAAAGAGGAAGATCACCACCCGCCATTTTAGTAGAATGACACCTCAACCTTCAGATTGCCATAACTTTTGACTGGGAGCTTGTATTTGCACAAGAAATGAATTTTTAGAAATCTCTCGACGTCTATTACTCAACTACGAATGGATATCTTAATTTGAGTGAGACTAAGTTATTAAAAATGAAGAAATACAATATGCCATTTTAGACAAATCTCCAAGTTTCTCAGCTACCACAATAATGAAGTATGGGCACCCTTTCTTTCCCAAAATAGAGTACATAGAGGCATAGTTTTTCATGGAACCCATCATTTTACAGGTGAATTCAATGCATTTTGGGGTGGTTGAAGAAAGTTTTCGATTTCTTTTCTCATCTCCTCTCATTCTTCCTATATATTGTAAAGAGGGGCATTTTTCTAAAGGTTAGACAACTTGGCTTTGCACCCTCCTGTCTTCTCTTTTCTATAATTGATATTGTGGAGTTAAAACCTCCCATCTAAATTCTAATGCAAATCTTACCTCTTGGCCATTATAGTGTATTGTTTTAGATTTTGGATCAATAATACATGTATGTGGATGATTTTCAACCCTCTCTTGTGTTCATTGCACCTCTCTGATCTCTCATTGCAATCTTGGTTATCTGTGTATGGTGGTTGTATTACATTTCAATGGTTTGTGTTTAATGACAAAGCAAGTGTTCAACATTCCTTTGGTGCATCACCTTTGTTAGTTTAGGTTTATTTTCTTGTATCTTCTTAACCATGTCTCCTTGGCAAGTTAGAGTAGGTTTTAGAGTAGATCCTCTACAATTTGGATGTGTGCATCAGAATAGAGGAATAGGAACCAACCTTCATCCAGAGAGATTTCCCGATTGCAAAGTCCCACACTTTGGAAAAATCTCCATGTTATGCAATCACACTGATATTTTCAACCCATCGAGTTACAGACATTTAGGGGTGTTGTGATTACGCATCAACACTTCCCACTTGAGTGGATTTTTGTAAGTTGTAAATCTTGGGGGGAAGTTATTGTTATACTTGGAAATTATTTAATCTTGTGAACTCTCTTTAAGAGTGCTTTTTTAAGATACTTATAATTTCAAATGTGTTAGTTTTGTGAAAAGAAGTTATCAAGTTTTACCTTGTCTTGGTGAAAGGTAGATTTGAATATAGTTGAAATGGATATACATTCTTTTAACTCAAGTAGTTTCATTGTTCTCAAATCTGATATACTTTCATTCAAAAAATATTGTAAAGTTTGATAGGCTTCATTTTAAAAGAAATAAGTATCTTGTTGGTTTGCAATTGCTTTGTGAGATGGAATGGCTATTTTGTTTTCCTTAAAAGAAAGTAAGTTGAAGTATTTTAACTATAAATGTATTACTAAACTAGTTGAAGGAAATGTTAGTTAAAACTATAAGATTGAATGAAAGCATTTTCTTTTACTATCACTTTGTTTCATAAGTTGTGTAAGAAAACTCACAATTGGCTTAACTTAACATTAGGTAGATTTAAACAAAACAAAAATATATTTATATGTCCACATTTATACTAAAATGTAACTTTAGTTAAGTTAGCTTTATAAGTATATTTTTGTAATTCTTCTCTATTTGTATATTAGTCTAATATTGGCCTCAAACACAAAAAAGTCATATTTTTCTTCATATTACAAATATATTAATATGGTTAATTTATTATTATAAATAATTATTAACTATATTAATTATTATTATTGTTATGATTATTATTATCAATAATAATAATTATTATTATTGCTAACAATAAACAAAGTTATTATAAATCTTCTTTTTATTAAATAAAACGTAATAAAACAAAAAATAAATAAATTTGATTACTAGCGACCTAGCCGCATCCTTGTAGCCACGACCTAGCCACTTGGTTATATTAATAGTTAAGGTGGGTGGGGGCCGAGACCCCCACCAAACTCACACAATAAAATTTTATTCCCTTCCTTTACGCGGCATGTTAAACTATGTTACTAGTATGTGTTTTCCCTTGCCGCGGCCATACGATTTTTTAATATATTTTTTTGGTTAATAGTATATGTGTGTGTGTGTGTGAAATTTTCAGGCTATGTATTTTTTTGAAATGTTGTTTTTAATATATATACACAAAAGTATGTGTGTGTGTGTATATATATATATCCTTCTCTTAGAAATATATACATACAGAGATGTATATATATTCAAAATGAGAGTTTCCACAAAAGAAAAGAAATGTACATACTCCAAAAAAATATAGATATCTTGGGAAAATGAAGAATACCCAAATGGGTATTTTTGGTTAAATAATGCTTACAACAAATGAATAATAGAAATTACAAACAAACCCTTGAATATGGTACATTGGAAATATAAAAAATAAATAAATAAATAAAATAGGATTGAGTTGGGTTATAAATATCCATCCCAAACTTACCCCTTCTCATCCATGGCTTCCTCCTCTTCCATCTTTCCTTACCCTGCAAAACCAAAAATGAATGAAATGGATGAAAAAGATGAATAAAAGCTTTCTTAGAGATTTTAGGGTTGAGTTGAAATTCCTTCATCGAATGTGCTAGTATCCAAATTTGTTCTCCTTTTCAAGCCGATCAACAACACCGATTGGACATGGAGCTTAGAGACAAATAGATCATAGTGTGTGTCATTTTGTAGCCGGGGATGAGATCTAACTAGCCCTTTGTTACTCAGATTTGTGGAGAGATGGATAACACCTTTAAGAGTATTTGACATGTCCTCACTACTTTAGGCCATGCCTCTTGACCAGGGTGAGAAGACCCTTAGTGTAACCTCTGTTTGATGAAGGAGATGGAGATATCCTTCTTTTTCACAAATTCTCTAAAGAAATCCTTGGGGAAAATACGGTCAATACTCCATGATTTAACTATTAAGAGTTGTCACTTCTAAATGATGGAGATACTTTCAACATAAGGCTAAGGTTCTTGAAGACATTAAGAAATTCTAATTGTTCTGCATATTTTAGTAAGTAGATTTTGCTCCTTTGTTGATACAGGGAAAACAGGGGTTGTTAAGGGTGGATTCATGGTTTGTGAATAATTTTGGTGGGAGGTGAAGCAGGATAAAGTTGATTATACCAGATCTTGAAAGGGACTTGAAAAACATGAACAACTCGACAAAGAAAGCTTGAGCAGTTAAGACATTCCTTCAACTAGAAGGTGTTCTTCAATGGAGGCCCAGATCAACATGTTTTCACATAATCTTTGAGACTCTAACACGAAGGCTCGAATTGAAAGACTCAATTAAACACCAAAGTCTCTAATCAACCATGCCTAACGTACACCCGAAGAGTTACTGACAATATTTATCAACAAATGACAATGAATTGATTTTAAATTTGTTTATCTCATCCAAGATGAAGGCTCTTCTTGAAATGAAATTGCAAATACCATTAAACTGTCACAGGGATGAGATCTTGTGTGATTTCACAAAAATTTCAATGTAAGATTGCAATAGGAATGAAAGAAACTATTTACGAGACATTCTAAAACAAAGAAAACACAAATTGCTAGAGATTGGACACAAATTAATTTCAAAATTTCTTAGATTCATCAACAGGGGAAAGCTTCCAAACAATCTCAATGCTCGTCAATGGCTATACATATGCAACAAACTTGACACGATAGAAAATCTAACACGAAGAAAATAATAGGTTATCTCGGCTTTGGTCTCTCACGAAGACGGCTTTCTCAAATTTTTTTCTTAAGAATTCAACCTCCGACCATTTGCAAGAGTATTCTCATTGCATTTATACATTTTACTCACTCAATTTTCCCCCAAAAAAGAAAGAATATTCGAGGGACCTTTGCTTGTTAACAATTTTCTTCAGAAAGTGACATTTAACAAATTCAGATCCGAAAGCTACTAGGTGGACCAATTGTGAACTAATCACGTTTCTTGGGCCCTCGACTAATGACTAGGATGCCACGCCACAATTTTTGGCAATTCTTCTATCATTTTTATTACGTCATGCAAGAAATCCACTTTTTAATCATTTTACGAGGCTCTGCGCAAAGAAGATATGTCAGGTAATCATTTCCGCTCTTGAGGTAACACCTTTTTCATCTTTTGTGCCTGCGCTATCATCATTTTATCACTTTTTCCTCTCTTTCCTTTGCAATTCTACACCACATTCATCTCCTTTAGTAATTTCCATTTTTGCAAGTTCCTGAGCAACTCCAACTTCAAAATATCGACCCTACAAATCCTTGGACTCACAAATTAAGTTCCGAATCCATCAAATGGCACTTTACAAATAGAGACGATAAGGAATTTCATCAAAGAATGACAAAAAATAGTGCGTATTCATGTCTCCAAGAGTCTTGGAGCAAAAATGATGGAAAAATAGATGAAATGCCAATAACCATCGATTCTACCCTTTTCCACTTTATATTACAAGAACTACAAAGGAGAAGCACGAAGAAAGTCCCAAATAAGCGCGAGCCTTCCATGTACCTTAGGCCCAAGAAAAACACCTTTTGGCCTTTGAAAATTCTCGGTGTAAAAAGGAGCCAGTAGAAGCCTCCACATGTATCAATGGCGCATTTTGAGATGGTCCCCAAAAGTAAAGACCCCAAACAAGCGTGGGCTCAACACGTGTCTTAGTCCAGTGAAAAAGTCATTAAAAAGGTTGAAGGTTCGGCGGAAGCCTCCAAGTGTCCTCCTGGTGCTTCTTCAAAATAAAACTTAGGGTCGGTCCCCAAATAGGCGCGGTCCCTCCACGTGTCCTAGGCCTTTAGAAAGTTACTTGAAAAGTCTAAGTATGGGAAGACCGGCGGAAGCCTCCACGTGTCTTCATGGCATAACTTTGAGATGGTGCCCAAGAGTGGAGACCCTGAACAAGCGTGGGCTCACCATGTGTCCTAGGCCTTAGAAAATTTCTTTGAAAAGTTTAAGTACAAAGCGGAGCCGGCGGAAGCCTCCACATGTCTCCCTGTCGCAATTGTTAAGGTGGGACCCTGAGGTGGATCCTAAAATGAATGCCAACCCTCCACGTGTCCATGGCCCGTCAAAACTGTACCAGCTACATGAAAATTTTGTCTATGTCTCAGGAAAAGCGGTAGAAACCTCCACGTGTCCTCCCAACACAACTCCAAGGCCAAACCAAAAGGTGAATTTTCAAATCAGTGTCGTTCTTCGACATGGACAAGTTTTGGGTTGAAGCGAGCCTTAGAGTTTTTAGAGTGCCCCACCGAGCCATATCCAACCAAAAAGGACCATGTTCCCACTGAGGCGGAGATGTAAATTTGACCGGGAAAATACACCCGTCAAACCGTAACATGCAGGAAAACCACCATTTGAGCACGGAAATGAATTTTTCTTCAGGACAGAGAGAAATTGGAAATGTTATAAGGCCCAAATACGATCTCTGAGCCACATCCAATCACATTTTCACACATATTTGGGACAAAAATGACAGGGGACAACAAAACGTGACTATGCAAAATGGAAGAAAAGAAAAAAACCCGAGTTTTATACCTAAATTATAGACTCTTTCACATGGACAGAGGGACGAACAAAAATTATGGACTTTTGAGTGGCCCTCGGCCAAGAAGGGACTAATCATGGCAACCAAATGGAGGATAGAGTCTTTACACACCAACACGGGAGATAGGAAACATGATGGGGCCCACCAATTACAAAATTTCAAGGACAAACGGGTGAGACTAATTTAAACACCAACTTTGGCTCTAACTCGGGATGGGTATTCCTTTGAGTGCCATAAGAACAAATAACATACCAAGTGCCAAAAATAGAACATTAGGAAATCATAGTCTAAGAATAAGCTTGCGAGCAGAACAACCATAACCATTCCCTAAAAAAATGAACCGAGAAACCGGTAAAACTAGGTCACCAAGGACCAGAATGAACAAAAACACAAAAACACGAAAGCAGAAAGAAACCCAAAGGATTGTACACTATACAATGGAGTATACCTTGATTCTAAGAAATTAATCAAGGAAATGCTTCAAATGTCTGCCATTAATAGGAAATTCAAGTAGTTCCACATCTAATTCTTTTAAGAAGAAGGTATTTTCATCAATTCGAATATCAATTGAATAAGGTCTCATCCACAATGCATCAAAATTACCATGCTTTCCCTTATCTTCATGTCTGTTATCCCATAAAAGCACCAGATCCCCAATGTTGAAAGCTCTGGGAGTCACCTTTTTGTCAAATAACTTATTCAATGTTTCTATGAACTTCACATGGCGCTGATGGGATGCCCTTCTTTCTTCATCCAACTCAATAATATGATTGATTCGAGAATCATATGGACTAACTTATTTGTCTTCAATCTATTGAACAAAATGAAATGAAGAAAATTACAAATGGAGGGGTAAAGAAGCTTGAGTTCCATATACCAATTCAAACAGGATTTTACCAGTAGCTCTTTTGACAGTGATTCTATCAACCCAAAAACAAACTTTAATTTCTCACCCCACTTCTTTTTGTTCAGCTCCAAGGTTCTTCTAATGATCTTCAACAAGTTTTTATTACTGGACTCATCTTGTCCATTTCCTTGGGGATTGTAGTTAGAAGCATATGTCAAATTGATCCCATACTCTTTGCACATTGCCACCAAAGGTTTGGCTCTGAAACTCATGGCATTATCAACAACAATTTTAGCTGGCACTCCAAATCTACATATGATTTGATTCAGCATGAAGTCCATGATAACTTGGTGTGTTGCCTTCTTGGTGGGGATTTCTTCCACCCACTTAGTGAAATAATCAATGGCTACAAGAATCCATTTATGACCAACACTAAAAGGATTAGAAATTTCTCCAATGAAATACATTCCCCATTTTCTGAATGGGGCTTCAACTGAGACAGGCTGCAAAGGAAGGGATCCTAAAGCTTTCATTCTTCAAGAAAAACACTGGCAACTTTCACATTTCCTAACTAATAGAGTTGTATTCTTGAAGAGAGTTGGCCTCCAATAACCAACACTCAAGATTTTATGTCTGTAACTCTTCCAGCAAAATTTCCCCCACATAATCCTCCATGGAGATCAGCAATTATTTTGGGGGCCTCATATTCAGTAATGCATCTCAAGAGCACTCGCTCAGAGTTCTTCCAAGCTAACCCAAAATCAGTAATGACATACTTTTGAGAGGCTAACTTAAGAGATATTTTTTTATTTTTACCCAAATATTCAGGGCAGCATAGATGTTTGAGATAAAATATTATATCCTTGTGCCATTCGAAATTACAAAATTTTCAAGGACATCCACCCTTTCTCCTTCTACTTCATTCACCTCAAGAGTTTGCAAGTTTCTCTCACCATAAGCTAAGTGGGCCCAAACCTCTTATGAATTTTGTGGTTTGGATATCCATGTCATACTCCATAACTTGTTCACCCATCTGCATCGTTTTCTTGATACATCCATCTCTAATAAGATGTCTTTCACCATGGTGTGGGGAACATAAGCAACAACTTTAGAGATCAAGATGTAGGGTTTGAAAACCTTTGTTTCTTTCACCAAGGAAAATTCTTGCTTCTCCATGATGGTGTACTTCAATTCAGCTCCTGCGATGCCTTCTTGAAAGAGGTAATTGTTCTCTTAGCCCCTTCATCATCCTTCTACAATAAGACAGATGCAATGGTGTTTTCTGAAGCAAAAGAAAACACTTGAAAAGGATTCTTGTAATTTGGGGCTGCCAAAACAGGGGCATGCTTTAGTGATTCTTTGATCCCATTGAAAGCTTGAATGGAAACTTCTTCCCATTTGATAACTTGGTCCTTTTTAACATACTAGTAATGGGGATGGTTAGCTCAGCAAAGTTAGACACAAATATTCGATAAAGTTTATTTTTCCAAGAAAGGATTGAATTCCCCTCTTAGTTCTTGCAATTGGAGCGTTGTTAATGGATTCCACTCTCTCGGGATCATTCATGACCCCTTCTTTCTGATACAATGTCACCAAGAAGCTTTACCTTTTTCACTCCAAAATGGCACTTCTTGGGATTCAATGATATGCCATACTCTCTACACCTTATCAACATCTTCTCCAAGTGTTGTAAGTGATCATTTTATTTACGGAAAACACGGTTACATCATCCCGATAAACAACAATGAAATCATTGACATAACCAACAAATGCTACATCCATTTCTCTTTAGAAAGTTGCTCCAAGATTCATTAAGCCAAAAGGCATCCCGACATAGACATAAATTCCCCAAGGAGTAGTAAAGGCGGTCTTCATTCTTTTTTACTCCTTCACAACAACTTGATTATAGCCGGAGAAACCATCCGAGTAGATAACAATTCGAAACCGATTCTTATTTGTAACATGTTCTCCATGTTTGGAAGAGGGTAATTATCTTTCATTGATGCTTTATTCGGGTTCTAGTCTACGCATAGCCTTATGTCACCTTTCTTTTTCTCGAAAGGCACTAGGTTTACAACCCAAGATGAATACCTTGTGGGTGAATGATCCCTCCATCCCTCAACTTCTTCAATTCTTCTTACATCTTCAAAGAAAGGAGCTGATTAATGGGCCTCTATTTTTTCCTAAAAGGCTTGGCATTATATTAAAGAGGAATCTCATGTTGGAACAAATCTTCCTGTGTGCCTATAACTCGAGTAAGACCAAGCTAGCGATCTTGATATTTCTTGACAATTGAATATAGGACTATTTCCTAACCATATTTTACATGGCTTTTCCTTTGTGCCTAGATCGTGCTCTTCCACATCTCTTGAAACTGACATACTCCTTTTAATAATGCAATCAGCATTATCAAATTTCGATTCAAGAGCCACCAAACCTCTAGGAATCATGTTTGTCTTCAATTGGATGATGTCTTTGCCAAATAAAGTTTCCTTTCCTTTAGCAACACACACCATTGGTTCCCAATCTATATTTTGGTCAGCAAAATCACCTTAGTTCTATAGAAACCATTTCACCTAGGCATCATCATCAAACACTTTCCAATTTTTAATGTTATTAGGGACAAATGGCCTTGTTAGTATTTCAACATCATACTCACAAAATGGAGACACTGTACAATTCCCAAATCTAGATCCTAGCACTACTAACTTTTCTGCAACAACATTAAACTTTCTATCATGGTGCACAATATTAAAAGAGTCAAACATTTCAATCAAATCCCAAACTGCATGCTTGTATTGTTTCATTCTCTGATTTTTAGTAGCATACAATTTTCTAATTTGCTTGACAATCAATTCTGAATCCCCTTTGACAATGACATCATTTATACCATATTTCCATGCAATTATCAAGCCTAATAACAATGCTTCATATTCAACAATGTTGTTAGTGCATTCAAAGTTGAGTTTGAAAGAAAAGACAAAATCTTCTTGGTGCGGGAAATCATAACAATGCCATCACCATTTCCAAACTTGGAACAAACTCCATCAAATAACAAGGTCCATGGAAAACCTACCTGTTCAAGACACTTACACTTTGATCAATCTTATGCTCTTTTCCATTATCAAACCCAATAAATTTATCGGCATCTACATCATCGTACAATAATTCATAAGAAGGATTATTGGGATCTTGATAAGGTCAACATCTTTTTCTCTCCATACAGACTTTACAAGGCTTCCTTCATTAGAATGGTGGCAAAAGACATATCCATCGAACACTCCCACCAACACTTGCAGCCCACTTTGTTGATAACGGCATGCCCAATTTGGAAGGGCAATCAACAATGACAACATCAAGTTTCGTGTTCTTACCTGGATAAGATGCAAGTTGTACCACCAAACCTTCACACACCCTATAACTAGGACCTCTCTAAAATCCATTGTGGTACACTTTCTATAAGTTGTTGTTACTTTAATGTTCAATTCATTCATGAATTACGGAGGCATAACATTGCATGATGCTCGAAGTCAAACATACAACCGTGTGTAGTAGTCTATCTTTATTAATCAATGTTGTAAAAATGGATCAACATTTTACTGAGACTCAACTAAAGATGTCCCCAAGTAGACTTCAGGTGGTTCACCTATCTCCTCTAATGTTGGTGGTTTTTCTAGGTCTGTAATGGTTATAGGAGGAGCATTTACATTATTTATATTTCTACCTTGGGAAATCCTATCCTCTTCCAACCACGAATACTCAAAATACCTCTTCTTATGCTCAAGAATCCTAAGCGGTTCCACAATTGAGACGAAATCTTGATCGACTCGAACTTGGATAATGTCATAGGGAATGTACTTGGGCAAAGTAGCATTTGGAGAAAAATTGACAAACTCATCAAACGACACAAGGTGTTTAACATTTTGGGCATGGGTGGGAACACCGGTTCTACTTGAGACAACGGGGCCTTTACTAGATGCATCTTTCTTTGAGGTATCTTTTGGGACATTGGTGAGAAGCTGGGGTCTTTGGTTTGGCTTGAGGCCACTGCCCCTTTGACAACTTTACTTCTTGTGTTATACTCTTTTTCTTGGGTCACATAGCATTGATTAGCGATTGTCTATTCTCTTCTGATGGGATTCCTCCATCATACTTCTTAATCATTAGAGCTCTTAGGTACTCAAAATCATTATTAGGAAGTTCAAATGCTTGTACCATATCTATTTCTAAAGCATGAGAGGGAGGAAGAAGAGGTACCCAGTGAATGCAATCCCAAAACATGTAGCAGTTCTTGCACTTATTACCTCAATTGAAGTTGCTCCTTCTTTATGAGCTTGTAGAGCAGTCCACCATGCATGCATCATCATCAGTGTTTTCATCATCATCAGCTTCTTCAAATTTTTGATCTACTTCACATGGTAGGTGGGGTAAGAAGCATTTGTCACACCAATCCATTTGATTTGTCTCTTCAACAACAACAACTCTGGCATTTAGAGGATCAGGCACTACTCTATTCTCCCTAGCTTGGGGTTGTCTAGCTCCCATGGGTCCTTTACCTCTGTCATCAGACCTCTGATCATTTCTAGGATGATTTGCAAGTCTGTCTTATCCTTGTTTCCTATGTTGACCCTAAGAACCTTGTCCAATTCCTTTTCGCCCTTTGCTTGACTTGTAAGATATTTCTTTGATAGCCCCGACCAAAGGCCTTATAACTTCCTCAAGATCCACAACCTTACTTGATTGAGACTTCTCGGGGTTGATCGGTTTAACACCCTCCCTCTTAGGAGATTTTCCAACTACTTTAATATTGTTCTCAATTTACGAGTCATGGAAAAGGCACGCCTCAAAGTCCCGGGTTCTTATCCCTCAAATAGCAAGTGTTGACAATTTTTGAACTTGTGCAAAAATAGGAAATTGAAACTTCGTCGTTCTGATGAAAGTCATGGGTGAAGTTTACCTAAGCTAAGGAAGTTCGATGTTATTAGTTACTACTTTTGAATTAGATAATGATTAAGTGAAATCTGCAGCTATGTGTGTCTTTGTTACAAAATGTAACAGATAACATAGTCTGCCAGAGTTCATGATACCTTGAACAAAAAAGAACACAAAGGCCTTGAAGGACAGCGGTGTTGTCTTGATGAAGACACCGAATTACTGATTTGGTGAAGTGTTGAGTTTTGGGATAGCAAATATAAGTGCATATTAGAGAAATCGAGTTCATTAATGAATGTTACAAGTTCTTATTTATGTTATTTCCGTCATGATTAAGACATTCAATTATATGACCGTGAGTTGTTTAGTTCATCATATAATCCATATAGAAAGCTGAAATGCGGGGAAGAAATATACAACTCATTTATAGAATTCAATGTTTTTTTCACAAGGAAGGTCAAATGTTTCCCACACAAGCCGTGGGATGTGACTAAAAAGTAAAGTACATCTATTGAATAAAGAGGTACACATGCATGAAATAGAAATCAAAGGAGTATGAGTGAACCCATCATTGCTTTTGTATATTCTTCGTTGTCAGCAAAGCATCTCCTTGCTAGCTCCTTTCATACTCAAGGCATGGTACCTAAAAATCAAAAATAAGGAAATCATCAATAAAGAGCTTAGGGTTAATCCATATTCCTACGTTGTTCTAATTCGTGCATATGTATCTCTAAGCATAGGAGATATAGCTTTCTCAAATATTAGATTGCATAGCTCACTCGGATAAAATGAAGGAAGAGAAACGAAAATACGAAAACATGGACATAAGAGACACCAAAAATCCTAAGTATCTTCTAACTATTTTCCTAAGTATGCAGGTACAGGTTGTAGCCAAGGAAAAATAGACAAGTCATAAGTGCATGCAGAAAAAAGGAATGAAGATAAGATTCGGAAAAAATTGCGAGCTTCGCCATGTAAAATCAACATTTCAAATTTTCCAGCATACATATAAAGTTGTAATGAAGCTCAAACACAGTATTGAAGCACAAAAGAAATGGAACTACATTATTTTGACAAAACTTAAATTGTTCAACATACAAGAATTTGTGAAACAGAGTTTCCAGAAATAATATGTCCAATGCAGAGTTATAGAAAAGTGAGGAATCAAAGTCAAGCTCATAATTTTACAATATGGAGCCACCCTATAGCACTTTTTTCAAGAATAAGAGTTACATTATTTTCAGACAGTCAAGAACATTGATACAGTCAAGCAGTCAATAGATAAAGTTTTTAGAAACATTCAAAGCTCACCAAGTTCAAAGATGGTGTTTTCATAATAAGTAGTGCAATAATTCAAGGTAACCATCAAAGCAAGACCATTGTTCTAGTTCTGAAGGACAAGGAAAAAAATGATGGAATTATTTTGGAAACGAGATTTTGGTATCTCAACAGAGCTCTAGAATAGAGGGATTACAAAATAGAAAATCAGAAGATCCATATTTACTCATCTTAGAGCACTAGTTTTTAGTTTAGCATTGAGATAAGCACAACTTACAAATATTAAATATAAAAGGCATGCTTTATAGCTATCATCGTTTTAGGAGAACAATCAAAGGAAGAATGAATTATCAGTGTCTTGAGCCAAGGGGAAACACCAAGTAACCTTATGAAGCCACCAATATTGCAAAAGTTACAGTACGATAAACCAATTGCATTCAAGCACTCATCTCATGGGGAATTTCAATGTTCAAGTGATCTCAGATTGAAAAGGATTAAAGCAAGTATTCTCAAAGGGGTGCTATAGATTTTTCAAAGAATCAAGTTGATCCTGATCAATGAATTACAAATGGATTCTCCAGAATACAAAAATTGAGCCAAGGATTTCAAAATAGACCTAAAGTAATATACAGAACCTATATTTGTAGAGAAATTATAACCATCATTTCTACAATATTCTCAACAAATGCAAATGAAATAACAGATTGTCCTGAGATTAAAGAACAAAGAACTCATACAGAGAAGGTGTGGAAGTAACTATCCAGAATGAAGAAATAACTTTATGTCCACCACAGGAAAACAAAGTAAATACAAAGCCTCTCTAGAAACAAATATCAGAGAGGAGTGTGGATCCAGGTCAACAATCAAATAACTCATGAATGGGTGTCAGTAGATTAGGTTTGAATCAAAATGTCAGAGATAAACTATGCAACTTACCACATGGGCCAACACTTTGAACCCAAATAAAATATTTCCCTACTCGAAAAGAAAATCCAACGAGTTGAGGGTACCCATCAACGATTATTATTATTACGACTCAAGGTAAAGGGAAACAGTCCCGATGGAGAAGGGTAAACATTTACCCACAGATTTTTCTCTTGACAACACATCTAGCTGAGCTCAAACTTCGAATCAAAGACACTACAGTGTGTGAAACACAAATACCCAAATCAAAAACATTAGATTTGGAGTTAAGGGCAGAGCAAGGTTGTGATGAAAATGGAACCCAAATGGATTCCAAGCACACAAAATGCAAAGCTTCCAGAGAGCAGAAGAGGTTCAGATTTAAACAATGGTGGCAGAGTTAAAACGGAACGCCATAAGCCCGAATGATGGTCATTTTTCAGAACTCAACTAAGAAAACCCTTATCTAACTCTCCAAGTTAGTCAAACCCAAGGATCTCTAAAAATTACAGATAAAAATTACCTAGAATGGAAATAATCAAACAAACCCTTCACAACCATTCAAGGTAAGCTAACAGAAGAATTACAGAGATCACGATAATAAAATATAGACCAGTTTCAAGTGAACAGAAGTTCTTCTTTTACGAAACCCATTGAAGATAAATTTGGCCCAAACCAGTATTCAAAAGTCACTTACCTTGTTATAGCGAATGAGCTTGAAGATTTCAACCAATCCGGCTAACTCACAGAGATCAAGATCCAAACAGAACTGAGTTCAACAATGGCGAATAGGTCTTCTTCAGAACCCTTACATAACTCCAATAGACCATCAGAGTCTGAAGAACAATAATGTCGTCTGCCTTCACATTCCTGCATAGAGAGCTCAAAAAGAAGAATAATGGCTATGAATATACCAGATACAAAGTCACAAAGGCCCCACAGGCTAGGGAAATGCTTAAAGCCGAGCTCGAATGCTCAGAATAATGGCGTCGAATAAAATTTTGCAGGGCTTCAACCGAAGAGTGAAAGTCCAAATGAAACAATTTTTAGGGTTGAATTGATCTTACAATGCAAACTTGAGAGATGAATTAGTAGAATTCAACCACAGTTTAAATATCAACTATCGAAAATGATAAGTACATAGATCAAAGGCCAAAGATGAAGCTCTGCGAGCAATGCAAACCATGGTTAAAATGCATTTACTCCATCGTAGA
This sequence comes from Taxus wallichiana var. yunnanensis, assembly GCA_018340775.1. NCBI lineage: Eukaryota > Viridiplantae > Streptophyta > Pinopsida > Cupressales > Taxaceae > Taxus > Taxus wallichiana. The sequence goes on from CM031236.1 coordinate 578,962,813, forward strand.
AACCTTAAAATCATGCTTTATGGATCAACGATAAAAAATCAACAAGTAAGAGAACAACGTTCCCAAACAGTTCATCAAAATTGAGACAAAAGTCATCTAGTTGGAGTAGCAATTGAACTTAGTCAAAAGTTCAAAAATTTTAAATTGTCAAAATTTCCTCCGAGCCCGAAATTCTGTAGAGAGTACACGTGCCATAACAATGCCTTGGTGTAACAATGGAGAGCGGGAGTATTTTTAGTTTTAAAACTTTAAAAGTGCAAAAGTTAAAAGTTTGAAAATTTCCCATGGCTTTGAGCCTCCATGATGAGAAAGTCAAAGCTGCGGGGAAAATTCAAAAATTGATTCCACATAGTATCAGTGGAGCGGCCGGTTTTCTCAAAGTTTTGTGACTTTATGCAAATGTGGTTAAAATGCCAAAGTTGCCCACAGGCCCAAAAACCCGCCAAGGGGCAAAAAAGCTACAAAAGGTCCACAGTCTCTGAAAGGACTTAAATTTTTGAAAAAGTTGCCCGCATGCCCATAAAATAAAAGGGGCCGACCAATTATGCCATCAATAATCACCAAAAAGGTGAAATTTCAAACTATACACTCTCAAATGCAAAAGTGACAAGTATTACATGGTCATGTTTAATTAAAAGGTGGTAGAGACTATGATATACCATGTGTGGCCGAATGTAATATAGTGACACTTTTCCAAAGTGCCCTTGTATTATTTTAAAACCATAGTATTATGCTAAGTCCACAAGAATGGCCAAAACTCAGTTGAAGACAAGTGTACGAATCAGAAGTGGTCCCCACAGTGGCTGGATTATTTTGCAAATTTTGCAAGTGTTGTAATTATTTTTGCTCACAAATAGGGAGTTGTATTTTTGCATGCCTTCACAATAGGACATAATAGAGATGAAGATAGAGTTGCATGTTCATGGAGAGAGACTTGCCTAGCAAGCAATCTTATTTTTAGCAAATTATTCACCCTTCTCTTCTTAAAAATAGAAACAGTCAACTTCAGTTTGATTGTATTGTAATTAAGGCTAATAATGCCTATTTGTAATTGCATGCTCTATTTTTTCCTTTATCTATTATTAAATAAAGGATAAAAATAGAATGCATGGGTGAGTACAAACCTTAGGCTATTTTTAGGAAGAGGGTGAATTTTATTTTTGCTATATATTATGTGCCTTTGTAAAGCACAAAAGAACTTCTAGAGGACTTTTTGGATATAAGAGTACTGAAGCAATTTTTGCTAGTTTTTCCTTCGAGTGTGAAGAATTTCTGCCTTACCAATTATTTGCAGTCTTGTGTATGTTTCTATTAGTTCTTGTGAATGCAAATTCATTTATCAATCATCTTACCTTGCTTTGTAAATTCGGTATTTTTGCATAATTTTAATGTGCATGTTAACTTATCAGTGTTGTTGTGATATTTTTCCTCAGTACAACAAAGTGTTTGCCCTTAAATTCTGTAGAAAATTGTTGGTTCGTGCACCCAAAATCCTTCACATATCAATTGTGCATATACTCAGTCAAAGCCCTCATACAAATTTGGTGTATCACCTTAGTTATAATTATTTTACAATCATCTTTTACCCTTAAACCCCAAAATCAATTTAGGATACATCAACAAGGAACCGACCTTAATACCGAGACTCACCTCAAAATAGGTATACCCATAGACATGAGGTATTTCCATTGTATCTACGAAAGAGAGAGATCAAATTTTGCAATCTTAGAAAACTTGTAGCCATCTCTCTACATGGTGCACTTTCGAGAGATAACGATAAGTAAATTTCTTATCAAATGCATCTGAATACTTTATCGGACATGATAAATCTAGTGTTGAAATCATGCACTTTGATTCATTAGGATTCTTTTTATATTTTCAAACTCGATAAAAGAAACCTAGGTCTGCATTTTATCACCATACTACATTCTAAAAAACATTCTTCATCTCTGTCCAGAGTCATGGAATTATCTCGCGAGAGATTTATACTAGTCCTTTGCATCTTCTTCTAGAGTATGGATAAATTATTTAATGTATACATCCTCAAACTCTATTTCAAAGTCCTCCATCCTATTGACAAAGAGTTTCAAGTGTTGATCACCGCTTATTGCATTTTTCCTTAAAACTTAGCCAATTTGTTTCTTACATCTTGTGGCATAGAATTTGGATAGCCGACCATACCTCTAAAACTGATGGGATCAAAAGTATTAACGAAAAATGAAGGTGCAGGTGGAGGCTAAGCCATATTATTCGAGGAGGTGATCTTACAGGAGAAACAAAATGATAAGGAGTGAGGTGTCCGTGTGGTAATCTTGGGATGCAATTTTCATAATGACTACCCTCTAAAGGCTCTGTCTCTTGGAATACTCTATTAGATTTTGAAAATACAGGGGCAAATTGAGAAGCAAATGTTTCAAATACAAATGAAGGACCCTCTCCAGATGGAGAATTCAATTCAACAAAGAGACTACCTGATTCAGAAGCACTTGAGGAAGTATTGTAATATTCAATCACAGGCTGATCAGTTTCACCAATGGAGATCTCTTTTCTTGATGCTTGATCTCCAACAGCCTTCCAAATTCTTCTTCCTTCTAAATTAGACTTTCCTAGCTCTTGAAACAACCTTCTACTAGGGTCCTTGGCAAAGAAATATCTTCTTCCTTCCAGATTTGCAGATATTAATGACAAATCTCACTTGATATATGTTAAGACATTGGTATTTATAAAGAATTTAAACAACACACGAGTCACCACTAAAAATTTTCACCTTAGTTTATGCAATGCACTATGAAAGACCTATCAAATGTCTTTCAATACTAGATTCATGCGAAGCTTACAAGATCTTCTGCTCTTTTACCCAAATTTATCAATGATGATACAAATCTTAGTGTAATAACTATATAAGTTGGAAATATTACACTCACAACTTTGAACAATTCTTACAGATCTGAACAAATAATGATGTTTTAGCAATGTATTTGCACTTTAAAATCTGTAAAAAGCATTACCAGGGTCTGTATGCATACACCTTTGTTTCAAATACATCAAAGAGTCCCCGGCAACGGTGCCATGAGTGTTGGTATCCAAATTTGTTATACCTTTCAAGTTGAGCAACAAAACAGATTGGACATGGAGCTTACAGACAGATAGATCGTAGTGTGTGTCATTTTGTAGCTAGGGATGAGATCTAACTGGCCCTTTGTTACTCAGATTTGTGGAGAGATGGATAACACCTTTAAGATGATTTTACATGTCCTCACTACTCTAGGTTGTGCCTCTTCAACTAGGGTGAGAGGCCGTGCCATGATTCTATGAAGAAAACCTTTGGAAAATATGGTCAATACTCCATGATTTAACTCTTAAGAGTTGTCACTTCTAAATGATGGAGATACTTTCAACACAAGGCTAAGGTTACTAAAGACATTAAGAAATCCTGATTGTTCTGTATATTTTAGTAAGTAGATTTTGTTCCTTTATTGATACATAGGGAAAACATGGGTAGTTTAGGGTGGATTCGTGGTTTTAAATAATTTTGGTGGGAGATGAAGCAAGATAAAGTTGATTATACCAGATCTTCAAAGGGACTTCACAACAATGAACAACTCAACAACAAAAGCTTCATAACAGTTAAGACGTTCCTTCAACCAGAAGGTGTGCTTCAATGGAGGCCCAGATCAACACATTTTCACATAATCTTTGAGACTCTAACACGAAGGATCAAATTGAAAGACTCAATTAAACACCAAATTCTCTTATCAATCACGCCTAAGGTACACCCAAGACTTACAGACAATCTTTATCAACAAATGACAATGAATTGATTTTAAATTTGTTTATCTCATCCAAGATGAAGGATCTTCTTGAAATGAAATTGCAAATACCCTTAAAATGTCATAATGATTAGATCCTATGTGATTTCACAAAAAATTCAATGTAAGATTGCAATAGGAATGAAAGGAACTATTTACGAGACATTACGAAACAAAGAAGACATAAATTTCTATATATTGGACATGAATTAATTTCAAAATTACTTAGATTCATCAAAGAACGAAAAGCTTCCAAATAAATTCCGATGCTCGTCATTGGCTATACATATCTGACCAACTTGACACGATATAAAATCTAACACGAGAAAAAACAATAGGTTATGTCGGCTTTGGTCTCTCACGAAGACGACTCTCTCGATTTTTATCTTAAGAATTCAACCTCCGACCATTTGCAAGAGTATTCTCATTGCATTTATACATTATAATCACTCAATTTTCCCCCAAAAAAAAGAATATTCGAGGGACTTTGCTTGTTAACAAGTTACTTGAGAAGCGATGTTTAACAAATTGATTTGAAAGTCATCGGTGGACCAATTGTGAACTAATCACGTTTCTTGAGCCCTCGACTAATGATTAGGATGTCATGCCACAACTTTTTGGCAATCCTTATAATCATTCGATTTTGTCATGTGAGAAATCCCCTTTTTAATCATTTTAGAGGCTCTCCACAACTGGATATGATAGGTAATATTTTCACTCTCGAGGAAACACCATTTTCATCTTTTACGCTTGCACTTTCATCATTTTATCCCTTTTTCCTCTCTTTCCTCTCCACTCGCCTCGAATCCATCTCCTCTAGTAATTCCTATTTTTGCAAGTGCGTAAGCAACTCCAACTTCAAAATATCAACCCTAAAAATCCTTGGACTCACAAATTAAGTTCCGAATCCATCAAATGGTACTTTACTGAGACGAGAGACGACAAGGAATTTCATTAAAGAATGATGAAAAACAGTGCGTATTCGCATCTCCAAGAGTCTTGGAGAAAAATGGTGGAAAAATAGGTGAAATGCACAAAAATCGTTGATTATGCCCCTTTTCCACTTTATATAATAGTCGTCCATGTGTTTCTTTCGCACAAATGCAAAGGAGAAGCATAGAAGCAAGTCCCAAAAAAACGTGAGCCTTCCACTTACCCTAGGCCCAAGAAAAACACCTTTTGACCTTTGAAAAGTATCAGTGTAAAAGGAGCCAGCGGAAGCCTCCATATGTCTCAATGGCGCATTTTGAGATGCTCTCCAAAAACAGAGACCCCAAACAAGCACGGGCTCAACATGTGTCTCGATCACGGTAGAGTATGTTAAAAAATTTGAAGGTTCAGCGGAAGCCTCCAAGTGTCCTATTAGCGCTTCTTCAAAATAAAACTTAGGGGCCAATCTCGAAACATGCGCAAGTCCCTCCACGTGTCCCATGCCTTTAGAAAGTTACTTGAAAGTCCAAGTATGGGAAGATCCGTCGGAAGCCTCCACGTGTCTTCATGGCGCAACTTTGAGATGGTGCCCAAGAGCAGAGACCCTGAAAAGCGTGGGCTCACCACGTGTCCCAAGCCTTAAAAAAATTCTTTGAAAAGTTTAAGTACAAAGTGGAGCCGGCGGAAGCCTCCACATGTCTCTCTGTTGCAAAATTGTTAAGGTGGGACCTTGAGGCAGATCCTCAAATGAGCGCCAACCCTCCACGTGTCCATGGCCCTTCAAAACTGTGCAAATTTGCATGAAAAATTTGTCTAAGTCTGGGCAAAGCAGTGGAAACCTCCACATGTCCTCCCCGTGCAACTCCAAGGCCAAACCAATAGGTGAATTTTCAAATGAGCGTCGTTCCTCCACGTGGAAAATTTTTGGGTTGAAGCAAGCCTTAGAGTTTTTAGAGTTCCCCTGCCAAGCCGTATCCAACCAAAAAGGCCACGTTCCCACCGATGCGAGATGTAAATTCGATCCGGAAAATACACCCGTCAAACCGTAACATGTAGGAAAATTGCCATTCGAGCCCTGAAATGAATTTTTCTTCAAGGACAAGAGAATTTGAAATGTTATAAGGCCCAAATACGATCCACCGAGCCACATCCAATCACGTTTTCACAAATATTTGGGACAAAAATGATAGGGACAACAAAACGTGACTATGGAAAATGGAAGAAAAGGAAAAACCCGAGTTTTATGCCCAAGTTATAGACTCTTTCATATGGACAGAGGAACGAAAAAAAAATTATGGACTTTTGAGTGATTCTCGACCAAGGAAGGGACTGATCATGGCAACCAAATGGAGGACGAGTCTTTACGCACCAACACGGGAGATAGGAAACACACGGCGGGGCCCACCAATTACAGAATTTCAAGGACAAACGGGGCGAGACTAATTTGAGCACCAATAGAATGGCCTAGATTGGATTCATTCAATGGCCCAAATTGTCTCCTATAATTGTTAGGTGGGGTTGGTGAGATGATCATTTGATCACATGGGTCTTGTTTTGAATGGGGCCACTTGTGTGGGTTGAAAGTAATTTAAAATTTAGCCTTTCCTTTTGAATTATTTCTTTTTTACTTCAAAATTAATTAGGCCATGACCTAGGGAAATTAATTAAACCCTCTTCCTTAATAGTTTATACCCCTTTTATTGGAAAATTAAATTAATAGCCTTGTGTAAATGAAAGGGTTATTTTAGACTTGGACTTTAATTATTAAATTATTGCATGACTTTAGAAACCTCTTGTATTAAATTAATTTAGGATTAATTGAATGAAATATTTTAAACCTAATCATAGATTAAATCCATTCTTTTATTTAATAATATTATTTAAGTAATTTTGTGACGACCGTTTGAAACCAAAGGTTAATCTTACCATCGCTTTCATTTCCTTTAACAAAATAAAATTATTCCATAATTTTTCTATTATAACATTTATTTGATTTTCAGTTTTGTGTACAAAATATATAGGCGTTACACCTTTGCATCAATGATAGTCCAAACCTAGTAACTAACTTCCATTACTTTCTACGTATCAAACTCTATGTATTAATATAGATATATACAAACTTTTTTTTGTTGAGAAACTGCAGGTGTAGAGCGGTAACTCCCTTTACGTGGTCTCAATTACATGTTTTAATGCTTCCACAAAAAGATGACCGCCATGTGGCTTTTCTATATAATTGACGTATTAAAATTTTACATCAATGGAATACGAAACACACTTGGTCCGTATAGACAATATTCTATAAGTGACTCTCAAAGTCTACACATGTATTAGATTTTTGCATCAATTAAATAGTAGCTTGGTCTACGTTGAGAATTTTCCATAATTAACTTTATACAATCAATATTTCAAAATACTCATCAATCAAAATGTGAAAGAGGCATCCATTACTTTTATAACGAGGATATTCAACAATGGTCAATGGCCGTACATCCATGTAACGCACAAAGTGTAAAAGATGAAGAAAGGCTATTGACCATTGTTGAATATTGTGCATTCTCATTCATGTTTGAATGGTTGTAACTGTAATTGTGTAAAAGATGAACCATTGTGCATTCTCATTCATGTTTGAATGGTTGTAACCTGTCAATCGTCTACTCGGTTCATAGTTCATCGGGATTCGGGAGAATTTTGAAGTGATAATCCTTGCCTAATAAAGACGTTAGTCTCTTAAATGATTTTCACTTTCGGAATTGTCATCAATTAAATGTGAAAAAGACATCCATCTGCCCACCGAAGTGTAAAAGCATATAGACGATTACTGTCCATTCATTTTTGAAAGGTTGAAACTTGTCCATTGTCTCCATTCATATTCGGTTCATACTTCGTCCGGATAATCTTTAATGTGATAATCCTACCTTAATAAAGAGGTTAGTCTTCTTAAATCACTTTAAATGTAATCATATTGGGATGCTTTTCAAGAAATAGGAAATGATATTATATCAATTGTTTATTAAGTTTTCATTTTGATTAAATCATTCGGAAATATGAGTTAACTCATTGTAGGATCCTTTTTATAGTAATATTTTATCTTTATTTATAATTGAAATTATAATTATTTGGCTGTCCAAACTCTTTCTTTCAAAGGTTATATAATTCAATGGATTGAACACCTTTCAAACGGTCCACTTTTCATCAAGGTTACATAGTTAATATCGGAATTTATTAATATCAAGATTATAATTCTATTTTGCTTATTTGAATTTAATTATACATTATTTGTTAATAAGTTTTTCTTTTTTAATAGATATGGAATGCCATATTTTGAGAGAGTTTTTGAGAGACACCAATAGTTGAGTATCTTGAATACACAACACTCAATTGTTGTCATAGTACAGCTTGATAGTTTTCTTAAACATACCCGATGATATGTCATTTTTGACATGACAACACCCAATCACATCATAACATGTAAGATTTGTCATTATTAAATATTCAATGTTAAACCATTATCACCCATGATCAAGTATGGGTCCCAATCAAAATGTAGTGTAACTCAAATTTACTATTTTAAATCAATTCAAAATATGTTTTTCCCTCCAATTCAACACTAAATTTTCTTTTTTAAAATCTTGAACTAAGTGTTGGTGAAAAAATCAGGATCCCATATTGTATAGAATTGATTTTGTGGGCCCCTAACTTAGGGTGCACCACTATTGGTGTCTCTCTCTATTATAAATGTTAAGTGGAAATATCAATTTCTTCAAATAAAATATGTAATGAGTGTCAATTTGAAAGCTCGTTGTTATAAGGTATGGTATTAATCTAATTAATACGTACAAATATATTACACAATTATATAATAATAAGACAACAAATATACAAACATTTATTATAATAACAAGAATTTAACTCTCAAATATATTTAATGTCCAATCAATATTATTAATGATTTATTGAAATTGTTTACATATTTAGATTTATTTGCTTTGCACTATAAGTACTATCAACTATGTAGTGTGAATACACCATTTAGATTTTGTATGTTTATTAATGAATATATAATCTTAGTGTTAAGTGTGTTTGATCTCACAATAATGATAAGTTGGTTGGTATGTTAATTTCATCTCAAATTCTATTTAGAATTTGTGTCAAATACCTTTGTTGATTATTTATTTTTATGTTACCAGCATGTGACCATAAAAATTAGGTGATTTATTTTATCTTTATGATCTAGAGAAGGTCTCGGGGTCATAAAAATTGATCCAGTGATAATTTAATCCTTTAAATATTATTAATGATAGTTTTAAATGGTGAATTATTGAATGAGTGAAAAATAATTTTAGATGTATAAATGTATTAACAAAATATTTCGAAAGGAAGTTAATTCTTATTAAATTTAAATTAATAATATATTTTTAAATATAGAGAATGTGAGACTTTAATTTAAGGTTAGAAAAGTGTATAACATTAAAGAAATAATTTGAATTAATTTGGAAATACTTAAATACTAGAAAAGAATAGAGAACTAGGGTAGAACACGAATATGCTTCTTGAACAATTAATCTCGATGCATTAATACTTAATGTAATGTATAAAGAATATACGTGCAAATAGCTCTATGAACAACTCAAAAAAATGTGCCATGAAACATTGTTGATCAATTTCCTCTAGATAGCATTAGTTTGGTTGGGTCTAAAAGTTGAAGTTTGAAATCACTTTTGTGAACATGTTCTTCATGTCATGCCTTAGTTTGGGAAATCCTATCTTAGTTTTTCTATATTTTTTTGCAAATCACTTCAAACTTAATGTCTTTCATAGAGACCTAATATGCACTCAACCCCGACAACACCCATAAAAAAAAGGGTGTTTATGATTTTTTGTTCTCTTCATTATCGCAAATTTTGCTTTGTGATTTGACAAAATCGCAAGTAAAAAATGATGAAATTCAACATTCAATCCAAAGATATGTAATTTTCTCAACCTTTCACAACTTTAAGTATGTCTGAATTTAAATTTAAATTTTAATATAAGGTTTTTAGAAATAGAAGAAATACTACTTGACATAAGCTAAAAAATTGGTACAAATTGTTTAAAATAACAAAATAATACAAATTCAAATTAACTGTTGATCAAATGTAAATTCAAAAGGATACAACATTGATTAGCCATAATATTCCATTTTTCTACAATTATATCACAGTTTTGTATCAAGATATCAAAGGGGTGGATATTTGAGCTATCTCTAATAGTAAAAAGAGATGATGTAATATTTTTATAATTAAAACTTGACAATGGAAAACATTTACAGTGAGTCAAATAAACTCAACTTTCCTTCGACACTTTATAATAACTAAAAAAAAGACATCTTCTATTGATAGTTTTTATAAATTTGTTGTGTAAACATCGATCCATTTTTGAATTATCCCAATCTCTTTGATTCGTTGTTCCTTCAGCCATTCTGGATCATTTTGAGTTGGTGGGCGAGTCATGTCTTGGCAATGTGTTCCTGCATATTTTTTTGTTTTTATAAAAATATTGAAGTTATACTAATTTATGTTGAAAAACTAAAAAAATTTGTAAAATTAACTTACCTAATTCCGTGGAGATGGCCACAAGACTTCCTGAAATATTCTCCAAAACACTGTCATTCCATTCATAACATTTTCAATTTAATAAATTGAAAATAAAGATACACCCATAATGAAGAATCACTTACCCTCCACAACTATATGGATCTCTTAATCCATTTGAGAAAATAATGTTACTTCCAAAATCTCTCAACACTGCTTTTATGTTCTGCAAGTTCAGTGCGTGACTCAAAGATAATTAAAACAATTAGAACCTTTCTATCAAATAGTTTTTGTCTAAAATATAAAGTTTAGTACCAAATGACGTAGTTGTAGATTAACCTAGCAATAACAACTAACCTCTATATCGACCATTCAATAGTGATTTAATTAATCCTATTTTGTATTAGCTAAGCATCTGTGATATTTTAATAATTTTATAATTTAGTAAATCAGCCTACATGTCCTCCAAATTCAGTAGTGGCCCAGTGTGGGCGTGGTAGCACTCCATAGTTGAGATAGCAATTCCTTGCGTATGCCTTGATGTCAAATGGTGAAGGCGGAAACATTGTCTTCCCAGCGGGATAGCCTATTGGAATCACCATTTCAGTGCAAGTCTGAAAATAAAGAAATGTTGTTAGAGGGGCTCAGTAACTTCTTAATTTTGAATTAACAGGAATATTCTAGACAGAGACCTGCCAAGCCCATCCTGAATTGGATTAATAAAATTCATGGAGATCAAGACATGGGCGTCCACCATTTATGTATTCTGCTGCAGCAACTATTCTACCCACAGTGTTTTCCTCTTCAGGTAAGCTATTGATGGCGTTGCATATCTGCATCAAGCACAGGTTAATTAACAGAATTATTCAAATATGGGATACGGTGAGAAGGTATCTATACTGAATTTACCCCTTCCACTTTTGTAAAATTGTACTGTGCTGCACGTATGTACTGTAAGGCGATCCAACTGTATAAGGCGTCCTTACTACTGAGATTTCTATGGCAGAAATAAACAGGAAATATATCAGCGAACTGCATTATCTTTCCTTTATCACCTAATTTGATAAAATATTAAGATCCGAGTACTGTTAATTATGTCTTACTGGCAAGTATTAAACAATATGCTCAGTTTTATCAAGCCTTGAGGGCTAGAGGCAATTTTATCCATCATATCCCACGATTCGTTGATTCTCTTGTAGCAGTTCTCACTTGCATTCTGAGTCATACATTTGTAAACAGTCATTAAAAAGATGGGTATCAAGAATCACATATGTACTATTATCTTTAAGGTTGTAAACATCGCAAATCTGTCATCTATTGAAATCACAAACGACGATCAACAGGCTGTTTGAATTGCAAACATAAATCTTAAATATACATACTCTGAAGTTTTCTGTGACAACTCTACCATAACAATAAGTAGGGGTGATGTCATCAAAATAAAGGATCGGTGCCGAAGCTGCAAGTGCGCCAAATGCTACGTGCGGATACTTGAGTCGAAACCACGCTGCTAGCACTGCACAACCAAATCGCACAATTGAAACCACATCCACAAAAATTGAAAGTAATAATTTCTGTTCATGTGGTAGAAATATTTCGTACTTCCACCGTAGGATTCACCAAATACAATGACTGGACAATTCTGTGCGTCCAAATCTTTCTTCAAAGCAATAATCACAGTGGCATAATCGGCCAAGGCCTGGGTGGAAGTGAAATAGCGCAGAGTAGTAGCGTTTGCATACGCCTCTTCTTTTCCCCGAATGGCATTGAAGTCCCATAATACCGGTGCTAAATACATGAGACAAAAATCATGCAATTTAATACCTGAACAGAACAATATCATACTTCTTGAAACATTATTAATATTATATAACTATTAATTGAAAAAATACCTCGATGAATACGAGAAGAGCTTTGAATTTGGGAGCCTGATCAGTCATGATGCCAACGCCCAATGCACCTTCAATGTCACTTTCTGCGCCGAGATAGACAAATATAGGAGAGTTGTTTTGAGCGCCGCCCCAGTTAGATTTGTCCATCACATATCGTTGTGGAAAGGTTTGATAGCTCTGTGGTGTGTATGAAAAATGATCCAGAACTTGGGTATAGTTGTATGTCTTGTTGGAGTCCATATTACTTATTGCAGATCTATCTGTCTTCCTCATGAAAGTATGATGGCCTTGTTTCTGCATCAGGAATGGTGGCATGGCCATAATTGGCAAAAGGCAACACATCACCAGCAAAAGCGTAGAGAGGACTCCAAAGCTGAATGAACGAATTTCCATTTTGTAATACAGCCTCAGATTATTCCAATAACATTATTCAAAGCCAAGTCTCAGATCTCAGATCTCAGATCTCAGATCTCAGTGCATGAAAACAATTTAAACACGCCAACAGATTACTACATTAATTGTACAAATTGATTGGCGTCAAACTTTATTGGAAAAACTCCAGTCAAACATTGTTGGAAAAACTTTTAACATATAGTGAACAAGATCAAGCAGACGGTCCAGACCCATTGGAAAAAGACAGGAAAATAGTATTTTACTTCGAAAAATAGTTTTTTAATTCAAAAGTAAAAAGACCGACTCACCGACAGAGTTTTTACCCGTAGGCTGTAGCCGTAGCTTTTTTACTTTTTGTGGAATCGGCATCATGATTAACGCTTATGTCATCTGCATTGTGTTAACTGACGCCATGTGTGACGTACAAATTCAATGAACAAAACTCTGATTGAAATCATGGGTTAAATCAACTGTGCGGACTTGCTTCAATTAGTGCTGGAATATATTGCGCAGTAATGCCCAATTTGTGATATATGCTACAATTTACCAAAGACCTCGCCCATAGGGTTCAAAATTGAGCCTGTCGCGACTTCCAACGCTTCCCTAAAGATCAAGTTGGTGATGTCGGTTCAACAAATAATTGAGTACAAATACTTGAAGATCGAAGATTTAATATTACCATTTATGGTTTGGGCTTTTGGTTGGGATTCATTCATATGTTTTATCGTGGCCTTGTAATGTTTTCCCACTATTTTGTTCCAGAGCCACCTTGAAAGGTATAGAACAAAGCAAGGATTTACTTGCACATGTACACACTTGGGAGCCTTCAACACATGAATTGGAACTAAAAAGGTGTGCATAGTAGCCACAATTTCGAATATGCTCGAGATGGATATTTGTGGTTGGCGCAAAGCTTGGAAAAAAGTATTGAACTGATTTACAAGGGTTACTTCAATTCATGAATCTTAATGTAGGGTGTTAAGCATGTATGTGGGAGCCATGTTGGTACCAAATGGTACAATGGTCTTGCAATTTTCATGATCTAGATTGCCCTAATCAATTTGATCTCGGTGTGTAGACAAGACAAGCACTTGAGATGATTGGATTTGCTTCGTTTGTATCATAGATAAGGAGGTCCTAGAAGGTAGTTGGGGCTTTCTTTCAAGAAAAAGAGGTCAAGTCGCTTAAAGAGCTCACCCATTATGATACTTGCAAAGAAGAACTAAGCTAAGTGTTAAGCTACTCCCTAATCCAAAGGTTTAATGGACCTATTTGAGATACCATGATGCATGGAGGAGCTCGTTGCGAAAGGGGAAAACAAGAAGAGATAAGCTTCTTCATCCATTGAAAGCACCCCTCCATGTTATCATTGGTATCTTCTCTCTAACCATTGCTTAGTAGCAAAGATGTGGAAGCCTACAAGGTTTTTATATTTATAGTTGTACTCAAGATAATGTGGCTCAACTACATCCCTTAGGAGTTTAGCACTACAACAAACAATCCTTTCATCCGAGATACACAAGTTTGTTGATATATCATACATACATGTACAAACACATAAGTAAATCTGAATGAATTGATTTCCTAATGCTTTCATTCAATTGGTATGTATAGATTACGAGACAAACCTCTAGAGAAGGCTGGTTCCTGACCTATTCTAATGCTAACCTACTCCTAAACTACCAATTCCAAGGGACCAAGAGAGAGAAATACATAAAATGTAAATCCTAAACTAAGGGAGGTGATAACACCAAAACAAGACTAGAGAGATTCCTAGTGAGTGAAAGTGGAGGAAAAATGGGGAAGAAGAGGGAAGAAAAAGTGCCATAGTCCCAAAACACATTCAAACCTCCAATTCATGGAGCACAACAAATTTAAACCCTGTAAAGGAACACAATATGCACAATATACCTACAAAATAATAAAGGCAAGAAAATGCAATATAAATCAAGCTAGGGAAAGAAGAGCCACAAAACACTAATTTTATTGCTTAAAATGATGCACAATCCATTACAATATAGGCAAAAGGAAAGAATCCTTCACAAAATGCATAAATTTGAGGCCTGTAGCTCACAAAAGTGTTGGAACAATTTTGGCAGAGTTCCTTTACAATTTTGAAATCTCTCCCCCTTCAAATGAGGGGAATTTACATATATATAGAGAAAAGAGCTACCAACCAACATCCTTCATTAATTTCTGTACGTAGGTATGGGAAGCCATGATGGTTCACTTTTCAATGGTACTTTTCTTGCATGGTGAACATGGTGTCATACCTCATTAATCCGGTTGTTGAGCTACCTTGTATGGTGTCATTAATGTCTGGCCATATATCTAAAATCTTTGTTGTCACGATGGAAACCACTAGCTGACCAAAAGAAGGAAGAGTCACCTGAATGAGGGAAATGAATTGTTCACATGACAAGAAGAAATGTTGTCATGACAACAAGAGGAGGTTGATGTTGATGGAGGATGGACGTGATGAAGAGGTTGATGAATGACGATGAAAGAAGAGAGTGACATGTGATGAGAAGGTATGAATGTGACAAAGACGAAGATGAATGTTGAGGAAGAAATGGATGCATGTGAAAGGAGATGTTGAAGACATGAAAGAAAATGTTGATGTGTGATGATGGAGAAGGATGTGTTGATGTTACAAGAGGAGAAGGTGTGTGATGAAGGAGGATGATGCATGAGAAGGATGATGTTGACATGTGAATAAGAGGAAGTGGTGACGATGAAGAGGAAGTGTTGATGCATGATGAAAGAAGGCATGCATGTGATGAGATAAGAAGATGGGAGGTTGTCACATGACAAGAAGAAGGGTTTGATGTGATGAGAAGGTATGTGTTGACGTGTGAATCAAAAGGGTGGTTGACATGATGAAGAAAGGGGTGGTTGACGTGCATCAAAATGGTGAAAATCCATACATTTTTCCCTTGACCATTAATGAAAATCCTACTCCAAACCTTCATCATGGCTCTCATGAAAGCTTCCACAGAGATACCTTATAAACTACTCCCATTAACTATCAATGCCCAAACCTGTAGGTTGATCCATTTTGTAAAGGGGGTGCAAAAATGGATAACAATTTGGACTTACGGGGTGATCTTCCTGCTAGATCTGAAAGACCAGTGATTTTACATCCATTGGGCATGGAGTCATTCTGATTGCTGAAACTTGGTCTATGTCTAAAACCTCTTGTTTCTCTAGAACACTGTTGAGACATTACTTCATCATCGATCTTTCCTTAAAACTCGAAAGTGTAACAAAAACAAAAAGCACAACCATGTACAAATAAAAAAATCATACATATCCCAAATGGAACATGCAGAGAGTGCACAAGAACTTATCTAAAAGAAAACCTAGCTACAACAAAAACAATGTGTTGCAAGCACTTGGAGGAATTACAAACTCTAAACTAATATGTACAAGAAATATACTCCCATCAGTAATAATGCTTGAGATAGATGCCATTGACTGGGATCTGTAATTCTTCTCCATCCAACTTTTCAATTAGAAAGCATTGTTTTCTTTACACCTTGAAATCAAGTAAGGGCCACTCCATATTGCATCAAACTTGGAGTGCCTTCTAGTTTGGCTCTATCTGCATCCCATTTCAAACCAAGTCTCCTTCTTGAAAAAAGTTTGTTTTTGGCCTTTCTGTCAAAAATCATCTTGATTTGAGCTTGGTCCTTCTCCATTGTTTTCATGGCCTAGTTTCTTAGCTCTTCCAGCTCCATGAGATCTGCATACCTACTTCCATAGCTGGAAACTCAAACAACTCCAACTTGCTTGATAAGCTCCAAGGCTGGTAATTCAAGGGATATTGGCATAGCCTTGCTTCCCTTCCATAAACCAACTTGAAAGGGAATAACCAGTTGATTTCTTGGGAGTGATTCTATCATCCCACAAGGCTGATTTCAATTTGGTATGCCAAGTCCTCTGATTCTCATCTAGGGTTCTTCTTATGATTCTCAACAAGTTCTTGTTCATGGACTCTTTTTTTCCCATTACCCTAGGGGTAGTAGTTAGAAGAAGTGCTCAAGTAGATGTCATTTCTAACAACCCAATTAGATATCTTTTCTCCAATGAAAAGCTAAGGCATTATCTGATATTATAGTGGAAGGAACACCAAACCTTGTTGCAATACCTTCATAGAAATCCAGAATGCTAGCTTCATTTTCTTCCTTAAGTGCATTGCTTCTGTCCACTTAGTGAAGTAGTCCATGTGGCTGTAAGAATCCATTTGTGACCTAGGCTGGAACTTGGATTGATCATCCCAATAAAATCTAGCCCCCATTGCATGAAAGGTTGTTTCAACTAAGATAGGATGGAGTGGGAGGGCTGCTAGCTTCTCTTTACCTATGAAGAAGGCACACTTCTTGCATTTCTTGATCCATGAGTAGAAATCATTGAAAATATTAGGCCAGTAATAACCAGCCCTCATGATTCTAATAGTTGTTTCTTTTGGGGAAAAATGACCACCTGCCTCTCCATCATGAAACTCATGCAATACCCTCTCTATCTGATCTGTCTTGATGCACCTTAGGAGGACACCATTCACATCCCTTTTGAACAAAATATTATCTACAAGCACATATGGGATGCAATGAAGTCTGAAATACCTCCTTTTGGACTTACTCAATCCTTGAGGACTTTGACCTGTTTGAAGAAAATGTATAATATCCCGAGTCCAACAAGGAATGGGTATACCACCTATATCTTGTTCTTGATTATCTTGCAACATCATAACAAATTCTTCCTCCTCTCTCTGATTCATCATGCTTTGGTTAGAAGCTAGCTTCTCACACAACCCTTTCCCCTAACTAATTTGGTCACATTTATATCAATATCATACTCCATGACCTTGGTTATCCAACCAACTCTCTTTTCATTAAGGTCCTTGTTCAAAAGAAAATATTTTACACCAACATGTGAAACTAATAGATGAATTCTATTATTTGACACTAGATGTCTGAATTTCTTTAAACTTCTAATCACAACAAGGACATGCTTCTCAATGAATGAATATCTCACCTCATAATCCTAAAGGATTTGGCTGAAGAATGTGATAGGATGCTCCAGTCCTTCTTGATTTGGTTGTACTAGTATGGCAGATATTGCATCCGTGCCTCCAAAAGCATATAAAATGAAGTCCTTCAGAAATATGGATTTATGAGGGTTGGAGCCTATGTAATGGCCTTGCTTTATAGCTTCAAATATTTATTTTCCTTCAACATCCATCTGAAAAACCATGGTCTTCTTCAACATCATGTGAGTGGCTTGACAAGATGGGAAAAGTTAGGAACAAACCTCCTAACAAAATTAATTTTCCCCAAAAATATTTGGAGAGCCTTCTTATGACTTGGCAATGGAAATGCTCGAATAGCTTCTACCCTTTCTAGATCAATTTCCAACCCTTCCTTAGACACATGATGTGGCCTAAGAGCTTTCCTTCATGAGCTAAGAATATGCACTTTTTTTGGATTCAAAGACACTCTGAATCTCCTACATCTTTGGAATACTTGTCTAGGTGAAAGAGGTGACTTGTTGTGCATTCTTGGAGAATACAATAATGTCATCATCTAGATACACAAGAACTATCTTATTGATCAGTCCCTTTGAATGCCATATCCATTTCCTTTTGAAAGTGGCTCCAACATTTGACAATCCAAATGGCATCTTCCTATAAGCATATGTGCCCCACTTCATAGTGAAGGTTGTCTTGAATTGGTCATCTTCTTTCACCATGATTTGATTATAGCCCAGTAGCCATCCAACAATGAGAACCTTTCGAACCAGCTACAACCTGCAATTTTTCTCCATGGAAGGAAGTGGATAGTGGTCCTTGAGAGAGGCCTATTTAAGTCTCAGAAATCCACACATAACCTGATTTCCCCATTTTTTTTCCTAACCGGCACCAGATTTTCTACCCATGAAGAGTGTTTGATTGGAAAGATGATGCTTTCTTCAATGAGTTTGTTCAGTTCTCTTTTCATGAGAGGCTCGATATGAGGATTGACTGGCCTTTTCTTTTTCCTGATGGGTTTAGCTCCCAAATCTAGTTCAATCATGTGTTGTGCCAACTTAGGATTAAATCCTTTCAAATCTTCATAGCTCCAAGAAAACACATCTAGAAATTCTTGGAAAAAGTTGTATAAATTCATATTTTTCTTGTTCAGTGCTTACCTTGCCAATTTGAAGTGTTTTTCTTCTCCAACTAAAATTGGCTCTGAATCCTCACCTTTGACCTTGAATGTTTTCTCTTTCCTCCGAAACTGATCATTAGGATTGAATATTGACTCTAGAGTCACTAAACCCTTTGGTAGCTTATTTTTCCTTAGTTGAACCACTTGATCACCATATTGTTGCTCCAATTTATCTTGATTTTTAACCGAGAACTCAACCTCCTCCTGTAAAAAATTAATGATCTTGTTGATCATTCTCAAATACTCCATAGCTCTGTGTTATTTTCCATACATATTGGCCTCACAATTACATGAATATGTGGTGCACTTTATCTCTTTTAATATTTTCCACCACATCAAATGTTGCTCCAATTTTTGCAAGCCTATCCACAACCTCATTCTTCTTCCTTGGTATGGCTTGAATATTGAACGCTTCAAAATCATCAATTTGATCCCATACCCGATGCTTGTAGGCTTTGAGTAGATCATTCTTAGCAGCATGTTTTCCCCTAACCTTGGTTGACAATTAACTCACTATCCCCAAACACTTGCAAGTTTTGTATACCCCTCTTTCTTTCCCAATTCAATCCATGTATCAAAGCTTCATACTCAGTTGTATTGTTTTGAACAAGTAAACTAAAAATGGAAAGCTGAGTAGTACTTCATACCTTGTGGTGAAAAAATTTCTCCTCCTCCACCTTGCCTACTCCTTGAGCCATCAAAAAATAGTTTCATACTTCATTATCACCCTTATCATCCAGTTTGGTGAGGCTAGGAAGAGGTGTGTTTTCCTCATGCAAAAAATAAACTCCCAACTCAACCTCCTCTATTTCCTTGTATGGATCATATCCATGTATTTTTTTTCCCATTCATCAAGAGTCAAATCCGGGATGCCCCCAACTTTGGTATCTATTTCTTGAGTGTTTGGGAAATCCTCTTGATCAAAGGCTGAGCAAATTTATGTTGATTGGGCTTGGTACATGAGGCTCAATATGGAAATTTGCAATAGGTTCAGACCGATTGTAGCCTTAGCTCCATACCTTGTTCTGAAGAGCATATGTGACCAATCAAGCTGATAAGTAGCCTCCAATTTTGGTGGTGAAGTCTCTTGACAAAGCACAATGCAAAGAGTGGTGGAAAGTCAATCACTGATATATCCTGTTGAACTGTGACATTAGGACATGCATGCAATGTGAGGTTTAAACCTTTTATGATCCCAATAGTCCCCTACTGTCCCATCTAACTATACCACCACTTTTTGGAACTAGGTCATATTTCAGGCCCAACTGATCTATAAATCTATTTTGGCATTACCAAACTACTAGCCCCTGAGTCAATCATGCAATTGTGTACAAGGTTGTTCCCAATAATCAAAGATATATATAATGGAGGAGGCTTCATGTTTTTACCTTTTGCTTGACCTCCATGAACTCCTTCTTTTGGAGCTGCATTAGTGAGCACCTTCTCTTGATTCTTGGACAACTCATTTGATGTTGACCAATTCTCCATGGTTGCTTGTAACAAATCCCATTGGCCCAAATTTTCAATGATTCCCACATAGAAATGCTTACATTGGTCTTCTTCATTTGATCAATAATGTTAAAAGGAGATGGATTCTCCTTTTTTTCCCCTTACTCGACATGAATTTCTCCTGCACATGGGCTACTTTGTAACCGGTACCTGAGTTGGCTTAGAAGGTAGTTTGGGCTGATTTTGAACATTTGGGGCTGCACTTGGATTGCTAATACCCCAAAGTGTGATAAAGGATGAGAAGTACTTGGATTAGATGACTTCCCTTCCTCTATATTCCTTCTTTAGACCTTGTATTGGTTGCCACACTTTGAGAAGGGGACTGATTTATTCCACAAAATCCTCATCTTGCCAATTCACAAGTGTTGTCTCATTTGGAGGTGCTTCTTGATTAGCTACCTATTGCTGAATTTCTTCTTGGTTTGGTTCTTGAGGAACACCCATCCGTAGTCACCATCAATGCTTGATTTAAAGCACCATTGAAGCATGTTTCTTGATTATGTGGTTGGTTGCATGGGAAACACCATTCATATTCTTGTGCTATGTTGTTTTGAGTTGGAACCAAGGCCCTAGATGTTGAAACTGCATTAGGGTTATATGCTTGGAATGGCCTAGCAGCTTTGGGGTTGTCCTTGGTTCTGGTTAGCAGCTTGAATAGGTGGCTTGTTTGGCTGATATGGAGGTTTATTGGTTGGAACTGAGGCTTGATAAGGTCTAGAATTTTGAGCTTGTTTCCTCTTAAGAGTTACCAACTCATTTCCTAAGTTTTGCAATTGTTTCATAACCTCTTGGAGTTCATTTGAAGGACTAGAAGAAGAAGTGGATGCTTCATTTGAACTCTAATTTCTTGGAGTAGGGATGGGGGCTATTGTAGGTGTTTGATTAGGATTAGGATTCCCCATATCTAGGATAGAGAGGCATAGGTGGCCTAGGTGCAAGTTTACCAACTTGAATTAGGAAATTCTCAGCTCTAATAGCTATGGCATAGGCATCTAGTAGGGTTATTCCCCCATAGATTGTATCATAATAGATATATCAAAATTTAGAGCTTTAAGAAAATAGAGAAATGCACCTTCAATTATTGGTCTGACCACAATTGGGATCCTTTCCCATGTTCTTTGGAATCTATGGAATTGAAGTTTGTCATCTTCTCAGTTGGTGCCCTTTTGATTGTAGTCATCTTCTCTAAAAGGGATAAGTTGTCATCCCTCTCCCCAAATAGCCACAGAGAGCTGTGCACAATTGATCCCAATTTGAATCGATCCTTCTCCCAAGCCTCTGAACCACTTTGCAACACTTTTCCTTTGAAAAAGAAGAAGCCAACAACTTGACCACAACATCCATCTCATCTCATGTATGTATGGCATACATTTGCAATGTCTTGAATGTGGTCGATGGGAGTTGTGTGATTTTCTCTAGTGAAGTATGGGATATTTTTTAATGTTGCTATCGAGACCAGATTTTGTGCATTAAGGGCAAGTGGACTGCTTCCCGTGAAATTTGCATATGGGTTTGGGGGTGGCTGATTTGGTGGTTGTAGATGAGCCATCTTGAGTGGCCTGAGAACCCTAGTCGATTGAAGAAAGGGTCTACCTGGTGGAGGTGTTGATAAAGTTCTATTTGGTGGAGATGGAGACCTTTGAGCTCTTCTTCCCCTTCTTTCTCTATCTAGGGATAAGTGTAGATATACAAAATAGCCCCTCTTCTCTAGTTCTTGACCTTGTTTGGATTCTTCTCATGAACTTGATAAACTTGGCTACTTTGAAACCACTAGATTTGAATGATGGAGTCACCAGATGTGTTGTTGCAAAAAGCCTCTAAAGGATATAATTTCACCAAGACACACACCCAATCTTGATAAAAATGAAAATATTGACTTTTGTCCCACCGGGCATGCCAAAATTGTTATGTCAAAAAAGTAGCACCCTAGGATTTGCACATTACAAAACCCTACTTTTGACTAACATGGGATTGTCTCAAGGTGTGGGACCCTTGCGATTGAGACAAACCTCTAGAGAAGGTGGTTCTTACCTATTCTAATGCTAACCTACTCCTAAACTACCAATTCCAAGGGACCAGAGAGAGAAATACATAAAAATGTAAATCCTAAACTAAGGGAGGTGATAACACCAAAACAAGACTAGAGAGATTCCTAGTGAGTGAAAGTGGAGGAAAATGGGGAAGAAGAGGGAAGATAAAATGCCACAGTCCCAAAACACATTCAAACCTCCAATTTCATGGAGCACAACAAATTTAAACCTTATAAAGGAACACAATATGCACAATATACCTACAAAATATAATAGAAGGCAAGAAATGCAATATAAATCAAGCTAGGGAAAGAAGAGCCACAAAACACTAATTTTATTGCTTAAAATGATGCACAATCCATTACAATATAGGCACAAGGAAAGAATCCTTCACAAAATGCATAAATTTGAGGCCTGCAA
The DNA here is from genome assembly GCA_018340775.1 of Taxus wallichiana var. yunnanensis. Classification (NCBI taxonomy): domain Eukaryota; kingdom Viridiplantae; phylum Streptophyta; class Pinopsida; order Cupressales; family Taxaceae; genus Taxus; species Taxus wallichiana. The sequence continues at coordinate 578,985,575 of CM031236.1, forward strand.
CTCACAAAAGTGTTGAACAATTTTGGCAGAGTTCCTTTACAATTTTGAAAATCTCTCCTCTTCAAATGAGGGGAATTTACATATATATAGAGAAAGGAGCTACCAACCAACATCCTTCATTAAATTCATGTACATAGGTATGGGAAACCATGATGGTTCACTTTTCAATGGTAAATCACTAGCTGATAAGGGAAATAATTTTTGTAGTGATGGGAGGTTGACACGCGTCAAAAATATATCACATGAAACAAATTTTCAGAATAATGAAGTTGACATGCATCAACAAAAGGAGGTTGATGCGCGACAAGAGAAGATGCATGATGCATGCCCGATGAGGATGATGAGGATGTGATGCGATACGAGGAGGTGTTGAGAATGCGTCAAGGAGGTGTAGTTGACGCACGACAGAAGGGACATTTGACGTGTGAAAATAAGTTAAGTTGTCATGCCACAGAAGAAATGGTTTATGCATGACAAGAAGGTATATTGTTGCACACCATGAAGAAATAGTTAACACATGACAATAGGAGGTATGTTGTGGAATGACAGGAAGAAATGGTTGGTGCACGGCAAGAAGGTATGCTTTCGTGCGATAGGAAGAAATGGTTGACGCATGTCAAAGAGGCGATAATCCATACATTTTTCCAACTTAACCATTAATGCAAATCCTACTCCAAACCTTTGTTGTGGTGAGCAAGCTCTCCGTGAGATACCTTGTAAACCACTGACATTAACTATCAATGCCCAGACCTGTAGGTTGATCTATTTTACACGAGGGGTGTGAAAATGGATAACAATACCCATTTACATAATTTCATTGACCCCTAATTTATCTCTAAATTTTATGAAATTTCTTTCACTTAATGATTTGGTGAAACTATAGATGTCATTTGAACCTCAAATTGCAGGTAGAAAAGTTGAATCACATCATTTTGAATTAATTCTTTTATGTAGTGATGATGAATCTCCACGTGTTTAGTTTTTGCATGATAAACAAGATTCTTTTCCATTTGAATTGTAATATTTTTGTAGAGATATAATATAGAAGATTGATTTTGAGGAAAATGTAAATCATCAAGTATTCTCCAAGAAAAATTACTATTTCCCATGCAAATACACATTCTCAAAGCATATTTCACCTTTATTGATAATAAAGAAATATTCTTTGGTTACTTTTGTTAGACCATGAGATAACACCAAATACAATGGTGAACACAAAACTTGTAGTAGATTTGTGATCATCTATATATCCAACCCAATTAGAATATGTAAAACCTATCAAAGATATATAATCACTGCAAAACACTCAATTCAAAAAATTTGAGTTCTTTTCGCATATCTAAAAATTATTGTAGCTACTTTACAATGAGGAATTCTGGAGATAACATAAACCTTGAAAATAGACAAACAACATAAGCAATGTTAGGCCTTTTTATTGTCGATAAATAAGAATCCCCACTAAATATTTATATAGTGTGTCATCTACAAATTCTGAGTCATTTCTTGTTTATAATTTCATCATCACTCCAACAATAGTATAAGCTTTACAATTTTCCACTTTATATTCGACAAACAAATAATGTGCATATTTGAATTGAAAGAGTAGTATGCTATCACCCTTATTCCATACTTGTATAAAAAGAGCGAGGATTCGGTTTTATTACCCCCAAATATATAGATTCCTTGGAGAATCGGTGAAAATGAATTTTGAAATGATCGAGAATCTAAAGAAAATGGGTTTTCAAATGATGGTGAATTTTTTAATAATGGTATCATTCGGTAGCAATTTTGGACTAATAATATTTATTGTCGGTGATAGTATATGATGTCACCAAAACCATATGTATTTTTTGAAAGGACATTTTTACAATAACAAAGTGAAAATGACCGGTTCGATGAGAAATCTATTCTAACGAAACATGGCACAAAGAAAAATATTCAATATATTTTTTAAAAACATGCAGATTTCACTAATTTTGTATGGATTTTTTTAAAATAATTTTTTTGATATTACTCGTTAAATGGTAATTTTGATGAGAAATGTGTCCTCCCAAAATATAGTGTATGAAAACAAATCCCATTTCTCTATCAATGCCATCACCGAAAAAAACTACGGTGTGGCAATGTCATCGACCGCAGCATGAAAATGCTAATGGTAGCATGGAAAATGCTACTGCAGTGTGGTAATTTCATTTTCCACTAACATGGAAAATGCTAATGGACATAATACCATCAAGCTAACAACATTGAAAATGCTACTGTATGCGTAATATCACCGATCGATAACAATTTTTAATAAGGATAAAGGTGTTGATCGAAGTTTACTATTTAGTTTACTATTACGAGAAATAAACAAAATACCAAACAACCTCGAACATGAAAAGAGCTTCGTAACTTAGAGATAATGGCAGATGTGGGCGATAAATGGATGAGGGACTTCTCGCTGTGATCTCAACAAACCTGCAAGTCAAAAACACTCAAGAAAAATAGCTCGGATATTTTAATGCGGGGTTGTCCAACGATCGATCTCGAGAAGCATTCACTTCGTTCTTTGGATTTTAACCCCCATGTTCACAAGATAAGAATAAGTTTCAAATGACATAAAAATATATTTTGTAATATACCAAATGAATGAAATGAGGATGATACTTAGATCATATTTCGATATAGAAATAAAATGATCTTCAAAGTGGCATTACGAGAGAGGCGAGTTTTTCTCCAAACACTCCAAAATATGCTTAACATTTTCGCAAATAATTTGCCAAAATTTTGTTATTTCAAGCTTCAAGTTTTTCATATTTTTCATATATCTCCAAAGAGGGAGGGAAAGGGTCATATTTATAACTTGAATTTGGATTAAAATATGGGGTTAACAAATAACCGAGATTTGTAAAAGCAACCTTGATTAATGGGACATGATGAAGAGTTGATTTGACTATGGGGTTCATGATGTGAGAAAAATAAAAGGTGTGATGTGGAGTGGGGACATGATTAGGTGTAATAGTGAAGCCATGTGCATTCCTTTACACTATTGATTTTTTAATTTGTTGTCGGATGTTGGGATTTTGAATTATTAAATTCATGGGTGGGGTTCATGAATTAATAATTTTGAATTTTTAGGTGGGGATTGATTTTGATTTGATTGAATTAAGTGGGGAACATGTGGGGCTCTTGATTTGCATGGTTTTTAGATTATTTAATTATGAAATAGGATGATATGACTTAATTGGAATAATTGATTATTTAGCACATAATGAAGTTTTGGCATGTGATAGGGGATTAATTAAGTTATCATATTAATTAATTGAATATGTATTTTAGATGGAAATGAGATTTATTTGGGTAAGCCTGCTAAAGGAGAGAAAATGCGGGGTGATACCAAAATTTGGTGTCTACATTTTCCCCTTTTTGTTGAGTGGATTGAGATAGCAAGCCACAAGACAAAAAAAGGGTTAGATGAGGATAAAGGAGTAGATGGTAAACTCCCCTCAAAAAGGAGGTTATGATGTCACAAGAAATCGATTACAAGTTTGAAAAGGGTTGGTGGATGGATAAAAAAATGACCAAAGGAAATATGCCCTAGGAGTAAAAGGATCGCAATAACAATGAAAAATATGGCAGTGACTCTTATATCACATCAGTAGATGATAATCGCGGTCTCAATGGAGATAGGTGACAACATTCTATGGACCAAAGTGAGTGGGTGGAGACCACTACAATATGGATGTAAACCACGATGACCAATGGTTCATAGGAAAACATCAAAATATGCACAATTAAATACAAAAGGAATGTCAAATCCTCCATATGTGAGGAATCGAGTGAAAAATCATGTGTCCAAAAAAAAGAATGAGGATGCAAATAATGATGCCCTAGCACAAAGAATGAGAAGGAAAAAAAGTGAGTTATATGCATCCACAAGTACGAGGATGAAAACAAAGGTGTCCCAACATAGGACACAAAAATGATAGAGTGGAAGATGGATGTTTAAATAAAATACCCCAAGGGAACGAGTATGGTCACAAATGTGGATATGAAGAGCAGATTGGATAGAAGTGTGAGATAAAATGCCCCAAAAGGGTGTTAAATAGGATGTTGAATACATGTTTCTTAAGAAAGGTTTGCAGTTTAAGGTAGATGAATAATGGGGTGAAGAAAAGAAGGAAATCAGGTTCCCCTTCTTCGCAAATAGCAAAAGGATTCAAGCTACTTTTGCGAAGGAAAAAAATTAGAGAAAACATTCATGGAAGTGAAGAAAATCAGATAGGTGATGGTCGTTATGATATCCTCCAAGACGAAAGTGTAAAAGGAATATGGGATGAGGGATGTAGATGATAAATGATAGAGATAAGAGGAGAAGAAATAGAGAGGGTACAATGGGCCTGGAGAAAAATAAAATAGAGAAAGAGAATAAAAGAATAAATTGATGAGGATGAACAAGAAGGAGAAGACAAGATGAGAGGAGGGAAGAATTGAAAGTAAGGAGATGAGAGAAGAGGGAAGAGATGTATCGTAAATAATAAGTTGTAGTGCCCACTCCTCTTTGACACTTATTATATGTTGATTTTGATTACTTTGTTGACTTTAGACATGGATATTATTGTATCATTTTGGTTTAGCATGATGTTAGATGATAGAGATATTCTGACTATTGATGGAATTTGATTCATAGTTTGATTTGTGTGGTTTCTTAGAGATGTTGAGAGATATTTTATATTGATGATGATTATGTGTTGTTAGCATATATATTATTGACATTCGAATTCTTGTCATGTTGACTATGATATAGCTTTTGAACTAATCTTGTGATCTTGTTGATATTGATAAAAGATAGAATTGAGATGTTGAAATTTTAGACAAATGATATAATTGTTAGCAAATATGATGCTTTAGTTATATATGAATTGTTATTGATTTATGTGTGTATATTCTATTTTGGATGTTTGGATGTGGCCACATGGCCGAAGGAGGTATTGCGTGATTTTCCAGGTAAGTATATCACAACAATCAAAAGGGGGCTTGAGATCAACCAATGCAAAGTACTAGATGGATACAATAAAGGTCACCATGGAAACTTGTGTAATGTGTTATGTTTGTTTTATTTTGTTGGGGGTCCCCATGGGGGATGACCTCCAATTGTGACCATGGGATTTGTGTGTAATTATTCCCTTTTTCTTTTATTTATTTTAGAGTATGTGATTTATTTGGTGATGTAAATTATTTAATCATTGTTGATTAATGTGCCTTTATTAAGTAAATTAATCATGTTATTAAGTGATATGGGGATGTGAAAATGGATTCATTTATTAGATTTGTTGGTCTTTTGGACTATGTGATTTTAAGTTGAGTGTATGTGACTTTGAGTGTTGTACACTCTACCTTACCTTGGAATTTCGGATTTGGGCTTAAGGGCCATTTTTGGAGGCTTGTGGGAAAAGATAAGCTTTTCCCACACCTCTTAATTTATTATACTAACCCTACCTATGGATTGGGGGGTCAAAAATAGACCCCATTATGTGTTTTGTAAGAAAAAAGTGACATTAATTACACTTTTCTTACATGGGATTTTAATTTTGTCCTTAGGGAGTGTGGGTTTGGATTGTGTCTGTGAGAGGCTTGTCATTCCTCTCAAATACCAATTTATTATGAAGTGGGGTTGAGAATAAGCGATGCGGCATCCTACATGGAGCTACCTCACCCTCCTCTCTCCTTTTTCTATATATGCAAGTTTAATTGTTTGTTTGGGGGTTACTTCATTTCATTTGTGCTCTTGTAATTTTGGAGTTGGAGAGTTTTGGAGTGCTTGTTGAGTTTGGAGCTTTTTGGAGTTGGATTGAGCTTGAAGGATCTTGGAGGGTGATCCATTGATCAAGTTATACCATGGAAAGGTAGGAGCTACACCCTTGTTTTATTTTTTTCTCTTATATGTGTATATTTGTATGTTGTTGAATGTTTTGGTATGCTTGTTGGGTTCTTGGGTAGAATGCCTAAGTATGGTGTAGGAGAAGGCTATGGGAATTTTATATGTAGGGAGGCATAAGATTTTATTTCATGTTTTGGGAGGGAGTTAGGTGGGTGCCCCACCTTGGATAAGAAAATGCTTGCATTTCTTACTTGGTTCTTATTGACAATTTTGCACTTGTGCAAAAATGGGAAACTCGAAACTTCGTTACGATGGATAATATTGATAAAGTGAACATAAGATATGGGAGATTATTTCATTTCAATGTTGTTTCTGTTAGATTAATTAATGATTACATGAAATATACAACTATGTGTGCTGTTACAAAACGTAACAGATCACATATTTTGCAATTTCATGACTATCTTCAGCAAAAGAACACAAAGCCCCGAAGGACAAATGTGTTATCTTGATGAAGACATTGAATTGCAAAATAGATGAAGTGTTAAGTTTTGGAACAATAATCATAATTGCAGATTGCAACAATCAGAGTTCATTGTTAAATGTTACAGGTATTCTTTAAGGTTCTTTCCTTCATGATTAAGACATTAAATTATATTATTGAGTTGTTTAACTCATCATACAATCCATATAGAAAGTTGAAATTTAGAAAGAAATACACAACTCAATTTCAAAATTTAATGTTTTATTCATAAGGAATTTCAAAATGTTCCCAGACAAGTCATGAGATGTAACTGAAGAGTAAATTATAACTACTGAAGTAAGAGGTACATATGCATGAAAAAGAAAGTAGAAGAGTATGAATGAAACCATCATTTTCTTGGGGTTTATTTTGTTTCAATTGATGTATCTCCATCCCCATCTTTGTTTCATCTTCATTTTTCTGCTTAAGGGCATGGTACCAAAAATAGAAAAGAAAAAACTGTCAAAGTTGAGCTCAAGGTTAATCCATATTCCTATACTATCCAAATTCATGCAGATGGATCTCTTAACAACATGAGATATAAATTACATGAGGATCAAAGGCACAACTGATAAAAATACTTTTCTGTAATAGCATACATGATTTATTCACTCAGAAAAAGAGAGAAGAGAAGAAAAACTATGGAACATAAGAGAGGCCAAAAAGCCTAAATATTTTCTAACTGTTTTCTTAAGTGTGCAGGTACAAGTTGCAGTGAAGAAGAAAATAAAATCATGTCTTACAGTCCTCACTTTGTTAGATAAAAATTGCAAAGTTCAATGAATTCTATCCTATGGTACATCAAGATTGAAATAAATCACAAGTACATACTAGTATGAAGGAAGAATGTAACTCAAAGTTCAACAGCTATTCTAGAAATAGGAGTTACAGTGTAGATCATAGGAGAGACTTGCATGCTTACTTCCACTCAAGGATAACAATACATGTTTCAAATTTTCAAATAGGTGAAGCAGAAGAATCAGAATATAAAGGCTGAGGTTAACTGGAAAGATAAGATTACAACTGGAACAAAATGAGAAAGAAATATGAGAAAATTTTGACAGGGTTTGCCATGTAAAATGGACATTTTACATCTTTCCATCATGTTATTTCAAGCTAGTATATGCTCAAATAAATCAAATAGTAATACAAAGAGAGAAAATGCATGGTATAAGATACAGATCCTGACATGCTGAAGGTTCCAAGACCTACAATCAGTAATCACGAAATAGCTCAAAATTATAAACTGAGAAGAAATCTAGCTCCGAGGTCAAAATCACAGAACTGAACCGAGCATAGCTATTGTAGTAAATGATAAACATCCAATAGAAGGTTTAGACTAATCTTGCAGGTTTTAGACTTCAATAATTATGTTTCATGAATGGATATGACTCAGTATCAAGTAATATTACATCCAGAAGGAAAACTGAGTCTCAAGAAGGCCATTTCTAGAGGATTCATAGAGAATTTGAAAATGCTAAAGAATGCAACAATTACTTTTTCACAGAGTCTCAGAGTAATGACCTGAAATGCATTGTTTATTCACATCTAAAGTTCAATAATTATACATAATCTCAATAGCTCAAACTAGAAGGAATCAATAGTGGTTTTAGATCTATCATCTTTCAAACAGAAGGAAGTACACCCAGATTAAAAGGCAAGTGTAAGAGGGAAGTGGAACTTGATGTACATAAGCATCTTAAAAAGAACAAGGTTAAAGATACTCTAGGCATCACTAGAGATTTAGTTGAAAAGATTTGTCCTAATAAAATCATTAGCTCTCCTATAAAATTATTAGGTGTCAAGGTAAATAAGTAAAAAGATAGCTCATCTCCAAAAAGAGACTTCAAACACGAAATGAGAGAAGGTGTATCAACCATGGACAAGACATTCAAGGACCAAGTTCAAACATATTTAGAAATCTGATAGAAAAGGAACTACAGTGGCCTTGATACAAGGGACTTTTCAGATTAAGAAAAGGAAAATGAAAGAATGGAAAGAGAGCCAGACATCCTAAGAAGGCCTTCCAACACAAGACTACATAAGAGATAGTAGAGTTACTATGAAAGAAGAAGAAAGTGAATCTGAACGTAGAAGAGAAAAGAAAGTAAAGGCTTTAAAATAAGAGGGAGAGGAGTCCAGTGCAAGCAAAATAGAGGAAAATAACAGCCCCAGTTTGGAGAATGAAAGCTCAAGAACATATCTAAGATACAAAGTAAAAGGGAAACTATCAGAGCAAGGATGAAGCTGAAAACTTGAATACCCATATTTTAAAATATACAGATCTACATTTTTAGAGAGCCAATATCATAAACAGTGGCAAGTATATAAGGAAATCCATGAACTTACCTTCTACCAGGTCGGTCGTGATTGAGAAAGTTCCTCCGAGACACTTTTCAATAGTGAGAATTCAGTATAGAAACCAAACCCTCACGGCCAAGAATTAATAAAATGCAAAGAAGACAAGAACTACATGCACATGGATTTGAAAGATGAATTTACAGAGATCTCGAGAGTAAAGAAACCAGAAAAACATCATAGATTTGAGCACGAACCCATAGAGATGGCGGCCATTCTTTTGCTATAGAAACCTCATAGAGCTTGAAAGGAAAATAAATGGTGGGCACTTCAAAGGAAAACTCACATAAGCTCAAAGAAATATCCATGGTGGAAATAGAGTTTCATAACTCAAATATCGAGTAAAGAACAATAAAAGTATTCGCGTTCACGAAACGCATAGAGACCACGAAATAACATAATTCGAACTCAAGTTTACATCAATGATGACAAACATAGATAGCCACCTCACTCGTAAATCTTAGAAAAAGAAAAAAACAAATAGATACATATGCATATGAGCTCAAAGACCAATCTAGTAAAGATCCGAGCTTGAAAGAATAGAAATTCTATCCTAAAACAAATTTGTTAGGGCTTTGCCCAGTAAATTGGAAAAATGAAGAGTAAACAATGAATAGGGTTTGAGTTGATTTAACTCACCCAACTCAACCTCATACAAATCTAACTCAACCTGAGTTAAGGATCCATGGTAAAGAAGACCATAGTACAAAGATCAATGATTGAAAATCACAACCACAGTCACCAACCGCTTTAATTGCAAGGTTGAAACCCTAACCAAGGGTACATGATCAATGTTGTGAAATCATCAAGAAAAGAGAACGACAGCTTAAAAAGTCACCAAATTTCAATACGAACTCTATGCCAATCGATTTAAAGATGGACGATCAACATTCAACCAAGGACCAAAATCAACGATCAAGGATCATCACCAACTTTCGAAGAAAACCACCATGGTTAGATGCCACCAACTACATTTAAATCTAGGTTGAAACCCTAATCGAGGATCAAGATTGATGATCAGAGATGAAGCAGGTGAGAGAATCAATGGTCAACGTTGATTTTAAGTTATCAATACAAACTCAGGGGTACAATCAACAAACCCGAGTCAGATGCCACTAAAAATGTGAAGGGGTGAGTCACCATGAAAGGGGGCCAACCCATATCTTTAAAAAAAAAAAATTGCATATTGACTTTCAAAAGTGTAAACCTTAGTCCAATGAAAACAAAATCTGACAAGTATTATAACACAATGATAATCAAAAATTGGTCGAGCACTATAGTATGCCATTTGTGTATACAAAGGGGCTGAATCATTAGACTATGATTATTGCTTATTCTATGTCACAAATAATCAAAGGTGGTCGAGTATAAGTGTGTTAAATTTTCACAAAGTGACCCCTTGTTTTTTTGTAAAACATAATAATGTGCCAAGTCCACAAGGGTGGCCAAACCAAATGAAGACAAGTGCTCACAATCAAAGGTGGTCCCCACTGATGTGATGGTTTGAAAATGACTTAGAATGCAATTTTTCATGTGATCACAAGGAGATAGAGTAGAGGTCAACATCAAAATGCAAACAACCTTTTGAAGACTTATTACCTTATTTTTCACAAATAAGAGTTGATTATGGTTGCACATGTGCTCACAGTGGTCCCCACGGTGGATTGGAGTTTTCTTGCTAAGTATTGGAGATCAAAGGTATTATTTTCACTTACACAAGGAATTAATTTTGCATCTAAAGGGCAAGTTGTAGATGTCACATCAGCCACAAGAAGACAAAATTTGCATGCACAATGAAGGAGAGTTGCTCATCAAGCAAGATTTATTATTGGAAAATTATTCACCCATGCTTTTTCATGAAAATAGAACAATCAACTGCAGTTGACTGAGTTATAACCAAAGGTTATTAATGCCTCAATGTATTAGCATGTTTATTTTATTAGCAGATAAAAATAGGATGCATGGGCGAGTATAATTTTAGCCTATTTTTAGGAGGGGTGGGAAATAATTTTTTCTATATATTGTGTGCCTTGAAAAGCACAAAGGAGATCTTTTTGGACATAGGAGTGCTACATCAGATTTTGCCAGTTTTTCCCTCTAAATGAGAAGTATTTTTTTCCTTTCCAATTATTTGCAGTCTTGTGTATGTTCTATTAATCTTGTGAATATTGAATTCCCTGATTAATCATCTTACCCTATTGTAAATTTTCAGTAATTTTTGCATGATATTAATGTGCATGTTTAACTTAATAGTGTTGTTGTGAAACTTTCCCTCAATACATCAAAGTGTTTTCCTTTAATATTTTGTAGAAAATTGTTGGCTTGTGCATCAAGAATTTATTCCGATATCAATTGTGTATGAACTCGTTCAAAGACCTCATACAATTTTGGTGTATTTCCTCGATTTTAAATTCATTTACTGATATATTTTACCCTCAAACCCCGAAAATTAGTTTACAATACATCAATAAGGAACTGTCCTTGATACCAAAGACTCATCTCAAAATAGGTATACCCATAGACTGAGGTGTTTCCATTGTATTTAAGAAGGAGAGAGATATCAATTTTTCAATCCTAGAACACCTACAATCATCTCTCGTATAGGGTGCACTTTCGAGAGATAATAGTTCTTTTGAGGGAGACATAAGAGATCAGTAGGTAGGCATAAGATAATGTGGGAGGCAAAAGAGGATCTTGAGGGAGGCATAATAGTTGTGTATGGGTTTGAGATGTATCTTTGGAGGACTTTAAGGTGGACACCTAATCCCATTGGGAGGCATAAGTGATCTCCCCATAGATCCTTGGTCCATTGGCTTGCATTTTCAAGCCTTGTGTATTTTGATAAGTTGCATTCTTGTGGTTGTATCTTGTGTTGAATGTGTTTGAAATGGTTGTGAATTTTATTTTGTGATGTGGAAGCTTTGTTTAGTTTCCATGATTTAGATCCATATTTTATTGCATTTTGGTTGGGGCTTGGGGGCCAATGAGGAGGATAGATTCTCATCCTCATTGGAATATTGGTTGGGTGGAGAGTGTTGCCTCTCCCCCATTTTTGTTGTTGTGATCAAGTGAAGAAATGGTGGAGCTCTTATTGAATAATTGACACTTGGATATTTTTTGAAGTCAAGAAATCCTTATTTGTGAGAAAACCGTTCTTGTTATCCCCACTTAGGTGGAAGAGTACTAGTATTGTATTTGAAAGAAAATTTGTATTATATATTTTTCTCATTAAGTTGTAATGCATTGTTGAAAAGGAAAGATCTTTGCATTGTAAGGAAATGAGATATGCCCAAAGAAAAAAAGAAAGTTCATTATGATTTTTTGAAGTTTCATTACGGTAAAAATGAAAAGAAGAGCATAGAAGTTGTAAAACATTAATAATGTAGGGTAAGTGCATGAAGTTGGTGGACAATTCCGTGGACATAAAAACCTGAAATAAAGGTACCGCGATCGCGGTTCTTGAATTCTAGGTTCGGTAATTACCGAACCTAAACCGCGATCGTGGTTATAAACCGCGATCGCGGAACTCTGAGACAAAATTTAACAGTCCCGCGACTCGTTATTTTCCTCATTTTTCATTTCGAACCGTGACTTTTCCTAAACGTTTTTCACTCACGCTTTCAATACTATCTCAAAATTGCTCATCGGACTTCTGGATAGCGATAGATTCAACCATGCCACCAAGACGAGGAGGTAAGTCCCCGATTGTAATCATTTTTTTGCATTTTAGGTTTTTTTTTTTTTGCATTTTAGGTTTTTTTTTGCATTTTCATGGGTTTTGTGAAATGTTTGTTTATGTATACAATTTTCTTGTTTTATCGGGTTGGTGAAGCTCGAAATCGTGCAAACCGTCAAAACATTCCTCAAAACGCATCGAACATTCCTCAAAACCCTCAGAACATTCCTCAAAACCCTCCTCCAGACATAGATCCCCCCCCTGTGGCTCCTTCTATCCCCAGCTCCGAGCCAACAGAGGCAAGATAATATCATTGGAAGAATCCAAGAAAATAAAATTTTCATTGAGAACCTAATTCAAACTATAAGACAAAATCATGCTACAAATCCATCCCGCATGACTTTAGCCAATACATTGCAAAACATTGATTGGTGAAGTTGAGTCATGAACCAACCAAATACATAGATGGAACACCTTTAGAAGTGAATGTAGGCGGTGGTATGCGGATAAACTATCCCATGCAGCCGTCAAAGATAAAAAAATTGGAAAAGACCTCATTTGTGCATTATTTACTGACCCTAGAACCAATGCCTCCCCTGCAGTTACTTGCAAACGGTTCCCAATCCATTGGTGCCATGATGATAGAATCAAAAACAATTTTTGGGACTGATGGTGGATGGTTTTGATTATCCACCATGCAGCAACAACAATGAGGTTCATCTTTATTTTTGAAGAAATTATATTGTGAGTTCGTGCTCAATGAGGTCCCGAATTATTTTGACTTTTCAGACTTTTTGGTCAAGGAGGTGGCTCTCACATGCAGCGGACCTAGGTGCACGCGTAGGTCGCCTAGGATCCCCATGCTCCAAAACCCCCACTTGCCTTGATTATCCCTCCTACAAGGTGAAGGAGGTTGTGGAGATTGATACATTGCATGCATTGAGGAGCTCACCGACACTCTCACCCAAAGATATCACCCAGTTGCATCCGGTGATGTTGGTGGAGGCCTGGTTCTAGTGCACCACACCACTATGGATCATGTGGTGCCGTATGCACTGCAGGCGAGACCTCATTTGCTGGTTCACAGGATTTTTTTTCTATAGATGAGATCTTTGGGAATGTTTTTGGAACTCTGAGCCACTTGATATTGGTCTTTCACGGGTAAATTATAAATAAATTTAAATTATATATATATATATGTATATATATATATATATATATATATATATATATATATATATATATATATATATATTTGATTGTACGTCATGTACATACATGTAAAAAACTAATTTTTTATTTTATTTTAAATAGCAAGAGCCGGTGAAGGAAACATCCGGTGTCGACATGCTAGCTACTGCGGTTGGGCGTGTTTCAAACGTAAGTTTCAAGTTGTACAAACTTACATTTTTAATAAATCATTTAATTGCTTTAGATTATTATTATAATTTGTTTCACGTGTATGTTGTACATGTATTAATATTTTTCTCTTTTATACACAGGAGCCTGGTGGGTCATCATCTGCTCAGGGAACTGAGGCTACTGGCACGCCTCACATGAGTTTTACGCAGGTTAGTTACAAATCTCTTTACACTTTGTTTCTAATTCTTGGACCTCTGTACATGAGTTTCACTTTCTTATACTCAACCTATATAAAATACATACAACAACTATTTGATTGATATTTGTTCTTCCCTGTAATATGTAAACATTTCCTACTTTTAGATCCTTCATTATAACTAAGGAACATTTAGACACCTTTACAACTCTACCTTGACTTGTGAACTTATAACCACTAGTGTCTAATTCACTCAAGGAAATTAAATTTCTTTGTAGTTATGGTACATGTTTTACTTCTTTTACGTCCTTACTATACCATCAAAGATATTTATCTTGATGCTACCAATCCCTTCTGTTTTATATGAAACATTGAACTTACCAATAGAATGTAACTACCATCAAGGGGTTAGTAAGAAGAAAACTAACCTCTATGCGGAAAAATGTAATTTTTGTAACACCAGAATTTAACAACCATTCATGTTGATAATAGGAAACGTTACAAACCGATAAAACTTCATCAGTCATACCTTCACTTGTTTATACTTGATTTCCTTCCTTTGTGACATCTTACTTCTTTTCTAATTCTTTCGTCATCCAATAATGCTTTTTAAGATGCTCTGATTTTTCGTAGTCCTGACACCTTGCATTAATCTTCCTCCTTTGTGACTTAGATCTAGATGTACCGCTTTAAATTTGACCTCTTTCTTTAGATCTGGCTCTAGCACACATGGCTTCAAGTGTAGAGATATTTCCAACAAAATTTCTTTCATTTCCGAGCCAAAAATGCTCCAACAACATAAGCATAGTCAAGGTCATCAACAATATGAAAACTAAAAGAAGTTACTATATTATCCCATTAATCTTGTAAAGTACATAAAAAGGTGACTACCTTGTTTTCATTCTCCACTTTCATATAAATACTAGTCAACTGACATAATAAAATATTAAAAATATTTAAATGAAAAACAATTTTCATACCTTCTTTCATCTGCAATTCATGCAAATTCCTTTTCAGGAAAATATAATTTCTTATAGATTTCGTCATGTAAAGACTTTCTGATCTGGTCCATGAACATGTTGATGTCTTTTCTCCAACTATATTGAAGAGAACCTCATATGCTAAACATGTAATCATATTGCACTGAGTGATTTCATATCCAGATCTTCCCATTCATTTTCATCCATCCCTACAGGTTTCTTTACCTTTCAATCCATGTATTTGTGAAGCCCCTATTGCACCAGTGCAACACGTGCTTTGAGTTTCCACATATCAAAGTTTTTCTTATCATTAAACTTCTCCACCTCAAACTTTACACTTGACCTATCCATGGATCAACTCCTTGATGAAATTCTGTGAATCTAGATATGTGTTTGGTCTGGTGATGTTAGATTTAAAAGTCCTTCAAATTTGAATGATGCTCTAATTGTCATAGAAGATGACTATGGGTTACCTTGATTAAATACAAAACTTTGTCAAAATCTTATGAAGATAGATGGCCTTCGTGCTAACATTTATAGATCCTATGTATTTAGCCTAAATAGAAGATAAAATAATAACATTTTTATTCTTTCTTGAGTAACTAAATATTGATTTGTACATGTTTTTTGTATAGCTTATGACTGCTAGAGAGACTCCTCCATATATGCAGACTGTGGAGGCTGCTTTGTAGATCTTTGCCATAAGCATCTCGGCAGATCCACTAACTGAGGTACACAATTTTTTAAATTTGTTAAATTTTGGAGGTTCATTATTTCTTATTAAACTTAAATCTACAATATCAAATTTTGTAGGTATATACATGTCAAATATTTAATTTGAAAATTAATTATTTGTATGTAGCTTACCCCTCGTGAGTCTATTGTTGTCCCTGCGACGCGTCAACAACAAATTGATAGGGATCATGACATTGCGGTAAGATTTCACATACATTTTAACTAAATTGTACAAGTTTCTAAATTTTGAGTGTATTTTAAAATTTTGTGTGTTAAAAACTTGTTGTTTATGAATGTGCAGGTTAGGTTGCAGGCATGCTTAGAGACACCTAGGACCACACGGATGAAATCCGTAGTGGCATCTCCCTCCACTACATCCCCAGGTCGTGGACGTGCTACTTCTAGCAGGGCGAAGAGAGGGAAGATGTTTCATGAGTAGATTTATAGTCCACTTGGATGACACATATATGTGGTCATGAGTAGATTCACAGTCCATTGTATATATATATATAGCCTTTTGCGACCGCATGTGGTCCCATATATGTACATTATGACACGTGCTTAGTTCGAGATGTATACATTATGAACTTATGTACATATATATTTTCAGAGACGTGCGCGTCTGGAGCACACTTTGTTTGATTCTTATATATATATATATCCATGTGTGTTGGTTAAATCATATTTATTTTGGTTATTTTGGTATTATTGCTAACTCTGAGAAAGTGGGTTTTGATCTCTGTGATCGGTGGTTTTGATCTCTGTTCGGTGGATTATTTTTTTGTCTAAAATGAGTTTATTTCAAAAAAGGTGACAATTGGATATTTATTTTAATGTTTATATAGGGGTGTGGTCCAAATTTAAATTCCTATTATTGAATATTTTACGAGTAGTTGTAGTTTTACTCATACAGTGTTTGTAGAAATGAAAAACCAAGGTCGAATTTGTCTTTCTGATGCTCATTGGCACGTGAAATATTTGCATGGTATTCCAACATCTCCAAGGTAGTGGGGGAAGGTTCCTACATTGTTTATTTTGGAATTATTTAAACATTGAGGCCCATTAATTTATGAATAATCATTAAGAAGCACATTAATTATGTTTTTCTAGATTTATAAAGTTTTTTTCAAGTCTTAGATAATTTTTATAAGTGGTGTATGTGGTTTGGTGAAGCTGTTGATGGTGCTAGTAATTTGGTATTGGCGAGTAGGCTCTTGTTGTGCATTAAGGGTTCTTAATTCCTAATGGAGTTCTAGATGGTTCTTGATGGTATTACCAACCTATCTGGTTACTTGAGTGATGTTTTTATTATTTAATTATGATATTTGTAAGTTGAATATCTGACATTTTCCTTATGATGGCTGACCTATGGTATTATTATCAAGAGTCATATAATTTAATAGATAATTGGATGGTTAATGGATGAAATTATATAATTGTCCAACACCTTTCTTATATTTATATAAGAGAAAGATTTGCATATTTTGTGTTTAATTTTTGGAATCATGGTTTTAATCTTTCGAATATATATTTTCCATTAAATATATAAATTTTTATGTATTTTTTAGTAAATTGATTCATAAAGTTTGAACTGATCCGGTTCTAGTTCGGTTCCGATTTGACCCTCGGCTGGTTTAAAGTCCGGTTCTAAGTTTTAAAACATTGATAGGAAATCCACTTTGCTTGTCCCTTATTCAAGCTCTTTATAGGTTCTACTAGACCACTAGAAGTTTCATGTATAGATTATATTTGACTGTCCTGAAGTTTAGTCACACATGCTTTGAACTCATTCTCAGTATAACTAAGGTCTAGAATAGGAGGTCTCATCATATTAGGAACTTATTGTATGAGTACTAGAACTTTGTTATAAATAGGTTTAGCATTTTCACTCAGCAATAAAGCTTTCTCCATTTTTCCATTTACAAAAGTCACCAATTCCATAATATCTAATGTCTTCCCAGCCATATCCACTTGGGAAAAGATAACTCTTAAAGTAGAAATGGATGCTTGCAATTATTGCTCAAAGATGGACTTATGAATTAACTTTCCTTATGGTTGATGCATAGAGATAATATGAGCTTTAGCTAATAATTCAGATATCTTCTCTAATAAACCCCATGGCTCTATCAAAAATCCATCCATTGTAGCCATCAAATCACCCAATTCTTTGAAACTATTAGTCATGCAAATCATTGTTCTATTCAAGTCTTGACTTTTAATTTGTAATATACATTGAGATAAAACCCTTGTTTATGAAAATTAGTAGTTTTCCCATAATGGAATTTATTCTAAGCATATGTTTGTGTTGTCCTTGTACCTGTTGTAACCCTTGCTCTGCTACATCTTAGTGACTTCATATAGAAATTAATATCTAGTACACGTTCTCAAGGAAATTTGCACATTGGGCTAAGTGTTCTTTGGCACATTGAATTAATTTTGAGTATGCAGAGCATTGAACCGATCTGGTATTCTCTTAACCAAATAATCTATCATCTATTGAGTGACATCAATAAATAATTAAGGGTTTTCATCCATGACTTATTCCCCCGTGTGTTCTTTCTTGGAAATCCTAAAAAATTCCTCCTTTGTTTCCATGTAGATAAGAGTACCTCCTTAGGTTAACTTTCTCTTTGTGACCATCTAGAGT
The DNA here is from genome assembly GCA_018340775.1 of Taxus wallichiana var. yunnanensis. Taxonomy (NCBI): domain Eukaryota; kingdom Viridiplantae; phylum Streptophyta; class Pinopsida; order Cupressales; family Taxaceae; genus Taxus; species Taxus wallichiana. The sequence continues at coordinate 579,003,915 of CM031236.1, forward strand.
GTTCTTATGGGAGTATTATACTTGAGTTGCACCTTTAGGTCTTCAAGTTGTGTCATTGTAGAACCCATTTTTTTTTCCCAACATGAGCAGTCTACATTCCTCCTAAAGTAGTATATACAATTTTTGTTATGGAAGGAAAGGTAGAATAAGGCCTTACCAATTTTGGTAAGAAGTGTGGTGTCCAAGGAAAAGGGGCCAAGATATGGCTCATGAAACTTTGAGTGACAATAAGATCCAAGAAAGAAGAAACAAGAATGAAAGAGGGAATTAGAAGGAGTGCCACATGTGCATATATGGTAAGAAATTTTGGGAAACATATCATGTGGTAGAAGGAAGAAAAGGTGGATGAATAGTTTGACTAGATTAGTGAGAAATTTAAGGATGGCCGGGGAAAGAAGGAGAAGGCCGGATGAAAAATTTTATTGCACACCTATTCACCCAACCCTCAGCGTTTTTTCTTCCAACATACACCTTATATGTAATCTATCCCACAATTATATGAGTTTAAAGTATAATTGGATGAATTGTTAAAACAAGTAAGGATAAGATTTCTTATTTCTTCATGGAGTGCTTAAGTTTTATTTTTCAAGAAGAAAGAAATAACCATGAGACTATGGAGTGTAAGGTTGTCAAATGCTATATTTTGCAAACGGTGGGTCGTGGCACCAAACCGCCTGCGCCGACACATCCGGGTGGATAGGTGAACACTAGAGGAGGTGGTGTTTCGGTGCACGAAAGGGTCGTTGCTTCCAAGCTACTTCGTTCGGGTGTAGTCCCTTAAGAGCCCTGAGACCAAAATATCATTCAACTTTGACAGGTGACTACTCGGACTCCGTGGCACCTAGAGAGGCCTCGTCTGATCCAGAACCTTGGTGTACGGACCCTCTACAATAGCCTCTCTCATTTTTTTCCTTCTCATTTCGGTGCTCTCGCTGTCCTCTTTTTGCAAACGCGTGAAATAGTGCAGTTGGAGCCAGTGTAAGGTTGTCAAATGCTATATTTTGCAAACGGTGGGTCGTGGCACCGAACCGCCTACGCCGACACGTCTGGGTGGCCAGGTGAACACTAGAGGAGGTAGTTTTTCGGTGCGCGAAAGGGTCGTTGCTTCCAGGCTACTTCGTTCGGGCGTAGTCCCTTAAGAGCCCTGAGACCAAAATATCGTTCAACTTTGACGGGTGACTACTCAGACTCCGTGGCACCTAGAGAGGCCGCTTCTAATCCGGCACCTCGGCGTATAGACCCTCTACAATAGCCTCTCTAATTTTTTTCCTTCTCATTTTGGTACTCTCGCTGTCCTATTGTTTGCAAACGTGCGAAATAGTGTAGTTGGAGCCAGTGTAAGGTTGTCAAATGCTATATTTTGCAAACGGTGGGTCGTGGCACCAAACCACCTGTGGACACGTCTGGGTGGCCAGGTGAATGCTAGAGGAGGTGGTGTTTTGTGCGCGAAATGGTCATTGCTTCCGGCTACTTCGTTCGGCGTAATCCCTTAAGAGCCACGAGACCAAAATATCGTTCAAATTTGACGGTGACTACTCGCACTCCGTGGCACCTAGAGAGCCTCGTCTGATCGATCCAAAACCTCGATGTACGAAATCTCTACAATAGCCTCTCATTTTTTTCTTTCTCATTTCGGTGCTCTCGCTGTCCTACTCATTTTGCAAACGCGCGAAATAATAATGCGGTTGGAGCCAGTGTAAGGTTGTCAAATGCTATATTTTGCAAACGGTGGGTCGTGGCACCAAACCGCCTACACCGACACGTCCAGTGGCCAGGTGAACGCTAGAGGAGGTGGTGTTTTGGTGCGTGAAAGGGTTGTTGCTTCCGGGCTACTTCGTTCGGGCGTAGTCCCTTAAGAGCCCTGAGACCAAAATATCGTTCAACTTTGACGGGTGACTACTGGACTCCGTGGCACCTAGAGAGGCCATGTGTTTGATCCGACACCTCGCGTACGGACCCTATACAATAGCCTCTCTCATTTTTTTCCTTCTCATTTCGGTGCTCTCGCTATCCTACTTGTTTGTAAACACGCGAAATAGTGCAGTTGGAGCCAGTGTAAGGTTGTCAAATGCTATATTTTGCAAACGGTGGGTCGTGGCACCGAACCGCCTATGCGCGACACGTCCGGTGGCCAGGTGAACGCTAGAGGAGGTGGTGTTTCGGTGCGTGAAAGGGTCGTTGCTTCCGGGCAACTTCATTAGACTTTTTCAAAATTTACAACTTTTTCAAAATTTACAACATTTTCAAAATTTACAATATTTTCAAAATTTACAAACTTGACTTTTTCAAAATTTACAACTTTTTCAAACAATGTTCAAGCTTCTCTTAGCTTCGAGAATTTAAAATTCTCTACTAACGATGCCAACCACGTGAAGGTGGAAGCTTTTCTGGCACCACTAACCTAAACATAAAATTGTTAGTCAAAGAAATTTAAGTTTCAAATCATAACCATATATACTAGATCTATATACATGACACACAAAATACACAAATTTAAAATAAAATATATTCAAACTTAAATATAGATCTTTAAACTAAAAAAATTATATATATATATATATATATATATATATATATATATATATATATATATACGCTATATAAATTGAAACTTGAAATTAAATATATACCAGACATGAGCATGTTGTAAATTCATTCCAATGAACCATCAGGATCGGATCTACTCTGAATAGCAGACAAGATTGCTTCATGATCTGACTCTCGAACCTTCCAAAGAATCTTGTTATTAGGTCTTCCTCGATATCTATACAATTGAATATTTGTCGCTAGAACTAGATGTGAATATAAGAGTATTTTCCTGTGTGTCTCAAAGTCTTCAAACACCCAAACAGAGGAGTTTTTAATGGATACCGTCGAAGCCAAGTTCCAATAACTACCACTGACCCTGTAGGATACTCAATCTCTTCACCATCTATAATAGGAGAAGTCAACTTCTTTCTTTCCTCGATGCAACGACATAAGAAATAGTCTGTTCCTTCTTCATTGTCTTCTGTCGCAATTACTACAAACACATGTCCTACAAAAAAATAACCAAGGTTGAACAACTCAAATTTAAATTACATATTAAAATTTCAATGGACATAACTCAATACAAAAATTAAATAAATAACCATAAATACCTTGTCGCACCAAAATCGAAATTTCGTCAAAGTCCTTGGATGTTGTAACTTCATCTGCAGAAACAAGTTGTAATGCTTGTGGAGGTTGATAACTAGGAAGCGAAGTTAGAGGCCTACAAATCCATCCTTCCACCCATTCTTGTGAATCACACTCAGTAGTGAAAATTTGATACAAGATGCACAAAAACATGTCAACTTTCTTGTCCATACGGCCCACGAAGTAGCGTCTGAGCTACAAAATGAGTGCATATCACTGGACCCAGTGAGTGTCATACAATCCTCATAGTTAGCAAAATGTTTTTCCTCTATCAACCAAAAATATCTGAAAACTGTGGAATTTTCTTGAGAACCTCCGGCCATGTTTTCAGTACACCATTCCACTATGCTCTTTGCATCTTTTAATTTAGCACCATCTTTGTACTTCAACTCTTCTCTTGCAAGAGATCTTTTCACACATGCCCCCGCACCGTCATGCTCTCCTTTTCCATGTCCAGCCTAAGTGAAAATCCAAATATGTTGCACACCCATCTTGACATGCATTCTGCTTATCGATAAAACATTCGTACATTCTTAAACCGAGGCGTGCAATTATCGACCATATATAATGTTGTTTGAAGTGGATGTCCCTATCGACAAGTTTCCATAAAATAACTTGAAACACCCTTGCACAAATTCGAGAATGAGTACGATCATCACGATATATAAAGTGGTACTCTCTTAAAAAAATTTGATCATTCTTCAGACTGTCGGAGAATGTAGAAATGCTATATGCACAAAAATGGCAACTTGTATCTTGAGTTGTAATATTGCGATTGAACCTCCATTTGTGGTTGCAATGTGTAATTCTCTGCAAAATCGACCACTGAAACAATAGTACCAATAGGAAATGTGTCTTTGCATAGCTTGAATTGTTCATCCAACCATCGAGCTCTATCTGTATGCCTTGCATACTCATAAACAATTTCATCCTTAAATTTTCTCATAAATTGAAAAATGGGCATTTTTTCTGTAACTAGCTCACACCGTTTCGACTCTTTTCCATCTTTCAATTGGTATGTAACTGATTTATATTTATCAAATTCAACTAAATTATGTCCTATTGTACCTTCAATTTACTCATGGATGCAACTTTCCAATTTAGGTAATCCGCCGCATGTACTACAACTTCCATCTAAACAATCCTGACTATAAAAAAATTGTCCAACTTTTTTTTCACAAAATATAGTAGGAATGAAATCCCTAGAAGATATTGGTGGAACTTGAACACCACATTCTGATAACATAGTTTTAGAATGAAAAATAGAATGAATACATAAAAATTTAGCATAATGCATCGCAAATTCAACATGTTGCCTACAACAACAAGTGGTGCGAGCATGGTTGATTTTCACATAGAATGGTTTCAACATTTCAAAAAAACGTTGACTAATTTTAATTTCCAGATTCTCTTGTTCAAACTTACGAAAAAATTGAGTTTGAGTCATATCTAAGAAATGCTTTGGATGTGGTTCACGATTAGTAGAACCAACTCTCCGTTTTATAACATCTCTTGTATTAGGTGAAACTCTAGTGTTATCATGCCAAAAATTAATAACAACTTCTCTTATAGCATCAGAATTATTTTTGTCCTTACGCGGTGCTCTAGCAAAAAATGCCCAAAAATCGACATTATTGAGTGATTGAAGGATATTACGTCTTTCAATTGCTTTCATTAGAGTTTTTCGATTAACTTGCAACATTCGACTTGTTTGCGTAATCAAACGTTGTTTTTTATTGATTCACTTACAACACTAGTAGCAAGTACACGACGCACAATATTACTATCCCTAGTCGTCTCTTGACACCAACAAAGGTGATATGCATCATGAAGGTTTTCAACAATTGTAGAGGTTTGACCACGTATGTTAGATGTTGTCAATCCTAAGGTGTTTAATGTAGGTCTCATTTTAATCAATTTCATCAAACTAACCAACAACTGACATCTTTGGGAATCATTTAAAATTTCAAAATGATCATCCCAAATTTTAGTGGCTTTTCTTCTGATTTGTCGTTCAGAAAGTTTGCCAGACATTGGTTTCAAAATGTTTTCATCAATTTCAATAAAAAAATTAGGTTTCTTATGTAAAATCCTAGGAGGTGTTTTTGTCAAATTTTGCTTGTCTACAGTTTCAACATGAATTTCCTTATTCACATTTTCATTGTCTCCTTCAATTTCAACATTTGCTACATCATGAGTATTTAATTCTTCTTCAACATTGATAATAAAAACTTCTTCATCACGAGTATTTAATTCAACTTCAACATTGATAGTAGAAACATTACCTAGTTCTTCATTGCTTACAATAGTTGGGATTGAAGATGAACCTCTTCTAGATTCACGAAGTTTCCGCATTCACTCAGCATTTTGAATTTTGTTGGCCTCTAATTTGTTTGGTATTTTTTAACTTAATGACTTCCTTTTTTGACTTCGTTTTGTCTCCCATGATGTTTTGCTTTCGGTGATAAGAAAAACGTGCCTGGAAAAAGACAGAATTTCGTAGTAATTCATACGGTAAAGTCAGAGAGTAAAAATCACATGGTAATTCAGACATTGGGATGTGTGTAAATATGATTTATAAACCGCGAGCGCTTTATAAACCGTGAGCGCGGTATTGTTAAAAAAACTGCGATCGCGGATCTATCTGCCGAACCTAAGCCTCGAAAATCTTTGTTTTTCCCCAACCAAAGCTATGGAAGGTCATTATGAAGTGCAAAAGGTCAAAAAACCTCAAATCTGCTCTTCCAAAGACTTGAACCATGCTAAAAAACTGAAAACATTTCACAAAAATGGTGCCATCACGTAGGGTAGACTCTTAGCTTTGTAGAAATATTGTTTTTAAAGTGAATAGAATAAGATAAATATCATTTTATAATTTCTTACTAACAATAGGTCTTTAAGACATTTTTTCCCGTGAATGTTCATGTCTACATTTAAGACTGTAACTTTTGTTTCGCTTATCAAAATATGATAAAACTTATACCATCCCAAGCGTGGACAAATTCTATACACCTTAAAAAAAAAAATTGATTTCGATATTTTTTGATATAGTTATGGCGGGCAAACAGAAAGCGCTCCATTTTCTAAATATTTTCAGACCACTTTCATGGAAAAAATCATTAAAAAAAAAATATTGCTAAAAAAATACAAAATAAAATCCATCCCAAGATAGACAACTACATCTAACGTTTCACCAAAGGAAAAAAAAAAATAACAAGATTTGGTCATCCAAAATGTGGGCAAACGGACTACAATCTTATAAGTTTTTTCAAAAAAAATAAATAAGTCATATAATTTTAAGTGTTTAATATAGCTAAACTTGTCCGTTTTTTACAAAAATTAGTATTTTAGAAACTAGATTCCGAATTCTATGATTCATATTTATATAATTTTTCTAATTTAGAGTGCATGTATAGCTAATAATCTCTACAAGTTGAGATTTCATTGTTTTTGCAATATGACGCGTCCACGGATGACCCTATATTTGTCCATCAACTTCCCTGCACTTACCCCCTGTATTCATTGCAAATTTGAATGTGAAATAAAGTTGCTTATGGTTACTTGAACAAATGGTTGTAGTAGAAATGGAAAGATGCAATAAAATTTAAGTAAGTTATTGTGTTGAAAAAATTTCATTTTGTTGAGGAAAGGAAAACAATAATATTAGGAATAGATTAAGCTTCTTTCTTACTCTTGAACTTGAAAGAAAATTTGTTGAAAGAAAATGAAAATGATCTTGTAGTTGTTTTCTTGTTACTATGGAAATAAAAAATCTTTAAATTTAGTAATTTTAGGCATGGAATGAATAAATGGTTAAACCCTTCAACTAGAGACTTTAGGAACATAAATTCAACTAAGGGTAAACTGTAAAGCCATCCAATAAAACATGTTTTTGAAAAAAATGTGGAAATAAAGGTTCGATTTTCGAAGAATAGGACCCCACCCTCTGTAGAGCGGAGGTCTCTAAACCGCTGCTCAATAGGTGGTGGTTATGAATTCTATATAAGAGTTTGCGTCCTTAGGAGGAACGAAAATAGTTTCTATTGGAGGATCTCAAGATGGTGATGATATAGGCATAGGAAGCAATATTTGTTTGATGGAATGTAAGGAAGGTAAATATTGATTTGGTTGGGCTAATGAGGTATAATGATCATTTGAATTTGAATTTTTAAAGGTTCTTCAAATGATGTAGGAGGGGAGGACGATGTGGATGTGGTCTCAATGACTGATGTGGTAGGTGCAGGAACTGGGATTGGATCTATGGTTGGTATTATGGGTAAAGATGGAATAGATGTGGATGATGGAGTGGATGAGGTATATTCAGGTGTGGAATCAATGGTGGATGTGGGTATGGGTATTGAAAGAGGTTATGTTATCCATTTTTACCCCCATTGGTAAAATAGACAACTAGAGAAAAAACTTGGGTAGTTGTGAGTTTCATGGTTGAGCACAGGGTTTTCGGAGGAAAGGAGTTCAATTCTTGGGAAAATTTGAGAAAATTGAGTAAAATCAGGAAAATGTGGCTTTGAGGCACTTTACTTCATTTTTCCTAACTCCCCAATCCAACAAAATTCTATTTAGTTAGTGAAAAAAGCTGCAGAAAAATCTGCGAAGCTACATAAAAGCTGCAGAGTAAAATCCATAGGAAAAGCCGTAGAACAAAGCCACAGAGTAAAAGCGACAAAAATAACTCGCAGAAAAGTCTCAGTAGAAAAATCTATGGAAGCCGCAGAGTAAAATCCTCAGAAAAATCCACAGACCAAAGCCGCAGAGTAAAAGCCGTAGAAAATTCGTAGAAACAAGTCCACAAAAAAAGCCACAGAACTAAGTCCATGGAAAAATCCATAGAACTAAGTCCTTGGAAAAAGGCACATAATTAAATCCACAAAAAATGCCGCTAAAAAAAAGACTACAGAAAATCCGTAGAACAAAGTCTGCGGAAAAATACAGAAAAAATTTCCATAAAAAAGTCGATAGAAAAAGCCATGGAATGTTGCAGAAAACCAAATCCGCGGAATGTTGGAAAAAAATGGAAAATCCGTAGAACAAAGGAAAACGACATTTTCACGTGAAACTTTGGATGGGCATAACTTTTGATCCAGTGCTCGAAATTTGACAAACTTTATATCATTGGAAAGGTCTCAATGTCCTCTATGCAATAGGATTCATATTTCTCATTTTCACTAAGGTTAGATGTGTGAAAAATTAGAAAATGTATCCATCATATAAATACACAGTTTCAGGCCCAACCACCGCAATTAATGAAGTATGACACCCCATTTCTTCTTCCAGAAGATAAAGTATGTATGTAAGATGATTTTTAAGGGTACCCATGCCATTTTCAGACCATTTAATGGTAGTTGTTGGTTGGTGAGAGAAGAAATCCAAGTTTCACTCTTTCTCTTTCTCTCATTCATTTTCTATATATTGTAAACACTTCTCATTTGAGAAGGGAGATATTCTAGGATGTGGGGAAACTTTGTAAAAAAATTCTCAACACCATTGAGTTGTAAACCCTCTCATGGGCCTGGAAAGTGTATTTGTGCCTCTATTTCAATAATGTAATGGACTGTGCATATTCTAAGAGCAATAAAATTGTGTTCGTGGTGTTCTTTCAACCCTTGCATTGTTTTGTTGTATCTCCTTTCCCTTCTATTTTTGTTGTTGTTTTTCTTGTGCATGTATGTCTCATTTGCAGGTGCAAGATGTTGTGTTTCATGGAGATTTAGTGGTAAATGAAGATCTGGGTCTGATGTCACATTGGTCTGGCCTCTCTCAACTCCATTTTATTTTTGTATTCTCCCTCAGCAGGATATTTCACCCCCTTTTCTTGGTGCTATCACCTCTGTAGTGTAGGATTTCTTAATTTTCATGCTCTCTCTCTCTCTCCTTGGTTCCTTGGAATTGTTAGATTAGGAGTAGATAGTCACATTTCCTTCCTTAGAAGTAGTTTAGTGCTAGGATTAGGTAGAGGAACCAGCCTTCTCTGGAGGATCATCTCAAGCCCACAAGTCCCACAGCTTGAGAGATGATTCAATGTTACCCAAAAACACCGGTTTCTCATTCACACAGGCATGACAAATCGGAGGGTGTTGTTTTTGGTGATAATAGTTATGGCACGCCCAACGGGATATGTTTGAAGTACCTTACCATTTTATTTCATCAATTTGATGTGTTCTTAGTGAGATTCAACCTTTAGAGGCACATGCAAAGCACATCTGGCATCTCCATTTAGTCAACAACCCATTCTTTGAGTTGCAGACTTTCTTTCCATCATTTTCCACTCATTTTTCATTCCATATATTTCATCATCTGCCATTCATGAAGTTGTACAGTCATGTCTTTATTCCCATCTTGGAATTCACACTTGCAACAGTAGTGGGGGAGTCCACCTCCAATTTATTTCACAACTCCTCTAGATCAACATTATGATCAGATTTAGAACCATTATGTTTACCCATATAAGTAGGATATAGATCAGTTTGGTCATCCACCAAACTATGGAACTTATCAAGAGCGATGGTGCGCATATGATGATAACACTTATAAGGAGAATTCTAATCTATTGGAGAAGATTCAAATAATGGAAGCAAACATGGTGGAGTCCAGGGGCTAGAGCTCAAATGAAAGAATTTAGGATTGGTTGCAGGGCACCTTGTCCATGTGAAGGCCCTTTTCTAAGACACTATATCCTACAGGAGAAGTTTGACTTCATGTTTGAAATGATGCCTCAACTTGCAGAGTGGACTGAGGGTATTGAGGCTTATGAGTTGGATATAAGACAACCTTGTCAATGGGTAAGTCGACCACCTCATAGCTTTTATTTTCCTCTTTCTCAATCAATATCATTTCAGAAGTGTCAAGATTTGAACCCATTGTATGATGCCCCAAGTGTTTATTTCCCTTCTCCATCTTCTAATCTTCCATCTCATCTTAATTCCTCTACCCTTTTCTCTTCCAAACAGTCATTCCCTCCAAAGAAATGAGAAATTCCACCTCCCTCACCACCGAAACGATTGCAAAACTATTTGAAACTCCATCTACTCCTCTTGCCTTCCCAATCCCATGTCGGGAAGCGATTCCAAAACCAGTCAATGAGAGCAGAAAATAGGAGACCCAAACAAAGAAGAAATGATCAAAATCTTGGTAAGCTTCGCTCTCAGATTTGGGATAGAAAAAATCCACTTTATGGTTAAACCTTCAGAGGAGGCCGGGGTCACATCATAGGTGGTGGAGGCTGATTTTGTACAAGTAGTGGAACAAGAGGATCAAATATTTGTTTTCTCTAAATGCAGTGTCCATAATGGCAATTTGTGTGAAGAGAATGTTGTTCTAATCCAAAATACACAATCAGTCAAGATGGAGGAAGAAAAATCAGCTGCAAGTTGTATTGAAGAGGAGTAGATCAAAGAGATCAAATCATAGTTGAAGCCACTTGATGAAGAAAGTATTATTGAAGATTTTTTTTTTTCATTCGAAGGGCTTGGTTTAATTGATGAATCCATGGTGGATGAGAGCTATCAACAAGACCTTGTGTTGCCCCAAATAGTCCTATAGAGCAAAGAATTGAAGATTTTGATCTGAAAAATTTCATGCTAGAGGAATAGGCTATCTAAGAGAAAGTCATTATTCAAGAAGTAACGAAGGAAGGAAAAGAGTATGAAGATCCCATCTCTTCTGCACCATCCACCTAGGAATGTTTGCAAGAAGACTTCATTATTGAAGTTGGGCTTCTATGCAATGGGAAAATTCAGTAGATCAAGCCTTGCCCAATCAAGTATTTGGCTTCATTGGAGCAAGATTCAGAGTTGCTACTAGTCATGCTTACTTCTAAGCATGAGGATGATTTTAAAAGTACCAAGGATCAACTTCAATGCCTCTTCAATCCAAATGCAGAGCAACTAAAAGAGGTATTTGTCTTGTTTCCAGTTGATACCTTGATGATTTGGGTGGAGGATTAGCCTCTTGTCAGTTTTTCACTCATAATAAAATCCATGTTTAGTGCCAAATCATATACATGGCTGACTATTTTGAGAAAGGGAAGCTACTTCTCCCTGCCAATTGCAGGATTTGTTTGAGTTCCCTTTACTTTCGGTTAGCATAGAGTAGGTAGGTTTTCTTTCAGTAGAAGAAGTTCTTGTGCACACTCTGCATGTTCCACTTGGGGCATGTATGATCTTTCTATTTTGTACATAGTGTGTTGTGGTGGTTTTTACTTGTGCACATTAAATTGGAGGTAGCATTTGGTGAGATCAACTCCAGTTCCAACACTATTTCAAGTGGCTCAGGGACCGATTTCAGACATTTAGTTCAAAATTGTATTTATCAGGCTTGACTCCATGCCCAATGGATATTTCAAGGTAACTAATCACTTCATCTAGTAGGCAGATGTCCTCGTGAGTCACCAAATTATTATACTTTTTTACCCCCATTAGTAAAATGGACAACTAAAGAAAAACAAACTTGGGCAGTTGATAGAGATTCATAGTTGACCACAGGGTTTTCATAGGGAAAGGAGTTCAATTCTTAGCCAAATTTGAGAAAATGTGGCTTTGAAGCACTCTACTTAATTTTTCCTAACTCCCCAATCCAAGAAAATTCTAAGAAGTTAGTGAAAAAATCTGCAGAAAAATCAAGCAAAAGCCATAGAAAAGTTGCAAAAGCCACGAAAAAATCTGCGGAAGTCTGCAGAAAATTCCACGTAATCCATAGATTAAAATCCATGGAAAAATCCATATAACAAAGCCGCTTTGAGTAAAATCCACAAAAAAATCTATAGAACTAATTTCACAGAAAAGTCACGAACTAAGTCCATGGCAAAACCTAGAACTAAGTCCTTAGAAAAAGCCATAGAACTAAATCCATGGAAAATGCCGCAAAAAAAAAAAAGACCACAGAAAAGCCATAGAACAAAGTCTGAGGAAAATTTGAAGTAAAATCTACGAACAAAGTCCGCATGAAAAAAGATGCAGACTGCAGAAAACCAAATCCGTAGAATGTTGCAAAAAACTGGAAAATTTGAGGAATAAAGGAAAATGACAGTTTTCACACAAAATTTTGGACGGGCATAACTTTTGATCCAGTGCTCAAAATTTGACAAACTTTATATCATTGGAAATTTCTTAACATCTTCTATGCAATGGGAATCATATTTCTTATTTTCACTAAGGTTAGATGTGTGAAAAATTAGAAAACATCTCCAGCATGGAAATACACAATTCCAGCCCAACCACCGCAATTAATGAAGTATGACACCCCATTTCTTCTTCCAGAAGCTAAAGTACGTATGTAAGATGATTTGTAAGGGTGCACATGCATTCTTAGACCATTTAATGGTGGTTGTTGGCCGAGAGAGAAAGAAATCCGAGTTTCACTCTTTCTCTTTCTCTCATTCATTTTCTATATATTGTAAACACTTCTCATTTGAGAAGGGAGATATTCTGGGATGTGGGAAACTCTGTAAAATTTGTTTCTTAACACCATTGAGATGAAAACCCTCTCATGGGCCTGGAAAGTGTATTTGTGCCTCTATTTCAACAATGTAATGGACTGTGCATATTCTAAGAGCAATAAAATTGTGTTCGTGGTGTTCTTTCAACCCTTGCATTGTTTTGTTGTATCTCCTTGCCCTTCTATTTTTGTTGTTGTTTTTCTATGCATGTATGTCTCATTTGCAGGTGCAGGATGTTGTGTTTCATGGAGATTTAGTGGTAAATGAAGATCTAGGTCTGTGTCACATTGGTTTGGCCTCTCTCAACTCCATTTTCATTTATGTATTCTCCCTCAGCATGATATTTCACCCCCTTTTCTTGGTACTATCACCTTTTTAGTGTAGGATTTCTTAATTTTCATGCTCTCTCTCTCTCTCTATCTCTCTCTCTCTCTCCTTAGTTCCTTAGAATTGTTAGATTAGGAGTAGATAGTCACATTTCCCTCCATAGAAGTAGTTTAGTGCTAGGAGTAAGTAGAGGAACCAACCTTCTCAGAGGATCATCTCAAGCCTACAAGTCCCACAACTTGAGAGATGATTCAATGTTACCCAAAAATACTTGGTTGCTCATTCACACGAGGCATGAGAAAATGGAGGGTGTTGTTTTTGGTGATAATAGGTTCTATATGTACTATTTTAATTGAATAAGGATAAAAATTGTGTGGTGTGGAAGGTAGAAATGGATTTTTCGATGGTGGATTTGGGAAGGTTTGTTGGAAGATATCCAGAGTTGAGATCGAATTGGTTGGGAGGTTGTGTAATGTTGGGAAGTAGGGACATAATAGGATGGATGAGATTGTTGAGGTACATGAAGTGTGGTAAATGAAGTAGGTGTAGCATTGGCATAAGGTGATGGGGATAGAGTAGGACTCTGTGGTTGAGAACTAGAGTTATGGTGAAAGTATTTGTAAATGGGGCTAGACGGAGGAAAACACAAGGTATTGATCATGCTAGTTGTCCGAGGAGTAGCAAATTGATGTGATAGGCATGGAGGTTGTAGTTATGGTTGGTGTGTGTGTAGGATAGGTATAAGATGGTCTTGGTTGTACAACACAAGGAGTGGATAGATAAGGATATAAGGAAGCTTGGTATGTTAAAGTTGGAGGAGATGTTTGATAGGATTCTTGAGGTTGGATTAACATATTTGATTATTGGTACATACAAGAAGTGTGAATGTTGGTAAATTGTGGTGATTGGATGGGTATTCTAGATGAAGCAAAGATTTAGTTGATATGACATGATGTAGGTGTAATACGATCCATCAATTGAGTGGATTGACACGATTGAGGGGTTTCGGGCTATGTAAGCAATCACGATGTGCTTGGGTTCTTTTTAAACCAAAATGAGGTGTGGACTATCGATGAGAACAATCACTTAGGAAAGGGAAATTACAATGTAGAAAGGATAAAATAGGGGAAATGAGCAAAACGTGTATATTTTTTTCCTTTTTATCTGGTATCAAGTTAAGGCGAGCATAGTGTAGGATCCAAGTAATATGGGGAGAAATTTTCTACGTTTCTATTTTAATGATTTCAAAGTGAAAATCGGTGATCAGGAACATCCAAGGACCCTAAAATTATATGATTTATGATTGCGAATGAGGTTGATAAGCAGAGATGTGTGGTGTGTTTTAGTTTAGCACTTAATATTTGACAGTGTAGTTTAGATTTTTCCTTGAAGTGAGGAAAAAATGGATTAAATATATGTAATGCACCACATAGCCGGAGATAGAAGTAAAACCCTACAAACAAGTAAGCCTCCAAACTAAATATTCACAAAATATATGTCAAGTGAAAAAAATATAAAATAGGGTAATCATGATCTTTTCAACACCCGACACAAAACAAGTAAAGCAATAAAAATGACCAAATTTTGGTTTGGTCCCACCAGTTTGCCAAATATGTTGATTGGAGTTTCCTATTTAGATTAGTATTACGAGAAATAAACAAAACACTAAACAACCTTGAACATGCAAGGGACTTAGTACCTTGGAGATGATGGTAGATGTGGGTGCCAAATGGATGAGGGACTTCTCACAGTGATCTCAAAAACTTGTAAGTCATAGACACTCAAGAAAAATAGCTTAGATATTTTCATGTCGGGGCTGCCCAACAGAGTGAATCAACCCAAAAACTCAGTGTCTTTCAACCCACGTTTTCACAAGATAAGAATAAGTTTCAAATGACATGCCAAAAAAATGATATTTTGCAATATACTGAATGAATGAAATGAGGATGATACTTAGCTAGTATTTCGATATAGCAACAAAACGATCGTCAAAGTGGAATTACGAGAGTGGTAGATTTTGTCTCCAAACACTCCAAAATATGCTTCAAAATTTCACAAATAATTTTCCAAATTTTTTTATTTCAAGCTTCAAGTTTTTAAAAAAATTCATATATCTCCAGAGGGTGGGGAAAGGGTCATATTTATAACTTGAATTTGGATTAAAATTTGGGGTTAATGAGTAACCAAGATTTGAAAAAGTAACCCTTCTTAATGAGACATGATGAAGAGTTGATTTGATTATGGGGTTCATGATGTGAGAAAAATAAAAGGTGTGATGTGGAGTGGGGACATGATTTGGTGTAATAGTGAAGCCATGTTTATTCCTTTACACTATTGATTTTTTGGATTTGTTGTCAAATGTTGGGATTTTGAATGTGTATTCCTTTACACTATTGATTAATAATTTTGACTTTTTAGGTGGGGATTGATTTTGATTTGATTGAATTAAGTGGGAACATATGCAACTCTTGATTTGCATGGTTTTAGATTATTTAATTATTAAATAGAATGATATGACTTAATTCGAATGATTGATTATTTAGCACATAATGAATTTTTGGCATGTGATAGGTGATTAATTAAGTTATCAGATTAATTAATTGAATATGCATTTCAGATGGAAAATGGGATTCGTTTGGGTAATCCTTCTAAAGGAGAGAAAATGTGGGGTGATACGAAAATTTGGTGTCTATAAAAGGTTTTTGATTGTGGCCCTACCAAGGAAAAAAAAAGCATTAAAGCCCATATAAAGACATTAACACACCATGACACAAAAAGAAAAAACTTCCCAACAATGAAAGAGACAACTAGGTGGGAGAAATGATTTTCTTATGGATAGATTTTTTCTTGTTGTGTATCATTTCCCACCCTTTTGAAACCTCATCAATAGGAAGAATAAATGCAATAACATCAATCGGCTGGTATGTGCTTTTTTATAAGGAGAGCGAGGAGGGACATTCTCCATTGTCACTTCAAACAACTTTAATTGAGCATTTTAATTTTATGAGTTTCACCATTTGACTTCCCATTATTTCCATTATCGGGAATTTCTCTTAGAGGGGTTTCTCGTAATGACTCGGCCTTTCCTCCGAATATTTGTTTGAATCAAAATCTTCCTTAGAATCAAAGAATAAATGTTTAGGAGGAATTTTTCCACTAATTAACTCTCTCATTTTTACACTTTTCTATCCCACAATCAACAAAAGTATGTGCTAAGGAGAAACATATCTTGAATCTGAAATTTAGAACCTCATAGTCTAAGGAGTGTGTCCATGTTCTATATTGAACTTTAAGCTCAATATGAGTAGGTAGGTTTTTGAGGTGTCAAGATCAAAAACAATTTTGGTATAGGTTGTGTGTGCAAATTCATAGGTTTTAGATTCGATGTTTAGAATGTTACCCAAGGAATTTCCTATGGATATCGATAGGCACGAATCCCAGTACAAAGGTAAATGAGGTTGTTTAATCCATACTAGTTTGCAAGAAAAAGATTAAGTGTTTGGGTTAAAATAGCGGAACACAAGTTTCGTGATAAAGTACCTTTGTTGAAAATCCCATAGATTTTTGGCTATGATGTCCTTCTCAAATATAGAAGAAAAAAATATAATAAAATGTTCCCTTAGCATAGTGATAGAGATTTAACATGTTAGCTAGAAGATGGATGCAATGTTTTGTGCTCCATTCATGAAGTACTAGGAGGGCTGGTCTAAAAATCGTTGAATCTACGAGATCGGGGCATGGTCTTGGTAGTATAATTTGGCTTTAACCACTTCTTCACCAAATGTCATAATAGGGTTTTTGGTCACAGGTTTCATAGGTTTGATGCCATGCTTCCTCCATGAAAGCTCTCGGAAAGAGTGATTATCCACTATCAAAGTTAGGTTACACCCCCGAATAGTCTTTTCATCATTTTTATTGCTAGAATAGGGAGTAGTTGTGTAGGAAGAAAAACATGGGATATAACCCATGTGGTCGCATCTCCATGTTTTCTCTTTACAACAAATTTTCCACCCACATTACGGTTTTTGAATTGATTGGATTGTTTATTGCCACCCCAAGAGAAAATTTCATTCCACACCCGTAGAGCATCATCGCTAGGTGGGAGAAAGCGCAACCAAGAAGGGAATTGGATGCAAGTCTAATGGGTGTAGATAAAATGCCAAGAAATAGAAAAAGGTGTTTTTTAAGAGTGTTACCTTCAATAAATGCCTCTCCCCAAGGATGGGGCTATACAGATCTCTAATAATAAATTTCATAGAAATAAATTCATCCCATATTCTTCCTTCCTTCCGACGACGCATGTCCCGATATTTTATAGGGATCATGGAGAATCATGATGTTGCCACCCTTAGCAAGAGGAAAAAATCTAGGGTTACCAATTAAGTCTCACGCAGGGTTTCAGAGAGGTCACAATTAGGGATCATCATCGTTATTTAATAAATATAATAATCGTAACATAACAAATGATACCTACCAAGAATGCCACCTTCCAAAGAACATGAGAAGTTTCTACTAGTATGGTAATCCAAACTTATTACCATTCAGAAGTGATGGAATCACCCTAGCATGCAAAGGCCCTCATGGATGTTCTCGTCCGGAAGCACACTAAAATTTCCGTCCAAATTGCACCACTTATACATTCAGATTTTTGGCTTGTACTTTTGGTTTATTCACAACCTTATTCAATTTTACCTTTAGCTTCGACTACAAATCTCAAAAATAATGAATTTTTAAAATTAAATTATATTACTAAATTATGGCGAATTAATCCTATATGATAGTATGTTATAACATAATGGAAAATATACCAACATTGTTTGGCCCTTTCTTGAGACAGAAGGTGAAATTAGGTCAAATTTATGTATGACACAAAAATATTTGCCAAACCTGTTACATTACGGTAGTAAAGAAATCCCCAATTTCAAACTTCCAAATTGTAATATTTTCCAATTTACAAATATTATTCCCTAAAATGAACCATGGCCAAGAGAATAATGAAGCAATCTTAAATCAATCATCTCAAACTTTTCTCTTAATATTTTCTTTGCACCAATAATTAACATGTCATGATTACTTGTAATTATTAATGTCATCCATGTAAAGAACCACAATTATTGTTCGAACATCACTCTTTTTAGCATAAATATTAGGTTCAAAGGGACTTTTTACAAAACCTTCATGTTCGAACTACTCATCAATCTTTGCGTACCATAACCTTGGTGCTTTCTTTAAGCCATTTAAATATTTATTCAACTTTTCAAAAAGATGCTTTTGTCCTTATCTCACAAATAATTGTGGTTTCTACATGTATATATCTTCATGTATCCCACCATTGATTCATTCTTTGCATCCATTTGATGTACCTATCATTTAAAGTTAACAGATAAAGAAAGATAAATCATTATTGTATAATTTTTTCAACTGGAGCAAGTCTTATTAAACTAAACCCCTTCTTTTTGAGAAAATACCTTTGTATCAAGTCGTGATTTAAATTTTTCAATGCATCCATCGTATCTAAACTTAGTTTTATAGACACATTTAGTACCAGTAAGATTTATACCTTCGTGAAGTTCTCAATTCCATATTATTTTTCATGAAAGACTCATAATCTTCTTGCATTGCATGTTCCTACTCTTTCTTTCCTTTTATTTCTTCATAAGATTGGGGATCATTTAACTTCTATATTCTAGTCATCAAGGCATAGTTAACATGATGATTATTTTCTTCAATTTTCTTACTCTTTTGATAAATTTATTGAAGACTTTATTTTTCATTGGGGATTTTCTCATTATCACTATTTTCTTCCTTTTGTACATCTTCAACTTCAAAAATATCTAAAAGTAGATGTAAATTCCTTATAAAGACCTTCATAGAATAAAACATCCCTACCGATAATTAATTTTTGAGTTTGAAGATCATATAACTTCTAGCCTTTAGACTATTCACTAGAACTAATGAAGATACATTTCATGATTTTCTTATCAAGTTTCTTCCTTAATTCATTGGTAACATGAGAATAGGCATTACATAAAAACACTCTACAATACTTGACGATGATGGGTTACTACCATACCATGCCTCATGAGGTATCATATTTCTTACAAATTTTGTGGGATATCTATTTAATATGTAATTCGTCTTAACTATTACTTCAGCCCAAAAGGAATCGAGAAAATCCTTTGTCTTGAGCATGCACCGAGCAAGAAATAAAAAAGGAGATGATAGAAAATAATTGAGAAGATGGTGTAGTTCAAATTTTGTTTGGGAAGGAACTAGCCAATCCTTCTCATGGAAACTTGATGACTGGGCAGGGGATCTCCACACGCCGTGCAGACAAGTCTCTTAGGTAGATAAAGTGTTTGGAGGGTGATTTGTTCTACATCTACTACCTGTTCCTCCTCTCAAACCCTTTATGGGACTCTCTTTGGTCCATCTCGTGAAAATCCTTGTAGTAATTAAATCACATAGTTTGGGTAATGTTTAGTCCAAGTCTCATACTAATATATACAAGGATTTTGAGTAAAGAAAGTACTAGTGAACCCCGACTTTTTGCCATCTCGCTTTAATTTATTTCATCATTCCTGATCTCTACCACATAGATGCCCACCGATATTTTATCATTTTCTGTCATTTTATCCTTGACTAAGGAGCCCAAAGCTAGTCTTGGGTGCACATGGGTGCTCTAGTACCACGAGGGGTGCCCCAATAGTTTTTGAACTTTTGTGCCACTTTTTGGGCACTTTCTAGCCATCTCAACTTCTTATCTTTTTAGTGGTCTACCTTTTCGGGTTAATTATGAAATTATATCCAGAGAACCGTATAAGTATAATGTTATGAGACCATAATGAGGGACCATGCACTAGTCAAGAGTATCATCCACCTAGGGTTGCATGCATCTAAGACACTTAGAGATAATTTACATATATTTAGCTCCATCACAAGGGACAAGGCTAGTACACCCGCATCACACAAGAATTAGAGGGTATTTTATTTTATTCCATACACCATTCTAATACATTATTATATTTAGTTATTACTCACTACTTCACACAAGATGACCGGCACAAGAGCACATCGGAAAATGATTCACACACAAACTAGAACTACATTTGGGTTTGGAATGTAGTATAGTGCTCGCTTAGTAAGTTCGTAGTTGTGGAAACTAAGGTCAATCCAACGTATTCATTTGTGTTATTCTATTTTTAGGGTTTTGATAGTTCTTATGGTATTTTACAGTCTTCTATTCATCTTGGATTAGTAACGAAACTTGACGCATTATAGCGAGATAATGTGACAAACATTAATGGTTTTAGACCATCTACCAACCCATTGAAACTTAGTTTCAGACCTTTTATACCGACCAAGACACCGCTTTTGAAAACTAGGGTTCCCACGGGTGCCCCAGGTCCCTCTCGTGGTGTTCCAAAGAAAGCTAGACATCTTGGATTCATCCTTTTTGGGTCCTCTCTGCACAATCGTTCCTCCTTCTTGTTTCTCTAGTTAGCTCTGTGACAAAATCTCATAAGTTCATCAAATCGATGAATCACTTCCTCATTGTTCTTGTATATTAGGGTTTCTATTTCAATTAGCTTAGTTTCTTGGGTCACTTTCCATAGTTACTTATTACATTTATTTATTGTATTTACATACTTGTTTCTAGATTAGATTAACTATTATTATCCCCAATTTTAGTTAATTTTAGTTAATCAATCCCGTGAGGTGGTGTTGAAAAGAGAAAAAAAAGCATGGTCTTGCTCTTATTAGATATTTTGTAGGTTTTAGGCCAAATATTAACTCAACAAGAGCCCGGGAAACAATAAAATGTTTACTACTGGGAGGAATTGATGTTGTGGCCTTAGATAATAGCTCATTCTTGTTGAGGTTTATAAGGGAAGATGAATTTCTCAAAGTGATCAATGACGGCCCATGGTTTTTTTGTAAAACAATGTTAAATTTATCTATATGGTGTCTTGGCCTAGATTTTGGGATCCTCAAACCTAATTCCTTCCCCTGTCAAGGTTAGGCTCCTTGTATTGGCCCTGGAATATTGGGAAATAAAATTCCTTGAGGGGATTGTTAAGTCTTTGAGGGAAATTTCTGACTATTTATCCCACCTCTCTACATAGGAAGAGGATGAATGGTACCAGGATATGTGTGAATGCAGCCCTAGGTATGGCTCTTCCTTGTTCGATTCATATCATCTCATCCTAAGGAGTGATATATCAACCATGGAATTTATAAGATCACTTTTGTTCTGTGCCACATGTATGGGTGTGGGCCATATAGAGAGTAGCTTCAAGTGGGAACCAAGTTTAGAAACCCAAGGAACATGTTCTCGCCTCCCACCGTGACTGGTGGTCTTAGTATGGGTGCCAGAGATGAGAAGGAGGATATCAATACATCATCACTAGATGTTGTGGATTCATATCATGCTAAGTATATTCATGTGGATCACTCCAAGGGGGATATCAAGTCATGGGAGAGTGATTTTGTGCTTGTGGAGAGGGTTGACCATTTGGATAGTGTTGTTAACAAAGGGATAGTTGGTCCTAGTTAATCCCGTGACACTACCCGAGATTATGGTGGGTAGAAATCCATTAAAGTGGGGAAGGAATCATAGCTAGAACAATTATATGGTTCACCCTTATTTTTCCACCGCTGACTAGAAGTTGGAAGCTTTTGATTTCCCGATCATAAGTAGTGCTACAAGGAGGTATTCCCTCCTTTGGAGAATATTTGTTGTTTGTATCCACTAATAGGGGTTTAATTGGCTAAGGACATGGAGGAGGATCTTGAGAAAATGGAAGAAGTATACTTCTTGAAAAATAGAGAGACTCCAATGGTGAATAAATACTTGGTCATGGAAAAATAACTCGTTGAATCTTATAAAGAAAAGATATGGAAGTGGGAAGTCAAGTGCTTCTCGAATGGTAAGTTAGAAGTGGGTTTTCCTGTTGAAAAGTTGACCCCCCTAGTTTGATCCTTAGTCCCTCAAGATACTTTATTTTTGGAAGGTGAGTGTTATAGAGAGTAGGTCAATACAACATATGGTAGTGGTAAGATTAAAGATGTGGCCGATGGGTGGAACACTATGCAACCAAGAAGAGAATAAAGAAATATTTTTGTTCTACCTCATAACAAGATCACTAAGTGTATGTAGAAAGGTTACATGGATCTTGTGCCTATTTAAATATTTTGTGTATCATGTTGTTGTTGTGAAACAGTTGTTGGTCTACTTTCTTTGTGGCATGTGTTCTTGTTTATCCCTTGTGTTTTCTTTGTTGTTCTTATGGTTTTATCTCGGTTGTTTAGAACCGTATTTTGGTTATACCAGTAGGATCCTGTCAAAAACCTTTTATCCTTGATAAAAAATTCATGCAACCATAAATTTCTTATAAAGTTCTATTTTTCCTTTTTACTGCAACCCCAATTCGTTGAGGTGTGCACCTAATCATTAACTTCCTTTTAATACCTACATTATAACAAAAAAATTGAAAATAGTTTTGTGATATACTCTCTTCCATTATCTGTTCTAGAACTATAATTTTTATGCCACTCTCATTTTCCAATAGATATTTAAATGTCTTAAAAATTTAAACACATGACTTTTGGTCTTGACACAATAAATCCACATTTTTGTTGAGAAATCATCAATAAAAATTAACACATATTTTTATCCTAAAAAGTAAGGAATAGGAAATCGACCAATAACATCACTATGCATTATCTCAAGTTTTTTTCCTATCAGTATATGATACATTCATCTCAAAGCTATGTTTATGTTGTTTCCCATGAAAACAACCATCACACACATTTGAATCTAAATGATTTTTTTGAAGATTGGATACACCATCTCCAATTTCTTCATCAAAACCCAAAATTTTATAATTAGGTTTCCCAAATATTAAATGCCATAACAGACTAATATTATCATGTGATGAAATAAGTGCATACATACCTATACTTCTTGCATCAAGTTTATATATTCCCCATCTAAAGTACATGATGTAATCACTTTGTAACCATGTTTCAATCAAACAATTATTCTTATAAACATCATCTTTGAAACCTAGTTTTGTGATTTGACTAACTAAAATAAGATTCATCTTTAAACTAGGAAAATACATCACATGAGCAATACATTTAACTTCAAAAAATTCATTTTAATAGGAACATCACGATGACACTATATACTATAAGGGTAAGTGCACAAAGCTACGGAGCAAAAGGGGGTCTTAAGTGGACACATTTTTATGAAAAATAAAAAACATCAACTTGTATGTGTTTTTGAAATAGTTACACTCAAAATTGGAAGATGTTGTAGAAATATGAATCGTATCATTTTGAGTCTAGTTTTAAAGATACTAAATTTTATTGAAAATGATAATTTTAAGTGGGTCAAATAACTAAAATACCAACAGGTGCTCCTATTTTTGTTAAAAACATAATAGAGCGATTTTCGTGCCCCCTCCATTTTTGAGCAGCACTTAGTATTTTTGAAAAACTTTTAGTAGAAATATATCTAGGAGCATCTAGTTTGTGTTAGATTTTTTAAAGATTTTTAGCGAGTATTTTTTTTATGATTTTTATAGTACAAAAATTTTATGTTTTGAAAAATAATAGAGCTCTGATTGTGCCCCCCTAACTACCTCAAAAATATCAAAAATTAGTTTTTTTTAATATGTATATAATTACACCTAGTTTGTGCCTAAAAAATTTTATTCAATTTCGATGAGTCAAAAAAAAAAGATACACAACAAAAGATAGACATGTTTAAACTTAAAAAAATAGCTATAAAAAGGCATAGTTAGAAAATAAATAATATGGAAACCTTATATTTGTTAGAAAAATTGAAAAATAATATTTATACAAAGAAGAAACTCTGCTTTACGTTGTGGTATAATTTTTTTAAACGAATCGATCATTTGATGTTGATTTATCATGGCGGAAGTTGGATTTTTGTGTTTTTTTGCAAAAACACGTGGTTTGTTGTGTTTGTGTAGGTCCATGCCTCAGGCTTGGGGATCTAAACTGGATCCCAAGCCTTGAGGCATGTGTTGGAAAAGGGAAAAATCATAACGCGTATGCATTATTATTTGTTTATATATTGTGGTCCCCCAACGTCCCTTTCATCTCTTTCACGGGAATTCTGCATACATTTTGTTTGGTCTACAATTTTCTCTACATTCTTGCACGATTTTTAGTAGTTCATTTTTTCCCCTACCCCACTAGTTTATTTTTTCTAATCATGGGTGATAAAATTCGAGCTAAGGACAAGAGGAAAGTCAAGAAAAAGACACCAGAGCAATTGAAAGAGATGAGAATAAATAAATTGAAGAGAATGCAAAAACTTCATGTAGGGCAAGGTACATTTGCTATATCAAATGTAGCTAATGTATTAGAAAATGGGGATGAAATACATAATGAAAATGTAGAGAATAATGATTTTGTAATTAATAATTAAATTGAATTGAATGATAATGTTGGTATGGATGAAGAAATTGATATGAATCTAATTGTTGAACCCTTACCTAAGAATCCAAATGTTAACCCCAAAATTTGTATGAAAACACTAAATGAAGAAAGTAACCTTGTAAATGAATCTTCACCTATAAGAACACCTCCTTCCATTTTGTGAATAAAACTAATTCACTTAATTGAAATTGATGAAAACAATACAAAACCAATTCCTAACAAAATTTCGAAAGAAATGCGAGAAAAAAGCTAGTGGAATTTGGGATAATTAATTTTAGAATGTAAATGACACACAAATATGTCAAATATTTGTTACATTGATGAAATTAATTAAGATGAGACCTATAATGAAGACCCTGGGGTTTAGAACATCTAATGTTTTTGATCAAAATGCATCAATTGTTGAAAACATACATAAAGCATACCAAACTATAGGTGGCGAAAGATGCACCAAAGATAGTAATGCTACATGGCGTGCACTTAATAATTGTAAAGTAAGTGATAAAATAGTTAATAAACGCTTGATTAGAAAAACAAGCAGTTCTTTGAAGTTAAATAGAAAAACACTAATGAAAGTAATAGAGAGATGTAAACGTCTTGAGTCAATCAATAACACTGACTATTGAGATTTCTCTAGTAGAATGCCATGGAAAGACAAGAATACATCTAATATTCTAAAATAATTAATTGTAAATTTTTTGAATGAGAACACAAGGGTGTCACCGAATAAAAGAGATACAGTAAAAAGAAGAATAGGTTCTTGTAATCGTGAATCGTGTGTAAAAATTTATTGGATATGAATCAAACATAATTGTTATCTAAGTTTAAGAATGAAAATTCACAACTTAACATTAGCCAAAGAATCTTTGAAATGAACAAACCCTTTTATGTGAAAATCAATCACTCACGTACCACTTGTTGTTGTAGGTATCATGTTGAATTTTCAATGCATTATGATGTTTTTTGTCAAATACGTCGTGTTTTACATACTAACATCATGTTGCAGGAGTGTGGATTAAATGTCCCACCTAAATCTGTAAGGGAATTTATTCCGACAATATTTTGTGAAAAATCAAGTAGACAATTTTTTTGTAACAAAGCATGTTTGGATGGAATGTGCAATGTATGTGGTGGCTTGCCAAATCTGAAAAGTTGTATCCATCACGAGTACATATTCAATAGGAAAATAATTGGTTGGTTTTAGGAAATATAAATTGGTGGCATATCAATTAAAATATGGAAAGAATCTATGGTCGAATTCGAGAGGAAATTGTTTATGAGTATGCAAGGAACAAACATAGAGGTCAATGGTTGGATGAACAATTCAAGTTAAGAAAGGACATATTACCACTTGCTACTATTTTTTCGGTAGTTGATTTCACAGAGAATTACATATTTCAGCCACAAATGGAGGTTCAACCTCAATATTTTAACTCAAGGTGCAGTTGCTATTTGTAAATCAAGAATTTCGCGCTTGTTACCTGTCCAAGTTAATGTACCAAACTAAACACAAAAACCTTGAAAAACTCAAATGAAATCGATACCTGATAGATAAGACAAGATCTGAAGATGTAGATGGAAAAGAAATCTGATGTAGATAAGACGGGCGCACACGAGTGATCCTGCAAAGTAGATCCAAGAAACCTGTGAGACACAGATGCTTGACAAAAAAAGACCACGTTAAAAGATATTTGGGTGGACTACCCGAAAAGCGGGTCCAGGAAGCGATAAGCTCCCTCGGCGGATGTCAGTCCACATTTTCAATTAAGGAAAGAAGCATACATGATAAAAGATGTACGTAAAGGACTAGATTTTCTGATCAAAAGTAATAAATAGAATCTAAACAACGGACAGAAAGCAACAGAAAACAAGAAACTATGAAAACAATGCTGGATTTGTGTTACCTAAATTCTTTTACCTGTCTGCAGGATGATCGACATCGATTAGGAAAATCGGCGTCGACTGATTTAGGTCGGCGTCAACTGGTATAGATCGGCATCGACTGGTTATTATCACCGTCGATTAGAGGCAAACTGCAAGAAGATTTGGGAAACGGAAAACGAAGGCAAGTTCGTCAACGTCTGCTGGATCTGTAGGAGCCGTAGAGATACCGACAAGGCTCCACCTGTCTTTGGATGTAGGAACAGAGTCACCTGAAGATAAATAGAGGCTCGCGATGTCGATGTGGTAGGAGCATAGTAACGATGCTCCTCTTAGGGATTGATTTGGATAGAATTCACTTTCGCTAGATAGATAATGCTCAAACCGGGATACTCAAACTTTTTGTCTCGTGTCTTTGTCTATGTCTCTCTCACTTGTCTAACTAGAATTGAGTTCGCCTTCTATTTGTAATTGGCACTGACCGAGATGAATTTGGTGCCGTTCAAAAAAATCGGCGTCGACCGAGTACTGGTCGGCGCCGATCGCGAAACAGACTCCCGAAATGGCCAGAAGGAGCGATTTTTGGAAGGATGTAAGTGATCCTTCCGACTCAAATAGAGGAAATATCCCGCTACTTGGTTTGGGAGGAGGAGAAATAGGGGGGATAGATGGATAAAATAGGTATGGGAGGTTAGGAATTGATATGGGGTAGATAAGTGGTTAGGATATATGTAGAAAGGTGTAGTTAAATAGTTAATATTTAATTACTTATGGGCAAAACATGATGGGGTGAATTAAACTTAGGATAGATGTTTAAATCAAATATTAAATAATACCCTAAGGGAGAAGTGGTGATATAAACGTGCCCCAGGTTACCCGAGAAGGAAAACACGCACGAGGGACACTAAATTGGATAACCAATTTTAGGTGTCTACATTTTGCCCCTTTTTGTCAAGTAACTTGCGATAAGCAAGGTTGCGAAGACAAAAAGAAGGAGTTGGAAGAAAGGAAGAAGAAGTGATGATGTGATCCCCTCAAACTAGGGATGGGATGGGTCACGAAAGAAAAAACGATCCCAAGTTTGAAAAAGGTAGATGAAAATGCAAGATGCCCCATCTAAATGCCTGGAGTAGATTTGATCATTAGTAACGCAAAAAAAAAAAAGAGTAAAAAGGCAAAAGAACCTAAGGAACTCACATTGGTAGGGCAGACTAGATGGTCTCCGCATGAGATGACATTAGTACCTACAGACCCATGAGTGTAAGGAGGGCTGCAAAATAGTCAACACCTAAAAGAGAGACACATTGGTAGGGACAACCAGACGGTCTACAAAGCAGACGACGTTAGTGCCTACAGACCCGTTAACTCTAAGCTGCCAAAAATGCGAGTGCCCCATGCAAAGGGAACAAACTCGAAATGGATGATAATATCGAAAGTATGTGCCAAAAGGAAACACTTAGGGCACAATAATGACCAGATAAATAAGCCAAGCATCAACACTATGGCAAGAAGATTAGGAGATGGAAGAAAAGAAAAGAAAGGAAGGTGAAGAAGCAAAAGTGCAACCAATCGGCAACAATAGGCTTAAATCGGCATCGATCCAGATTAATCGGCGCTGACCATAATAATCGGTGTCGACCAAACAAATCGGCGCTGACCGTGCTGAGCACATATAAATATGCGAAAGGAAAACATGAACGATTTATTTAGACCGTGACGATTGATTTAGAGAGAGTCAAAAATTTGATTTGAGCACCATGGAAGCCTCTGGGAGTGGTCAGAAGTGGAGGAGGACATGACTTGGGGTAAGTGGTTCTTCCTGAACTCGTCATTATTATTATTTATTTTATTTTATTTTATTTTTGGTGGGAGGCCAGAGTGTTTTTGACACGGTGCCTACCAATTGGTGTCAATTATAAAAATCAATGTAAACTATATGTGATTGATGCCGATTGGAATAAATTGATGCCGATTGGACAGATTGAATTGATAAAATGATAAAATGTGTTTTGGATGTTCTGATTTGGATAAATAGGAAGCTAACATTTCTCTTGATGTTATGGATGCAGGCACGAGAGGTATTACACATGCGGGATGCCATTCTTGAGCTACTAGAGACCATTCTCCCGATTTCATTGACACAGATTGGTGCCACTTAGAGCTAGCCAGGGCTCGGGGGCTTTCGGTACTACAGACAAGTGCCGCAAGATGTAGAGTTGATGTGAGCACTAGTATGACGATGGGATAGCCAGACTTGCACGTTTTGGTTCAGGATGGGTGAGATGACTATCACCCACGAGGATATATACAGGATCCTGAGGCTACCGATCACCGGGGACCCTATTGAGATTACTCCACGAGAGCAGCAGCAGAGGGCCCTAGGATGGTTATATGGGGATAGGGCGGATGATTCAGAGATAGTGTCCGGCGGTGAGGATAGCCTCACAGTACAGATAGGATGATGCCAGGAGCAGACGGATAGTGTTGATTTAGATGGTGATCTCCTACTTTTCTCTACCAGATTTAGGAGGTGGGAGATTCCCATTGTTATTACTAGATTGCGTTTGTGACATCCTGCAGTTCAGACAGGTGTTTACATTTGCTGATGCCTTGATAGCTCAGATATATTATGAGTTATGGATGTATACCACTGGTAGGAGGACAGGCATTGATGTCAGTTTTGTGCTCCATTGCTGGGCATATGAGCACATAAAGCGTTGATCGAGCCATCCAGCTTCCATGGATGCCAACAAGAGTGGGGGTAATTGATTATGGATTCCGATGATGGCGGGCCAACATGGCCCCAGGAGATACAGGGAGATCCGCAGATTGGTATACTAAGCGCTTCAGGACACTGACACCAGAGCAGGTCATTTGGAGACCATATCGGATGCTCACCCGTGGGGTTGAGATGGAGCAGGGTGGTTAGGGGCCGCAGGCCTGATATGTGGGAGCGTGTCCTGTTTATATGGGTATTGAGACAGTTTGGCCTAGTGCAGACAGTGCCGACCACCTACAGGCCATATAGGCGAGACAACAGAGAGACTGATCTGCCGATTTTGATCCCGGCAGATCCATTGAGGAGGCCCCACCCTCCACAGATAGTGATGATGATGCCGGAGTGGATGACGGTTATGCGGCATGGTATTCGATAGAGCTATCATGACACCCCGTCAAATCCATAGATGTTGATGAGGAGGATATGGCTACAGTGCTTTGGAGAGAATGGAGGGAGAGCATGCCACCTTGATGCAGACACACCAGGTGGCTCTCAAGGAGATCGAGCTCGATAGAGGAGAGAGATGCATTGATATTGAGAGAGACACAACTCATCGAGTGAGACACAAACGATCCAACAGAGAGATCACTACTATCGTCATAGAGAGGCCCTCAGGGCCAAATATGGTGAGACAGGTACCATGTCAGAGTCCGGGTCACAGGGTACGACCGTAGGAGGGCCACCACCGAAGCACCAGTAGTGCCATTACGAGCACCTAACACAAAGTGAGCCTAAGTACCTACGGTCTCTCCTTGTCGAGGTGAGATATTACGAGGACGCTCTAAAGCAAAGCATACCCCGATGTGCCTCGTTACGGGCGAGGAGGAGATCGGTGACAACCATAGCGAGCGGGCATCGAGAGGAGGGAGCACCGGGAGAGACTGAGGTGGAGGCAGCCCCAGAGCAGTGCTTCTAGTTCGATAGGCGGCAGCCGGAGAGACAACCCGTCCGGAGGAGGGTGGAGGAGATAACGTTTTCCACTTGTCGATTTTACGATATAGAGATAGATGTATTTTAGTATCGATATATTGATGTAGCCTCGATTTGAAGGCATTTTTTGATATATGACATAGATGACTTGATTGAAAGCCATCCATTCTTTGTTGTACGAGACACTCATGTATATATATAGATTCATCATTTTCTTTTTCATATGATTGTTCTCATGCTTTTAATTTTGATATACATGGATAGATGTAGCGTAATTGTGATGGATATAGAAATATACCGATAGATGATGAATAGATGTGATGGACATAGACATAGAAGATAGATAGATGTGATGTGATTTGATGTGATTAATATGTGGACTTTAATTTTGATGAAAAATAGATATAGATAGATGTAATGTAACTTGGATGGTCATGTTTTTAGATGATTTGATGGATAGATAGATAGATGTGATTGATAGATTTGATATGTTTAAGATGTTAATTTAATTTTGATGAAAATAGATATAGGTAGATCCACATGTGTTGACAATACATGCGTTGATATGTTTGTTTGACAAGAGTAGATAAGATGAATATAGATAGATGATAGATGTTAACTAAATTAACATGTTAAGTGTCAATTTAATTGGATGAATAATAAATAATAATGGTAAATGCGCTTTGTGAGAGTAAAGGACGCAATGAAATGACCTTGATGAGAAATAAAGGCAATACACCCGATATAAGAAAAATAATGATAAATTAGGCCCCTAACCGACCATAAATAGAGACTGTGATAGGAAACCAAAATACCGTGCATACAAAGCCACATACGAGGTTAGAATAAACCTAACACTAGCTAGTCGCAAACCAAATCTAGGAGGGAAATGGAAGGAGCAAGTAAGTATGTATCTTGTCAAAATTTACAAGGGACAGAATACATTTTCATACTGGGAAAATACGATTCTCCATATGATCGAAAAAAATGTCTTATATCTCAGCTTCATGATTTTTTGTTTTGGAAAAAAGGCAAACTGATCAATGCGGGAAGTTTGCTAGATATGGAAAGACTGATCGATACGGGAAGTCTTTCATTGATGCTAAAAAGTGTACAAACTGGCCGAAAGGCTGATCAATGCGAGAAGCCTTGGGAATTCTATGAGAGAAACATCCGTCCTTCAAGGGAGCGGTCTGTATTTTGAATTTAATGATAGCCATCCTTCGAGGGCATGGTTTATATCTTTTGATTCATTTGATAATGCATGGATAGCTATCCTTCAAGGAACAGTCTATCTTTTATGAATTTTGGATAGCATCTCTGTTTTTTTTTTTGGGAGCTTTTTGAAAGAAGTTGAGTTTAGACCTAGATAGATCAGATAGAGGGGAAGAAAGCATATAAAAATCACATACTCATGCTCCGAGTAGATCCGATTAAGATAGACACTTGGGAAAGATGAATAAGTGATTAAGGTGTTCCAACCATGAGGAGGAACATATCCATAAGAAAAATTCCATGAGTAGAGCCGTGATACTCATATTTAAGGTAAAAAGACAATACGCGGAGAACCACATAGTTTCGAATCACCATGAAAGTATATGACTGGTTGTTAGATGGATGAAAGATCTGTCTTGCGACTAAATTTGTGTAAGATAGATTTTAACAGTAGAAGGGCCTTAGATGCAAGGCATTAAGAGGTTCCATTTCAGGTACACCATCCATGGAAGATAGACGATAAGCCCCAGACCCATATTTATGAGTGACGACGTATGGACCCATCCAGTTAGGAGAAAACTTACCATGCTGACTCCTTTCTAGTGTAGTGACATTTTGGTTTTCTTTAAGAACAAGATCACCAACTTTGAAGTCACGATGCTGCAAGTGATTGTTATAAGCACGTTTGACACGCTCAAGATAGACTTGATGATGCTCAAGAGCGTTGAGATGCTGCTCATCTAATAATTCAAGTTGTACTAGATGATTTTGATGATAGTCCTCATCAGAGACAAATTCTCTGAGAGAAACACGAAGAGATGGGATTTGGACTTCCAAAGGAAGAACAACCTCTGACCCATAGACTAGAGAGAAGGGAGTAGCACCTGTAGGAGTATGAATGCTAGTCTGATAAGCCCAGAGAGCAAAAGGGATATGTAAATGCCAATCCCTGCTAGCCCGACTAGTTACCTTTGTGAGGATATTACGCAAAGTTTTATTGGAAGCCTTAGGTTGGACGTTAGCTTGGGGATAATATGGAGAAGAAAAGCTGAGTTTGATATTGAAAGCATCGTAGAGGTTCTATAAATTGACATTCTTGAAAGATTTACCATTGTCTTTGATGAGTTTGTGTGGAACACCAAAGCGACAAATGATGTGTTGATAGACAAAATCAACAATCGGTTTAGATTTTGTTGAAGAAAGAGGAATAGCTTCCACCCACTTAGTAAAGTATTCTGTGGCAGTAATGATAGAATTATGACACTGTGAAGAATGGGGATTGATAAGACCGATGAAATCAAGACCCCATTGCGAAAAAGGCCACAAATTTGTGTGGCAGGTCAGCAACACCCGACTAGGGATATGTGTGAGATTGGAATGTTGTTGACACTTGACACATTTCTTAGTGTATTCACAACAATCTCGATTAAGAGAAGGCTAATAATATCCCAAACGTAAGATGCATTTAGCTACGGCTAAGCCACTAAAATGTCCACCACAGATACCGTCATGGACCTCCTGGATGGCTTTAGATGATTCAAGGGTTTTGAGGCACCGAAGCAAAATACCATCAAAGCCGCGTTTGTAGAGGATCCCACCTAGAATAGTATAGCGATTAGCGCGTAGGATAAAAGATATTCTACCATTGGAAGTCAGATCTAGAGGAAGCACTGAATGAGATAGATAATCAACGATCTGTTGATACCACTCATCTTGAGTATTGGTTGTGACGGCATTGATTGAAGTTAGTTGCCTAAGATGAGATGGTTGATCTAATCGCTGCACAGCCACATAAAGTTGCGAGTCCTTGGTAAAAGGTGGAATAAGTGAGGCTAACAAAGCCATTGTATCTGTGAATCGATTCGTAGTGCGAGGAATAGCTTGGATAGTGAATTTATCAAAAGATTGGAGTTGAAAGAGAATGATATCACGATATTTTTGAAGGATATCATTCTTGCATTAATAGACACCCGTGACTTGATTAACAATGAGATCAGAGTCACCAAAGATGTCGATATGGTGAGTGCCAAGATTAATTACGTTTTGAAGACCCAAAACAAGAGCTTCATATTTAGCCATATTATTGGTGCACTCAAAGTTTAGTTTGTGTGCGATCGGGATAGGCGCACCCCAAGGAGGAATCATCACGAAACCCTGCACTCCCCTTGCGGCATTTGGATCCATCAAAGAAGAGTTTTACTTTAAATGGAGATAGACCAAAATCAATTTATTGGATATATTCATCGGGGAATTGAGCAAGGGGGACTTGAGTGTCTGAAAGAGGATCATCTCGCTAATTGATCCAGTAATGACCTGACCCTTGATAGACTTTTTCGGGATAAAATCGAGATCAAATTATGTCATGAGTATGAGCCAACGAGTGATACGGTCATTGTGATAAGGCTTCGCATGCATTGTCTTGAGTGGATTGATGTTTGTGACGATGTAAGTTTTGTGATTAAGGAGGTAGTGACGAAGCTTAGAAGTTTTGAAAAAGAGAGCACAACATAGATTTTCAGCTTTGGAATAGCGTGTTTCATACTCATGAAGAGTGCGACTGATGTAATAGACGACTGTTCTTTACCATTAGCGTCTCGATGCGAGATCATGGCTCCCAAAGCATGGTCAATCACGAAATATAAAGATAGAATGGCTCCCCCTCGCGTGGAGGTGTAAGCACAGGTGGAGAAAGAAGATAAGCTTTGAGATCATCAAAGGCCTTTTGGCAATGCTCATCCCATTCAAAATGAACATTCTTACAGAGGAGATGATGAAAAGGTTAACAATACGGTCTGATAGTTGCGAGATAAAACGACGCACTGATTGAAGGCATCCTTGAAGACCGCAGAGTTGCTTTAAGTTAGAAGGGGGAGGCATCTCAAGGATAGCTTTTATTTTTGTGGGGTCTACTTCAATACCCCTAATAGAAATGATAAAGCCTAAAAGTTTACCAGTGAGAACGCCAAACACGCACTTAGATGGATTTAGGAGAAGACAAAAGCGAATGAGCCTCTCAAAGAGAGGTGCAAGAATGAAAAGATGATATTGGCGGCGTTTGGATTTACCGAGGAGATCATCGATGTAATCTTCCACAGTTTTGTGTAAGAGATCGTGGAAGATGTAGGTCATTGCTCGCTGATAGGTTGCTCCTGCGTTCTTAAGACCGAAAGGCATGACACGATAACAAAAAGTCCCCCAAGGAGTTATGAAGGAAGTCTTATGTTGGTCCTCTGGTGCGATGAGAATTTGATTATACCCAGAGAAACCATCCATAAGAGAAAGCATCTCGTGACATGCCATTAAATCCACGAGTTGGTCGATATTAGGTAGAGGAAAATCAACTTTTGGACAAGCAAGATTAAGATCTAAGAAATCGGTACAAATTCAAATTTTCCCAAAGAGCTTTGGTTACTGGTACTATGTTTGAAACCCATTGTGAATAATCAATGGGTTGGATGAAGTTAGCAGAAAGCAAGCACTACAATTCTTCTTTAACAAGGAGAGTTACACGAGGGTGCATTTTACACGCTTTTGCTTAACCGGTTTGATGTCGGAAAGAGTAATGATATTGTGGACCATGATATCGGGTTCGAGTCCTAGAATATCCTCATATGACCAAACAAAGGCTTGACGATGGTTGGAAAGAAAAGTGGTAAAGTCTCCTAACTCCTTTGGATTAAGGGATTGATCGACCTTAATGATGCGAGGGTCTTCAAGTCCCTATATCAAGGTCGACAAAGGGCTTCATTAAGAAGAGTAGATGTGTCGAAGGAATGGTTTTAGGAAGATAGGAATCCTTTGCCCCCGAGATAGGTGAGGACAAAATCATCATCCGCACAAAGGATAGTGTTGATAGTAGGAGAGTCATCTCTAACTATTTCAGGAAAATTAATCGTATGGAAGTGGACTTGTCATTAGTCTTATAGGTTAGTGGCCCCAAGGAATTGGTATTGACTAAAAAAATTTAGAGGGGATGGAAATGGCATCATCCACATCAAGTGATGCTTCTGACCTAGCGGGAGAAGATGGTTCCTCAATGGGAAGAGGCTCATCGAGAATAGTGATGGTGTCTTTTGAAAGAGGTTTAAATCCTAAACCAAATTTTTGATGTGGCTTGAGAGTTGGAACGGATGCTAGGTCATGCACACCTTGTTCATATTTTCCCAGGCCAAAGCCCTTCCACGCACATCGATATAAATAAGTTTTTGCAAACGTGGGATTCTGTAGACAATCAAACCCTGCTGAATAGGGTTTGGCCCTAGAGGAGAATCCGGGTGATAGTGAGGTGTATCAAGACCACCGTAAATGAAATTAGTCTATTGATTGGGTAGACCAATGGTGATGACACTACCAAGACCTGGCTGATATTCGGTTGTTTGTCTGGTCTACCATACTCGTTAGGTTTGAGATGGGCGTCAAAAGAAAGGAGAGGAAGCTCTCCTAGTGAGAAACGCTATAATGTCTCTTCTAGATTTTGTAAATCTGGTAGTTTAGTTGCAGGTATGGAAGAGGATGAGGCCTTGTCAGGAGAACAAGCATTCTCCTTTAGAGGGGTAGACCCTGTGGTCATGTCGCATTGTGCGGAAGGAAAAGGATCTCCTGGATGAGTATAGATTTTGCCCTCATATTGATATTTTAAGCATCGATGGAGGGTTGATGGGATGCAATGCATTGCATGAATCCAGGAGTGTCCGAGGATCATATTGTAGTGGAATTTCCCTTCAACAATGTAAAAGAGTTTGTGAAGCAGCTTCTTACCTACTCGAATGGGCAGGACCACAGTTCCTAAAGTAACTGCTAGCTGATCGTTAAATGATCGAAGAGCGAAAGGCGGGGTGACACTACGTTCTTTGGTAACTTAAGTTGCTCGAATGTGTACGAGGAGATGACATTGAGTGCAGCACCACTATCAATCATAGTGCGTTTTAGTGTAGTGTTGTTGATTTGGACCGTGATAAAGAGGGGAGCCTCCAAATCCTCGGAAGAAAGGGAAGGAATTTCTGAATCTTCAAAAGAAATGGTGGTTGATGGTCTATTCAATCCAACAACCATCTTGAAGGGCTGGGGCTCATCTGAATTCACTGCGATGCGACACAGATTATCAATCAGAGCCTGGCGATGTTGCGGAGAGGATTGAATGAGGTCAAAAAGAGACATTTTGACCGGAGCCTGGGTGAGTTGTTTCATAACACTCTCCTCAACTGACACGGGAATTTGAGCCCGAGGTGCAGCACGAATAGAGACCCGAGGTCTCGGGGCTAATGAGGAAGGAAGAACTCCTTCGGGGGCTACAAAAATGACAACCCGTGGTCGAGATGTTGTAGATGATGATGGATTATCATACTGTTGGGTTGTAGTGGCGATATGAATTGTGTCGATTTGAGAAGGTGGAAGACCATCTAGAGTGGAATTACTAGAAGTAGAGGTCTGAGTAGATCACTGAGGCTCAAATGGAGTTAAGATGACAGAGATACTTGTTCCTCCTCCTCTTCCAGCAAAATATCACTTTCTTCCAAAAGATTGTTGACGACAGATTGAAGAGCTTTACATCCCTCGGTGTCATGACCCGGAGTACGGTGGTAAGAACAAATCAAATCAGAGTTGAACCAGGAAGGTTTAACTCCTTTACGGTTATAGGGTTTAATCAGAGGAAGAGATATGGATGAAGATTAGATCAGTTGGTGGAGGATTTCAGTATAGAATCCGGTAAACAAAGATGAGGACAGAGATGATGAAGGCACCTCTTTTACTTTGATAGACTGCCGAGGTAAAAGAACCTGCATGTTTGGTTTGACAATATCTTTAGGATCATCTTACTTTTTCAGACATCGGGAGGAGCAGCCTTGGGCACCTGAGATGGAAGTAAGTGAGACATGATTGATTTCGATGGAGGAGGAGCTCCTAAGATAGATTTTGAAGATGATGGAGATGTGACAAGTGTTGTGGTCTTCAGAGATAAGGGAGGCTGCTTGGTCGAAACAGATGATGATTTAGATAATATCGATTTAGATGAGGGAGGAGCTCCCAAAGTAGGTCTGATCGGAGGAACAAAGGGTGCCCTGGTTTTCGGTAACGAAGATGATGATTCTGATAAAAGAGGTGACGTCTTTCTAGTAGGTAAGTCCACTTTTCGAGGTGCTGGTGAAGAATGTGTTGTAGAAGAAGATGATGGTTTTGATAATTTTGTAGAAGAATACGCCTTCTCAATGGAAAAATCCAATCTTTTGTGAGGCGCAGAGAGATATTTTTATGGGAAAGCACCAAGAGTCTTGATGGTTCAAAATATGGGGTTTCCTTTTTCAGGGATGATTACAACTTCAACCGCATAAGGTGATTGTAACCTTTTAGGGGAAGCGATGGGAGGTACTGATGATGCAACGTTAGACTTCAGTTGTCTCGGTCTAAGTTCAGAACCAAGAGTGTAGGTGCTTTGGTGCTACTTGTTTAGATTTTCCTTACTAGGCAAAGTAGTATCGCGATGGAAGAAGTGGGTGATGAAGAAGCGCCTCCTTGTGAGGGAGCTACTTCAGTACAATAATTATGGGTGAGAGTACCGTAGGAAAGGAAACGGGAAGATTCAAAATCGAAGACGCTTCCATCAAAGTTGGTACAACTATAGGTATGTTTACCAATGGCATAGTCGCAACAAAAATGGGAGAAACAGAAGTAGATGTATCCGCGGTGGAAACTCGAAGGGATGTAATTACCTTGAGCATCGAAAGAATATCTGACGATGAGACAGATGAGGATGACACTGTCTCGGGTATGGACGGAAGATCAGACAAAGAAGCAGAGAGAGATGAATCCGTATCTAACAATGTAGGAATATTCAAAGACGGGCTATCTGAAGATGGTGGAATCCTAGTGATTAGCGAAGTGGAAGGAGGTTCTGATTCGGTCGATGTGTTCGCAGATGGCTTAGGTTCAGAAGAAGATTCTTCAGTAGAGATGAAGATGATAGTATGAGTATTTATTTTTGAGACTCTAAAGCATCATGGTTCAGGGAATGATTGGAAAAAGGTTGTTTAAAAACATCAAGCGCTTGATTTGGGGGAGAATTTGGGTTATCCAGAATGAGCTCGCCTTTATCAATGAATTTCTAGACAAGATTTTTGAAGGTCTGACATCGTTCAATGTCATGACCTTTGGTTCTATGATAATGACAGAAGTCATTTTCCCTATACCAGAATGGACGTTCTTGGCTTTCATCAATATTCCTAATGGGGGAAGTTCGATCATGTGAACTTCCAACATTTTTTCCAAGATAGAAGCATATGATTCCCCCAACGAAGTGAAAGATCGAGATGACGAGGATCCTTTTCGAGAAGATGAGGAGTCTCTCCATGGTGTTTGATTAGAAGTGTTATCGACTCGTGATGTTTTTAATACGATAGCATTGGTGGATCCCTGATTCTTGTCTTTAGAAGTGGAAGGGTTTGATTTGGTAAACCGAGAAAAATCTGGTTTAGATTTAGAACGAAGTTTTAACTTCCCTTGTTCAATGGCGTGGGATTCAAGTTTGTGTGCCATCGTAAAGGCTTCTTCAAATGTGTGAAAGGTCTGGATCCTTAAAGTGGAAGAAATATGATTAGCACAAGATCGAGTAAACAACTCGATCTATTGAGATTGAGGAAGGGAGAAAGACAATTGGTTTATTATCCCTCTCCAACGAGCGACAAAGTCTGCAATAGACTCATCATCGAATTGACAAATGTTATAAAGATCTGTAATCGAGATCTTATGCGTGATATTTATTGAAAAGTTTTCAACAAACATCTAGGCCAATTGAGAGAAGGAAAATAGGGAATGTTGAGGAATGTTATTGTACCAGTCTAAAGCAGACCTGCTAGAGACATAGGAAAAGTATGGAGCATAAGCTCCTGATCCTAGACTATCAGGTAGCAAGCGTGTTTGAATGCTCGCAGATGCTGTTGAGGGTCCTCCCGACTATGAAATTTTGAAAATTTAGGAAGTTCCCATTGGGGAGGATAAGGCTTAAAAGCCACTGATGGGTGAATGGGTTCATTACACACTTCTTCAAAAGAGTATGAAGGATGAGCCCCTTTGGTGGAGGCTTCTAAGTCTGTGATTTTCTTGAAAATAATTTGGACCACGTCAGATTGAGGAGGAGGCATGCTTTGGCATGTCCTACATAAGAAGAAAATGGTGGATGTTGTTGAGGTGTCAATGGGGGATTCATCTGATTGATTGACAAGATGATAAGAGGAGTAACCAGGCGTTCTGGGTGACGCCTGGTGTGGTATTTGTTGTGAAGGAGCCTGTGTATAGACAGGCTGTGAGATGACAAGTGGTTGAGAAAAAGAAGGTTGGATGATAGACGGAGCCTATGATTGGTGGACTCCTATACTTGTTGACTGAATCGGAATGGATTGAGGAATGTGGGTGTCGATTTGATTGGACATGGTGGGGAATAAGGTCTGAAAGAGGATTTTTACTGCCAGATTAGTTATTAAGGGTGCTGACGCTAGAGGATGGGCGAAGGTCACTGTTGCTGGAACATTGGAAGAAAAACCAACTGGAGGACGAGAACATGAACCAACTGACTCGTCGAAGGAGGTTGACTCATAAAGAGGTATTGACCACGAGATGCAATAGACGACATAGAAGAATTAATGGCAATCAATCAGGAGCGCAGACGCGCCCATTATAGCTAAGGTAGAAGACTTCTCGAAGTATGTTGTGGAATAGCTAAGGTAATCGGCACTACGAATAGGAAAGACTATTTGATAACGAGTCGACATGGTCGGTGGAAGAGAAAGAGGACGCACAGTGCACCACCCTCTTCCGTGGTTTGAGGCGAGAAAAAGGATACTAACCTGCTCTACAAAATCCCGGGATGGTTCACGAGGATAATCGTAAACTTGCTTTGGATTGGTGGTCCCTAATCAGATATTCGAATGGACTTATGTAGTAAGTAGTCCATAAGGGCTACCGGATTGCGATCAAGGAGCGCCTGAAATTCAAGATCTCCGCGAGGAACATACTCTATATCAGAAGCGGATGATATTTCTGAAGGACTAGGGGAAGCTGAACGTGATGGGGTTGCTTTAGCCTGATAGAAAGGATTATATGACCAGGATGGGGAACCAACTAATAGTGGTCCCGAGGAAGACCTGGGGGGTGCTGAAACATCCACACTAGTGGTGATCTCGGGAAAGAGGGGGCCAATTGAGCCATTCTTCTAGATTGTAACCGAGTGATGACCATCATAAACAAGTAGAAATATAGAAAAAGAAGATTGACCTAACTAATGCACAGATAATTCAAGAAGTGTAGGTGATTATCTCTTTTAAGTTTTTATCATTTTAAGAAAGAAAATATTAGGGAAGGCTTTTTAGAACAGGAACTACTCAGATAGTCAAACTAAGGATGGTTTGGGGAATGTTTTGGTGAGGAGTCCCGAAGGCACTTCAGTAAAAGACCGGTACGTGGATTGATATAGGGCCTACGCCCGCACTTCACACACCGTTGTGATAAGGGAGTCGGGTGCTTTGCCAATATATACCAGAACTTCTGTGAATTTATAGCGCTGCGGCCCGAGTACCGCGTAGGCTCTTCCTCTTGGATGTCACTTCCAAGTAGGCGAGGCCAAGGGAGGAATTTTTGTTTAAATGCTTTATACCTAGTGATTTTGGCTGTGTGCAATGGTGAAAAATAAAAATCAAATAGTGTCACTACCGATTTTGATCAATTTTCCAACCTAATTAAAACTAGATGAAAAACATACAACAGAAATGACAAAGAAAGAGTTCTTTTTAAGCACTAAAAATGAAGTGTTTGATTTCGATGAAGACAAGTCAAACAGATTCTTTCCCAAATGCGATTAAATTATTTTTAAGCACCAAAATCGAAATGTTCGAATGTGATAGAAAACAAACAAACAAAGTCTTTTTTTTTTTTTTTTTAGTTCCTAAAAAGGAGAAAACACCGTAAAAGAGAAATACCTGTAGATTTAGCTCTCCAAGGTGTGTGGACTTCAAAAAGTGCATTGTTGAGCTCTTCCCCTCGAACAATCCCATGAACAAGCAAAGTGCTCCACAAGAAAAGGTTAAGCAAACACACAAACCAATCCAGAAAGATATATCCAGATAATAGCAAAATGAAAATTTCTATTTAGGGAACTAGAAAAATTTCAAGGAAATAACAATTTTGCATAAAGAGATGGATCGAACATGCAATCTTGAAATCAAATGAAAGATTTACTAATTTTAGAAATAGAAATTGGAATTGAGATTTGCAAAAAAAGAAAGGATCTAACTTTGCAAATTTAGAAATGAAAGAAGCAAGACTGAAACGATGGAAGGAAATGCTTAAGAACAACCGATAAAAATCAGGAAGAAAAAGAACAAAGCTCAAAACTAAAAAAGAGATGAAGTTACCAATAAGGGACTTTGGTCTCGGTCCACCGGTGTGCGAATGTAAATCAATAATTTCGCGCTTGATACCTATCCAAGTTAATGTACCAAACTAAACACAAAAACCTTGAAAAACTCAAATGAAATCGATACCTGATAGATAAGACAAGATCTGAAGATGTAGATGGAAAAGAAAGCCGATGTAGACAAGACGGCGCACATGAGTGATCCTGCAAAGTAGATCCAAGAAACCTACGAGACATAGATTCTTGACAGAAAAAGACCACATTAAAAGATATTTGGGTGGACTGCCTGAAAAGCGGGTCGGGAAGTGATAAGCTCCCTCGGCGGATGTCAGTCCACGTTTTCAATTAAGGAAAGAAGCATACATGATAAAATATGTACGTAAAGGACTAGGTTTTCTGATTGAAAGTAACAAACAGAATCTAAACAGCGGAAATAAAGCAACAGAAAACAGGAAACTGTGAAAACAATGCTAGATTTGTGTTACCCGAATTCTTTTACCTATCTAAAGTGATCGACATCGACTAGTCAGTCGGCGTCGACTCATATAGATCGATGTCGACCGGTTATGATCGGCATCGATCAGAGGAAAACTGCAAGAAGATTTAGGAAATAGAAAACGAAGGAAAGGTCGTCAACGTCTGTTGGATCTGTAGGAGCCGTAGAGATATTGACAAGGCTCCACCTATGCTGGATGCAGGAATAGAGTCACCCGAAGATCAATGGAGGCTCGCGATGTCGATGTGGTAGGAGAAGAGTAACGGTGCTCCTCTCAGGGATTGATTTGGACAGAATTCACTTTCGCTAGATAGATAACGCTTTCATCGGATACTCGAAACTTTTTATCTTTGTGTCTCTCGTCTATGTCTCTCTCACTGCCTAACCGTAACCGAGTTCTAGCCTTCTATTTGTAATTGCACCGACCGAGATGAATTTGGTGCCGTTTCAAAAAAAATCAAGCGTCGGATCGAGTATCGGTCGGCGCCGATCATGGAAACAGACTCTGAAATAGCCAAAAGGAGCGATTTTGGAAGGATGTAAGTGATCCTTCGACTCAAATACGGGAAATATCCCGCTTTGGTTTGGGAGGAGGAGAAATAGGGGGATAGATGGATAAAATAGGTATGAGAGGTTAGTTATTTATATGGGGTAGATAAGTGATTAGGATATATGTAGAAAGGTGTAATTAAATAGTTAATATTTAATTACTTATGGGTAAAACATGATGGGGTGAATTAAACTTAGGATAGATGTTTAAATCGAATATTAAATAATACCCTAAGGGAGAAGTGGTGATACAAACGTGCCCCGTGTTACCCGAGAGGGAAAATGCGCACGAGGGACACTAAATTGGATAACCAATTTTAGGTGTCTACACTATTTTCTTGCATATAACATTTATGCACTCTCCGTAAAGCATTTAGAAAGATTGAAAAATAGTAAGAGAGTATCATTTCTACATG
Organism: Taxus wallichiana var. yunnanensis; assembly: GCA_018340775.1. Taxonomy (NCBI): domain Eukaryota; kingdom Viridiplantae; phylum Streptophyta; class Pinopsida; order Cupressales; family Taxaceae; genus Taxus; species Taxus wallichiana. The sequence goes on from CM031236.1 coordinate 579,047,013, forward strand.
AGTGATGATTGGACACATTCTACAAACTATGTACAAGGGTGTTTCTAAGTTTTTATGAAAACTTGAATGAGAGGAACATTAGTTTCAACCAACATTACATTTGGCTGCACAACCGCACATCACAATTCAAGAATGCACGAGATGTTTTATTAGCTAAGTAGGATTCACAAACAAACAAATGTACAACATATCTCGAGTTTTATTGAGGTAGGACATGGAAAAGGAGGGCAAGATGGTGCAGGATCATGTGTGAAAAGAGCACTTGTAAGAGAGGAGTAAAAGTTCAAGGTGGTGCTAAATTTATAGATACTAAAAACCTTTACGATATGTGCGTCAAGAATATGGGCCATGAATCTCAAGAGAGATCACCTGGTTCGTAGATATTTTTTTTTGGTAGAGGAACAACATATAATTTTTTTGTAATATTGTATGATAGTTGCGGGATCAAGTGATATGCACTCATTTCGTAGTTCGGATGCCAATGCTCGGACTATTTATACTCGATGCATCACATTTTTTTATATCATGCATTGATTTTACATGGAATGAATGTGAGTCACAACAAAGTGAGTGGATGAATAGAATTTTAGACCTATAGTTCCACTCACAACACATCAAGTTCCACGAGCATTAAAACTTGCAAGGTCTTCAAATCAAATGACAACATCACTCCGACTTTGACCAAGTCTCGATTTAGTGCAAAAGGTACATACATATATGTACATGCCATGTTTTAGATTTATAAATTACTAAATGGTCAGCTCTTAATGTATTTTAAATTTGAATTCAGTTTTACTTTGAGAGGTATGGATGTTTTTGTACTTATTGCGATAGAATTTAACAAAGAGGGAAAAAGTACTTCTTGTCTTGTTGTGTAGAGGGGGAAAATTGACTTCCATAGTCATTGATGGTGAAGACCTTGAGTATCCCACTAGGTCAATGGTAGTCACTGAAACTTGGCTTTGACGATATCCTATCAAAAAATCAAACATTTAGTTGTTTGAAGACTATGAAGTACATCGAAAGATACTTCACTATTCACATTTGGTTCTTGCAACAAATATTAAATTGATCAAATATCGAGGTCGTCCATTAAACAAGAATCTATGGAAGGTTCGTGAATCAGATCATGAAGTAATTCTTGCTATTGTCAAGAGTAGAGTTGATCCTTATGGTTCATTGGATTGAATTTGCAAAGGTATGTTCTTCATGAATTTAATTTGAATATTTACTTTAATGATTTTGTTTAAATTCTGTATGATTTAAAATTCTATTTAATTTCTTACTAACATGTTTATGTAGGTCAGTGGTGCCAAAAAAATCTTCCACTTCATTACGTGGTTGGCAATCATCAAGAGAGAATTTATTATTCTCAAATCCCAAAAGCTAAGATAAATTAAATATTAGAAAGGAACAACAAATATAAATTATCATTTCACCACCTATATTGTAAAAATATATTATTAAAATTCTAATTTCACTACCACTATTGTATGAACCACCTATATTATTCAGATGATTGGAAATGGACAACCTTACACTGACTCAAACTACACTATTTCATGTGTTTACAAACAATAGGAAAATGAGAGAACCGAATAGATATTAATAAAATCTGAGAATATTTCATAGATGGTCATGACATAGAGGTTTTGGATATGATGAGACGTCTCTAGGTGCCATGGAGTCTGAGATATCACCTATCGAAGATATCACATGTTTTGGTCTCAGGGCTCTTAAGGGACTACGCTGGATGAGGTAGTCTCAAAGCATGAGGAGAATAGGAAAAAAATACTCCACTAGCATTCAACAGCCATCCGGACGTATTGGTACAGTGACGGTTGGGTCCTACGAGCTTTTGCAAAATATATCATCTTGAAACCTTACATTGACTCAGACTAAACTATTTCACGTGTTTGCAAACAATCGGAAAACAAGAAAACAAAATGGAAATGGATAAAACCAGAAGGGATTTCATAGAAGGCCCCAACATGTAGGTTTTTGATCTCAAAAAATGTATCTAGGTACCATAGATTATGAGAAATCACCTGTTGAAGATATAGTGTGTTTTTGTCTTAGGGCTCTTAAGGGACTACGCCCGGATGAGGTAGCTTGAAAGCACGGGGAGTGTAGGGAACAAAAAAATCCTCCACTAGCTTTCACTAGTCCATCCAAAGGTGTTGGCATAGATAGTTTGGTCACACAAGCTACCGTTTGCAAAATATAGCGTCTGACAGCCTTAAACTGACTCAAACTACACTATTTCACGCATTTGCCTATGGATAGGAAATTGAGAGAACCAAATGGATATGGATAAAACCGTGAGAATATTTTTTAGAGGTCCCCAACATGGAGGTTTAGGATCTCGACAAGGAATCTCTAGGTGCCATGGAGTCTCGAGAAATTACTCACAAAGATATTACGTGTTTTGGTCTCAAGGATCTTAAGGGAATATGCCCGGATGAGGTAGCCCAAAATCACAGGGAGCTTAGGGAACTAAAAGAAGGCCTCCACTATCATTCACTAGGCCATCAACAAGTGTTGCCATAGAAGTTTCGGTCCCATGAGCTACTGCTTGCAAAATATAGCTTCTGGAAGCCTTACACTGATTTAGACTACACTATTTCGCGTGTTTACAAATAATAGGATAGCGAGATAACCAAAAGGAGAAGGAAAAAACTAGAATATTATTTCGTAGAGGGCCCTAATGTGGATATTTCGGATTTGATGAGATGTCTCTAGATGTTACGAGTCCGAAAAATCACCCGTCGAAGATATTGTGTTTTTAGTCCTGACAACCTTGAACAAAAGTCTATTTCACCAAAACTCATTTAACTTAAACAAATTACCTAAATTTGACCTAAAATTTTGTAGGAAGCATCATGACAACTTCCTCTATCATATCTCGTAATTTTTAGAAAGGGATAATTCTACATTTTTCTATCCCATCTTATTTGCATGCTAGAATAGTGTAAGGTTGTTTCATGCAATATTTTGCAAACATAAGCTCTTAGCACTAAACTAGCTACGCCAACACGTGGGAGTGGCCAGGTAAACACTAGGGAGGTTTCATTTTAGAGGCCAAAGCTCTAGGTGCTTCCGGACTACCTTGTCCGGTGTAGTCCCTTAAGATCCCCGAGACCAAAAATCACTATATCTTTGACGGGTGATTTCTCAGACTCCGTGGCACCTAGAGACAACTTGTTAGATCCAAAACCTCCATATTGGGGCACTCTATGAAATCCTATTGTAGTTTTTTCCATCTCTTTTCAGTAATCTCGCTATCCTATTGTTTGGAAATGCATGAAATAGTGTTATGTCGAATCACGTGTAAGGTTGGTAGATGCTATATTTTGTGAACAGAGCTCGTGGTACCAAACCCTCTACACCAACATGTCTAGAAGGCCTAGTTAATGCTAGTGGGGGTTTTGTTCTAGTTCCCTATGCTCCCCATGATTTTAGGCTATCTCATCTAGGCGTAGTCCCTTAAGAGGCCTGAGACCAAAACAAGCTATATTTTTGATAGGTGATCTCTTAGACTCTGTGGCACCTAGAGACCTCTTTCTAGATCCTAAACCTCCCTCCTCGGGTCCTCTACCAAATCATCTTGCGGTTTTATCCATCTCCTTTCGGTTCTCTCGTTGTCCTATTGTGCCTCAGTAAACACATGAAATAGTGTGTTCGTAGTCGCTGTAAAGGCATCGGATGCTATAGTTTGCAAATAGTAGCTCGTCGAACTGAACCGTCTACACCAACACATCCATATAGCCTAGTGACCAATAGTGGAGGATTTTTCTTGGTTCCTTAACGCTCCTTGTGCTTTTGGGATACCTCGTCTCGAGCGTAGTCCCTTAAGATCCCTTAGACCAAAACATGCTATATATTCGATGAGATGATTGCTTAGACTCCTTAGCACCTAGATATGTCTTTTCAAATCTAAAACCTCCATGTTGTAGCCATCTAGAAAAACCTATCACGGTTTTATATATCTCGATTCGATTCTCTTAATGTCCTATTGTTTGCAAATGCACTTTGAATAGTGTAATCGACTTAGTGTAATGTTATCGATGTTATATTTTACAAACGGTAGCTTATGGCAACAAACCATCTATGCCAACACCTCTAGATATCCCGCTGAACTCTAGTAGATGATTTTTTTGTTCCCTACGCTCCTCGTGCTTTGAGCTACCTCGTGCGAGCGAAGTCCCTTAAGAGCCCTGAGACCAAAACACGTTATATCTTCAATAGGTGATTTCTAAAACTCTTTGGCACCTAAAGATGTCACATCAGATCCAACACCTCCATGTCATGTCCCTATACAAAATTATCTCATGGTTTTATCTATCTCCATTTGGTTCTTACGATGTCCTAATGTTTGCAAACACGAGTAATAGTGTAGTCCGAGTCACAGTAAGGTTATCGACGCTATATTTTGCAAATGGTAGCTCATGGGACCCAAACTTCTATACCAACATTTCTGGATGTCTTGGTGAATGCTATCGGAGGATTTGTTTTGGTTCCCTCTACTCGTTGTGCTTTCAGGCTACCTCGTCCGAGCGTAGTCCCTTAAGAGTCCTGAGACCAAAACATGATATATCTTTGACAAGTGATTTCTCAGACTCCAAGGAACCTATAGATGTATTTTCAGATCCAACACCTCCATGTCAGTATCCTCTACAAAATACACTCATAGTTTTAACCATCTCCATTCGAGTTCTCTAGCTATCCTATTGTTTACAAACGCACGAAAATCGTGAAGTCCGAGTCGGTGTAAGGACGCGAAGCTATATTTTGCAAACGGTAGCTCTTGGGACCTAACCATCTGCACCAACACATCTGAATGGCTAAGTGAACTATAGTGGAGGATTTTTTTTAGTTCTCTACGCTCCTTGTGCTTTCGGGCTACCTCTTCCTCACGTAGTCCCTTAAGAGCCCTGAGACCAAAACATGTTATATCTTCGACAAGTGATTTCTCGGACTCTATTACACCTAGAGATGTCTCGTTAGATTCGAAACCTTCATGTAGGGACCCTCTATGAAATAATCTCATGGTTTTATCCATCTCCATTCGGTTCTCTCACTATCCTATTGTTTTTAAACACACGAAATAGTGTAGTTTGAGTCAGTGTAAGGCTTCCAGATGCTATATTTTGTAAATGGTAGCTCATGGGACCCAACCGTCTGTACCAACATGTCTAGATGGATTTTTGGACATGAGTGGAGGATTTTTTTGGTTCCCTATGCTCCTCGTGCTTTTGGGCTACCTCATCCGAGCGTAGTCCCTTAAGAGCCTTGAGACCAAAACATGTTATATCTTTGACAGGTGATTTCTCGGACTCCGTAGCACCTAGAGATGTCTCGTTAGATCCAACACCTCTATGTCAAGACCCTATATGAACCTATCTCATGATTTTATGCATATCTATTCGGTTCCCTTGCTGTCCTATTGTTTGTAAACGTACGTAATACTATAGATTGAGTGAGTGTAAGGATGCTAGACGCAATACTTTGCAAACAAAAGATCTTGGCACCAAATTGACTACGCCAACATGTTGGGGTGGCCATGTAAATGATATAGGATGCTTTTTTGGTTCCCTAAACTCCCCTTGCTTTTGGGGTATCTCGTCTGAGTGTAGTCCCTTACGATCCCTCAGACCAAAACAAGTTATATTTTTGACAAGTGATTTCTCAGACTCCATGGCACCTAGAAACACCTCATCAGATACAAAACCTCCAAGTTTGGGCCCTCTATGAAATTATATTGTGGTTTCATCCATCACCATTTGGTTCTCTCATGTCCTATCATTTGCGAATGCATGAAATAGTGTAGTTTGAGTCAATGTAAGGCTGCCATATGTTATATTTTGAAAACGGTAGCTCGTGCAACCGAACTATCTGCGCCAACATGTCCTGATGTCCCGGTTAACTCTACTTGATGATTTTTTTGGTTCCCTATGCTCCTCTTGCTATCAGGCTACCTCGTCTAGGCATAGTCCCTTACGAGCTCAGAGACCAAAACATGCTATATATTTGACATGTGATTTCTGAGACTCCATGGCACCTAGAGAAGTCTTTTCGAGATACAAAACATCCATGTCGAGTCCCTCTACAAAATCCTCTCATGGTTTTATCCATATCCTTTCGGTTCTCTCGTTGTCCTTATGTTTGCAAATGCTTGAAATAGTGTAATCTGAGTCGTGTAAGATTGCCAAATGCTATAAATTATAAACAGTAGCTCTTGGGATGCAAGCATTTGTACCAACACGTCTGGATACCTTGGTGAACGTGAGTGGAGGATTTTTTTATCTCCCTATGCTCCTCATGATTTCAGGATACCTCATCCGGCGTAGTCCCTTAAGAGCCCCGAGACAAAAACATGTTATATCTTCGACAAGTTATTTGTCGACTTCGTGTCACCAAGAGACATATCGTTAGAGCCAAAACCTCCACATTAAGACCCTATATGAAATACTCTCATGGTTTTATCCTTCTCCATTTAGTTCTCTAACTATTCTAATGTTTTCAAATGCATGAAATAGTGTAGTCTGAGCCAAGTGTAAAGTTGGTAGATGATATATTTTGCAAACAAGAGCTCGTGGGACCTAACCATCTGCACTAATACATCCGGATGGCCCGGTGAACACTAGTGGAGACTTTGTTTTTTCTCCCTACGCTCCTTGTGCTTTCGGGATACCTTTTCCGGATGTAGTCCCTTAAGAGCCCCGAGATCGAAACATGTTATATCTTCATAGGTGATTTCTCAAACTCGTGGCACGTAGAGGCATCTCGTCAAATCTAGCACCTCCACCTCGAGACCCTCTACGAATTCATATAATGGATTTATCCATCTCCATTCTATTCTCATGTTGTCTTATTGTTTGTTTAAAACGTGTGAAATAACATAGTTTGAGTCAATGTAATGTTGTCGATGTTATATTTCGTAAATGGTAGCTCATGGGACCTAACTTTCTGTACAACACGAATAGATTTCTGGTAAATTCTAGTGGAGGGTTTTTTTGGCTCCCTATGCTCCTCTTTCTTTTGGGCTACGTCATCCTAGTGTAGTGCCTTAAGAGCCCTTAGACCAAAACATGCTATATCTTCGACAGATGATTTCTTAGAATCTATGGCACCTAGATACGTCTTGTTAGATCCAAAACCTCCTTATTGGGACCCTCTACAAAATACTCTTGTGGTTTTATTCATCTATATTTGGTTCTCTCTCTAACATATTGTTTACAAACGCATGAAATAATGCGGTTTGAGTCAAAGTAAGGTTTTCGAGGCAATATTTTGCAAACGGAAGCTCTTGGCGCCAAAGTGACTACGCCAACACGCCTGGGTGGTCATGTAAATGCTAGGGGAGGATTTTTCTTGTTCCCTACACTCCTTGTGCTTTCAGGCTACCTCATCTGGGAGTAATCCCTTAAGATTCCTCAGACCAAAACATGTTATATCTTCGACATGTGATTTCTTGAACTTCGTTGGACCTAGAAATGTCTCGTTAGATCCGACACCTTGTATGGGATTTCTTGCTCAATGACTATATTTTCTTAAGAATGAATTTGATAGAGGAATGTCTAAGAACACACAGGAGGTATCAATCACCTAGTAAATCTTTCTTGTTTAGTTCTGAATGGGAGTCACATCACCTACGTATTAGTGACCTTCCATTCATTGATAATTTATGCTATCATAAACCCATTGATGCTTTCAAAAGAGCCTTCGAAAATTTAGGGGTAGTCATCAAGCTTAGTGAAGGGTATGATGTTATTTCCAAATAACTTGAAATGCCTAAAAATTTAAAGGTAACAACACAAATTAGACAGATTAAACAATCAAAATCATTGAGTGTTTGAATAAGAATTTCATTACATCCGGAGACATTCTCAAGCATTGGATTAATGCATATGGAGAGACATTCTCAAAATATCAACAGATGAAAGGCATCAAATTATGATGAATCTCATGTGTTTTAACAGGGAGAAGACTAAGAATCATTGAATAATGTAGTAGGTGTATGATAATATATGAACCGTACAAAGGGACCATGAGCAAGAAGAAGCGCAAGTAAGGTAAATACACATATACACATTGATAAATTGAATATATAATTATTCAAATTAGGTAACTCTTTATATACATACATTATATAAATATTGATTTCCAAAGTTTGATTCGTATTATACATTGAAAACGCTAGTACATGTAAATCACCAATAAATGAAAAAATAACCCATAATGTCTTAAATATTGTCAAGTGCACATCATATTAGTTTCATGCAAAAATAATCTCAGAAATGTAGGGTCTCATTCAAAAATATTAACTTCCAAATAGTATTTTAATGTGCATAATAAATATAAAAAATGCCCAAATAGGTCACATACCATCAATTTCAAGTTCCATATATGTGTACATACAATGCCATGCACATAGGCATATAAAAAAATTTCATGTAAGACATATATATTTTCTAATCATAAAAATCTATCCCTCTCTTGGCCTTGCTTGAAGAAGGACCTCCCTTAGACGAAGATGGAGATCTATGATATGACTTTGGATTGTCCGATCCCATGCTACGAGTCCTCTTCCACTGAATACTCGCCTGTAGATGAACCTATAAATGCAAACAATGTTTTTTTTTTTTTCAAAACTTAATTTATATATGTTTTCAACATGTATTTAAGACCATACTAGAATGAAATTATTTACATAAATACAAAAACTTCCCGCAAGTTTTCGATCATACCAAATCTTCATCTCACACTCAGATGAGTCATCGGCAGCTCCTGGAGTATGAATGGGGGTACAAAGATGACGAGATGGAGGAGTTCGTGCCCTCGAAGTCAAAATGGAGGGGGTAGAAGTTCCCTACATACACATGAGATCAAAAAATATTACATCATAATTAGCAAAAATAAAACTAATTACATGTATGTTTAATGAGAATATTTTAACTAATTTTATCAATATATAACTATTTTTTTACCCCGCCACACCCGTGAATCAAATGAATAGGTCACTATGTGTTGCATGTAACTCCCGTATATACACAATGAAGGATATTATTAACATAATTTAATAATTCTACAATGAAAGAAATTACTAACATATAATTTAACATAATATGAATTACACGAGAAATTTAATGAAATTTAAGTGTTGTTTGAATACCTCGATTAGTTGTTTGCACACGATGAAATCCCAAACAGAAACACCATTCTCTACTTGTCACAGAGATGGTGAGGTGTCTAGTGAAGTCAAGATCTTTATCAAACATGTATCACGTGAGTTAGATGAACATACATATATTTGCCTTCAAATATATATATATATATATATATATATATATATATATATATATATATATATATATTTGCATATATGTGAAAAGTTTACACAATTAACATTATAAATTACCTTTGTGAATGTATGTGTACGCATGGTGCTCACCGCCTATGGTTGGGATGAATATGCACCTCCCATGCACTTTATAATATCAATGCATATACATGTACAAATACAATTATTTCAAATTTTTACATATATAAGTAAATCAAGTACTCCAAATGTTTTGTAACATACATAATAAAACATAACAAATACCTATGAGGGAGACCCCAATGACTCGTAATCTAAATGTTTCACTCAAAAGGCATCGACATAGTGAAATTATGATGTGCACCCCTAGCACTAAATCCACCAAAATATTTACGCACGAAAGTATTGTCCTCCTCGGGCACTAAACATATGCTACCACATGACGAGCAACGATGTGGCCTCATGCTAGTACTCCCTAAAGGAATACTTTGTGTACCTTCGTGAGCATCCGCTCTGAAATCTCCCTCGTATGTAAAATAAGGGTCACAGATAGCCCCTAAAGCACATGGAGTGTATCAATATCTACTATCTCCTTCACTACTATAGAGACAAATTCAGTCTCGGGGTGATGAGGATTCCTTGTTGAATAGTGAACGTTGTGCACTTGGTCGATCTTGTGCAAATATTTTCCTCGGACCTTGAAATCTAGGAAATAAAAATAATTTGGGATCTTGTTGAGGATAAATTTGCAATAGAGTTTCCTCAGAAAGTATAGTGACACCTCGTTATTATTGCAAGGTGGAAAATCAAACACCATCCACCATCGGTCCCAAAAATTATTTTTAATCAAATTATTATTGCACCATGTATGGGAAACTCGTATGCATGACAACGAACAAGCAAATTAGTGCGTGAGTCTATGAATAAGGTGCATATGAGGTTTTTGTAATTTCATTTTTCTTTACATCCACATATGACAATTTGTTGGAATAATAAACCCTACAACCCTCTTTGTAAGTTTTTCAATTATCAATTTTCCCCATTATCACATCACTTTGAGAAAGTAATGCCTCCAATGTGTTTGCAAGAGAGGCACAGTGGGGGTTTTTAGATTGTTATTCCCTCATTCTTTTGATTAAATCCTTAATTTCAATTTTGTTTTCAACTATGTAGGATAATAAATCTTCTTGACTACGTAGAGGATGTTGATAAATTGTGGAAGGATTGGGAAGGATGACAGAATAATAGAGTTTGGATGTGGTTGAATCCCTTGACCTCAAATTGTAACAATAAAAAAATGTCTTCGATTCAAATTCTACTATATAATTATCATATTTCAATACAATTTTGAGGAAATAATTATACATACCTCTTCTCTATGGTGCTATCATCTATTCGAGATCTTCCCGGTGATCCGAAATGATACTTTGAGCTTGAGATCCGGAGAATGACAAAAAGTGAGGGCACTGTTAAGCTCTAAAACTCACCTTTGAGGGAGATAAAATGATAGATGCTCGGGCATTTTTTTAATTTATAGAAGATATAACACGTATGCGTTATAACATGTACGTGTTATGGTTTGGTAAATCCCAAACCTAAGAAATTAAAATGCGATCACATTATAATAGAATGTGTATGCGTTTTTTTTTTTCAGGTTTTTGTCCACTTTTTGGCCCGCCAACATTGTGCACCTACCCATAAGAACTATCATCTTGAAGCAATATCTTTTCACTTTCACATTTTTCATATTTTTAGTAGATATGAAACTTTCTTTCATAAAATCCACATGCTTACTTACTCCTAAATATATATAAAAACATCATTTGAACAATATTTAGCAAATATGGATGTAATGAAGAGATTACCTTCCATTTCTAATATCTTTTTCATGTTGTTAGTTTACTTTCTATACCAATTGTGCATCTCTGGCTTCCTTTTTTACATTCCCATTAAAAATGGCCCAATTTACCATAATTGAAGCACTTCACTTATAATTTTTTTGCCTTTTTCCTTCTCCCTAGTTCATTCTTTACTTGGATTTTATAGCCATCTTGTCTTAGTTTTGCATCATTTTACCTATGAACCCACCTCTTGAAATATAGGATTTCTCAATAGAGTTATTTTCATCAAACTTCCTTATAACTCCTTATTCTTCTTAACAACGAGTAACCAATTAATTCTTTAAATGTTAGAGTATCAATCTTATCAAGCAACTTCTAAGGATGTTATTATATATTCATACATTGTAGGGAGACTATTAAGATTTATCTCAACTAATGATTTTTCTTCAACTTTATCACCAATAGCCTCTAACTAATTCTTTATCCCCTTTAATTTTGTGAGATGATTTATCACATCTTGTTTATTTTTCAATCTTAAATTTTGTAATTTATGTTTAGGATGCAAAATCCTAGTCTTTGTAGGCTTCTCAAATATTTCCTTGTTTTTTCAATCATCATTTTCATTATTAATATCTTGAATTTGTAGGATGATTTCAATAACAACAACCATACCAAAAATAGCTAAGGTTTCATTATTTTTTCTCTTATATTGGGATAAATATCTATAATCAGCAAGGGATTCTTTCTTCTCTTCTACAAATTCCCATAAATAGTTATCAAGAAATACATTTTTTATTTTATATTTTCATAAAGAGTAATTATCCGCATCTAATTTGCAATCAAGAAATTGAATGCTTGAAGAAGCCATCACACAATAATAAAATTTCACAAGATTGAATTTCAAATTTCATTCACCCCAAAAATAAATATTCTTCAATTTAGTTAAGATATCCCCAAATAAAAATTTTAATGACATGGTAAAAAAATAACACTAGATGTGTGTCCCTCTAAATTCAAAAATAAAAATAAAAAAATCTTACATAGCCTTCTTTGTTATGGAAGTCACATAAAACTATGTTTTCCTTGCAGATCATCTTTAATTTGTCAAAAGAATAAATTGATCCTTCACAAGGTACTTCAAACAACTCTTTTTCTTTAATCTTAGCCATTATCATATTTTTAATACCAAGCCCATTCACAACTAGCTCGATACCATATCGGACATACATAAGTTGTTGATGTATAATATATACATACAAACACAAAAGTAAATATAGTTTGAATTGATTACCTAATGTTTTCATTTAATTGGTATTTATAGAGTACAATGAAGGAGTAAACTACGTTAAATATAATTCTCAATGGTCTCATGCATCTATATGGTCTATGCAATAAATATTTTAAGATTTGGTATGTGGTCTTTGGTCTCTGAAACCATAACTATTCATTATTGTTGAAATTTAGATCTATATTTTAAGTTAATCTAAACATGTACATAAATGAAATAAACAATATAAACTAAACTACTGAAGCTAAATATTTTTTGTATATTTAAATTAAATGGAATAAATGAAATAGGAGGGATAAGGTACTAACCTTTAAATGACTTACCTCGCAGTGTGTTAGGACTAAACATGATGATGTGTGAATCGAGGGAAGTATGATGGAACAACCCAAATACTTGTACCAGATGGTGATTTTCCTAAACTAGGGTGTGTGGAGGAGTCCCGAGGCACCTATGGGCACCCTAGTTTGTAGTATGGGAATGCTAGTCTGAAGAACAACTTAGGACCTGAATATGGCAGTGTCGCTAGATCTTCGTAATACCTCGATCTCTGTCATGTGATTATTGCAATAACTTCATTGGTGGCACCGTAAACCGACAATGAGTATTCACCTATAAAACCCATTACAAACAAAAAAATCCCTAATAAATAAAGATGCATATGAAGGGTTCATCGACCTTAGCTACCATCAATGTGGTCTTACAACTAAGTATTGCACTACATTCCAAATACAATGTAGTTATGTGTTCTTTTTTGTGCAATGATGTGCCTAGGATGTCCTAGCGCCAATGACATATAAATGAGGGGAAATAGGTAGATGTTAATGAAAACGGTGGATGGAATAGAATATACTTCCTTTTCTATGCGGTGTGTGTGTGATGCAATGGTGTCCAAATGAAATCCCTTGCCTTAGTAGGTAGCTAGCCTTTAGTATTGAATAGTCTTCCCATAATATACTAAGAATACTATACTATACAAAAATGAAGATTTTGATAGCTTTTCATTATCTCAAATAAATCCAGCTTTAAACTACTAGTTCTTAGATTTCATCCGGCCTACTTGTTTATGTAAAGTATCAAGCTATTAACAAATTATATGTTTTAATGTATTTCTCTTCTAATGGTCGTTCTCAACATGCCACAAATTTTATACATAACAGACCCTATATTTTATTAAAAAAATATTATCGTTAATCAAGAATTCGTTAAGCATTGGAATGTTAGAGTTATGCAGATTGCTTTGATAATACATAGAAATATATACAGAGAAAAGATCCAAAAATAATTTCCCAAATCAATTCAATGCAAGTGTAAATAATGTCAAAATACCATATACATTAAAGAGATCTGTAAATCTGTCTGTACATATTTATTGCAAAAGACATAATTCTGCATCCAAAAGACTTAATCAAGCGTGTGCTAATCATTTCTAATTTATACCAGGAAGAATACACATATTATCCTTTCAAGCTTTGCCATTTAAAGACCATGTCTGTGAGCATGACATGACCTCGTCTTTCTCAGGGCTGGGAAGCATGAGCAGGCTTGTACGAAACAGAAAGTTATCAGAGATTTGTTATCATCCAAACTTATTTTTATGAATATGAAATTCAAGAACTTACCCTATAAAATTCCAATCCCTGGTCATTTGTTTTAATGGAATTCTCTTCTAATAGTTTGAATTGGTCATTCTTGATATGACCTCTAAAAATATTGAACACTAAGAGTTTGAGCGAAGTTAGGGACATGAATTCAAAAGAAGGTAATAATAATTGTTGAATATCATGTGGTAAAAGATAACATGAGACAAATCTTTAAGAATCTTTTTAGATGGTAAAGCGTCAAATATTGAATCAAAAAATTATGCGCCAAAATGTTGACCTAGGAATAGATGGTGTTTGCATGTGATGGAGAGAATACACGTAACATAGTAAAGGCTAAACGTGGCATAGTGTGGTAATTAGTTAGGGTTTTAGGAAGTGTTAGTCAGATTTTCAATTTAAACTTAATCTTATCTATCCGAAGGTCCAGCGTTTACATGCACAAAGAATCCTATTTAATGTAGAGATCTAATATTATTATATTATTTTTATAAATATTTTTTGGTGTCAAAATGTAATTTAAAAAAATTGGATAGGAATGTGGATTTTCAACGAGAAAGAGTTGTAAATGTGAATGATATTTAAACATGGAAAAATTGAATTATTATAGAGGTGCCTTGTTTGTTTTGTGTGTTCTGTATACGCGCACATGCGTGTAATTGTATTTCTTTAGTATTATTTTATAGTTTTAGCTTTTTATAAGTTTTTATAAAAAATGTAAAAATAATAATTTCTTCATAGTAAAGTATTTTCAAATTATTTAATATCGAATTTTAGTATAATAGAACTTTATATTAGTATTTTTAAAATATTCCATAAGTGTAATGTTGTAGATCAAATTTTAGTATAAATTTTAATTTTAATTTCTAAAATAATGTAGATTTTTATAAGGATTGAATATGTGAGTTCTCTACAAACTATTATCATTATATGTAAATTGTGGAACATCCACAATATTTAAAAATGAATAAATGAAATTTTCATAGATATGCTACAAGTATTCTACAATTCTTCCAAATTGTGGCAATTTTGTGGAATAATTGTGGTAAAAAAGGCTTGTTTGTTGTAGTGTTATACAGGATCTCTTGCTCAAATTTTGAAACTAATGACTCAACATGACAACTAATACCTAGGGAATGAGAGGAAAAACCGTATAGAATGACCTCAAAACTCTAAACTAGACTCAAGTGCTACCAAGACTAGGGTTGCTTTAAAATGAGGACCATGTGCCCCAAGATTACCTCCTAGGTGCCCTAGTCAAAGACTAGAAACAAGAAATGACCAAATAACGACACCTTTGACTCTCGGGGAATGAACATAATTTTCTAAATAATCGATTTATCAGCAAGGAAAATGACGATGACGACCGACTAAATGACGAAAAGACTAAGGGATGGGTCATTAGTGAATAATTTTCTTCACGCAAGATCCATATACAATAAAATACTTAACATTATAATTGTAATAGTAAGTGCATGATTTTGTGACTACATTTTCCCCATTTTATGTTGGTGAGCTAAAAGCTTGGTTACATAAAGTTGATAGAGATGCATATCCGAGAAAATTTTGGTGAAGCCCATGTTGTAGTAGAAACGCATAGATGTGTAGTAAAAGTATGCCGAAATAACTAAATAGCATGCCAAACACCGGATCAATGTGTTTCTCCATGCAATGTAGCAAGAAAACATAATGTCATGATGAAGTGAGATAAATGTGAGTGATAATTATAATGATAATTGATTGATGATTTCAAACATTGTATGATGACGATGAGATGACGATGAGGAGGGGTAGGGAGTGATCGGTTCACGACCATAACGGGTGTATATGAATAATCGAAAGGTGGATTTGGGTATCTTGACACCAAAGGAAGAGTGTAGGGAGAAAAGTGTGTTATTCTCTAATCTCTAGCTACATCATCGAGGATCTTACCACTACAGTTAGATAAAATTTTGAAGGTTTTGGATCCAAATAATTTTGGTCAAACAGTTGACCCATATAGAAGTGGTATAGGAAAGGAACTCTTTCCCCACTCCACGGGTGTCATCGTAATGTGATAGCTTCCAAGTTAGGTCATCTGGAAGCAAGAACAAAATGTAGAATAACTTCCCAAGTTAGATCATCTAGGAAAAATGATGAATGTAATCTCTCAAGTTCCATCATGTGGGAAGCCACACGTAACTCCCTTGTTAGGTCATCTAGAAGGCCAATTTTGTTGTCTTGAATGATATGGTTTTGATTGATAGATATTTGAATGCATTGTATTGATTGATTGATTGATTGGTTACTTGTAGAGAGATTTTACGCTGGTTGCTCACAACTAAGGTCATTTGGGGAAATCATAGAAATCAATGAATGATAATATGGGAAAGATTTTAAATATTGTTGCCCTAGGTTAGGTCATTAGGGGAAGTTATGAGATTTCGTATACAAATATTTGTATGGTTTTCCCCTAGATTAGGTGGTTGTTGTTGTAGAATCGCAGCACCCAAAATCAGTAACTTGATGGGTTAAGATCCTCAGTGTGATTGCACAACATGGAGCATCTCTCAAAGTGTGGGACTTTGCGAGTCGAGAGATCTCTCCGAGATGAAGGTCGACTCCTATTCCTCTGTTTAGGTGCATAAGTTTAGGTTGCAGAGGGTCTATCCTAAATCCTATTCTAATTTTCCAAGGACATAGAGTTAAGGGGATACAAGAATTAAAACCTAATCTAATAGAGGTGATGCACCAAAGGAATGTTGAACATTTGCATTTCCTTTAAACACAAACCATTAAAATGTGAAACAATATCCATGCACAGATGACCAAGATTGCAATGAGGGATCAGGAAGAAGCAATAAAACATAAGAGAGGGTTGAAATCAGCCACAAAATTATTGTATTTCCCAAAGAATTGATAAAGTACATTACAGCAGCCATGAGGTAGAAATTAAATTACAATTTGGATTAAGGGGTTTGAGACTCCACGAATTCACCTACAGAGTAGAGAGAAGGGAGGGCACAAAGAAAGAATGTCTAACCTCTTGAAATTGTCCCTCTTGTACAATATATAGGAAGAATGAGAGAGAAAAAGGAGGGAAAAATCCAACCCTATTCCAACCACCCCTGAAGGAGCATTGAATTCCCCTGCCACAATGATGGGTCTCACTGCAACACCCATGCCCCCATCACTGTTCCTTGCTGGGAAAGAAAGGAAACCCATTCTTCATCATGGTGGTAGGTGGGAGACTTGATGGCCTCAAAAATAGTAGGTGGAGACATTAATGGTGGCAAGTGGGTGTTATCTCTCGAAAGTGCACCCTGTAGAGAGATGGTTTCAGGTTTTCAAAGCTTGTAAAATTTGATCTCTCTTTTGTAGATACAATGGAAACACCTCGGGTTTGTGGGTATACCTATTTGGAGGTCAATCTCGATGCTCAAGGCCGGTTCCTTATTGATGTAGTCAAAACCGGTTTACGGGGTTTAAAGGTAAAAGATGATTGTAAGGTAATTAAAACTAAGGTGATACACCAAACATGTATGAGGGCTTTCACTAAGTATATGAACAATCGATATATGAAAGGATTTTTGATGAATGAACCAACAGTTCTTCTACATAATATCAAGGGCAAAACAATTGGAGGTATTGAGGAGATTATCACAACAATCTTGTTAAGCTAAACATGCACATTAATATCATGCAGAAACTAATGAATTTTGCAACAAGCAAAGATGATTAATTAGGGAATTTGCATTCAAAAGAGTAATATAAGTATACACAAGACTGCAAGTAATTGGGAAGGAAGAAAATACTTCACACTCATAAGGAAAAACATGCAAAAGTTACTTCAAGACTCTATATCCAAAATTCCTCCTTGTGCTTTGCAAAGGCACACAATATATAGCAAAATAAAATTTACCCTATCCCTACAAATAGCCAAAGGATTGTACTTGCCCATGCATCTTATTTTTATCCTTTATTTAATAATAGATAAAGAAATAAAAAAAGAGCATAAAATTACAAATATGCATTATCAACCTTGATTACAATACAGGTCAAACTAAATTTGACTGTTCTATTTTTAAGAAAATAGGGGTAAACAATTTGCTAATAATAAGCTCGCTTCTTTATGAAATTCTTTCTCCTTTGAACATGCAACTCTGTCTTCTTCTCTATTCTATCTTCTTGTGAAGCATGCAACAAATCAATTCTCTACCTTTGAGTAATTAATTCAAACATTTGTAATAATTACAAACTAAACATCCAATGCGGGGACCACCTTCCATGTGCAAATGTTGTGATATTGACAACTCTCTCTAAGTGATCACATGAGTGACACTCTGCAAATCAAAACTAGCTCCTTAAAGTGGGGACCACCTTTGCACTTTACCATCTGATGAGTATGAGGTAACCTTATAAGTTTTAAGGTAAATGTCTTTTGACTATTGGTTTGGATGGCATATCACATGGTTTAAACCTTATACAAGGTTAGTACAAATAATGCAATTCGGTACCCTTTTGACAACACATGCCATATCATAGTCCACCACCTTTGGATCTTGGTTATCATTGTGAGCATGTATAATTGTCGGCCCCCTTTTGTAATCTGGATATACTTGATTTAATTTTCACCTTTTCGGTGATTATAGTCGCATGCATGGTCGGGCTTTACATTATTTAAAGTCTAGACTATAGTGAAAAGTCAAATTTGTAAATGATTTTAAATAATAAGGCCGGCCCCTTTTTCATGATGACTCACCCCTTGGTATGTTTGTCGGTGGCTTGGTTAACTCAGGTTGAGTTTGCGTTGGTATTGTTGAACTTCTCTCGGCCTTTTGATCTGGTACTTGTTTCTTCTCCACCGTGGATCTCTTAACTCTGATTTGGAATGGCGGTTGGATTTTGACCCTTGGTTAGGGTTTCTGACCTAGAAATTTAATGTGGCACTGTCATCATAACCATAGTGGTTCGCATTGATTTTGGAGATCGATCCTAAGCATTGATCTTCATACTTGTCGAATATGGATCGTTTGATCACTGGCCCTTGGTTAGGGTTAGGTTAAGACAAAGTTCAAGTGGGTGAGTTAAAACAACTTGAACCCTACTCACTTTTCACTTCGCATCTGGTTCACAGGTGAAGCCACAGTAAAATATTAATCGATGCCATTTTCTTGTTCTTGAGTTTGGACCCTCTACACAATGGTTCTGTAGTTTACGGAGCTTTGTGATTGGAAGTATTTGATCTCTCTACCATTTTCATTCTATGAAGTTTAGATTTTAATGCAGAGGAGGTCTCTATCTTTTTCCTTAGCTGTCATTGTTAAGAGCTCGAAGCTTCACTACTTGGCACCTATAAAAGCACCTTGTGAAACTTGGTTCTACCGTCATAAGGGAAATCTGGATGTTCTATTCTAATGGTTCATCTTGCATTTGATGTTGTGGATGTGATCCTTCAAACCTGCACTCTTCTTTCATGCTTTCTTGGCCTGTTCTGTGAGCTTGGGTTCATGTCGTGGAGTCGTTTTCCTTCCAATTTCAGCTTAGTGGTCGGGATACCTAGATCCACCAATACCCATTAATGGGTTTGTGTTTGTCTCTAATTTTGAATAGTTTTACTCTCTCTATATTCTTCATTCAGGCTCTATGATTGTATATAATATCTTGATTTTCTGGGTTTAAGCGTTAGCCGCTATTCGAGCCTCTGTAGTCTCTCATTGGAGCCCAGGGTTGAATTTTAACCCACCACTGTATAGTGGCCACCACTATGAAGGTAAGAATCTACACAGATATTTAGATTTCTTAGCTGATATGCACGTTCTTTAATGGTCCCCTGATAACTTGATGCCTATGTGCAAAGTAATATCCTTTTGTATTCGCATCCTTTTGAACTTGGGATTCTGTATTTTATATTGGAAGGTCGCCATTGTTCTATTTAAGCTCTCGTATTCAAAGATATAGCCTTCATTTTTGGACCTCTACATCATCATGCTTGGCTATGACCCGAGATTTCGAGCTCGATATTTTTGCTATTATGCTCTGAAATCACATTCTGAGTTTGCATCGACTTGTATTTTTTTATATCGTGGGTTGTGATTTCAAGTTCAGTTTATCTAGGAAACTTCTGCAAGGTCTTCCCTAATGTTGTCGTTATATTATTCTTGCATAGAAACCGTTCAACTCGGGCTCAGTTTTCTTCTTCAATGGTTTGACCATAGTGTCACTTAGGTATGCATTCTAGCTAAAAAAACTCATCATTTGTATAATAGCTTGTCATTTTATCACATGACAGGAGCGTTACTTATTGGTTATTAATTTCTATTTGAATCTCTGATTTCTTCAATACTGTCACTATTATTGATGTGGGTATTGGTTATTTTCTGTCTAGAAATATAGATCCACATACTTTAGTTTCTGGGTATTCGTCTTTTTGCGCTTCATCATTTCAAGATGAGGTTCAGTGATAATAATGCTTCAAGCCATATGTTTGGGTATTTATGAGCTGAGTATTGTTATCTTCTTGTCCTGAGACTTTTCTTGAGTGCTTTTACTTTTGTTTCATGTCGTATCTCAACCCCTAAATATATGTTCAGATACCTCTACGTACCACATTCTGTTGTTAGTACCAAGGAGACTTAGTATATCTGATTTGGCATTTTACTAGGCATTGATAGATCTTCTGCTTTCGAGCTTTACTATATGGTTATATTGTATATGATTGGCTTCTTTTGCTTTTCAAACTCCATTATTCTATAGCTTGATATGGGCTTCTAAAATCCATCACTAGCACTTTTGGAGTCTAGCATTAAACCGTGAACTCTATAGGAATTCTGCTTTGCAATTAGTGTATCATGCTTGAACAAGTATTTGATGTGTTTATTGAAACTGATCCTTTGAGCTGAGTTGTATTCTTCATGGTGGGGTTATTGGTTGTAAGAACTGTGTTCACTTCTGAATTTGAGTCTGATCTAAACATGAGTTTTCCCTTACTAGTTCATACTTGTTGACCCATTCTTGTCTTGGAATGCCACTAATGAGTTTTTCCTTACTCTGATCCACTGTGAAAGCCTTGAGCTCAGATTTCTTTTGCTTATTTTCCTCAATGCTCATAGTTGCACATGCATATCCTTTGCTCTAACTTTGATGTCCAGGGACCAATCTGTATTGTTGTTTCCATTGTGAGGTTGTTTTCCCTTTTTGCAATCTGAAAATCGACACTTAATTTCAAGGAATATGTGTTCTAGTTGTACTTGATATTTACTTGTTGATGCTTGTTAAGATCTCTGTAACTTGTTTCTTTTACATAGATGCTTTATTTCCTTTATAGTAATATTTCTGGCATGTTGGAAAATCTAAAATGTTGATTTTTCATGGCGAAGCCCTGGAATATTTTTCCCATTATTCTCCCTTCCATCCATTTCTAGCTATAGTAATTGTATTTTTTGATTCAAAATATGGAACATAACACTTCATGTTTGAAGCTAGATTGGTAAATAAAAATGAGACATCATAGCTGTTTATCTTGATCATGGCATGCTTTACTGCTTCTCTATATCACTTACTTGATTTAAATAATTCTTTTAAAGCATGTAGTAGTTGAAAAAACATGATGAAAGTTGTAAATGTCCATTTTTCATGGCGAAGCCCTGTCAAAATTTTCCCAGAATCTTCTTTTTGTTCTGTTTCAGTTGTAACCCTTTCTTTCTAATCAACTTCAGCTTCTTGAAATTTGATTCTGCTTCTTCAGTTGCAATCTAAAACATGTCCTTTTATTGCTAGTCTCTTTTCTGTATTGTAACCTTGTTCCATTTGAAGAAAATATTGAGTTTGAGTTTCATTAATTATTCTTTCAGCCTGTACTTATGACTTGTCTATTTCTTCTTGGCTGCAACCTGTACCTACACACTTAAGAAAATAGTTAGAAAATACTTAGGCTTTTTGGCCTCTCTTATGTCCATGTTTCTTCTTTTCTTTTCCCATTCTTCTTTTTGAGTAAGTAGAGCATGTATGCGTTCGATATTCAAGTAAATTATATCTCCTATTTTGAAGAGATTCATATGCACGAACTAGGACAGTAGGGAATATGAATTGATCCCTGAGCTCATAACTGATAATGCATTTATTCTTTTCAGGTACAGTGGCTTCCATAAAGAAGATGAGAAAGGAACAAAGTTGGAATGGAGCTACCTCGAACAACGAAGAAAACCCCAAGGCAATGATGGGTTCACTCATACTCTTTACTTTATTTTTCATGCATTTGTACCTCTTATTTCAGTAGATGTACTTTACTTTCTAGTTACATCCCATGGCTTGCGTGGGAACATTTGTAATTTCCTTATGAATAAAACATTGGATTTTGTAAATGAGTTGTATATTTTTTTGTATTTCATCTTTCTGTATGGATTGTATGATGAACTAAACAACTCAGTTATATAATTGAATGTCTTAATCATGAAGGAAAGAAAATTAATGAGAATCTGTAACATTCAGTAATGAACTTTGATTTCTGCAATTTGCACCTATGTTTGTTGTCCCAAAACTCAACACTTCACCTATTCTGCAATTCGGTGTCTTCATCAAGACAACACAACTGTCCTTCAGGGCCCTTGTGTTCTTTTGCTAAAGGTATCATGAAATTGTAGACTATGTGATCTATTACGTTTTGTAACAACACACATAGCTGCAGATTTCACTTAATCATTAATTAATTCAACAGTAACCAATAACATCAAAACTTCCTTAGCTTAGGTATACTTCACCAATGCCTTTCATCATAATGACGAAGTTTTGAGTTGCCCATTTTTGCACAAGTGCAAAAATTGTCAACATTTCTGGTGATCCTACGGGAAAGCTACCTACTAGCTTATAGATTATTGTCTTGCTCTTGTCCATTGGGCATGGAGTCCAAACATGTAACCAAAATTTTCCTTTTCTCGAAAGGTCCAACCCTTCCAAAACAGAACTAAAACTGGGAAAGGATATGGTAAACCAGATCACATGCACGAATGCACTTATTGAATTAAAAAACAATGCAATGTGTAGGGACTACACTTATTGAAAGGAAATCCTACTCTAACAATCAATTTGTAGATTTTGAATAACGTGTTTGAGAAACATACCATTCACAGGAATGGGAAGTTCCTCTCCATTCAGCTTCGAAAGCTGAAAAGCATTGTGTTATTTGCAAGCTGAAATCATGTAAGGGCCACTCTAGATTGTATCAAACTTCATGTGTCTTCCTGGCTTTGCACGATCAGCATCCCACTTTAACACAATATCTCTTTCATTGAAGATTTTGAATTTGGATTTCTTGTCAAAAGTCTTCTTCATTTGTTTCTGATTCTTTTCCATATTCAAATGGGCTTTATCTCTTAGCTCTTGTAATGGTTCATTCTCAAGTAGTTCCATTTGGTGTAACAGATCCAATGCGAGTAACTCAACTAAAATAGGCATTCTTGCTTCCTTTCCGTACACAAGTTTGTATGGTGAATTGCCAACCGATCTTTTAGAGTCACCCTATCATTCGCCCAAAGTGTTGAATTTAACATCGATGCCAATCTCTTTGATTATCTTTGAGTGTTCTTCCGATGATCCTTAAAAGGTTCTTGTTATTACTTTCAGCTAAGCCATTACCTTACGGATAATAATTATATGAATAACTTAAGTAAATTCCATGGTTGTGACCCAATTTGTTATCTTTGCACCAAGGAAAGCTAAAGCATTATCTGATATGATAGTTGTTGGAATACCAAATTTGTAGACTATGCCTTCATAAAAGGATAGTATCGAAGCTTCATTAGCATCCTTCAAGGCTATTGCTTCATGCCATTGTGTAAAATAATCTATAGCAATTGAGATCCACTTATGTCCTTGTGATGAAGGTGGGTTTATCATGCCAATAAAATCAAGAACCCACTTTGCATAAAATGTTGGTCAACCGAGATAGGTTGCGGGTAGTGAAGCTAAACGCGTTCTTTTCCAACAAAGAAAGCAAATTTTTTACACTTTATTATTCATTCAAAACAATCTTTGAATAAGCTAGGCCAATAGTAACCAGTTTTCATAATTTTTAATGTCATAGTACGTGCTGAAAAATGACCTCCTGCGGGTCCTTCATGGAATTATGACAATATTTTCTAAATTTTATCATAGTCAACACACCACAACAAGATTCCATTTATATATCTTTTGAATAACACATTATCAATGAAGATATAAGGTACAACTTGTAATTTGAAATACCTTCATTTATTCTTGTCCATACCTTCTAAATAAGTGTCATGTTATAGATAGTTAACCAAATCAGTCATCCATCTTGATTCTTGAATCTCATGAGTGAGCTCAGGCTGCTGATTTTCTAGTTGAACCATGATTTCTAATTGCTGATACGCAATTTCAGCATGTTGTTTTGAATCATCTGGTTCGTAGAGCTTACTATTTTTCCATATCAACAATGAGATGTTCACATAAACCTTTCCCTCGAACTGTCTTAGCAACCCGAATATCAACATCATATTCCATGACCTTCGTTATCCAGTTTTCTCTTTTCTCATTCAATTATTTATTTAGTAAGAATGCTTTCACACTTGGATGAGAAACAAGAACATGGATTTTATTGTTCAAATCATATACTTGAAAGTCTTTAGTCCTCTCTAACTACTTAAAGTACTTGTTTTTCAAGGAATGTGTACCTTGTTTCATAATCATGTAACCTCTTTCCAAAGAAAGCATTAGGCTGCTCAATATTTTCATTATTGACTTTAGTTAATATAGCTAAGATTGTTTCAGCTCCTATAAGTGCATACATTGTAACATCTTTATCAAAATTTGGATTTGTAAGAGTTGGAGCTTGACAAATAGCTACTTTGACTGATTCAAATCCTTCTCTCCCTTCACTGGTCCAAGAGAAAGTTTTCTGCTTTATTTAGCATAGTATCGGTGGTTTAACCAATGCTACAAAATTTGGAACAAATCTTCTTAAAATTTTGATTTTTCCTAGAAAACTATGTAATGCCTTCTTATGATGAGGCAATAATAGTTATGATATGGATTCGATCGTGAAAGGATCAATTGCCAATCCTTGCTTGGAAACAATATGACCAAGTAATTTTCCTTGATGTACTGAAAAGATAGACTTAAGTGGATTCAAAGATATCCCAAACTATCTGTATAACTTAAAGGTCTACCTTATATGTATCAGATGTTCTCCTGGATTTTTTGAGAACATGGTAATGTTGTCTAAATAAACTAGAATGCATTTATTTAACAAGCTCTAGAAATCCATGTCCATTACATGTTGAAACGTTGCACCGGCATTTGAAAGACCAAAAGGCATCCTTTTGTAAGCATAAGTACCCCACTTAGTGGTAAAAGTTGTTTTATATCTATCCTCTTCCTAGACTAAAATCTAATTATATCCACTATAACCATCCGGAGATATAATCTATCTTATCCATATTTGGGAGTGGGTAATGATCTTTTAATGGAGCCTTATTAAGATCTTTGAAATCTACACATAATTTTATTTCACCATTCTTCTTCCTAACAGGAACAAGATTGGCTACCCAACTTGAATGTTTAACTAAAAGATAATACCTGATTCAATCAACTTAGATAATTCTTTCCTTATTAGAGGCTCTATTTTGGGATTTACTGAGGCCTCTATTTCGTCTAACAGTTTAGAATTTGGCTGCAACTTGATTGTATGTTGTGCCAAACCGGGATCAAATAATTTTAGGTCTTGGTATTTCCAAATGAAAATATCTTTAAATTCCTTGCAAAGATCAATAAATGACTATTTTTCAGTGAAGGAACTGTTATCTCTCGAAAGTGCACCCTGTAGAGAGATGGCTGTAGGTTTTCTAAGCTTGCAAAAATTTAATCTCTCTCTTTCGTACATATAATGGAAACACCTCAGGTCTGTGGGTATAACTATTTTGAGGTGAGTCTCTCGGTATCAAGGCCGGTTCCTTGTTGATGTATCCTAAATTGATTCTGGGGTTTAAGGGTAAAAGATGACTGTAAAATAATTAAACTAAGGTGATACACCAAATTTGTATGAGGGCTTTGACTGAGTATATGCACAATTAATATGTGAAGGATTTTGGGTGCATGAACCAATAGTTCTTCTCTGAGAATATTAAGGGAAAAACACTTGGAGGTATTGAGGGAGATTATCACAACAATATTGCTAAGCTAAACATGCACATTAATATCATGTAGAAACTACTGAATTTTTTTGGAACAAGGTAAGATGATTAATTAGGGAATTTACATTCATAAGACTAATAGAAACATACAAAAGAATGCAAATAATTGAAAAGGAAGAAATTCTTCACACTCAAAAGGAAAACTGGCAAAAATTGCTTCAGTACTCCTATATCCAAAAAGTCCTCTAGAAGTTCTCCTTGTGCTTTGCAAAGGCACACAATATATAGCAAAAATAAAATTCACCCTCTTCCTAAAAATATCCTAAGGCTTATACTCGCCCATGCATTCTATTTTTATCCTTTATTTAATAATAGATAAGGAATAAAAATAAAGCATGTAATTACAAATAGGCATTAATAGCCTTCGGTTATAACTAGTCAACTGCAGTTGACTGATTTATTATAAGAAAAGCATGTCTATTTTTAAGAAAAGCAAGTCTTCTTCATGTGCATGCACTCTTCTTTTTGCTGATCTGTCCTTTTCGAATTTTGCGAAGGCATGCAACTTTACTCTTTGTGAGTGAGAAAAATTAATTATTTTCTGACCATGATTGAATCTGGTGAACTCAGGGCTTGGATTTAGATGTAAAAATATTGTAGACTTAGTCATTTTTGGTTAATAAATTATTGAGCTCCATTCGAGCTAGCCAAGCTCTGTAAAAAAAGTTTTGTGGCCGCCATTAATAACTGCTCAAGCTTCCTATGCGAGAAAATAAATTCTACCATTGTTGCAGACCTCGAGCTCGACTGAAGGCTTTTGAAGAACTCTATAATTCATTACTTCAAAAAGACCATCCACGTAGGACAAAATTGATCCAAAAACGGGCCTGGAAAATCTTTCTTTATCATTTTTGATAAAAATTGTGCATTTTACAATATTCGGCCTACCCATTCACTTTTAATTTGGGCCCTACACGTGTTCGAATCTCACTTCAGTGAAGCGCGGCTAAAAAACAAGCAATTTGCCCCTTTTTTGAAAAAACCTCAAAACCGGAAAAATCCCCAGCGGCCCGCTCCTCCGATCCTTGTTCTTTGGTGAGCTTTGGGACTACGGGTCAGTTTAGAGCTTTAATTCCATTTGTGGGCCTTCGGGCTTATTTAAGAATTTGAAATTTTTTTGCAAGCTTTAAAGGAAAAAATTCCTCCGGCCTTCCACCCAGGGGAAATGTGGGCATATAGGACAACTTGTAATTTTAACCGCATTTGCAAAAGGTAAAAATTAAAAAAAAAAACCCACGGTTCTGTCAATGTTCTATGGAATCGATGTTTGACCTTTTCCCTGATTTGAATTTCTCCTCGTGTGCTTGGGCTTGCGGGAAATTTTGGAATTTTAAACTTTTACACTTTTAAAGTTTTAAAACTAAAGAGACTCCCACTCTCCATTGTTCCGCCATTGCATTGTTATGCCATGTGTACTCTGTGGACTTTCGGGCCTGCGGAGGAAATTTTGACACTTTACAAATTTGAAAATTGAATAAGTTGGTCAACAACCACCATTTCGCTTGGACTATTTTGCATTGATTCTGATGATCCATTTGTGAGCGTTGATCTCTGTACTTGTCAATTTTTTATCATTGATCTTCAAAGCATGATTTAGGGTTTCTGACTTGCATTGAATGCATTTTTGGAGCTCGAACCATGGTTTGCATTGTTTGTGGAGATCGATCCTCAACCTTTGATCTTTGTACTTGTTGAATTCTGATCATCGATGTATTGACCGTGGTGATTTGCATTGAATTCTATTGATCGGTTTTCAATCATTGATCTCGGTACGAGGGATCTCAGGTCATTGATCTTTAACTCATGGTTAGGTTTCACTAACTCACCACCCGAGTCTACATAGTAAAGGTCAATTCGACCCTAATGGTCATTCCATTTAGATTTTTAGTCTTACAGTGAAGCCTTGGAAAAAAATTTGTTGGATGCCTTTGTTGAAGCCTTTCTGAGCTATGTTATTTCAGATTTACGAATCCTCATGCATGTACTTCTGTGGTTTGTTACTCTATCTGAGTTCGATTCATTTTTGAGCAAGGTTTGAGCTCGGGTTTATAGCTCCCTACCTTCTTTAGAGCTATGTGAGCTTCTAGGTTTTCAAGATTTTTACCTTTTCCTCGGCACCGCCATTGTTCGAAGTTCTTTGAACTCTCAACAAATTTTATGTGCCATCCTTCTTATTGAAGCCACTTTTTTTTTGAGTTGAATGTGCAAATGGTGTCGAAGTCTGGTAAGTTCTTGATCTTTGAGCATGGTAATCGATTTTTGTTCTTATCTCTATTTTGGAGTATTTGATATTCATTTCTTTCTTGCATTTCATGTGACCCCTTGGTTTGACCTTGGCCATTTGAAACTTGTTTTTGAGTTTGGTTTCGAACTAGATGACCCTATTTCTTACTCTGATTTTGATACCCCTTAATGGGTTCTCCGACTGGAGCCTGAAACTGTAATTTTCTCTTGGATTCACCACTTGAAACTGATTTTCAATGGGAATGTAAACTTCTGAAAGAAGACTTTGAAACAATCCTTAGCCTAAATGTGCATATAATTTGATTCAAGGGTTTTCTGACCATACCTTATGACTTTGGTAATATCATCATCATATCTGATATATGTAGTGAAATTTCTTCTTTGATTGATTCTACCCCTAGAAGTATGATTGTTTGGAAACTGAGTATCCCCAGTTAGATGTAATAGGCTTGGTTTTATCATTTGTTGGTACTATATACATTCTGATATTCAGATCTTGAGCCTTTAACAACTTACTAAAATTCTGAGCCATGTATCTTTTCAACCACTGTAACCTCATAACTTGTAGAAGTTTACTGCCTAGTTTGTAGTCAGAGTTCCATATGATTATCTGGATTGAAGCTCTATTACTTTATACTTGTTCCTGATAGCTATAATAGATGTGTTTTCTGAAATTTGAAATCACAGAATGTATAACTTTCCCTTTTGAAATTGATTTGTTGTTGGAAACTGAAAATGGTAACTATTATTTGATCATAGTTGGCTCTTCTATTTTTAGTATCACTTATTTGATTTACATACAGTTGTAGAAGCATGTATTAGTTAAAAACAACATGATGGAATGGTGTAAATATCCATTTTACATGGTGAAGCCTTGTCAAAATTTTCCCATAATTCCTTTCCTTTGGCTGAAATCTGGAAAATGTACCTTGTCAGCAAGCATATTCTTTATTCTGTATTGTAACCCTCTTCCATTTGTAGACAATATCTGAGTTTCAGTTACATTGGTCCTTCTTTCCATCATATACATGATTTATTTCTTCTTGGCTATAACCTGTACCTACACACTTTAAGAAAATAGTTAGAAATAATTAGGCTTTTTGGCCTCTCTTGTGTCCATGTTTCTTATTCTCTTTTCTATTTCTTCTTTCTGAGTGAGATATGTAGTTTGATCTTCAAGTAATCTATATCTCTTGTTGCTAGAGATCCATATGCATGAATTAGGACAGTGTAGGAATATGGATTAACCCTGAGCTCTTTATTGATGATTCCTTTCTTTTACTTTTCAGGTACCATGCTTTGAATTGTGAAGAAAAAGATGGAACAAGCTAGAAGGGGGAAAATCTGCACAACGAAGAATATACAAAGGCAATGATGGGTTCACTCATATTCCTTTTCTTTCTATTTTATGCATGTGTACCTCTTTCTTCAGTAGATGTAATTTACTTGTAGTCACATCCCACGGCTTGTGTGGGAAACATTTGACTTCCTTGTGAATAAAACATTGAATTCTAAAATTGAGTTGTGTATTTCCTTCTATATTTCAAGCTTTTGAATGGAGTGTATGATGAACTAAACAACTCAATCATATAATTGAATGTCTTAAACATGAAGGAAAGAACATTAATGAGAACCTAATTTTCGATATTTGTATTTCTATTTACTACTTCAAAACTCAACACTTCACCTACTCTGTAATTTGTCATCTTCATCAAGACAACACAGTTGTCCTTTGGGGATTTGTGTTCTTTTGCTGAAGATGGCATGAAATTGTAGACTATGTGATCTGTTATGTTTTGTGACAACACACATAACTAGCAGATTTCATTTAATCTTATAACTAATTCAAAGAGAACAAATGATATCCAACTCCCTTAGTTTAGGTATAATTCACCCATGAATTTCATCGTAACGATGAAGTTTCAAGTTTCCCATTTTTGTACAAGTGCAAAAATTGTCAACAAGAACATACCTTTCCAAGGAACAACTTTATCCCTTCATCTACTGAGATCTCTTCGTAATTATCAGCATGGGTTAACATCTTAGTCTTGACCTTTCTTAACTAATCATCGTGTTAAAGATGTCTTCTAATGTTACTATCCCCAAGGTAGTTTATTTGTCTTCAATCGAATAATCTAGTCACTATATAAGTGTTGTAATTTATCTTGATTAACTGCAGAAAACTCACTTCTTCTTTGAAAAAACTCGTAGATTTGATCATCACTTTCAAAACTTGCCAATTTGAATTATTATCAGTGTTGAGGGCCTGACAATTATCTTTATATGAGGTAGGATTTTGTTATTTTCAATATGTTCTAGAACTTCAAAACTAGCACCAACAACTCGCAAGTTTATTTGCATGCTTATTTTCATCTCTAGGGATAGATCGAAATAAATAGCATAAAAATATTGCATTACGTCTAAAACTCTATGTATGTAAGACTTAATTAATGGATTCTTACAAACATTGAAATTTCTTACTTGATTGATAACCAACTCGAGTCACCAAAATCTATAGCATGCTAATACCTCTCTTTCTAGCCCAAAGTAAGCCATGAATTAATGTTTTGTATTCATCTACATTAGAAGTACATGAAAATTGGAGACTCAAATCTGAGAAATACCTTTCGTTTGTTGGG
Source organism: Taxus wallichiana var. yunnanensis (assembly GCA_018340775.1). Taxonomy (NCBI): domain Eukaryota; kingdom Viridiplantae; phylum Streptophyta; class Pinopsida; order Cupressales; family Taxaceae; genus Taxus; species Taxus wallichiana. The sequence goes on from CM031236.1 coordinate 579,078,133, forward strand.
GATGTGAGCATCAAACCTACTCCCTGTCCTTTCTTGTTCTTAGCTCCATCGAAATGGAGTTTCCATATTCCTTCTCGTTGAATCTTCTATTTTGGACAATAAGGGAAGTGGTGTATTTTCTTCGTGCATATAATACACTCCAAATAGGTGTTCTTCAACTTCCTAAAAGGATCATGAGCATGTTCTTCCACTGTCTTTTCATCCATAAACATGTTAGAAACACTATCTAATGCTGAAACTTGAGCTACCTCATCAAATTTAGACTGATCTAAGGTGAATAATTAGCCACCGCATTTGAGAGTGAGGCTCAATGTGAAATCCGCCAATGGTTCTGAATTGACAATAACTTTGGTGCCGAACGAGTAGTAAAAAACAAGAAGGAACAATCAAGAGAGATAAGCTCCTATTTTTTCCATGAAGTCTCTAGATAAGCATAATGTAAAGTATGGAGGTAAATCCACAACAAGAACATCTTACAAAATAGAAACATTTAGGAAATCATGTAACGTCACCTCTAAATTTTTGATTACACCAACCGTATTGTTGGTTGCGGTTCCATCAAGCTATAAGAAACTCCTTTTTGTAGGATCATATTGCAGACCCAATTTTTCTGTAATTGCTTTTGGCATAACTGTGCTAGTTGTGCCACTGTCCACCATGTAATTATGAACTAGATGTTCTCCAATAATCAGTGACAAATAAAATGGTGGTGGATTCTGATGTCATGAGTGTTCAAAACTTTCTGAACCATCCACTTGACTTCTTTAATGCAGTCTTGTTCAAACGTTCTAAGGACCATGTCTACCTTCTAAACTTCCTTTTTTGTTGTATTTGAAGAAATTTGCAGCTTAGCTAGTTCATGAGAAAGTAAATCTTGTTGTCCAAGAATACTTAGAGCATCCCACATTGAGATGTTAACGTTATGCTTTTTCATTACATCAACAATGTTAAAAGAAGCAACTGTTCTAAAGACAGATTCAAATGTCTTGGAGTAGGCCTTAGTAAAAATTGATTCTGCTTCGGCGGCCTTGGATATCTGAGGTATAAAAAATCTTCTTGGGTCAGGCTGTAGCTTATTTTGATGGCCTTTATCAATTCAAACACTAGTTGTTTTTTGAGGAACAATAGGATTATTGGCTGACTTTGGGACTGTAGATGTTGTCTTATCAGTGAAAGTAGGCAGGACAGGCCTATTTTGTTGCTTTTGACTTTCAGCAGCTTTTCCTTGAGCCCTAGAAATGACTGCAATGAAATCCTCCTCATTGAAACCGACTAAAAAATTTTAGGTGCTTTTAGAAAATGAGTTTCTTGTTACCCACCCTCCATTTGAGGCATGAACAATGTTTCAGATTGAGGTTGTGCAATAAGATTCAAATTTAGAAAATCATTTTGGCAAGTTGCAACTGAATGAGGTTGATTGCAAGGTTGACACCACTATTATATAGCCATATTAACTGGGACTAAAGCGTTAGATGTACTAAGATCCTTTGGGTCAAATTGCCTTTACTAGTAAGGCTGCCTATAATTTTGATTATGTTGATAGGGTTGCCTGTTTTGTTGATTCTGTTGATTTTGCTGATAAGGAGCCTGATAGGGTCTGCTAGGTAATGCAATTCTATTTTCAATCGAAGTCAATTTATTTCCCATAGTCTGCAAAGCTTTAAATACATCATCTGATGGGGCTACAACAACAGGTTCTATGATTGTAATAGGCTGAGGAATAGGTGCTAAATCTACCAAAAAAGGCATTGAAGGCCTTGGTGCCAATTTTCCATCTTGAATAAGGTTGTTTTCAGCTTTTATAGCAATATCATAAGCATCCGAAAGAGTATTACCTCCCATAGATTGAATCATAGCTGAAATATCACTATTCAAAGCTCTGAGGTAATAAAGGAAAGTGTGGTCAGCTTGAGGCTTAACACTTGCTGGGATTCTTTCCCAAGTCCTAGCAAAATGGATATTGAAGCTGGACATGTACTCATGAGGGGCTCTTTTAATAGTAGACAATTGTTCAATGAGGGACAAATGATCTGAATTATCCTAGAACTATTTCAGCAATTTTTCACCTAAGTCATCCCAAGTTCTTATGCTTCCAATTTCTAGGTTTCTATACCATTGCAAGGCTTTCCCTTTAAAATATGCAGCTAAAAGTCTTAAAGCTAATCTTCATGAGTGATATTATGGACTACACATATGGCTGCAACATCTTTGATATGTTTAGTAGGTGGAACCTTGATTTTCACGCTTGAATGATGGAAAACTTTTCATGGAAACATTAAGAATGTCATGGTAAACTAGGATTATTAATGGGCTGCCATTAGTAAAGGTCACAAAATTCCTTGGAGTTTGAATAGCCATTTGAAAAACTAGTATGTTAATAGAGAAATTGATACGAGGTTAAGGAATATCGGAGGATTGTCAAAACCAGTGTCTATTAAGGTAAAGTATTACCTACTCTTCTCCTTCTAGCAGAATTCAAAGGTAAAGAAACAAACTCATGAGGAATTCCTCTTACCGATGATCTCATATTCATTTTAGGCATGGAACATGCTTTAATACTTGATCTGTAATCAGCTTTATGGAGTCGTCAAAAGATCATAAAATCTTTAGAATAAATTGTTGCATCTTTCTCCCAAAGTGACTTTGTAACTATTGTAAATCGGCTATGGATCTGTCGTAACTTGCATGCAGATCTAATTCATGGTCCAACCCGTGTTCCAAAAAAATTTATCACTTGAAACTACACCCTATAGAGAGATGGTTGCAGGTTTTTTAATCTTGTAAAATTTGATCTCTCTTTTTCGTAGATCCAATGGAAACAACTTAGGTCTATAGGTATACCTATTTTGAGGTGAGTCTCCAGTATCAAGGCCGGTTCCTTACTGATGTATCCAAAACTGATTTTTGGGGTTTCAGGGTAAAAGATGATTGTAAGGTAATTAAAACTAAGGTGATACACCAAACTTGTATGAGGGCTTTGTCTAAGTATATGCACAACTGATATGTAAAAGGATTTTTATGCACGAACCAATAGTTCTTCTACTGAATATCAAGGGTAAAACACTTGAAGGTATTGAGGAGATTATCACAACAATATTGTTAAGTTGAACATGCACATTAATATCATGCGAAACTACTAAATTTTTCAACAGGGTAAAATGATTAATCGGGAATTTGTATTCATAAGAATAATAGAAACATACACAAGACTGCAAGTAATTGGGGAGGAAGAAAATACTTCACACTCGTAAGTAAAAACATACAAAAGTTACTTCAAGACTCCTATATCCAAAAATCCTCCTTGTGCTTTGCTGGCACACAATATATAGCAAAATAAAATTTACCCTATCCCTAAAAATAGCCTAAGGCTTGTACTTTCGCCATGCATCTTATTTTTATCCTTTATTTAATAATAGATAAAGGAATAAAAATAGAGCATGTAATTACAAATAGGCATTATTAGCCTTGATTACAATACAGTCAAACTGAAGTTGACTATTCTATTTTTAAGAAAACAAGGGTAAACAATTTGCTAATAATAAGCTTTCTTGCTATGCAAGTCTTTCTCCTTTGAACATGCAACTCTGTCTTCTTCTCTATTTTGTCTTCTTGTGAAGCATGCAACAAAACAATTCTCTTCCTGTGAGTAATTAATTCAAACATTTGTAATATTTGCAAAATAAACATCCAATGTGGGGACCACCTTCCATGTGCACATGCTGTGATATTGACATCTCTCTCTAAGTGATCACATGAGTGACACTCTGCAAATCAACTTCACCCTCCTTGAAGTGGGGACCACTTTTGCACTTTACCATTTGATGAGTACGAGGTAACCTTATAAGTTTTAAGGTAAATGTCTTTTGACTATTGGTTTGGATGGCATATCACATGGTTTAAACCTTATACAAGGTTAGTACAAAAATGTAATTCGGTACCCTTTTGAAAACACATGCCATATCATAGTCTGCCACATTTGGATCTTGTTTATCATTGTGAGCATGTATAATTATCGGCCCCCTTTTGTAATCTGGAAATACTTGATTTAGCTTTTACCTTTTCGGTGATTATAGTTAGCATGCATGGTCGCTTCACATTATTTAAATTTTGGACTATAGTGAAAAGTCAAATTTGCAAATGATTTTAAATAATAAGGTTGGCCCCTTTTTCACGATGACTCACCCCTTGGTATGTTTGTTAGTGGTTTGGTTAACTTAGGTTGAGTTTTCTTTGGTATTGTTGAACTTCTCTCAGCCTTTTGATCTAGTACTTGTTTCTTCTCCACCGTGGATCTTTTAACTCGATTTGGCATAGCGGTTGGATTTTTGACCCTCGGTTAGGGTTTCGACCTAAAAATTTAACGTGGCACTAGTCATCATAACCATAGTGGTTCACATTGATTTTGGAGATCGATCCCTGAGCATTGATCTTCGTACTTGTCGAATATGGATCGTTTGATCACTGGCCCTTGGTTAGGGTTAGGTTAAGACAAATTTCAAGTGGGTGAGTTAAAAAAACTCGAACCCTACTCACTTTTCACTTTGCATCTCATTCGTGGGCGAAGTCCTGGAAATTTTTAATCGATGCCATTTTCATTTTCTTAAGCTCGGACCCTCTACACAATGGTTCTGTAGTTTGTGGAGCTTTGTGAGTGGAATTATTTGATCTCTCTACCATTTTCATTCTATGAAGTTCGACTTTTAATGCAGAGGAGGTATCTATCTTTTTTCCTTAGCCACCATTATTAAGAGCTTGAATCTTCACTACTTGGCACCTATAAAAGCACCTTGCGAAACTTGGGTTTGTCGTCATAAGGGAAATATAGATGTTCTGTTCTAATGGCTCATCTTGCATTTGATGTCGTGCATGTGATCCTTCAAACCTGCACTCTTCTTTCATGCTTTCTTGGCCTGTTCTATGAGCTTGGGTTCTTGTCTGTGGATCCATTTGCCTTCCAATTTCAGGTTAGTGGTCGAGCTACCTAGATCCACCAATACCCATTAATGGGTTTGTGTTTGTCTCTGATTTTGAAGCATTTTACTCTCTCTATATTCTTCATTCAGGCTTTATGCTTGTATATAAGATCTTGATTTATTGGGTTTAAGCATTAGCCTCTATTCGAGCCTCTGTAGTCTCTCATTGGAGCCTGGGGTTGAATTTTAACCTGCCACTATACAGTGGCCACCGCTCTGAAAGTAAGAATCTACACAGGTGTTCAGATTTCTTAGCTGATATCCACGTTCTTTTATAATTCCTTGATTAATCATCTTACCTGTTGCAAAATTCAATAGTCTTTGCATGATATTAATGTGCATGTTAAGCTTGATAGTATTGTTGTGATAATCTCCCTCAATACCTCCAAGTGTTTTTCCCTTAATATTCCATAGAAGAACTATTGGTTCGGGCATCAAAAATCCTTTCACATATCAATTGTTCATATACTCACCAAAGCCCTCATACAAGTTTCGTGTATCGCCTTATTTTTAATTACCTTACAGGTCATCTTTTACCCTTCAACCCAAATCAATTTTAGATACATCAATAAGGAACCGACCTTGATACCGGAGACTCGCCTCAAAATAGGTATACCCACATACCTGAGGTGTTTCCATTATATCTATGAAAGAGAGAGATCAAATTTTGCAAGCTTAGAAAACTGTAGCCATCTCTCTATAGGGTTCACTTTTGAGAGATAACAATGCGTAGCAGTTCGAAAGCTCTCTAAAACGTGCCCTCCCACTCAATTATGAGCTTATGATCAAAATATATGGCCACTTGAAGGTACTTTGGGTTTGGAGTCTATTTGTGCATATCCATGGCGGCCCCGCACATCTCAAGGTTTCTCCCCTTCCTCTACACTCTTGAAGTTGCATCGAAGAGACACGTGACAACTTTCGTGGGCCTACTCTATTTCCTTTTTATTTTTCCCAAGCCCCCTATTGTTGGAGACACTGTACATGACCCAAGACATGTGGACAGCCGCTTTTTTTGGGGACTACTCTTGGATTCTTCCTTTGAAGTTGCACAGACGAGGCACGTGGAGGCATCCACCGGTCCTTATTTACTTTTGAATAGCTGGCTCTACCTTTCGATCCTGGGACATGTGGAGGGTTGACACTAGTTTTGGAATGGCCTTTGGGCGCGACTTTTAAATTTGCACCGTTGGGACACGTGGAACCTTCCGCTGCCCTATTTTTTTTCTTTGTGTTTTCACTAAGTCCAATTTGCTTGGCGGGGCCATATCGCTGACCCTAGACATATGGAGGCTCAACGCACATTTGGGAACCCACTCTGGATTTTACTTTTGAAATTTCACAGTCTTTGACACATGGCTCCTTCCACTGGCCTGCCTCTGTTTAGACTTTTCAATGATGTTTCTACCTTTTGGGCTCTAGACATGTGGCGAGCCTACGCTCTTTAGGGGCTTCCTTTGGATTTATTTTTGAAATTACACCGATGAGGCACGTGGAGGCTTCCGCTTACCTTTTATACTTAGCATATTAAACAGTGTGCTACCTTTTTGACTCTATTTAACACTAGACACGTGGAAGCTCTGCGCTCATTTAAGTCGCTTCTTTGGGTCGCCTCCTTAAAATTATCTTTGAGTGGCATGCGGCTCTTTCCGATGCCCTAAGAATTTTCAACTACTTACTCGTCTCCTTTTCAGACCTGGGACACGTGGAGGTTTGGCGGTTGTTTGAGTCTCCACCTTTGGATCCTTCCTTTGAATTTGCACCGTTGAGACACATGGGGATTTCACCGACCCTTTTATACTTAGTCGATTTGAGCCCACCCGTCCCATTTCCACGTATTTAAGAGAAACTTGTCGGACCTTAGACACGTGGAACCTCCGCGCTCACTTACAGATTATCCCTTAGGTCTCGCTTCGCAAGTTGTGTCGATGAGGCATGTGGCACCCTCCACATGTTTTTATTTACTTAGCCGATTCTAGCCGATCGACCCCCTTTTTAGAGTCTTACTACGTGGTGGGATGACAATCGTTTGGGACCACCATTCAAGGTATTTACCTTTGATGATGCATTGTTTGAACACGTGTAGGCCTTCGCCAACCTTGTTACACTTAGCCATTTTGGGCCTACTCCTCCTTATTTTTTTCGGTTGGGTCCCTTCTGCTTATTTAGGAGTGACTATGTTGGGTTCTAGACACATGGAGAGCTGGCTCTTGTTTGGGGTCCTCGCTTTGGATTCTCCCCTTGGAATTACACCGATGAGGCACATGGCTCCCTCATGCTCATTTTGGGATCACCTTTTGGTGTCCTCCTTTGGAGTTGGATCATTGCGGCGGGTGGTATACTTGGCCGATTTGGCCCCAAGTGAACGCTACCTTTCTTCATTATTCTCTTGTGTCCTTCTCGGTATCTTTGGGTTATTTTCTCCTTTGCCAATCCTACCCCTTCACTATCGAATATGCTCATCCCTTGATTTGGGATTGAATATGATCTCTAAGGACTGAACCGACACTTCAATTTTCTCCTATGCAAGGGCGTGTTTGATTAATTTTGCCTAAGGGGCAAAATTGGTCATCAATTTGGTGACTCGCGGGATCACCTTCCTGTTAGGTGAACGGATCAGCTACCTCATTCTATCCATTAGGAACAGAGTCATGGGTGGTGATCGTCGACATGGTCATGTTCTTAAAGCTTGAATCCGATGCTTTCATGTGTCGACCTTAAGCCGGCCTCGCTGTTACGAAATGGACTCCCTCAAGACCCAATTTTAGTTTCTTTGTATTTGTTCTATTTTAAAATTAGCAAATGTTACGGCAACTATGGGTCCCTATTGTAAATTCTGAAGGTCCTAGCGCATTCACCTGGAGGCGCATCGAACTGTATAATGATGCAAGCCTAGAGCAACAAAACTTGTGCCAGAGCACTTAGAGAAATAAAACCTATGCTATAAAAAGACAATGTGCACACGCACTTAGAGAAATTAAAATCCTATGCTAATATTTACAAGGGTGAAACCTTTCTTTTCAGTAGTAATGTTGAAGATGGATCTCGTTGATCGGAATCGAATTTCCTCTTCATCCAATGTAGAAAATTGGAAGGCATTGCTACTTTTACATCCTGTGACCATGTAGCATCCACTCCAAATGGCATCAAACTTGGAATGTCTTCCTAGTTTTGTTTGATTTGTATCCCACTTCAGAACTAAGCCCCCTTCATGAAAGGTCCTTTCTCTTGCTTTCTTATCAAACCATCTCTTAATTAAGGTTTGATCCATTTCCATTGTTTGAACTACATGTTCCCTAATTCTTCTAATTCACTTAGCTCTGCGTACCTAGCCTCCATTGGTTTGAACTCTGGCAACTTCAACTCGCTTCATGAGCTCTAATGCGGGTAATTATAATGATATAGGAAACACTGCCTCTTTCCCATATACTAATTTGTAGGGAGAATCACCTGTTGATCTCTTGGGGGTGACTCTATCTGCCCAAAGAGCTGATTTTAGTTTTGTGTGCCAAGTTTTCTGATTCTCATCGAGACTCCTCCTAATGATTCTCGGTAATTTATTATTCATGGACTCTACTTTGTCATTACCTTGAGGGTAATAGTTTGAAGAGGTGTTGAGACATACCCCATTCTTGATAGCCCATTTAGTAATTTTTATGCCAAGGAATGCCAATGAATTTTATGATATGATAGTAGCAGGGTCACTAAACCTTTTGGTTATCCCTTCATAGAAATCCAAGATGTTGGATTCATTTTCCTCCTTAAGTGCCATTGCTTTAGTCCACTTGGTGAAATAGTGAGTCGATGTGAGTATCCACTTGTGGCCTGGCTTGAATTTGGGTTGATCACTCTAATGAAGTCCAATCCCCATTGCATGAATGGCTGATTTACCGAAATTGGGTGAAGAGGCAAGGATGCTAACCTTTCCTTCCTGTGAAGAATGCACACTTCTTGCACTTCTTGATCCATGAGTAGAAATCCCTAAACACCGTAGGCCAATAGTAACTAGCCCTCATAATTTTGAGCATTGTTACCCGTGGAGCAAAGTGGCCTCTAGCTTCTCCATCATGGAACTCATGTAACACTTTCTCAATTTGGATTGTCCCAATGCACCTTAATAGGATGTCATTGATGTCCCTTTTGAATAGAGCGTTGTCAATGACACATATGGGATGGCTTGTAATCTAAAGCACCTTCTCTTTGTTCTGCTCATATTTGGACGACACAAGCACGTTTGGAGATAATGCACCAAATATTGAGTCCAACATGGAATGGGTGCATCGTTAGCTAGATGCTCTAGCTCATTCTGTGTTAATAGGACAACCTCTTCTTCATCCACTGACTCAGATTTTTGCTTGGAAGCGAGATTTTCACATAAACGCTTTCCATGAACCAGCTCGGTCACTTTTATTTCAATATCATACTCCATTACCCAAGTGATCTAGCCTGCTCTCTTCTCATTCAAGTCCTTGTTTAGGAGAAAGTCCTTGACACCAGCATGAGACACTAGTAGTTGAATCTTGTTGTTCGAGACCAAGTGTCTGAACTTCTTCAAACTCCTAATGACAAAGCAAGGACATGCTTTTCAATGAAAGAATACTTTACCTCGTAATCTTCCAAGACCTGACTGAAGAAGGCTATGGGCTGTTCTGAACCTTCCTTGTTAGGCTGAACCAAGATAGATGAGATTGTGTTTGACCCTCCAAAAGCATATAACATGAAGTCCTTTGAAAAGTCTGGGTTAATGAGAGTTGGGGCCTATGATATTGCAAGCTTGATGGCCTCAAAACTATCTTTTCCTTCTGCTATCCATTTGAATGCAAGACCCTTCTTTAGCATCATCGTTAAAGGCTTTACAAGAGTGGCAAAATCAAGCACAAACTGCGGACAAAGTTTATCCTCCCTAAGAAGTTTTGGAGGGAGTTCTTGTGATGTGGCAAAGTGGTTTTGTTCTAATGTCTTCAACTCTTTCAGGGTCAATTATCAACCATTCTCTTGAGAAAATGTGGCCCAAAACTTTCCCTCATGTGCCAAAAATACACATTTATTTGGATTCAATGACACTCCAAACCTTCTACACCTTTGAAATACTTTCCTAAGGTGAAAGAGGTGGTCTACTGCATTCTTTGAGAAGACAATGATATCATCTAGATATACCAGCACCATCTTGTTGATCAAGCCCTTGAACGCCATATCCATAGCTCACCAAATGTTGCTCGGCATTGGACAATCCAAACGGAATCTACTTGTAAGCATATCTGCCTATTTTATGGTGAAGGTTGTCTTGCACTCGATCTTCCTCTTTCACCATTAACTCGATTATAGCCTTGAGTATCCATCTAGCAATGAAAACCTTTTGGAGCCAGCTACAACCTACAAGATATGTTCCATTAATGGAAGTGGATAATGATCCTTGAGTGATGCTCTGTTCAGATCATGAAAGTCCACACACAATCTGATTTCTCCATTTATTTTCCTCACAGGCACCAAGTTTGTAACCCAACTTGAATGTTTGATAGGGAAGATGATGTTGGCCTCAATTAGCTTGTTCAAATATTTCCTCATGAGAGGTTCAATGTGAGGGTTTATTGGCCTTTTCTTATATCTGAAAGGCTTAGATCCTAGATCTAGCTCGATAGTGTGTTGTGTCAACTCGAGGTTAACACCTCTTAAATCCTTATAAATCCAAGAAAATGCATATGAGAATTCTTGAAAAAGTTGAACGAATTCATATTTTTCTTGTTGAGTACTTACCTTTCCAATTCGTAACATTTTTCCTTCTTCTATGGAAATGGGATCTGAATCTTCACCCTTCACCTAAATATTTGCTTTCTCCTTCCGGAATTGATCATTTGGGTTGAATATTGACTCCAAAGTTACAAGGCCCTTTGGTAGTTTGTTGGTTCTCAGCTGCACCACTTGGTCACCATACCGTTGTTCCAACTTTTCTTGGTTTCTCGGCAGAGAACTTAGATTCTTTTTGTAAAAATTGACAATTTTCTTGATCATTCTCGAAGACTTGCCAACTTGTATTGTTATCTGGAACAACTGGTCTCATAACCACTTTAATATGGGGCTGATATTTATCACTCTTGATACTCTCTACTACATCAAATGTCACCCCGATTGTTGCCAATTTGTCCATTGCTTCATTCTTCTTCCTTGGGATGGAATTGATGCTAAAATCTTCAAAATCTTCAATGAGATCCCATACTCGATTCTTGTAGTTTTTTAACAGATCATTCTTGGCAGCATTTTGTCCTTAGACCTGATTCACAACTAGCTCACTATTGCCAAACACTTGTAAGTTTTTAATCCCTCTCTTTCTTGCCCAATGTAGTCCATGGATCAAGGCTTCATACTTTGCTTTGTGTTGTTCGAGAAAGAAAATTGGAAATAGAAAGCTGATTAATATTTCGTACCTTGAGGTGACACGAGCATAGCTCCTCCTCCGACTCCTTGTCTACTTCTTGAGCCGTCAAATAATTACTGTCATACCTCATTATCATCTTTTTGGCACAGCTTAGTGATGTTAGGAAGAGGATGATTATCCTCATACAAGCAATAAACTTCTATCACATATTCCTCCATTTCCTTGTAAGGGTCAAAAGCATGCCTCTTGCTTGCCCATTCATTGAGAGTCAAGTCTGGAATACACCCAACCTTGGTATCTACCTCATAAGTGCTTGGGAGGTCTTCTTGATCAAAGGCTGAAAAATTCACATTGATTGGGATGGGTACATGAGGCTCAATATGGAAATACGCAATGGGCTCAGATCTGATCATAGCCTTAGCTCCATACCTTATTTTAAAAATCATGTGTGACCAATTGATAGACAAATAGCCAACTCGCTCCCAAATCAATCATACAATTATGTACCAATTTGTCCCCAATGATCAATGAAACATAGAATGGAGTGGGCTTCATATTCTTACCTTGTTTTCCTCCATGATTTCCCCCAGGGTGCGCTGTATTGGTAAGCACTTTCCCTTGTTGGTTAGGGGGTTGATTTGAGGTTGACCAATTGGCCATAGTAGCTTGCAATAGGTCTCTATCCTGGGATAGCCAATGACTCCCACATTGAGATGTTTACATTTGTTTTCTTCATTTGTTAAATGGGGATGAGTTATATTTTTTCTGCCCTTTTCCTTGCACATTATTCTCTTGCACATGGGTTGTTACAACCGGTGCTTGAGCGGGTCTGAAAGGTGGCTTGGGCTGACTCTACACATTGGGAGTTGCAATTTGTAGGGAAATAGAGGGCTATGGACCGTTTGAATCACAGGATTTTCCCTCTCCAATATTCCTCTTCTTGGACCATGTATTTGCTGCCACACTATGAGGAGGTGCTTGATTCATACCACGAAATATTCAGCTTGCTAATTGACAAGCATGGTCTCACTTGTAGGTGCCTCTTTCTGGGTTTCTTGCTACTGATTTTCCTCTTAACTGGGCTCTTAGGACACACCAATGGTCTGTACCATCAAGGCCTTGTTTAGTGCACCATTGAAACACGTTGACTGGTTATGGGGCTGATTGCATAGGAAACACCAATCATATTCTTGAGACATGTTGTTTTGTGTTGGAACTGTTATCCCGTAAAATTGACAAGGGAAATTTTACCGATAACCATACCGAAATTTTGTTCCGATCCCTCGTTAGGGATCCCTTGCGTTCGAAACGTTGTAAAATCCCTTCCCGGGAAATCTGGTTTTTCGAACTTAGTCTTTTGAGCCTTTTTTGGCTGGGCACATGAAATTGCTATGTAACACAAACTTTTGGTGCACCCACTTAAATCCTTTGGCGCATGATTTTATGCGTCAACACACCTTTTGGTGCGCCAAAGTATGTTGAGCCTTCCCTACGTGCGCCAAGGTGCATGCGCCTGTGTTGGCACAACGTTTGTTGCGCCATGTTTTGGTGCGCCAAAGGGCGCACATAATCCCATGTCGACATCCCTTTCGGTGTGCCAAAGGCATGCTTTATTTCATGTTGGCAGGCGTTTTGGTGCGCCAAAGGGCGCATTCCTTCCCGTGTCGACAATTTGTTTTCATGCGCCTTTCAAAAAGTGGGTGGCGCATTAATGTTCAGCTAACCTATATATAAAATTTACGCGCCCACAAATGTCATTGTCTCTATTCGCAGAGCACGTGATTTTTCTGAGCCTGTCAGCCCCTGCCTCGTCGTTTTCAACGCCTTGTGGACCCGTTGCACGTTTTTGCTATTTATCCAGGTGAGAGGTTCTTTTCTCTTTCTCATGTTTTGCATTTTGGTTCTTTGTGCTTGGTGGTCTGGTTTTAGTTTGTGCCTGAAGTTTGAAATATCAAGATCCTCCTCCTTCTGCTATCTTCCCATATCCCTCCCCCTCTGTCCAGATCTGCTGGTAGGGGAACCTGTCTAAAAGCATGGTTTTATCTCCTTTTTGATGAGCCATTTCATTGCCCAATAAACCTTGCTAAAATAAATAAAAGAAATGAAAGAAAGGAAGAGGGGTTGAACCATATGAAAACACTGTTTTTCCCTTAGGCGCACCAGCGCGTCATGCAACATGACCAAAACCCGCGCCCTTGGCGCACCCATCATGCTTGTTGCATCAAGTTTTCATACGCCCTCAAGACGCGCCTCTTTCACATGCCGCACGAGCTAAACTTGCGCCCCTTTGGCGCACCATCATTCTCAGGCTGCATCGCCTTTCCATGCGCCCTTGGCGCACCCAACATCTATGCAACACAAGCTTTATCTGCGCCAAGTATAGTCATAAAAGCGCAGGCGCATCTCTCCTTACAGTAACATTCGTGTTGTGCAAACCCTCCGTGCGCCGCGCCATATTTCCTTTGGCGCACGAAAAGTCCTGTTACACGCTTTTCCCATGCGCCAAAGGGCGCACCAAATCCCAATGTAACATGAAAAGTCCATGCGCCTTTGGCGCATCCTGTCTCCATGCAACACGATGTTCTCATGCGCCCTTTACTAAAATGCACTCTGCAGTATGCATGCGCCATGCGCCTTTGGCGCCAGTTTAACCTTTACAATGCCCTTTCCCGTGCGCCCTGCCTATTTAGCCCTGTAAGCTGCATTTTTCATGCGCCCTGAGCCTAAAAATCTCTAACTCTTTCTTCTGCTAACATTCCAATGGAAGATCAAATGGCTAATTCAACCTTTTCGGATTGGGTCTCGCTTCTTCTTCATGCAGATCAGTAGATAAACTTAGAAGAACATATGTCTACATCCAGTAAGAGACCCACCAAATCGAAAGGAAAGGCTAAGCTTACAGAGGAAGAGATGAAGTATAAATATCAAAGGGTCAGAATGCCCGAGTCACAGGCCGAATGCAGCATGGATGTCAGAGACTCAGAATTGGGGCATATCGACATGGAGGAATTCTGGGCCAGAACTCAGAAAGTTACAAGGAGTCCATGGATGGACAAATTGATCGGCAGTGCCCTGCACTTCGCCGGAGGAATCCCCGTCAGTGCCGTCAACAATGAATTTATGATGGTGGTTGCCCAGTGTTACAACAAAGACACAAGATGTGTCGAAAACAGCAAGGGCGAGGTAGTCATTAACCTCACTACCCGTCATTTTGAGCTCATACTCGGCATCCCTCACCAACGGCACTTCGTGGCCGTCAGCCAAGCAGTGCATCAAGGCCTGGGAAGACAATGAAGACCAATGTATGCAACTAATGAACGAAGTCTACTTGAAGAACAAGAAGGTAGTAACCCGGTGGCCCCAAATCATCCACCGCAGTGACTTCTCAGAAGAGCTCAGCGATACCATTACCTTCCTGAGCAGGGTCTTCGGGCTTTCTGACGCCCATTACTTCCATAAATGGATGTTGCGCTACTTGGAAACAATGAACAAGAATTTTCCTGATCAGACTTTTGCTGGGGGGAAATTATAAGTAGCACCATCTCCGAGCAGCTACAACAATTCAGCACAACGGGAGTATTCCATATGAACTCCTACGTGGTCTACGCTGCAGCATCGGAGAGGGATTATCCAGGCCTAACCACGAAGTGGAGTTTGGCCTCAGGTCAAAATATACGAGTATTATCCGAATCGAGGCTAGAGAATAGCATCGCCCACCCGCCAAAATCAACGATGCATTCTTTTATCACATCATCTGCCTATTGAGGCCAAATCTGACTCATGGTCGTACGACCAAAAACATAGTGGCAGCCATGGAGAAATGGGGGGCCATGTTCACCCAATTTCCTACATTCACCTATCTGAGGGCTGCCAACTTTTTGGGAGAGCCAACCAGGCTACCAAGGTATGCTGGGCCTAAGCTGATTCTGCTGGAACTGTCAAGGCAGCTAATCACATACCACGAAAAATGCCTGAAAAGGAAGAAGGGTGGAACTCCTTTCCCCCTCACAGTGGGCCGATACACATGCTCTACCCACCACAAGGCGAAGGAAATGTTTGCAGAGCTGGAGTTACTTAATTTGAAGCATGATTTCCCAGCCAGGCCTACCTTCGACCCAAGGAGCTGCCTGCCAAGAGCAAAGCTTGATCCAATCCACGTTCCTCAGATCGAGGACATTTACATTGATATCATCCATGAGGTGGAGCTCAGAAGAAAGGATCATTCTCGCCTAGCCTTGGCAGAAATCATCCAATATGGGGTAGCCATTGTCCCCAAAGGCTACCAGACTACAGAAGATGAAGTGGACAAGGTATATAATGATACAGATGGGGACGATTGGCCCTTTCCGGCCATTGATAGAACTAAAGCTCCTCAGACAATTGAGGAGAGGGTCAAGGAAACTTTGCGGAGGACAGAACACTGGTGCCGAATGAACGGCCTAATCTACCTCGGGGTAGATTTCACAACCTCCCCATTGGGCAATGCACCTTCACGGTCCAAAAGCAAGTTAAAGGAAAAGGTGTAGAAGGTGAATCCAGCACCATTCAGGAAGAAGCCCCTGAAAGTCCTCCTTCCACAGCGCCAGAACAAGTCATAACTCTAGAGGAAGAAATAACAGAGGATAGTCCCATAGGCCCATCCACTCAGGATGTCGGCATTGCTACCACAACAGAGGTCCCTTCTATCCCTTCTTCTTCTCTTCCTTCCCCTCCTCGAGTGACTCAAGCGACCATCCCTATGGTCGTGTCCTCTGTCCCTTCTTCTACTCTTTCCCCTGCTTCTTCGTCTATCTTCTCTTCCCTCGCTGATCTTTCCTCCTCCCTTCCCTTCCTATGTCTTCCGCAGCTGTAGTTTCCCTTCCTCCTGTGGACACTTCTTCGGCTATTCTCTCAATGCCGCCGCCGCGTGTCTCCACGTTTTTCCCCTCTTCTACTGCAGCTGCCCCCTCCTCTGTTTCTGGTCCTTCTTCCATAGGACCAGCCTGGATCTCTCAGCAGCTGAGCCAACAAAAGAGGAAAGTTCCCATTGCTCCGATGGAATTTTCAGTGATCCCAGCCAAAGGGGCAAAGAAGCTGAAGCCGGTTGCACGCTTCTCTAAAAGTGCTGCAGGTGAGAGAATCATGGAAATTGCATACCCCGATCCCCTCAAAGAGAAAAAGGATCTGTCTCCGACAGATTTTACTGTGACCCAAGTCACAATGGGGACATCTTCTGAAAGTCTCTAGGGGGAAGCTCTTTCCACGGTTGACGCCCTCTGTCAAAAGCTTCAAGAGACAAAAGAAGAGAAAAGGCTACTAAAAGAGAAAAACAAATATCTGCTCCAAGCCTTACAGAAGATGGGTAGTGCACCTCCCACAACTGCCGCCGAGACTTCTGAGCTTCTCAGCCAGGAGAAAATCAACGAATATGCAAAAATCGGTGAGCAGGGTATGGCCGTTTCCGCTTGGAGGAGCCAGATCCTCAAGGACAGTGAAAGAGTGATCACCGAGTTTGTCAATTTGTATCTGAACATCGGAAAGGCAAACAAGGAACTCCAAGCATTGGCGGGGCCCATATCAGAAGAGCTAGATCATGCTAGACTCCAACACGAGACCTTTCAACAGATGTTCGACTGTTCAGTCGAAGATCTGGTCAAGTTCGGTGTCTTCGGCCATCCAAGGGCCCTCAACAAAACCATGTCCACTCTGGACTATCGGATAGATCAGCTTGAATTTATTCTAGAAAAAATCGACAAGGTAAAGGAAGCAGCCCTGGATGCAATGCATCAAATGGAGCGAATTGTTCTCAACATGTCTCCAGGGTTGCTCACTCCTTCCTTCACCTTTAGGTCAGCTGATGAAACCATCCGGATCTTCAAGGAGATCGCTTCTCAAGGAACAGGGCCAGAGGTCACATTTGACACTGAATCTATCAATAACCTGCTGGCCTGTAGGGACTTCATCGAGTTCCTCATTGAGGCGGAAAAGGATTATTCCAAACTCCCAGAGAAGCTCATAGATGAGCGGGAGACTTGTGAGGTGATCAGCGAGCTGCACAAGGATCCTTCTCAGGATCAATTTGGGCCAATGATTAACAAGTTTTTGGAATACCGCGCTCAGTTCCATATCTCATCACCTGAGCAGCATCAAAAGTAGGCTACCCCCTTTCGGCCGCAGGATGATGACGACGAGTAGCTGCTCCTCCTTCTTCTTCTTCTTCTTCTCTCTCTTCTCCGACTTTCTTGTTGGAATGTCTAAAGTATGTTGACACAAATGATGACATCATCCATGTTGCATCATGGGATGATGTCATCCATCAAGTTGTAAAAGTCAACATGAATTTTAGATATTTTGTAAATATATTTGTAAATAGTTGTTGGCTCCTTTTTGCCTTCTTTTCTCCTCTTCTTCTATAAATACCCCAACACTTGTTGTGTTGAGGGGGGATGAATATCTTTCGGATGAGAAATAGGAGTAAGGAGAAAAGACTCGAGCTTTTTATGTAGAACAAATTAGTAATACAATATTTAGACTTTGTCTTTGAATACATGTTATATACATTAGATCTTTCTTATGTTAGATCTGTGTATTTATTCTGTTGATCTCGCTTCTATTTTATTGTCATTTATTTATCATCGGTATTGATTTGTTTATTTATGCAAGTAGGTTTGGCTCATTTACTACCACCCAAAAACATAAATCTTCTGACCTTTCTGCTTTGGAATTCATTTCTTTTCTCCCTTCGGACCTGTTCCTTCTTCCTCCTCTCTTTCATTCCTTTCTTTTCGCAGTCGGAAATAAACCTCTTTGGGATGAGATCCCAAACCCCCGAATGCATGTGAGACTTGCATAGATTCCTGCTGGTAGAATAGCAATAAACCAGTTTCGCTTTGCTGACTCAAAGAGGGGCTATGCCCTGCACACTGTTGGCTCGTTTATCCATAGATCTGCCCACGCGACAGATTTTCGGACCAACAGTTTTTGGCGACTCCGCTGGGGAACGAACAGATCTGTCAGATCTATGATGGTAAAGTAAAAAATCAGAAAAATCAGAAGATTGCTGCCTGTTTGCAAAATCAGAACTTTTTGTTAAAAATTCAAAAATTTGCAAAAGTGCTCAAATTAAAAAAATTTCTTCTGAGAGTCATAGATCTGGTCCAGTTAAAGATCTTTAGTTCGCTGAGTTTTTGAAAAAATCAGTATTTTGCCGTAGATCTGAGTTTTTGACTGTTTGCAAAAAGTTTGAAACCCTCTGAAAAAAGTCAAAATCAGATCCGAAAATCAGCTTACTAATCTTCCCTGCCATCTTATCCTCGTTGTTATTTGTCATTTAACCGCATGATCGGTTTTACAAGAGGATAGTTTTAAATATTTAAAAAGTATTTCTGCTGGTTTTGTCGGAAAAACCAAAAATCAGCCAAGATAACCAAAAAGAAAGTTTGAATCTGCGCCATAACATTGCAGATCTGGAAGGAACACTGGCAAGTGAACCTTTTACGCGCAGCAGGAGAGCCCGTGGAGAAGCTGATCCTACTTTCGATCTGCTTCAAAGGCACAATTTCAGCGTAACACCGGCGCGTTTTTCAGCACTAAGCTCGGCTAGCCGGTCATCCAGGAGTGTCTCACCTTCACGAAGAAAAAGTATTTTGCAGGGGGCATCCACATCCCTTTGTAGTGCCTTGCTACTCAGTGGAACCACACTTCCAGCTCGTGTTCTCTTTCCGGCTTTTCAGATGGCGGTTCCATGGGGAAACGTGATGGGTCCTTTAGCCTTACTACATCCAGTTCACGCGCTCCCTCACGGAAATCGAAAGAATTTTCCCAAATTTGACGGGAGCGGAAATCAAAGCACGATTCCCACATATCTGCATTCATCATGTCATGCAGTATATTGGATGTGACTCACGAAGATGTGTCGGTTCGCCTTTTTCTAGAAACCCTACAAGGACCTGCAGCTGAATGGTTTCAGCATTTGCCGGCCGGATCTATCACCAGTTGGGCCACCTTACGGGATGCTTTCGAAGACAGATACAAGCCTTCAGAGGATGCATTTGCATTATTATCACGAATCACTCACCTGAAGAAGGAGGCAAATGAGACCATGCGCGATTTTATCACCCGGTTCAATGCACTAATCAACCGTGTCCCTGTTGCCATGCTTCCGACGCCGGAAAATCAAAAGTGTTTCTTCGTAAACGCTATGAGCTCGAAAGTTAGTTTCTTGCTCCTTCAGAACGAGTTGCCACCTTGATTCTCGCTCAAGCCACTGCCATTCGAATAGAGGATAATCTGATAATATCTGGCGAATTAAAAGGAATCAGCCAAGCCTAAATCTTTGGGCCCTTCGCCCACTACTTCGTCTGATCCAGCCTTTCAAAAGATGGCAAATGACTTGCTTGCATTGAAGAAGCAGTTGGCCCAGGCCTCTCCCAGTTCCTCATACCGGGATATTCCGCGGAGGAATTTCGTTCCTAACAATGTTTCACAAAGGCCGCGCTTACCTACAGCTGCTCCGCGGTTGGCGCTTGAGGCTCCTCCGGTCAACGCTCTGGCTGAAATCGAAGAAGAAGAGCAGTATTATGAAGAACCTTCATCTCAAGGCGAAGATGATCAAGATGTCGGTGAACCGACTGGCGACTCTACTATCGGGTATATGGAATTTGATGAGGAGGAATCTGATGAAGAAGAGGGTACCTGTGGATATGCGTGAGGGATCATATGTTTTTTTTATTCGCCGAAGGAAAAGAAGCGGAAGTTGCTGCCCATGTCCAGCAGGAGAAGGCCGTGTCAAACGCGCCTCCGATCATTGCTAAAAGAGGTAATCCTCTTCCTACTCAACTCCCTGGCAAATCTTTTACAAGGAAATCTTTTCCCCTATCTCTCCTCCAAATCAATCCTCTCACATTCCTACCAAGACCACCAATCCTATTCCATCATCGCGAGGTGAGGGACTCATTCCTTTACCAACGCAACCCTTGGCCACATTTGATATCATAGATCATGCAAAAAAGACCAAGATCCAAATGTCCAAGGTTTGAGTACCTTCACCAAACCAGACTTGTAAGATTGACCAAATATATTCAGAGTCAAGTTGTTGCATCTAAGCAAGTTTCCCCAAAAGGAATCCTTTCCACTCCCCCTGAATCTCATATAAATGTTGCTTCAACATCTGCGTCAGGCAAGATAGAGCCTTTCTATCTCTCTCTCCTAATCAATGGACACAAGCTGAGTAACTGCATAATTGATTCCGGGGCTTCTGATAACGTCATGCCGGCAAAAGTCACCCATGCTTTGGGCCTCACTCTTACCAAGCCTTTCGGCAGATGTTATTCCTTGGAAACCAAGCAGGTTCCGTTGGTTGGCCAAATCAAAGACGCGCAATTTGCATTTGCGGCTTTCCCAGATAAAAGAGTAAAAATGACAGTCCTCGTTGCTGACATTCCGGCAGCCTATGGAATATTGCTGGGAAGAAGTTTTTGCAGCGAAGTTGGTGGAGAAATTCATATGGACTGGTCTAAAGCTAGAATTCCAGTCAAAGGCGTAATGCAGACTTTGGAGCCGGAATCACAAAAGAAATACTTGGTTACCAGCTCTGAAGACCCCAAGGCCCAAATCCTTTTTGAATCATCAGGGATGGGGAACTACTTCTTATCTACCGAGACGGATAAAACGGGTGTCCTCGTTCAAGAAGGAGATCTTAATAAGATCTGGACATTGCAATTCGATGGCAGTTGTGCAACTAGTGGATGTGGCGCTGGGGCCGTGCTGATATCTCCCGAAGAGGAGGTGATTCCTCTCTCTTTCAAATTGTAGTTTTTCAACACAAACAATACTGCTGAGTATGAATCTCTCTTACTCGGTATGCAAGCCGCAAAAGAAAGAGGAATTAAAAATCTAAAAGTGCAAGGTGATCTGAGCTAGTTGTAAATCAAGTCAAAAGGATTTACCAAGTAAAAATGAAAGGCTCAGGCATTACCGTAATGCGGTATGGGACAGCATCGAAGAATTTGATGCTTTTTCAATAGAATCCATTCCAAGAGCCCAAAATGACATGGCCGATTCATTGGCCGTTTCAGCGTCCCTCATGCTCCCACACCCAGGTTTGAAAACAAACAAGTACACCATTGAGGTGGTTTTCCGCCCGAGCGTGCCAGATAATTCTCAGCATTGGCAGGTGTTCAATGATGATAATCAACTCATTGCCTTTCTAGAGAAGGCAGAAAATTTTAAAGAATTGCACTTTGAAGGGTCTACTTCCACTTGCCGTGAATCAGTCACCAATCAAGGCAATGAATCCGAAGGGAACGATGGCATATGTCAGCTCAAAGGAAATAAAATCCCAAAGGGCCTGGTTTCTCTGGAGCGCCTGTTCGACAGGCATGACCGTTTTGTGAAAAAGAAGAAGCGGGACGACCCTAACTCATCCCCAGAAACCGAACCGGTCAATATAGGTTCGATAGAACACCCACAATTTGTGAACATTGGCAAATGTTGCACGCCTGAGGAGAAGCGAAAATTTGTCAAGTTGCTGAAAAAATATATGGACGTATTGGCATGGTCCTATGCCGATCTAAAGTCCTTCAAGCCAAAGGACGTTCAGCATGACATCCCATTGAAAGAAGATGTCAAAGCCTTCGCCGTAAGCGAGGCGCTATTATCCCAAGATTTCGGTACCATCCAAATTCAAATTCAAGATGCCGGATGTAAGAATCATCTTCCCTATCCATCACAGTACTTGGGTAGCAAATATTGTGCCAGTGCGCAAGAAAAACGGCGAGATACGCATATGCGTAGACTTTCGAAATTTGAATCAAGCTTCGCTGAAAGACAACTACCCTCTTCCGATAATGGATCAAGTTCTGCAAGCAGTAACTAGATCAGAGATGCTGTCCATGCTTGATGGTTTTTCAGGCTACAATCAGATTGAAGTTTCATCTGAAGATCAGTTTAAAACAGCATTTACTACTCCTCGGGGTACATTTGCCTACAACAGGATGCCTTTCGGCCTAACTAATGCTCGCGCCACTTTTCAGCGGGCCATGGATTTCGCATTCAAAGGTATGATGGGAAAATTCATTGTGGTTTATCTAGATGACTTAACCGTGTTCTCTAAACAACGAAATGATCATTGTGATCATTTTGAGCGAGTCTTTGGCAGTGCCGAGAACATGGGATTTCCTAAACCCAAAAAGTTCGTTTTTGAGTCACGGAAGGGGAGTTGCTAGGGCATGTGGTTAGCAAAGAAGGAGCAAAGATAGATGCCGAAAGATTTAAGGCTATTCAAAGCCTTACTCTTCCTACAAGAAAGACTGGTGTTCATTCTTTCTTTGGAAAGGTGAACTTTCTCAGGCGTTTTGTTCCTGACTTTGCTGAGAAGACCCGTCACATATTGAACATGATGAAGGGGTCACCAACTTTTAGATGGAGTGAGGAGGGAAAAAGGTCATTTGAAGAAATAAAAGCTTCAGTTGCTCATGCACCAGTCCTGGTATGTCCATATTTCTCCAAGGACTTCATCATGTATAGTTACGCATCTGAGCATACTGTGTCCGCAATCTTAATGCAAAAGAACTCGGAGGATGTTGAATCTCCGATTGCGTTCATGAGTTCTCCCCTCAAGCCTCACGAACTAAAAATGACTCAACTAGAAAAGCATGCCTTTGCCATTGTCAAAGCAGTGAAGAATTTCAGGTATTACATTCTAAACTCGCATACGGTGGTGCTGGTCCCTGACACGGCGGTAAAATCAATTCTAACTCAGCAGGAGTTAGGAAGCTTGCGAGGAAATTGGATCTCAAAGGTCCAGGAGTATGACCTGGATATTAAACCAACCAAGTTGGTAAGGGGCAAGGGCCTGTGTCAGCTAATGGCTGAAAATAAAGATTCAAAAAACCCTGATAAAAGGGGTGACTACGCCAATGAGACACAGACCAGCAGGAAGAGCCTGATTCTCTGCCTCTGGTTCTATTTGTTGCAACTAGTGATGAATGGTACTCCGACATCGCTTTCTTCCTTACCTACGGCGAATGCCCGATGCACCTAACTGCAAAGGAGAAGCGCACTATAAAGCTCAGAGCGGCTAAATATGTCATCTGGGATGACGGCTTATATAAACGTGGGATAGATGGCATCTTTTTGCGATGTGTTGACAAACCCCAGCAAGTAAAACTACTGGAAAGTTTTCACAATTCAGCCTGTGGAGGGCATTTCTCTTCCTCCGTAACTGCACACAAGATCATTCGAGCCAGGTACTATTGGCCGATGCTCTTCCAAGATACAGCCACCTGGGTGGTGAAATGTGAACCCTGCCAACAATTCGTCGGCAAGCCCAAGTTGGCTGCCTTTCCCCTAAGGCTGGTCATTATCAATGAACCATTCAGGTAATGGGGAATTGATTTTATTGGCACACTCAATCCTCAATTGAGTGCCGGACATAGCTATGTCCTTACAACAATGGATTACTTCACCAAGTGGGTGGAAGCCATACCTGTCAAGCATGCCACTTCTGAGGTGGTTTGCAATTTCATTAAAGAAAATATCATTGTCAGGTTCGGCGTTCCAAACAAAATCGTTGCTGATAATGCTTCTAACTTCTCCTCACGAGAGGTTATTAGTTTTTGCTATGAATATGGTATAACTTTGGCTCACGCATCCGACTATTATCCTCAGGGAAATGGTCAGGCGGAATCCAGTAACAAGAACTTGGTGACCATCATACGGAAGCTAGTAGATGAGAATCAGCAAATATGGCACAAGTCTTTGTACGACGCTTTGTGGGCCAATCGTATTACTCCAAAGAGATCTCTCGGCATGTCACCTTTTCAAGTGTTATATGGCACTGATGCCGAGCTTCCCATTTCGTGGAACTTCCCTCTCAAGCGCTTGCACGAGCCATTGAAGATGAAACTTTCCAAAATTCTCTTGAAAAGAGAATCATGTATCTGGCAGAACTTGAAGAAAAGAGAGTGAGGGTGGTCGATAGGATCACTGAACATCAGAATCAAGTTAAGAGGCTTTTTGATAAGAAAGCCAAGCAAAGGGATTTTCAAGTGGGAGATCTCGTCCTTTTGTGGGACAAGCGAAGAGAACCAAAGGGCATGCACGGAAAGTTTGATTCCCTGTGGAGAGGGCCCTTCAAGATCAAGTAGCTCAACGGAGAGAATAGCTTCTATCTCTCATATCTGGATGGAACCGAACTCCCGCTTCCTTATAGCGGGCAACATCTGAAGATCTTCAGGAAGTAGAGCTTGCTCTCTTCTTTGTACAGTTTGCTTTAAGTTGTGTGTTTGCTTTCGTCGTGTGTTTGCTTTTGGTTTGTTGTGTGTTTCTTTTGCTCCCCCTCCGGTCGCCCTTGTTTTTGACTCTGTTACCCAATGGATAGGCACATGAGAACTGGGATTCTCTACCCCCGAGTTCGCTCAGGGATAGTCCCCAGAAAGAGCCAGCTGTTATCCCGTAAAATTGACAAGGACAATTTTACCGATAACCATACCGAAATTTTGTTCCGATCCCTCGTTAGGGATCCCTTGCGTTCGAAACGTTGTAAAATCCCTTCCCGGGAAATCTGGTTTTTCGAACTTAGTCTTTTGAGCCTTTTTTGGCTGGGCGCATGAAATTGCTATGTAACACCAACTTTTGGTGCGCCCCCTTTAAAGCCTTTGGCGCATGATTTTCAGTGTCAACACACCTTTTTGGGCGCCAAAGTATGTTGAGCCTTCCTTCACTGCGCTAAAGGCGCATGCTGTGTTGGCACAATGTTTTTGCGCCATGTTTTGGTGCGCCAAAGGGCACACATAATCCCATGTCGACATCCCTTTCGGTGCGCCAAAGGCGCGCTTTATTTCATGTTGGCAGGCGTTTTGGTGCGCCAAAGGGCGCATTCCTTCCCGTGTCGACAGCAGTTTTCATGCGCCTTTCAAAAAGTGGGTGGCGCATTAATGTTCAGCTAACCTATATATAAAAGTTTACGCGCCCACAAATGTCATTGTCTCTATTCACAGAGCACGTGATTTTTCTGAGCCTGTCAGCCCCTGCCTCGTCGTTTTCAATGCCTTGTGGACCCGTTGCACGTTTTTGCTATTTATCCAGGTAAGAGGTTCTTTTCTCTTTCTCGCATTTTGCGTTTTGGTTCTTTGGGCTTGGTGTTCTCGGTTTTGGTTTGTCTTTGGAAGTATTAAAATACAGGTCTTCCTACTACTATCTTCCCATATCCCTCCCCTCTGTCCCGTATCTGCCGGTAGGGGAACCTGTCTAAAAAGCATGGTTTTATCTCCTTTTTTATGAGCCATTTCATTGCCCAATAAACCCTGCTAAAATAAATAAAAGAAATGAAAGAAAGGAAGAGGGGTTGAACCATATGAAAACACTGTTTTTCCCTTAGCGCACTTGGCGTCATGCAACATGACCAAAACCCGTGCCTTTGGTGCACCCATCATGCTTGTTGCATCAAGTTTTCATACGCCCTCAAGGCGCGCCTCTTTCACATGTTGCAAGTGCTAAACTTGCGCCCCTTCGGCGCACCATCATCATTCTCATACTACATCGCTTTCCATGCGCCCTTGGCGCACTCAAGATCTATGCAACACAAGCTTTATCTCGCACCAAGTATAAAGTCATAAAAGCACAGCGCATCCCTCCTTACAGTAACATTCGTGTTGTGCAAACCCTCCGTGCGCCGCGCCATATTTCCTTTGGCGCACGAAAAGTTCCTGTTACACACTTTTCCCATGCGCCAAAGGGCGCACCAAATCAATGTAACATGAAAAGTCCATGCGCCTTTGGCGCATCCTGTCTCCATGCAACACGATGTTCTCATGTGCCCTTTACTAAAATGCACTCTGCAGTATGCATGCGCCATGCGCCTTTGGCGCCAGTTTAACCTTTGCAACAGCCCTTTCCCGTGCGCCCTGCCTATTTAGCCCTGTAAGCTGCATTTTTCATGCGCCCTGAGCCTAAAAATCTCTAACTCTTTCTTCTGCTAACATTCCAATGGAAGATCAAATGGCTAATTCAACTTTTTCGGATTGGGTCTCGCTTCTTCTTCATGCAGATCAGCAGATAAACTTAGAAGAACATATGTCTACATCCAGCAAGAGACCCACCAAATCGAAAGGAAAGGCTAAGCTTACTGAGGAAGAGATGAAGTATAAATATCAAAGGGTCAGAATGCCCGAGTCACAGGCCGAATGCAGCATGGATGTCAGAGACTCAGAATTGGGGCATATCGACATGGAGGAATTCTGGGCCAGAACTCAGAAAGTTACAAGGAGTCCATGGATGGACAAATTGATAGGCAGTGCCCTGCACTTCACCGGAGGAATCCCCGTCAGCGCCGTCAACAATGAATTTATGATGGTGGTTGCCCAGTGTTACAACAAAGACACAAGATGTGTCGAAAATAGCAAGGGCGAGGTAGTCATTAACCTCACTGCCTGTCATTTTGAGATCATACTCGGCATCCCTCACCACCGGCACTTTGTGGCCGTCAGCCAAGCAGAGTGCATCAAGGCCTGGGAAGACAATGAAGACCAATGTATGCAACTAATGAATGAAGTCTACTTGAAGAACAAGAAGGTAGTAACCCGGTGGCCCCAAATCATCCACCGCAGTGACTTCTCAGAAGAGCTCAGTGATACCATTACCTTCCTGAGCAGGGTCTTCGGGCTTTCTGATGCCCATTACTTCCATAAATGGATGCTGTGCTACTTGGAAACAACGAATAAGAATTTACCTAAGCAGCGCTTTTGCTAGGGGGAAATTATAAGCGCACACCATCTCCGAACAGCTCTACAATTTCCTGGACAACGGAGTATTCCATATGAACTCCTACGTGGTCTACGCTGCAGCATCAGAGAGGGATTATCCAGGCCTAGCACGAAGTGGAGTTTGGCCTCAGGTCAAAATATATGAGTATTATCCAGAATTGAGGTGGAGAATAGCATCGCCCACCCGCCAAAATCAACGATGCATTCTTTTATCACATCATCACCTTTATTGAGGCAAAATCGACTCATGGTCGTACGACCAAAAACATAGTGGCAACCACGGAGAAATGGGGGGCCATGTTCACCCAATTTCCTACATTCACCTACCTGAGGGCTGCCAACTTTTTGGGAGAGCCAACCAGGCTACCAAGGTATGCTGGGCCTAAGCTGATTCTGCTAGAGCTGTCAAGGCAGCTAATCACATACCACGAAAAATGCCTGAAAAGGAAGAAGGGTGGAACTCCTTTCCCCCTCACAGTGGGCCGATACACATGCTCTACCCACCACAAGGCGAAGGAAATGTTTACAGAGCTGGAGTTACTTAATTTGAAGCATGATTTCCCAGCCAGGCCTACCTTCGACCCAAGGAGTTGCCTGCCAAGAGCAAAGCTTGATCCAATCCACGTTCCTCGGATCGAGGACATTTACATTGATAGCATTCATGAGGTGGAGCTCAGAAGAAAGGATCATTCTCGCCTAGCCTTGGCAGAAATCATCCAATATGGGGTAGCCATTGTCCCCAAAGGCTACCAGACTACAGAAGATGAAGTGGACAAGGTATATAATGATACAGATGGGGACGATTGGCCCTTTCCGTCCATTGATAGAACTAAAGCTCCTCAGACAATTGAGGAGATGGTCAAGGAAACTTTGCGGAGGATAGAACATTGGTGCCGAATGAACGGCCTAATCTACCTCGGGGTAGATTTCACAACCTCCCCATTGGGCAACGCACCTTCACGGTCCAAAAATCAGCTTAAAGGCAAAGGTGTAGAAGGTGAATCCAGCACCATTCAGGAAGAAGCCCCTGAAAGTCCTCCTTCCACAGCGCCAGAACAAGTCATAACTCTAGAGGAAGAAATTACAGAGGATAGTCCCATAGGCCCATCCACTCAGGATGTCGGCATTGCTACCACAAAAGAGGTCCCTTCTATCCCTTCTTCTCTTCCTTCCTCTCCTCGAGTGACTCGAGCAACCATCCCTCCCTTTGGTCGTGTCCTCTGTCCCTTCTTCTACTCTTTCCCCTGCTTCTTCATCTATCTTCTCTTCCCTCGCTGATCTTTCCTCCTCCATTTCTTCCCTCATCTTCGAGCTCCCTTCCCTTCCTATGTCTTCCGCAGCTGCAGTTTCCCTTCCTCCCGTGGACACTTCTTTGGCTATTCTCTCAATGCCGCGCCACGTGTCTCCACGTTTTTCCCCTCTTCTACTGCAGCTGCCCCCTCCTCTGTTTCTGGTCCTTCTTCCATAGGACCAGCCTAGATCTCTCAAAGAAATGAGCCAAGAAAGAGAGGAAAGTTCCCATCGCTCCGATGGACTTTTCAGTGATCCCAACCAAAGGGGCAAAGAAGCTGAAGCCTGTTGCACGCTTCTCTAAAAGTGCTGCAGGTGAGAGAATCATGGAAATTACATACCCCGATCCCCTCAAAGAGAAAAAGGATCTGTCTCCGACAGATTTTACCGTGACCCAAGTCACAATGGGGACATCTTCTGAAAGTCTCCAGGGGGAAGCTCTTTCCGCGGTCGACGCCCTCTGTCAAAAGCTTCAAGAAACAAAAGAAGAGAAAAGGCTACTAAAAGAGCAAAACAAATATCTGCTCCAAGCCTTACAGAAGATGGGTAGTGCGCCTCCCACAACTGCCGCCGAGACTTCTGAGCTTCTCAGCCAGGAGAAAATCAACGAATATGCAAAAATCGGTGAGCAGGGTATGGCCGTTTCCGCTTGGAGGAGCCAGATCCTCAAGGATAGTGAAAGAGTGATCACCGAGTTTGTCAATTTGTATCTAAACATCGGAAAGGCAAACAAGGAACTCCAAACATTGGCGGGCCCATATCAGAAGAGCTAGATCATGCTAGACTCCAACACGAGACCTTTCACAGGATGTTCGATTGCTCACCAAGATCCGGTCAAGTTCGGTGTCTTCGGCCATCCAAGGGCCCTCAACAAAACCATGTCCACTCTAGACTATCGGATAGATCAGCTTGAATTTATTCTAGAAAAAATCGACAAGGTAAAGGAAGCATTACGGATGCAATGCATCAAATGGAGCGAATTGTTCTCAACATGTCTCCGTGGTTGCTCACTCCTTCCTTCACCTTTAGGTCAGCTGATGAAACCATCCGGATCTTCAAGGAGATCGCTTCTCAAGGAACAGGGCCAGAGGTCACATTTGACACTGAATCTATCAATAACCTACTGGCCTGTAGGGACTTCATCGGGTTCCTCATTGAGGCGGAAAAGGATTATTCCAAACTCCCGAGAAAGCTCATAGATGAGCGGGAGACTTGTGAGGCGATCAGCGAGCGGCACAAGGATCCTTCTCAGGATCAATTTGGGCCAATGATTAACAAGTTTTTGGAATACCGCTCAGTTCCATATCTCATCACCTGAGCAGCATCAAAAGCAGGCTACTCCCTTTCGGCCGCAGGATGATGACGACGAGTAGCTGCTCCTCCTTCTTCTTCTTCTTCTTCTCTCTCTTCTCCGACTTTCTTGTTGGAATGTCTAAAGTATGTTGACACAAATGATGACATCATCCATGTTGCATCATGGGATGATGTCATCCATCAAGTTGTAAAAAGTCAACATGACTTTTAGATATTTTGTAAATATCTTTGTAAATAGTTGTTGGCTCCTTTTTGCCTTCTTTTCTCCTCTTCTTCTATAAATACCCCAACACTTGTTGTGTTGAGGAGGGATGAATATCTTTCAGATGAGAAATAGGAGTAAGGAGAAAAGACTTTGAGCTTTTTGTAACAGAACAAATTAGTAATACAATATTTAGACTTTGTGCTGAATACATGTGTTATATACATTAGATCTTTCTTATGTTAGATCAGTGTATTTATTCTGTTGGATCTGCTTCTATTTTATTGTCATTTATTTATCATCAGTATTGCTTTGTTTATTTATGCAAGTAGGTTTGGCTCTGTTTACTACCAACCCAAAAACATAAATCTTCTGACCTTTCTGCTTTGGAATTCATTTCTTTTCTCCCTTCGGACCTGTTCCTTCTTCCTCCTCTCTTTCATTCCTTTCTTTTCGCAGTCGGAAAAACCTCTACTGGGATGAGATCCCAAACCACGAAGGTAGAATCATGAGACTTGCATAGATTCATCTTTGGTAGAATAGCAATAAACCGGTTTAAACTTTCTTTGACTCAAAGAGGGGCTATGCCACGCACACTGCTGGCTCGTTTATCCATAGATCTCGCCCACGCGGCAGATTTTCGGACCAACGCAACCAAGGCCCTCAATGTCGAAGTTGTGTTTGGATTATATAGTTGAAAAGGCCTAGCAACTTGAGGTTTCCCTTGGTTTTGGTTTTGATTTGCGATGCCCAGTCGGTGGCCTATTTTGCTAATATGGGGGTCTAGATTGATATTAGGTTTGAGGTTGATATGGCCTAGAACTTTGAGCTTGTTGTCTCTTGATAGTCACTAGCTCATTTCCTAGGTTATGCAGTTGTTTTATAACCTCTTGTAGCTCTTTTGAAGTGCTAGAAGATGAGGTGGAGGCTTCAGCTGAACTCTAATTCCTTGGAGCAGGTATGGGAGCTAATGTGGGTGTTTGACTGGTGCTTAGAGCTCCTAGTTCTAGATATAGAGGCATAGGTGGTCTAGGTGCAAGTTTACCAGCCTGAATTAAGCAATTTTCAGCTCTAATAGCAATGTTATATGAGGCGGGTAAAGTTCTACCTCCCATTGATTGAATCATCATGGAAATATCAGAATTTAAATCTCTAAGGAAGTATAGAAAATCACCTTCAAATGTTGGTCTCACAGCCACCAAAATCCTGTCCCACGTACACTAGAATCGATGTTGAAATTAGTCGGTTGCTCATTAGGATCCCTCTTGATGGTTGTCAAATGTTCCAACAAGGATAGATTATCTCCCTTCTCTCCAAATTGATTGTGAAGAGTCATGCACAAATGGTCCCAGTTATAGATGGATCCCATAGTTAGACTCCTGAACCACTGTAAATCTTTACCCTTAAAAGATGAAGCCAACAACTTGACTGCAACATCCATTTCAATGATCTCATGAATTACACAGACATTTGCAATATCCTGGATGTGGTCAATTGGAGTCGTCTGGTTCTCTCTAGTAAAATATGGGATGCTTTTCATTGCTACAACTAGGACTGGATTTTGTGCGTTGAGAGCCAGCGGGCTGCTGCCGAGTGAAGGCGACGTAGGGGGTGGGCTGCACCATCCTGATTGGTCAAAGGACTCTAGTCGATTAGACAAAAGGCCTACCCGGTGGAGATGGAGACCTTTGGGATCTTCTTCCTCTCCTTACTCTTTCTAGGGATAAATGTAGATAGACAAATAGTTCCTCCTCTCTAGTTCTTGACCTTGTTTGTATTCTTCTCATGAACTTGGCAGGCTTGGATTGCTGAAACTAGTTAGTTATGCCTTTTTGGAGTCGCCGATGTGCAATTTCAAAGCTTCTTAAAACCTAGGGACTTACAACCAGTGCACATCAATCTTACTGTAGTAAAATGAAGACTTCTTGTCCCACTGGGCGTGTAAAAACAGCTTGTTGTTGTAGAGTCACAACACCCTTGAAATATGTAACTTGATGGGTTAAGATCCTTAGTGTGACTGCACAACATGGAGCATCTCTCAAAGTGTGGGACTTTGCGAGTCGAGAGAGATCTCTGGATGAAGGCCGGCTCCTATTCCTCTATTCAGGTGCATACATTTAGGTTGTAGAGGGTCTATCCTAAATCCTATTCTAATTTTCCAAGGAGACGAGTTAAGAGGATGCAAGAATTAAAACCTAATCTAACAGAGGTGATGCACCGAAGGAATGCTAAACATTTGCATTGCCTTTAAACACAAACCATTAAAATGTGAAACAATATCCATACACAGATGACCAAGATTGTAATGAGGGATTAGGAAGAAGCAATAAAATATAAGAGAGAGTTGAAATCATCCACAGACTTATTCTATTGCCCCAAGAATTGATACAAAGATAGTCAATAGCCAAAGAGGCGAAATTACATTACAATTTAGATGGAGGGTTTGAGACTCCACGAATTCACCATTAGAGTAGAGAGAAGGGAGGGCACAAAGCAAGAATGTCTAACCTCTTGAAATTGTTCCTCTTGTACAATATATAGGAAGAATGCAAGAAAGAAAAGGAGGGAAAAATCCAACCCTATTCTAACCGCCCCTGAAGGAGCATTGAATTCCCTACCACAATGATGGGTCTCGCTGCAACACCCATGCCCCCATCACTGTTCCTTGCTGGGAAAGAAAGGAAACCCATTCTTCATCATGGTGGTAGGTTGGATACTTGACAACCTTGAAAATGGCAGTCGAGACATTAATGGTGGTAGGTGGGTAGCAGGTGCCGAGAGCTCTCTAAAATGTCCCCTCTCACTCAATTCTGAGCTTCTGATCGAAAGATATGGCCACTTGAAGGTACTTTGGGTTTGGAGTCTATTTGTGCATATCCAGTGGTGGCCCCGCACGTCTCAAGGTTTCTCCCCTCCTCTACACTCTTGAAGTTGCACCGAAGAGACACGTGGTGGCTTCCGTGGGCCTACTCTATTTCCTTTGTATTCTGCCCAAGCCCCCATTGGCGGAGACACTATACATGACCCAAGACATGTGGAGAGCCGGTAGCGCATTTTGGGGACTGCTCTTAGATTTTGCCTTAAAAGTTGCGCAAACAAGGCATGTGGAGGCCTCACTGGTCCTTCTTTACTTTTTAACAATCAGCTCTACCTTTCAGATCTTGGGACACGTGGAGAGTTAGTGCTAGTTTGGGAATGGCCTTTGGGCCGTGCCTTTTAATTTACGCCTTTGGGGCACGTGGAACCTTCCGCTGGCCTATTCTATTTCTTGGCATTTTTGCTAAGTCCCTTTTACTTGGTGGGGCCATATGTCTGACCCTAGACACGTGGAGGCTCAGTGCACATTTGGGAACCCGCTCTGAATTTTACTTTTGAAGTTGCATTGTGCTAACACATGGCTCCTTCTACTAGTCTACATCTGTTTAGACTTTTCAATGACTACTACATCATTAGGGCTCTTGACACGTCATGAGTCCGCACTCATTTGGGGGCTACCTCTGGATTTTCTTTTTGAAATTACACCGATGAGGCACGTAAAGGCTTCCACTTACCTTTAATACTTAGCCGAGTAAATGGGTGGGCTGCCTTTTTGACTCCTATTTGACCCTAGAAACGTAGAAGCTTTGCGCTCATTTAAGTCTCTACTTTGGTTCACCTCTTTAAAATTACACCGAGATGACATGCGGCTCTTTTCGTTGCCCCGATACTTTTCAACTCACCGACTCTATCTTGTTTTCAAACACGGGAAATGTGGAGGTTTGGCGGTTGTTTGAGTCTTCACCTTTGGATCCTTCCTCTGAAGATGCTCCATTGAGACACATGGGGGCTTCCATCGACCCTTTTATACTTAGTCAATTTAGGCCCACCTGTCCCATTTCCGCCTATTTAAGAGAAACTCATCAGAATTTATACACATGGAACCTCTATGCTCATTTAGGGACTATCCCTTGGGTCTCACTTCTGGAGTTGCGCCAATGAGGCATGTGGCACCCTCCACGGGTCTGTTCTTTACTTAGCCAATTCTTGCTGATGAGGCCCCCTTTTTAGACCCTGACTACGTGGCGAGGTTGGAGCTCGTTTGGGACTGCCTTTTAGGCTTGATCTTTGAAGATGTTTCATTCGGACACATGGAGGCCTCCACTCGACCTTGTTGTACTTAGCCATTTCAGGCTTTCTCCTCCTTCGTTGTTTGGCTGGGTCCCTTTTGCTTATTTAGGAGTGACTATGTTGGGTTACTCAGTACACGTGGAGAGTTGGCACTTGTTTGGGGTCCCCGCCTGGATTCACCCCTTGTAATTATGCCGATGAGGCACATGGCTCCCTCGCACTCGTTTGGGGACTCGCCTTTTGGTCTCGACCTTATGATTTGCACCATTGAGCCATGTAGATGCTTCCGATGACCTTGTTATACTTAGCCGATTTGGGCCCGAGTGAACACTACCTTTCTTCATTGTTCTCATGTGTGCTTCGGTCTCTTTGGGCTATTTGCTCCTTCACCGACCCCCGCCCATTCACCGTCGAATCCACCTTTCCCTTGATTTTGGATCGAATATGAGCTCACAAGACTAAACCGACCCTTCGATTTTATCTGTGCAGGGGCATGTTTGATTAATTTTGCCTAAGGGGAAAAATTGGTCAACAATGGTTAGGAGGAATTAATGGTGAGAATGTTATCCAATTTTTCCCCTCAAGAAAAATTTAACAAATATGAACTTGCACATTGAGAAATTGGAGGAATGATTCATCCATAAGAACTCACATTTTGATTCTGACAATCAATTTGCAAGTGGGCTCGAAAATGGTAATGATGTCGGAGGCAAGAAATTGAAGGATACTCGTAGTCAAGCTAAGTGAAAAATGGGGGGCCTGAAGTTCAAAATTTTCAGATTTCAGAGGTTTTACAGTCAGAGTTTCGGTGGAAAAGAAAGGAAAAAACAACTTAAAGGCCTCGAAATCCTGAAACACGAAAGTTTGAAAATACTCATGGTTTTCGAGGTCAACTCTCCTTTTGGGGTCAATGGTGTTGTATATAAGAGATGGAGGAGTCCGAAGTCCGAAGTTTGAATTTTGGACTTCAGATGTTTGAAAGTTCAAAGGTCTCAGCAGGGTCAAGCAGTGAATAGTGCCATGGGGAGGAGGGTCGAAGGTCTGAAACATGAAGTCTTAAATTTGGACTTTGGAGTTTTGGATTTTGGAGGTTTCATGTGCCTAAATGGATAAGAAAAACCTGAAACCCAAATTCCCAAAGTCCCAAAACCCGAAGTCCCAAGATCTCTCAAACCCCAAAACCACAAAACACAAAACCACTGAAACACCGAAACCCGAAATCCCAAAGTCCCAATACCAAACCCAAAAACCCAAAGTCACAAAACCCATAATCTCGAACCCCCAAAAAGGAAAATGTCTGAAACCTGAAGTCTAAAATTTGGACTTCGGAGTTTCAGAATTTTGGAACTTTTTCTCAAGCAATGAACAATGTTACGTAACATGGTTTGGGAGTCTGAACTTTGAAGTCAAAATTTCAGACTTCAGACGTTTGACATTTCAGAACTCTCAAGCTGACTTAAGCGATGAATAGTACCCTCAACTACAAAATGAAAAAGCCCAAATTTTTGAATCCTGAAAGTCTAAAATTTCAGATTTCAGAGGTTGTGATGCATTTTAGAGTTCGAAGAACCAGAGCCAAGCACTCACATTTATTGCAGAATGGCACCCCTATCTTCAGATTGCCATAACTTTTGACTGGAAGCCTTGGATTTACACAAAATCAGACTTTAAAATAAAGAAATATAGTTCACCATTTTAGAGGGTGTTCCCAGGTTTTCCACCTACCCAAATTATGAGTTATGGGATTCCTTTCTCCTCCAACAAGTAAAATTACATGGAGGCATGGGTTTTGTAGTAGCACTCATCATTGTTGCAAGTGGGTTTAATGAAGTTTAGGGTGGTTTAAGTAATATTTCGAATTCTTCTCTTATTTTTCCTATATATTCTAAGGAGGGGCTCATTTTACTAGGTTGGATAATCTTGCTTTGCACCCTCCCTTCCTCTCTTATCTGTAAGTGAATTTTTGGAGTTCAAACCTCCCATTTAGACCGTAAATGCATATTAGTGCCTCTTGGCCATTGTAATACACTCTATCAAATCTATGGAGCAATAATACATATTTTTGGATGAATTTCAACCCTATCTTGTGTTCATTGAATTTTCCTAATCTCTCATTACAATTTTGGTTAATTGTACTTGTTGAATTGTGTTGCATATTTGATGATTTGTGTTTAACGGTGAATGAATTCATAACAATTGGTTGACTTGTGGTGTGTATTCATCCACTTCAAACTTATTGGTTTTCATCTCCAAGAAAATTAGGTTCTCAACATTCCTTTGGTGCATCACCTCCTGTAGATTAGGTTTAATTTCTTGTAATCTTTTCAACCCTGTCTCCTTGGCAAGTTAGAGTAGATTTTAGGATAGATCCTCTACAATTTGAGTGTGTGTATCAGAATAGAGGAATAGGAACCGACCTTCATCCAGAGAGCTTTCTTGATTGCAAAGTCCCACACTTTGGAAAAGGATCTATGTTATAAAATCACACTTAAAGTTTCAATTTATTGAGTTATAAATAATCAGGGGTGTTGTGATTACACATCAAAGCACAAATGTCGCATGGTGAATTAGTAAATGTTTGAAAATGATGAATTGGTAGTGTTGATTGATCGCATGGTAATGTAAGGGGAATTATAGGATGACCCCAATGATATGCCCCCCTTTCGGAAAAAGGGGAAGTGATGATAAGAATGAATGTTAATCCAAAAGTAAGCACAATATATGTAGAAAGTGCTAAAATTCACAAAAATGTGGATAAGTCAAATGGAAAATAACGTCAAAGATAGATAACACGTGGAATGCATCCAAGACGGTACTAGGAATAATTATAAAAAGAATACCACAAACGGGGTGTAAATCAGAGTATAAATGCTCAAGATATGCTAAAAATCATGTGGTGTGTATTAGTTGTGAGAATAAACATGAAATAATGACCATATTAAAGTGATTGGTGAAAAGTAACTATAAATAGTAAGATGAAAAATTGATTAGTTACTTCATTTGTCTTTTGCATGATTGTGGTAGTGAGCTCTGGGTCAATGAGGATGCCGCAAGTGAGAGAAGCACGTCTTAGTTGGTTTGATATGGTGGTGAACTTCGTAGCATCACATATGACCATGGAGTTGGTATTTTTGTTAATTTTTGTAAAATGTATGGTGTAGTAGTCGTTTTGTTGAATTGTTACAAATATGAGATTTTAGATTTTCTTGGCATTTGAGACATGGACAAGAGCAAGATTGTTCTAGTTACCTCTAGTACAAGAGCGCCTAGATCCGCACTAGTGTCCCACTTTTGGGAAACCTAGTCCTACATCCGGGTGTTGTGGTCTAGAATGTGTGTATTTGGTTTGGAATAGTATTAGTTTGATTTGTAATGAATAGTAATGTGATGAGAATATGTGTTTGTACTTATAAGACATTCTAACATTGGGTTTATTGTTTGTTTGTGTTGTGTAGAGAGACATTCACTCGAGGAAGTTTCATGATGGGTGTCACATGAGTACATTTCTTGGATCGAGCATGTCACATGATGATTGGGATGTGATCGACCATGCTGGCTTGTGAAACATAGCACGGATGGGGATGTGCCCCATAATATGCCCATGTTGACTTGCATTATGTGAGATATGGTGCGCGGATAGGTGTACGTTTTGGCTGCATATGCATGATACGATCACTTTGGAGGATGTGTATCACATATTATGGTTGTAAGTTGTTGGAGAGAGGGTACATGTTATGCCATTGGAGGATATGGAGAGGTAGATGCGAACAACTAGAGGATATTTAGTTGGGATTCGAATACCTTCTGAGGCCCATATCACTTGGATTTTATCTTATGGTTTGGGGTTCGACATTTACGGAAGTTCTTAACAATTGTGATTGCATCATCTATAAGCGGAGGGAGGAGGTATAGGCATCTTTTATAAGATATATGATATATGTTGGCATTTAGAGGAGGAGGGCATTAGATATGCGTGGGCACGGTGTGTGTTGGCCCACTTGTACAGAGATCTATACCGATTTACTCATAATGAGCATTGTGGTAGGAGAGGAGCTACTACTTTATTTCACGTATGGGCTTAT
Source organism: Taxus wallichiana var. yunnanensis (assembly GCA_018340775.1). Taxonomy (NCBI): domain Eukaryota; kingdom Viridiplantae; phylum Streptophyta; class Pinopsida; order Cupressales; family Taxaceae; genus Taxus; species Taxus wallichiana. Next base: position 579,116,217 of record CM031236.1, read on the forward strand.
GAGCATATAGTGGCATTGAGAACAATTGGAATTCCACGAGGAGAGTGGGCTAGGCTAGAGATATATATGAGGAGGTGGATTAATATTCATGGGTGTAGGATGCACATAGATACCTATAGGAAAATGATAGATTAGATGGAGCCCGAGGAAGTTATATGGAGACCAAAACGCAACTATGGAGAATGGTAGATGGATGTTGTAGAGTTGCGTTGCATTCGAGGACGATGGGGTTGGAGGATCGATTACTGTGTGTGGTGATATTTTTCTAGTAGAGACGAGAATCGTGACAGGTTTGGTATGGCTTTAAACATGCCCCTAGATCCATATATATGGTTGAGAGCTATAAGAGCACCAAGAAGGGTTGGAGTTAGGCCGGGGCCTATAAAGCAAAGCAGCTAGTACCACTGGCTAGATGAGGTAGATGTGGTGATAAATTTGATAGACTCAGATGATGCGGGTTATACAGAGGAGTACTGCATATGGTGGGTGACACATCGATGGGTATTTTTGTTCCCATTATTTGTAGGTCCAGTGGGGTTACTACATGGAGGAAGCAAGTGGGGAAGCCCATGCTCCTAATGATGTAATGGTAGTTGTAGCTTAGTGTGATTATTTTTATACCGCTATATTATGTATTTTGTTGTTGGCTTATGTGATAGCAATGGTTGTCTAATGCGTTGTGTTATTTGTTTTGTAGGTGATGCGTATTGGTCTTGTGAGCAATCGGGGTGCTATAATCTCACCATAACAAAACCTTAATATGAAACTATAAATAAAAAAATTAATCTTTTAGTACATGTATTTGGTGTGAATGTCATTTCCATGCTCCTTTTTTGTTACATAAAATTATATATTAGGGTATTTTTATATTTATCTTTCTATCTAAATATTATCATCTCAAAAGCTATGGTAATACGGAAATAGTAGAGATCATTTTGTTGCGGGAAAACGATGACTTAATTGGAGACATGGTTAGTGATCATGGTTCTAACTCGTGTCTTAGTTTGTGTCCTTGTTCTTGTGTGAAGAACACAACAGTGGATAGTGGAAATAACAATCTTGGAAACATTGTCTCTTTCTATCTCGATCATCTCTTTCCTTGTGCGACTACAAGATAGTGATGAAAATGAATTATTAGCGCGGCAGGAGTTGGGATTTGTGGCGGGAGGGTGTCCCTTCCTGTTTCCCTTGAAGCCACATGATTGGATAGATTTTGTGGTGACCCACTAAACCATATTCCGAGTCAAGGAAGATTCATTACGGGGGATTTAAAAATGGTGTTGGTGGTGACATTGTCCCACAGGGTAATTTCTTATATGTGGATTCGATACCATTTTTTATTTTCAAAATATATATGACATTTGATCGGATATTTGTTTAAATAGATACATCAAAGCAACTACCCATTAATATTAAAATTAAGGTTCAAGATAAAACGTGGACTCAACCTATGGATTATGAAGGACTATCCTTCGGATGTAGAATTTGTTTTACATTTGGTCATATTGTTGTTGATTTCCATCTTAAGAAAATAAATCATGCAAGATACACTTGGTGGAAACATTCCCTCCCATGTCATACCATGATTATCAAAAATTTTAATAGAGATCCAAATATTTAAATTTTAATTTGGATAATCATATCCAAACTCCAATAAGGGATCATGTGCACCATCAATGGCACACAATACTAGTGAAAAGGCTAAGGAGAATGTTCTTCCTATATTTCTTTTAAAGGACAAATATTTTCAGCCAATTGAATCAGTAGAAGTTCATACCAAGAAAAATACATTCTAAGAAAGTCGGTGCTCCTCGCTAGTAGTTTTGTTTGGTATTTTTAGTGTTGATGGGAAGTTGTTTCTCTCTTGTCCCACATTATGCTTATGGATTTTTCTAGGATTTTCGTTCCTTTTTGTAGAGCTGGGTAGGGTCCCATCAACAAAACATGTTTACCCTTATCCAAAAAAACATTATCAAAAGAATCCATCAATTAACATTTGTGAATGTTTGTGAGTTAATAAAAAAATGCCACTATAATTTTTCCTAGTTTGCAATCTTTAGAGACATATTTTCTAGCACTTTTCATGCATTAGAAAATTATAATAAAGGAAACAAATAATAATAATATAAATGGCAATGGAGTTTATTATGCTCTTTTTGGAATGGAAATGTGTTTTGACATTTTTTGCATTGGGGTAAAAATATTTATAGATTAACACTTTTAGTGTCCTATATTTCTCTTATCTTTAAGACTAAATTAACTCATTAAGACTGGATTAAGGATTATAAGTGTCTTAGGCAATATTAAAGCTAACACCTTTTATTAAGAAATATATATATATATTAGAAAATTAATTAAATGTAACCAAATATTATATTAGTTGCTATGTTATACCTTTACCATTCAAAGAAAACTTGATAGCATACACTCTATGATAATCCTCCTTTACTTTATCTTTCCCAACTATTTTCTTAACGTTTTTCAAACACTCCCCACTCCCACTCTGCCCCTCCTCTCTGCATTATGTTGTGCATCCATCCCAAAATGTTGACGCCGTCCCCAAACTCATCCTCGTTCGTAACTTTCCGCCCGCTCACCAGCTCTAAGATTACCACTCCAAAGCTGTACAGGTCACTCTTCTCGCTTACTTTCAATCTGTCCGCATTCTCTGCACCACATTTTACATATGTCACAAAATCAATAACCTAACATATGAAAACACAAAATCATTACTGATAACATATGTCCGAATCTTCTTAACTGCTACCACCTGTTCATTAGGAAGAGTGACCTTGTAAACTATTCCGGCACCTCCGGCTCCGATTTTATTAATCTGCGTCAAGTTCTGAAGGATGTATGACTCATCCAATTCTGTTGAGCAAAAGTATGTTAATTTCCACGATGGTGACCGAGTTAATTTCTTGAGCAAGTTTTTATTACTGGAGCGATACACAAAAACGACGCTAATCCGATCACGGCTAACAATAATGGGGGCAACACAGTTTTAATTAATAGCTTGTGTGATGTTCAACAGGACGGAAGCATCAATTAATTCCTACCCTCGCACAGCCCTGGATTGCCTAGAAAAGAGTATATGAATTCTGAATCGTCTAGAGCATGTGGAATCGGGGCAGACAAACGATTTACAGACGCATTAAAGACATACACATATTCTAACATTGATCTAGGACGATTCTCTTTACCCGTTTCCATGAAGGAATAGAGTATGCTATTGCAATCCTCCAAGGTAGAAGGAATTGAACCGCTGAATTTGTTTGAAGACGCATCCAACGCACTGAGCATTCCGCGTCTACATAGATCATTTGGGAGAGGGCCTACAAATTCTTTCTCACCACGTCAAAAGCTATTACATTTGAGTATGCACCCAGATTCTGATGCAGCCATCCGCTAAGCTTTGTCGTGCAACACAAGGTAACTCAAGTACCGTAGCTCGCCGATCTGCGCAGGTACCTCTCCTGTCAGCTGATTGACGCTCAGATCCAAACTTGATAAGCTTCTTATCTCGTCAATGTTTGCCGGAATTTGTCCAGACAAATTATTTTCATGCAGAAACAGTTGTCTCAAATTGGAGAGAGACATTAAACTGGTAGGAAAAACGCCGGAAAGATAATTCATGGACAAATCCAAACTATTCAGATGCGTTAAATTACTGAAGAAATTCGGGATTTTACCTTCTATGTTACAATTATATATCCACAACTGCGGTAACTGCTTCATATTGGCGAGCTCAGACGGTATATTAACAATTTTGTTGATATACCACGGAATGGAGATAAATAAAAGCCTCGCGGTTTTCTCCATGCAAATCATGTTAATGCAATTCGAGTTGATCTCCAAACCGACATAGTAATGAGACCCAGATAGGTGTGAGTTAATAATTAGTTGGAAGTCAAATGATATTTGTGTTTTCTTGTCGAGGTTATTTTAATAAGATATTCAAATTGGAAGGTTTGGTTTAGGCTTGCTCATTTAAAATAAAATTTATTTCACAATCCTCTAGAGCAAGGAGAGACCTCTTGCCTAGCCTTGGTCAAACTCAGAAGATTCAAAAGTGGCTTTAGCATTATCTAAGATAGACAGGCACCATTACATTAAAGAATTCTCGTCCCTCGATTTTTAAGTTGTAATTTTAAAACCCTAAATTTGTTATGCAAACTCTTTTGTTTGAAACTCTTTTCCTTTAATCTTATTTGCACCTCCTCAAGTAAACTCCCATGAGAGATGGATGAGATAGAGTTTGATGTAAAAAAATAAATTGTTTCGTTTTGAGTGGTGCTTTGCTCCTTGGGGCAGCGGCTCTATTATAGTAGTATTATAGGGTTTTTCCATAGTGAGGGATGCTAACCTAGGAGGAAAAGGGGAAATATGGGTACTACATAATATCGTGACGAGGAGGTAAGGTGTGGTGTGGAGGGGGCCACACTGGAAGAAAGGAGGGGGTGCGACCACGGTAGTCACTCCACCACATGAAAGCCACGACGGAGTTACGGGGAGGGGTGCGTAGCTGCCGCGGCCCCTATGTGTGTGTGTGTGTGTGTGTGTGTGTGTGTGTGTGTGTGTGTGTGCGTGCGTGCGTGCGTGCGTGCGTGCGTGCGTGCGTGCGTGCGTGCGTGCGTGTGCGTTTATCCTTTCTCATTCCGCATTAGGGAGCAACGAATGCGTAATGCAAAATGATATATATATGATGTAAGGAAAGGAGAAACAAATCCCACTTAGCCCCTAAAGCCCAAAGGCAATAAAGCCACACATATGATATAATGAAAGAGATCCATATAGTGAATTTAGAGAGGGTGGAGTAGGGATGAGGTTTTTCGGGGTCCACAAAAAGATTCCCCACCCATACGGTAGGTCCTATGGACCAATTTTGAGTTAAAGAAGACACTTACCTTTTAAAACAAGCCTTCAAAATTTCCTTAAAGGTTAAATCATGGATTTGGGTTTGAAATGGAGATTTCAAGGTGAGGATTGGTCACCACAAACTTTCTTAGCAACTCCCAACACACCCACAAAACAAGTTTAAGAAATTAAAACACCCCACAACAAAAATCATCCAAAATGACATTATTAGCACAAGGAATCAAAATTAGGTGAGCAATGAAGTAATCAAATTTTACCATGGTGCTCAAGGTTAGGAAATATAACAAAATTAATTAAATCAAATCACATGCAAGAATCAACCAAATTTTCCAATTACAAACAACGACAACACTTTGAAATAAGGTGAGATAAAAGGGTTCAACATGATGGTTTTGGCATCCTTTGTAGTGCTACCTTTGAGTCCCACATTCACGAAAGTTGTACTTCATGAAAATCCTACACAATCAAGGAAAACCTAAAATCTTCTCAACATGATAAAATATCCAGATAAATAGAAAAGAAATACGACTAAATGATATCAACTAAATTAAATCTCACAACATCTATTCTATCAATGATACATATAAGCATGATACATCTAAGATATTGTATGAGGCCATAAAAAGATAAATTAGTAAAATACCAATAGGAATGTGGGGTATTTAAGGCTAATAAAAGTATAAAAGACAAAGAAAAAGACCCAAAAGACATTGCCAATTACTAGTTTTCTTGCTTTGCAATCATGTATATATAAATATGATATATGACCTATAAATGTACCCAATTGCATAGATTTTGTGTCTACATACATAGAGTCCCAAAATACTAACAAAATAAAGGATACCGTAAACTTACATTTTGGGTGGAGAAGTAGGACCACGATACTGAGGGACTTACTGGATGCATTCGTAAAGTCATTTTAACCACCACCTTCTTAAGAATATATATAAAACTGGAAAAAAATTAATTAATAATCCTATTTATACCCCTTTTACATATACACTCTATATTTTTAATTTATTTGAGGAAACCCTAACTCCAAAATGATAAGAAGAGTGAAAATTGTGGATTTTTATTTCTAGCCCAACTTTTTCTAATAGGGACACCATTCCCATTATACGTGTGCTAAACCGATCCTTCACCCCATCAAATCCATACTTTATTTTTAAAACAAGCCAAATTTTACAAAAATTGTCAAATTAAACCTTAGAAAAAACACACCGTCAAATTTTAGAAAAGAAAGGTACAAAAGAATGGTAAGAAAAAACAATAGGACGTTATAAAATGAGAGCTTAAAAACTTATATGTTGGATTTTAAAATATCCCTACTTGAGGCTTACATGCTTACCATCCATGTCGTTGGTAATTAGAGGAGTCATTATCGCTTGTCTCCTCAACGTCCTCCTCTATGGAAATGGATGAACGAGATTCAACAAAAAAATTGCGATGTAAAGGACCAAACACTCGACATCAAAAGAAATGGAAATGGGAGGTAATAAAAAGCATAAAATGGTAGTGGAAAGATAGGGAAAAGAAGTGTATCATTAAAATGATAGACCCAGAAGGTAGACAAACAAGTAGAAAAATAATTAAACTTATCACATTCTTTCATTGACTTTTCTTGAACAGTTTACAACATAGAGGTATAGTTCATTCGCATAACAACAATCCTAGAGACAAAATTTCCCCATAAAAGGATAAGTTCGGTTGTTATGTGTAACCATAAGTTTAAGGTTCTGGTCATTTCTCTCCACATCCTCTAACTTGTCTTACATAGTTATAAACATGAATGAATTCCAACCCAAAAATAATAAAATTAGAAAATTAGGGAGAAAAATAAAATATATGTGCAGCTCTAATGTCCCCTTTCCTTCACCAAGGGCCTAAGGGCTAAATTTTAGTCATAGCCTTTGTCACACTAAGGGTCTAAAGACTCTAGAGGCTATTAGGTATGGATATTTGCTACCATCTTGCTTATTTGTTATAATTTTGCATTGACATGAATTGTAAGTGGCTTGTTGGGGCTAGATGTTATGTTTTGTCGTTAAGGGGGACCTCATAACACTTTAATGTTATAATTCTTCGTTGGGGGTCACTTATGTCCCTATGGTGACTTGAAGGGGGAAAAGTAACTTAAGTTACTTCATGATTTTTTATTATCTCTAGAGGGGGTCGATTGGGGCCTTTTTGGGTCTCTTGTTACATGGAGAAATTATATAAGGAGATTTGCAGAGTTTTAGAGATCATTCTTGCGTACACACTTATGATTTTCATTTAAGCACTACATATTTCTATCCTCTAGCTTATGGAGTAGGATCCCATAAAATCCTTAGGTTCGGTGGTGAGAGATTCATTCCTAGCTAGTAGGGAATTCTTCGGTAGTGAAAGATCCACCCTAATTTGTCATTTTGGAGCTAATTCAGGGCAGATTTTTCATATATTAATTTCATAATTTTTAGAGAAGTGTTTGGAGGATTTTAGGGATTTTTGTGAAAAAAATCAAGGGTTTTCATACCATATCTATATCTATTGACCATCAACAGGGTTTGGCGCAATTTTGGAGACATCTTTGAGGGTTGTTGGCACATTTCAAGGGGGTGACTTATTTTAGGATTTTGTAGTATTTTTAGAGGGTCTACAATGTGTTGTTTCTAGATTTGGAGGTTTGACTCTTTCTATATCATTGGTAGATGTTATTTCAATAAATTTAGATTTTTATCTATTTTTAGGTTTTATCTACTCGTTTTTATATTTTCAGCAGTGTGTTTTTAAGACTTCGAGGTGTCCATTTTCATATTTGGAGGTTGGGATCATTTCTTTATATTTAGTAGGTGTTAGTTTCACATTTTTCATAATTTTATCACTTGTATTTGAAAATATATGAATTTTTCAAGAATTCTAGTTGTCTAGGGCTTTCTAAATTTTTGGTAGTTTAATATTATTAAAAAAATCAAATTTTTTTCTAGTGTTTATTGTCGTTGTTGCAATCTCCTTTTACAATTTCATGTATTTTGAGCAAGTATTTTGTGAGATATAAATTAAAACCTGTTCACTACCCTAGATGGTTATTTCTTGCAAAAATCATAAATTTTATTTTTGTGCAATTTATATATAGATATTGTGCATTTTTAGTGGTATCCTGCAAGGTATATTTTAGTGGTATCATAGCGATTATTTCTCTAGCCTTGTTGGGTTGAAAAAATGGGTGACAGTGAAGCTTTGGGTGTTGACTTGATGAAACAATTATTCACCAACATGGAAAACTAGTAGAAACTACTAATCTCTATTTGAGCCAATTCAATGAGAGATTAGCATAGGACATGATTGATACTCATTTAGATAAGGGGGAAACCAAAGTAATAGGGGACACACTATTCTACGAGAGAGGTGATAATGGAAACACAAATCATCATTCTTCCCATTCTTCTATCGGGTATCCGGGGCTTCACGATCCCTCATTCGTGAATCATCTAGAAGTTTCACGGGTAAGACAACAAATAGATGTTTTGGATGAGGAGTCTGTTTGGGAAAGGTACCAATCATTTAGCAAGGGCTTCAGGGATAATATTCCTTTCACATAGTATTGCAGAATGAATATTGGTATAAAACCCAAGAGGCAACATCAACTACAAGTACTGAGTTACAGAGGAGATAGCGACAAATCTCTATTCCATAATTTGATGGTTCTAAGAAGTGTACTGCAGTGCGAGTCCTAGATTTAGAAGTTGAAGACATACTTTGACTTGAATCCCATGCGCGAGGAGGATGCAATTAAGTTTGCAATCCTATATCGGAGGGAGATACACATGACTTTGGTGGCATCATGGATTGATTACATAGGGGAACATACATATTGATACTTACACACATTTCACACAGAGGTAGATGAGTAGATTTTACAGGAGGGACCCTGAAAGGCATTTTAGGGAGTTGACTGAATAAAGACAGACAAGTTCTTTAGATCAGTACATTGCAAATTTTTAGAGATTATCAGTCATGGTACCTAATGTTTTGAAGATGAGATTGACCTCACTTTTAACAATAGGTTTGAAAAATCTTCTAGCTAGATTTGTGAAGGAATTTGAGCCTTCTTGATTGCATGATGCTATTAGGAGAGAATGGGATTTGGAGTTATACACTCCAAACTTGAGGTTTCCACCTCGAGTTCACTAAAGGAACCTCCATGTGGATTAGATGAGCTTGAATGAAGGAGACTCCACTTGAGGTAGGAGGTGGCTAAGAAGCCACTCATTTCCAAATATCTTAGGGGTGAGTTAAGGCAAAAAAACTACGGACTTTTATTTTTGTACACCTTGGGTTCTAGGAATGATTGCATAGGAAAAGTGAGGGACCAATTCATTGAGTTCTTCGAGGAGAGTGAGGGTAACGAGATGGAGAGTTAGAGACCCGTGAGATGGATGATGGAGATGGATTTGTGTTGGATAGTTTTGATTTGGAGCAGGAGGAGGAGACTTTTCCTCGAGATATTATAGCCACATTGTCTAGTACTCCGATGCAAAAGGCATTTAGGAGTAGAGGAGTTATGCAGGGTCATGAGTTGTGGTATTCATTGATAGTGGGGCTACCCACAAATTTATTGATGCATTATTGGTTGAGAGATGAGGTTTGCAGACGAAGGAATTTGAGGGATTCAACATTGTTGTAGCCAATGAGGAGTATATGAGATACACATAGAGAGTTCCACGCTTAAGCATCACCATGGGTAACTACAAAATTACCGATGATTTCTAAATTTTTACTATGGGAGTGACCAACATAGTGTTGGGAGTTCAATTTCTTCACTCTCTTGGTGAGTTTCGGACTAACTTTCGGATGATGGAGCTTAATTTTAATTCATATGGAAGGAACATGATCTTGAGGGGATTATCTCCAGGACCATCTAGAGTGGTGGTAGGTAAGGGGATGTAGAGGAATTTCTGACATGATGAGTGGTTTTATTATTGTGGATCGATGTGGAGTCTAATGGATGTGGGTGTGACCGGTGAGTGTTGCACATGAGACAATTATAGAGATTGGGGTTACATGTTTAGATCATCTAACTTTACCATTATGTTGGTTATCCGAGGTTTTTGTAGACCGGAGATCTCATTTGCTTGTTGAGTACTCCAAGAGTTGACACACTTGTGATATTCGGATGGTCACATATAGGATGACAAATTCTGATTCCAGGGATGAGATGATCTTCTATCAAGTCGGATAATACCTTATGTTAGATTCATGGTTGAGAATGGATATATTGCTACATGTGCATTGTTCTTTTGTGACTTGACACTTGCGCTTCAATGAGATCTATAGGTTCATATGAGAGAGGTTCGAGATGGCATGGGTTAAAGGAGGTTATCCTCAACTTCATACGGGGATGTATGGTTTTCTTTATGAAAATCGTAGCTGTAACGCCCACAAAAATGACGTTCTAAGAACACGCTTCAACCCAACACTTAACTTGAAAATTGCGAATAATTTTTTTTTGTTAAGTAACAAGAAGGTTACAAGGGTTCTTAACCTTTAGGGTTCATTAACTAAACTTACCCTACTTAACTCACTTTTTACGATTGAAGGACTAGGTCTAGTTGAAAGGTTAACTTAATTTCATATTTATCTTCAATGTCCATTAATCAATTATTCAAAGGAAGGTAACAAGGATTGATGTACTTAATTAGATATATATTTTTCTCTTCAAATACCGTTCATCCTTAACAAGGTTAAATTTATGTTAAATTATTAAATTCATTAACTTAATAGTTTAAAAGTCCTTTTATTAATTTCCTACACACACTAAGGATTACTCAAAGGACATTACACCCTTGGCAAATAATTGGCCCCACTCACCCATCTATACATACCCTTAAGGATTTTAAATAAAACATTTAAAATACATTTCTACTTAATAAAGGTAGGTTCAATCGTCCACCCTTGGATCAAATCCATCTTGGCCACTAGATCCTAGGGTTCTAAACTTAGCCCTAAAATCCTTATGAAATTCTATTAAAACCTTTTTTCACTCTATTCTTCTCATTTGGTCTATTTCCTTTTGTTAAATTTGCGTGTTGAAGAGGAGAACGCCATGAAAGCACAAGAGGAAGGAACCATGGAGGATTCTACATGAAGATTTAGTCTAGGCTTGGTTTAGATTTAGTTTTGTTTATGTAATCCATTTTATTCAAGGATTGGGGGGATTTCCTCCACCAATTTGGTTTTTATTTCAAGATTATATGTGTATTGGGTTTTAAATTTGGGGCAAGACCTACCCCATTGTTATAAATGAAAAGAGCTAGTTTTAAATCCATAATAGCACATTTTATTGTTCAAATCCATATTATTTCTCATTGTTTTGCTTACTGGTACTTATAGGTTAAATTTTACAACTTAGAATTTTGAGCAAACTGGTTAAAATTCACGCACGATCATGAATCCGTAGAATTCTATCATAAGCTACAAGATTACCTCCCGAGCAAACCGACAATCCTAGGACCGCCACCCCTACTGGTGAGAAACCACAGACGCCGCCTTCAACGGAGCGGCGGTTGTGAAACTGCCGCCTTACCTGGGTGACAAACACAAGACCGCCACCCTACTGAGCGGCGGTTACATGGGACCGCCCCTTTCTGCACGGGCGGCGGTCTTGTTTCAAAAAACAGAACATTAATGCCGAGATTTTCACAAAAACTTAAAGTTATAAAAAGGTTTAAAAATGCATTCAAATTTTTTTTTGTTCATTTAAAGTTCCAGATTTGAGATTTATTGCTCTTTTATTCATTTCTTAGTTAAATCTACTCATTTTAAAGTGTTTTCAACTCTAATAAAAATCCATCTACTTACAAGAATGATTCTCATTTACTTAACTAGATTCTTTCTTCCATTACAAGAGCAAAAAGAATTTAAATCTATTTCATTACTTTTTCATTTCCTTGCTATAAAATCAACATTTCTAAATACAATATAATCTAACTTGTTCTCCTCTTTCATTTCAATACAATGTACATACATTCAAAATAGCTAAAATAACCTTATTTTCCATACAATGTTATTTTGTATACAAGTTCAACTTCTTACTATTTCTATTTTTCCTTCTTTCCTATTACAACAACCCAACTATTTGAATGCAACTCTCTTTTTCACATTGTAACTTCCAATTAACTTTTACACTATATATCCATTTTGGTCATTTCTTTTCCTTATTACATATTTACAATAAAAACAACTCTACAATGAAAGTATGCTTTCTTTTCCATTTCAAAATTAATTCTCACAATTCTTTGTTCTTTCCTTTCAATATATAATACACTTCTATAATTCTGATGAAAAGCAATATGTCTCTTCACAAGATTAATACAATGTTCTCCACTTGATGTGGGAAGTCATACAAAATGTAAATACAAGAATGAAATACATTATTACAATTTCCTCCACTTTAAGTGGGTAAAATACAAGGAAGTTTCACATGGTCACCAACAAGAATATAATATTCAAACATCAACAAGATGGATCCTCCAGAATTTACTTGATTCACAACAAAATAGGTGGAGAGGCAACACTCTCCTCCCAAACAAGATATCCAATGGAGAGGAGAATTCATCCTCTCAATTGGCCCACGAGCCCCAACCATAGTACAATGGGAGAAGATTTCACCTCATGGCAACTACAAACTTCCACAATACTTAACAAATAGTTTTACAATCCATTCCATCCACAATCAAACACAACTACAACACCAACAAGAAGAATCAACAAAACAAAAATATAACAAGGCTTATCAAGAAAGCCAAAAGAGTAAGACCTATGGGGAGGCCACTTATGCCTCCCAATGGGAATGGGTTCCCACCTAAAATCCTCCAATGTATATCACAAATCCCCTACAAACTCTTATGCCTCCCTCAAGTACCCCTTATACCTCCATATATTTTTATGCCTCCCTCATAACAAGAAAACAAGAAGAAGTGCAAGTACTCCTCATACTAGGTGGGGCACCCAACCTAAACTCCCTTCACAAGAAAGCAAACTCTTATGCTTCCCTACAAGAAAACTCCCCATAGTCTCCTACCACTCCAAACTTAGGCAATCTACCCATACCCAACAACATTCCAAAGGGAAAACAACACACAACACAAACATATGAACACAAAATAAAAAGAACATAATTTAAACTAAGGTGAAGCTCCTACCTCTCCATGGTAGATCTTGTTCCAAGTATGAAGTTCCAAGCTCCTCCAAAAACAAGCAAACATCCACAAAGCTCCAACAATCCACAAGCTCTCCCCAAAATCCTCTCACTCTCCAAAAATTCAAGAGACTAAAATGATCAAGTAACCCCCAAACAAGCAAAATGAATTCAATAAATAGAGAAAGGAGAGAGGAGGATGATGTGGCTCCAAGTAGGATGCCACCTCATTTCCTCTCCACTCCACATCACTTGGTCAACCTCATATTCCAATGCACAATTAATAAGTGGTTGAAGGAATGACAAGAAACTTACACACTCCATCTAAGCCCACACCCCCAAAGGACAAAATTAAATATTTGAAAGAAAGTGCAATTAACATTTCACCTTTTTATCTTCCCAAAACACCTAATAGGGCCTAAATTTGACCCCCCAACCCATAGGTAGGGTTGGCATAGGCATTTAAGAGGTGTGGGACAAGTTTGACTTGTCCCACAAGCTTCCAAATTTGGCCTCTAAGGCCAAATTCGAGTTTCCCATGAAGGGTAGAGTGTACTACACTCAAGACTCAAGCAAACAACACTCAACACAAAATCCAAGAGTAAATCAAGTCTAATAAATGAACTCCTTTTTGGTCACATCTTTAATTAGTTTAGGACAAATTTAAATTAGCTTAATTAAGACACTACAACCCATGAATAATAAAGGGTAAACATATATCCAAAAATCTAAATAATAAAACAAGTAAATTTCATTATTAAAAGAACACATACTAACATTAATAAAAAGAAAAGAAATTAAAACAAAACAACACATGACCCTTGGTCACAATTTTCCCCTAACCAAATAATTCTAACACACACACAATTACATGTTTCCATGGTGACCCTAGTTGAATTCTTCTTGAATTCGATGTGGTTGGTCTCCAATCCCCGATGTTGTTGTGAATATAATATACCTGCAAAATAGAGAATACCTCCTTCGGCCTTGTGGCCGCATTAAAACATTCATGCCAAAATATACGATATAAATCTAAAATCAACTATATATGAATTAATATCATCTATGCAAATACAATATCACTTACAATTTCTAGCACATTTCTATTCCACATTTCATCCATGTCAAAATGATCACAACATTAATCCAATTATCAAAGGTCTACTCAATATGATTAAATATATCACATGTCAGAAATATAGATAAATAACCATGTCAACAATATATCGACATCAACATCAAATGTCTCTAATGGTCCATATGCATCATATGTAAATTGAAACAACAACAGTTCAGTATCTCTGATTTCTACTAACATGCTAAATCAAAAAGTTATAATATATCCATAAGTGTAGTCGATGATTTAAAAACAATAATAAAAAAGGTGTCAAAGGGGAGTGGGCACTATAGTAGCTTACAGTTCATCATTTTTGAGTTGACATGGGATAACACTTCTTTGTATTTTAGTGCTTTTAGGCATGGTGGGCATTTCACCCATGTGCGAGTCAATAGAAGGATTGAGTTGACTCGCTTACCTAGTTATTTAGTAGGTTCACACTCATCACAAGAGGTGAACTATGCAAAGTTGACATTTCTCACGTTGACCATTTACTTTTTGGAGTCTTGCGATTTTTCCCACATGGGACACATTAAGATACATTATGAGGAGTTGTACCCTCACATGAGTGTGGTCATGTGGGAGAGGTAACACGCTTTGTACATATATAGGTTATTTCACGAGGTTGATGCAAGGGATTCTACGAGATTTATAGTGGTCTTTCAAACCTAAGAGTTGATCGAGAGAGGTAGTGAGGGGTCCTATGATGATGACATCGATTTACAAGGATTGGACAGATTGGAAGTCCCAATGTGGGTACCAGTGGAGATTCGGTTTGGGCATCATTCTACTTCATGACAACATTGTTCTATGTACGACATGGAGGTCATGATGACTAAATGGGCTTTCTTGGTTACTTCATATTACATCGATCTTTGGTTGATGCAGGGTGAGCCGGAGAAACTTACTTTGTGGTATTAAACTTCTACATCATGATAGGATAATGCTTGAGTCAAGCATGTCTCAAAAGGGGAGGATCAGAATGTCCCCTTTCCTTCTGGTGAGGGCCTAAGGGCCAAATTTTATTTTTAGCCTTGGTCATACCCAAGGGGCTAAAGACTCTGGAGGCTATTGGGCATGGATATTTGCGACCACCTTACTTATTTTTTATAATTTTGCGTTGATGAAATTTTAAGTGGCTTGGTGGGGCTAGGTGTTATGTTTTGTCGTTATGTGGGACCCGATCATAACACTTTAATGTTATAATTATTTTGGGGATCACTTATGTCCTTATGGTGATTTGAAGGGAAAAGTAACTTAAGGTACTTTATGATTTTTGATTTTCTCTAGTGGGGGCTCGATTGGGGCCTTTTGTGTCTCTTATTGCATGGAGAAATTATATAAGGAGATTTGGGGAGTGTTAGAGATCATTCTTGTATACACATTTATGATTTTCAATGAGCAAATATTGATTGCTATCCTTTAGCTTTTGGAGTAAGATCCCTAGCTTCGGTGGTGAGAGTTACATTCTTAGATAGTAGGGTATTCTTTGGTAGTGAAAGATCTTGTATGTCTGCTCAGGAGTTAAGTAAGTGTGCCATGGATTTGAAAATATTTCTCGGTCTAAATTAACAATTCATATTCTTATCTTGTTTGCAGAACCTTTAAACGTAATCACAATCATGCTCATTTTCTACTGATTTCACTGTAAACAAATTCACTCCTCTAATTGTGGTTGTCCACAACTGCACAATACTAAGCCACGAAACCTCAAATTGGTGAGGGATAAATAGAGTTGTAGAATGGTGATATGAATATGGAGATGGAGGTGTTTCTATATTTTACATCCCGAAAATGATATGTCAATGGTAATTACAATTGAGGAGAAGTGTAGGGTGAGCCCAACTAAAGAGTGTTCCTCATTTTCTCGGCTCGAAAGATCATGTGGAGAACTAGATTTGATGAGGAAACAAGAGGAGACAGCTTTCTTAATCTACGAATCCCCATGAATCGAATCCTTAGACTAGCCCAATGCTTTCTCGAATATCCGCAATAGTAGGGAACATTTCCAATTAATTCCCTATTATATGAAGATATGATAAGGAGAATTCACGGTATGCATAAAATTTATAAATGTGCAGATTTGGATTTATTGTATGGAGACCGAAAGTATTGAGTGTGTTTTCATGTAGATATTCCTACAAGGTATATGATATCTTCTAACATATTTTGTGTTACCTTTTCTTTCTTTGATTATTTTGTCATGTTTCTTTGAGAATGAAGAAGGATTTCGATCGCACATCTAGAGCATGGAAATGATGATAGATTACATAGTTTTCTCAGATGTCTCATTAGATCTTTTGATATCTTCTCATGATTTCTCCATGTTTTCTATTACAGAAAACAATTGCTTAAGCAACTGGCTCTTAAACTGAGAATTGGAGCGATGGGGTCCATTTTGGTAGCAAGCGCAATAGGAGTTGGTTTCCCATCATTGAATAATCATTTAAATCATTATATATTTCTCAATCAAGGCATTTGTAGCATGAGTCATACTCCCCACTGATGTTTTTGAGTCTTTAACTAGGGAATGTCTTCAGAAAAATCCATTGGAAAAATTTCCATTTGCAGGATTGGTGTGAATGATGGCGGCGCTGCTAAATCTTTTGGTAAACAACACCGCTACTACCTATTACAAGAGGTTCGCTAATCAGGAAAATATTTAGCCCCAACACCAACAAAATAATAATGATACATTATCTGCTCATACCAACGGCATCCACAACCGCACCCATAGAGAATTAAACGCAACAAATACTAAACTTGAAGTGAATAATAATTTTAGGAAGTGTAAAAATATATGATGTGTATAATTTATATAATAAATAGAAATTATGTTTGATCCACAATGTTTTAATTGGTTTTTGGTATTGTGGTTATAAAGTATTTCAAACAATTAAAAATAAATTAAAAACTAGTTGTTAATAGTAACATTTCTACATTTTTAAAAAAGATAATTTCACAATTAATTATTGTGGCAATCAAATTGTAGCTTCCACCTATAAGTTTTTTGTGGTAACGAAAATTATATAAAAATTTATTGAAACTGTCACAATATAAACGTTATGAGAGTTGTGAAATTATAAATTGTGGAATTTCTACAAAGATGAAATATATAGAAAAACTACATTTTTTGTGAAGATTGTGGAATACTAACAAAAATAGAAATTGTAGAAATGTTACAAATATTAAGAAATGTGGACAATGTACAATTTTAAAAATGGAGATTATCTATAAATTTTATAAATTGTGGCTATCCATGGTATAATGAATTGTTGAAAAACTACAATAATATATCAAAAAGTAAGTTAACTACAATTCCAATGCCACAATTTTTGTTTTTGAAATACCATATAACCATAAAAATATTGTTGAAAAATTGTGGCAAAAGACCTAGTTTGTTGTAGTGTGCACCCTAGCTTGATATTTTGGAGTTGATTCGGGGTTGATTTTTAGATATTAAATTTAGAATTTTCGAGAAGGGTTTAGAGAATTTTTGGGGATTTTTGTGAAAGAAAAATCAAGGGTTTTCAAATATGATCTATTACAGTGATTAGAGCAGTTTTGGTGCCACTTTTGAAGACATCCTTGAGGGTTTTGGCCACTTTCCAAGGGGGCGACTTGTTTTAGGATTTTGCAGCAATTTTTGGAGGGATTCCAGTGTGTTGTTTCCGATCTAGAGGTTAGGATCTCTTCTATATCACGGGTAGATATTATTTCATGAAATTGATTTTTATCTATTTTGTTTTATCTACTCGCCTGTTCAGTTACTGACATTGATTTTAGGGCTTCTTGGTGTCCATTTTCGATCTAGAGATTGAGATCATTTCGTAAGTTTAGTAGATGTTAGTTCCATTTTTTCATACTTTTATCACTGGTATTTGAAAATATATGAATTTTTCAAGATTTTCAGCTCCTGGGCTTTCTAAAATTTTCTCGGCGATTATTCAAATATATTTTTCTAGTGTTTATTATCATTGTTGCAAGCTCTTTTTAAAATTTCATGTATTTTGAGAAAATATGTTGTTAGATATCAATTAAAACTAGTTTGTTGCCTTAGCTAGTTATTTCCTACAAAAATCAGAAATTTATTTTGCTACAATTTATATATATTTTGTGCATTTTTAAGTGGTATCCCACAAGGGATATTTCAGTAGCTGAGATCACACCCAACATCAATCACAATCCAAACCTAATAACTAAGATCCATTGCCTTCTACGTAACAAACAAAACTGATTTGTATACATACATATATATACACAAAAACATTTCTATTGAGAAAATGTGAGTTTGAGTAGGCATAGGCATGGGTGCAGCTATAGAGGGGTAACTCCCTTTACATGGTCTAAATTACATGTTTTAATGCTTCCACAAAAAGATGACCTCTATGTGGCTCTTCTACATAATGGATGTATTAAAGTTTTACGAGTGTATTAAAATTTTGTGTTAATTGGATAGTTTGGTCTACATAAATGATTTTTCACGATTAACTTTATACAAACAATATTTCTCATCAATCAAAACATGAAAGAGACATGCATTACTTTTCTAACAAGGATATTTAACACTGGCCAATGGCCGTACATCCACGCACCACGGAAAGTTTAAAAGGTAAAGATAAGGCTATTATTGTCCATTCATGTTTGAATGGTTGAAACCTGTCCATGGTCTCTTAAATGATTCACAAGGTCCCCTCAATACGGAACTCGCTTAGAATGCATGGACGATATTCCACGATTTATTCAGCGGATGTATTAATTTTTTGTGTCAGTCGGCAGATGTATCAATTAAAATGTGAAAGAGACATCCAACCTACGTTACTGTATAGACGATTACTGTCCATTCATGTTTGAAAGGTTGAAACCTGTCCATCGTCTCCATTGATATTCGGTTCATACTTCATCCGCATAATCTTTTATTCCATAATCCCACTCTAAAATATTACTCTTCTTAAACAGCTTACTCTTGTTAAATGATTTTCAGATCCCACTTTAAATTGTTATTAAAGTCGGATACTTTTCAAGACATAGGAAGCGATCATATTATATCAATTATTTACTTTCTACAAAATAGACAAGCGTGGGAGTTTTAGTTTATAGGAAAACAATTTAACATTTCTCATTTATAAAGTTTCCATTTTCCTTAAATCATTGGTTTATTGAAAATTTGAGTTAGCTCTTCGTAGTATCCGTTTTTAGAGTAATATTCTATCTTCATTTATCATTGAAATTATATTTATTTGGCTTTCTAAACTTTGTTTCAAAGGTCAAATAATTGAATGGATTGAACACCTTTTTAACGGCCCACTCTTCACCAAGGTTACATAGTTAATACCAGAATTTATTAATATATCAAGATCATAAATCTATGGTGCATACTTCATATTAACTATCAATTACTTGTTAATAAGTATATTTTTGTGGATTAACCATAGGATGTCATATTTCTTCAGAGGCTTTTTTGGATAAATATTATAAATGTTAAGTAGAAAGATCTATTTTTTCACATAAAATATAAAATGAGTGTCAAGTTAAAAGCTCATTCTTATAAGATATGGTATTAAGCTAATTAATACGTATAAATGTATTACATAATTATATAATCCGAAGATAATGAATATACAAACCATTGATTATACTAAACAAGAATATAATTCTCTAATATATTTGGATGCCACATCAATACTATCAATGGTTTACTGAAATTGTTTATATATTTAGATTAATTTGCTAGGCACTATAAGTACTATGTACCATGCATCCACAATTTAGATTTTTTATTTTTACTAATGAATATCAAAAGATGTATTTATTTCCTATACACACATTTCAATGATGATATGCTCTTAGTTTGCAAGCCTGTTTCAATCACAACAATGATAAGTTGGTTGTTAAGTCAATCTCATCTCAAATTCTACTTAGAGTTTGAATCAAATGCTCTCTTTATTATTTATCTTTATGTTACTAGCATGTGAACATAAAGAATAGGATTTTCTATTTTATATTTATGATATGTATAAGGTTTTGGAGTCATAAAGATCAATGCTAATGTAATCTTGTAATTCTTAATGATAATAATTTTTAAATGGTGAATTTTTGAATGTGGAGAAAATAATTTTAGATATATAAATGCAATAATATTTGTTTTTGCAGATCATTTCAATGTTAATGTCTTTAATAGAGACCCTAAGATGCACTCAACTCCTTGTAACACCCATATAAAAGGGGTATTTTTGATTTTCTGCTCTCTTCATTATCACAACGTTTGTTCTCGTTTGACAAAATCACAAGTAAGAATTAATGAAGTCAACATTCAATCCAATATATTTAAATTTCTCAATCTTTCATAACTTTTAATAAGTTTGAATTTATATTTTAATATAAGGTTTTGAGAAATAGAAAAAATATCAACTACCCGAAGCATAAAAAATAGTATATATTGTTTAGAATAACAAAATAATAAAATCTAAAATTAATTGTTAATGCAATGTACATCTAAAAGGAAACAACAGTGATTAACCATAATATTCTATTTTTTTATATCAATTATATCACACTCTTATATCAAGATATCAAAGGGGTGGATATTTGAGTTATCTCTAATAGTAAAGAGGACGATGAAATATTTTTAAAATTAAAATATCACAATAGAAAACATTTACACCTAGTCAAACCAATTCAACTTACTTTTGACACTATAATAATAATAAACATTTACATTCTTTATTGATATTTTTATAGATTTGTGGTATAAATATCGATCCACTTCAATTATCCCAATCTCCTTAATTCGTTGTTCCTTGAGCCATTTTGGATCATTTAGAGTTGGTTGTCGAGTGTCTTGACAATGTGTTCCTGCATATTTTTTTTTTTATAAAAATATTTAATTTATATTTATTTATGTTGAAAACTAAATGAAAAATTTAAATTCACTTACCTAATTCTGTGGAGATGGCTACAAGACTTTCTGAAATATTCTCCAACACACTGTCATTCCATTCATAACATTTCTAATTTAATAAATTAAAAATAAAGAAGAAATTATATTAAAATAATATATACCCATAATCTAAGAAGAACCACTTACCCTCCACAACTATATGGGTCTCTTAATCCATTTGAGAAAATAATATTACTTCCAAAATCTCTCAACACCGCTTTTATGTTCTGTAAGTCAATTGCATCACTCAAAGGTAATTAAAATCATTTTAATGATAACCTCTTCGGAAATAAAAACAATTAGAACCTATCCCTCATTTATGAAGTTCGGTAACAAATGACGTGGTTGTAGATTAACCTAGCAATAATATCTAAACTCTATTACATATGTTCAAGAATTATAAATATCGACCATTCAATAGTTATTTAATTAATCCTATTTTGTATTAGCTACGCTATATTTTAACTTACAAACATTTGTGATATTTAAAAAAATTATAATTTAGAGATTTATTTAATCAACGTACATGTCCTCCAAATTCAGTAGTCGCCCAATGTGAGCGTGGTAACACTCCATAGCTGAGATAGCAATCCCTCGCGAATGCCTTGATGTGAAATGGTGAAGGCGGAAACATCGTCTTCCCCGGGGATAGCCTATTGGAAACACCATCTCAGTGCACGTCTGAAAATATAAAAATGTTGTTAGAGGGGCTCACTAATTTCTTATCTTTGATTTAACAGTATAATTTTTGACAGAGACCTGCCAATCCCATCCTGGATTGGATGAATCAAATTCATGCTGATCCAGACATGTGCGTCCACCATTTATGTACTTTTCTGCAGCAACTATTCTATTCACAGTGTTTTCCTCTTCAGGTAAGCTATTGATGGCGTTGCATATCTGCATCAAGCACAGGTTAATTAACCGAATTATTCAAATATGGGATACGTTGAGAAGGTATATAAACTGGATTTACCCCTTCCACTTTTTGAAAATTGTACTGTGCTGCACCCATGTATTGTAAGGAGATCCAATCGTATAAGGCGTCCTTACTGCTGAGATTTCTATATCAGAAATAAAGAGGAAATCTATCAGGGAACTGGATTATCATTCCTTTATATCGCCTAATTGTATACAATATTAAGATCCAATTACTGTTAATTATGTCTTACTGGCAAGTATTAAACAATATGCTTAGTTTTATCAAGCCTTGAGGGCTAGAGGCAATTTTATCCATCATATCCCACGATTCGTTGATTTTCTTGTAGCAGATCTCACTTGCATTCTGAGTCATACATTTCGAAAGAGTGATTAAAAAAGATGGCTATGAAGAATCACTAATGTGCTCAGCCTATTATCTTAAAGGTTGTATGACTCTGTGATCAACAGGCTGTTTGAATTGCAAACATAAGTCTTAAATATACATACTCTGAAGTTTTCTGTGACAATTCTACCATAACAATAAGTGGGAGTGATGTCATCAAAATAAAGGATCGGTGCCGATACTGCAAGTGCGCCAATTGTTACGTGCGGATACTTGAGTCGAAACCACGCTGCTAGCACTGCACAAGCAATTCGCACAACTGAAACCAGAACCACAAAATTGCAAGTAATAATTTCTGTTCATGTGGTAGAAATGTTTCGTACTTCCACCGTAGGATTCACCAAATACAATGACTGGACAATTCTGTGCGTCCAAATCTTTCTTCAAAGCAATAATCACAGTGGCATAATCGGCCAAGGCCTGGGTGGAACTGAAATAGCCCAGAGTAGTAGCGTTTGCGTACGCCCCTTCTTTTCCCCCGAATGGCATTGAAGTCCCATAATACCGGTGCTATATACATGAGACAAAAATCATGTAATTTAATAGGTAAACAGAACAATAGTATACTTCCTGAAACATGATTAATATTATATACATATTAAGCGAAAAAATACCTCGATGAATACCAGAAGAGCTTTGAACTTGGGAGCCTGATCAGTCATAATACCCACAGCGCCTACTGCACCTTCAATGTCACTTTCTGCGCCGAGATAGACAAATATAGGAGAGTTGTTTTGAGCGCCGCCCCAGTTGGATTTGTCCATCACATATCGTTGTGGAAAGGTTTGATAACTCTGTGGTGTGTATGAAAAATGATCCAGAACTTGGGTATAGTTGTATGTCTTGTAGGAGTCCATATTACTTATTGAAGATTTATCTGTCTTCCTCATGAAACTATGATGCCCTTGTTTCTGCATCAGGAATGGTGGGATGGCCATAATTGGCAAAAGGCAACACATCACCAACAAAAGCGTACAGAGGACTCCAAAGCTGAATGAACGAATTTCCATTTTGTAATACAGCCTGAGATTATTCCAATAACATTATTCAAAGCCAAGTCTCAGATCTCAGATCTCAGTGCATGAATACAACTTAAACACGCCAACAGATTACTAAATTAATTGTACAAATTTATTGGCGTCAAACTTTGTTGGAAAAATTCCAGTCAAACATTGTTGGAAAACTTTGAATAGTGGAGCATGGACCACTAATGGTGAGGGTATTTGTGAAGTCAGTGACTAGTACATGTACATTTGTTATTCAACATTTGAAAAAAAAAGTAGCTAATAAAATGTATCACATCAAATCACATCAAAGAATGACCCAATCACATGATGCCACATAAGTGGAAAAAAATGCATGACATAATGCCCTACTAATGGTCCACCCTTTTTTCTTTTGTATGAAAAACTACTTGATTTAAATCCATTTAAAAACGACTTTCCATAAAATAAAAATGCTCAAAAAAAAAAATTAGATTAAGAAAAAAAAAACCTTTTAAAGGATTTTTTTTTTTTCAAAATTTGTTGTATTTAAATGTGTGTTGTACACCCCTCAACTTGGGTGCACAACTAGTGGCTCCTCTCCCTTAGTGAACAAGAACAATAACAAGACCCATTTGGGAAAAGACAAGAAAATAGTTTTTACTTCAAAAATAGTTTTTAATTCAAAAGTAATAAGACCGACTCACCGGCCGGTTTCTCCCCGTAGGTCAGAGTCGTAGCTTTTTTAATTTTTGTGGAATCGGCATTAGGTATGATTAACGCTTATGTCATCAGCATTGTGTGTAAGGTTGCAGCCATGTGTGACATACAAATTCAATGAACAAAATTCTGATTGAAAACATGGGTTAAATCAACTGTGCGGACTTGCTTCAACCAGTGGGGGAATATATTGCGCAGAAATGCCGAATTTGTGATCTATGGTACAATTTACCATAGACCTCGCCCATAGGGTTCAAAATTGAGCCCGTCATGCCTTACAACCCTTCCCTAAAGACTAAGTTGATGATGTCATCAACAAATAATTAATTACAAATACTTAAAGACGAAAGATTTATTAATATTATTTATAGTTTGGGCCTTTGTTTGGGATTCATTCATATGTTTTATATGTGGCCTTGTGATTTTTTTCCACTTTTTGCTCGAGGAGCCACCTTGAGAGGTATAGAACAAAGGAAGGATTTACTTGCACATCTACCCACTTGGGAGCCTTCACGACATGAATTGGAACAAAAAAGTGCGTAGAGTGGTGTAGTGCCCAACCAAAAAATAAACAATAAATCAATAATTAAAATAAAATAAAATAAAAGGAATGAATGGGTGGATGTGAAGTGATGTGGATGTGAAAATACACATTATTGTGTGGAAAGGGGGTTGATAGGTAGTAAAGTTTGGGGTACCTTTCCAAGAGAACTTGGACAACGACTCATCCTCACACCTGACCTTTTCGACATGTTGTTTCCTTGCACAATAATTCAAGCACTTTATCTAGGATCCAAGGCGCTAAAACACGTGAAA
Organism: Taxus wallichiana var. yunnanensis; assembly: GCA_018340775.1. Classification (NCBI taxonomy): domain Eukaryota; kingdom Viridiplantae; phylum Streptophyta; class Pinopsida; order Cupressales; family Taxaceae; genus Taxus; species Taxus wallichiana. The sequence goes on from CM031236.1 coordinate 579,141,174, forward strand.
CCCAAGTTTGCATTGTAAATTTGGCGGTGATTGGGTGGTCACACAGACAAGTGTAGTGCCATGACAATTGCACATTAATAATTAAATAAACAAAAAGTTATGGGAGTGGTGCTAAATAGAGCTCTCGCTATTAGCTTTTCCAAATAAGTCCATTTTTGGGTTTAATTTGCCTGCTGCGTGGATTAGCTGAAATCAGAACTCTAATATCTCCTCATCTCACTATATACAAATCAATTGGTCCGGATCTTTATCTACATCTCGGCCTTTCAAATGGCCCAAAGAGGGTCTTCCACATGATGTTGTTTGGTTTTCATGTGTTGAAGAAGAAGATTTATATTGGGGATTGGGAGGTGCTTTATGTCATGTCATGGATAGCGCTAGATGTGTTGCTTTTGCTTTCTCTTCTTCTAGAGTGTGTGCTACGTGCACTGTAAACCATTACATGACACCATTATTGTTTTCCCTTCCTTTATCTTTTATTTTGAGGAGATGTTGTTTTGTTTTAGGCGTTGAAAGTGCCCTTTCCCACATTTCCACTTATTTTCTCTGCCATTTTTGTCTCTTTCATATTCTAGTGCATGAAACCTGTGTTTTCTTAGTCTCAATAATGTTTTAGCTAGCACTAAGTCCTTCTATTTTGGTGGAGATGATGAGACTTGATGGATGTTCTACTATTTTTGTTTTCAAAAAAGATTCTTTATCAACTAGGTTGGGTCATGAGTTAATGGGTATTCAAGGCACTTTCTAGCATGGTTTTTTTTACCTTGCATCGATGTCCCATGCAATTTTTCTAAGAACCGAGGGCCTTCATGATATCAATCTTTGGAGATTTATGATAATAGTTTTTGGGATACTTGATCCATCTCTACAAAGTTATATTGGAATGGGTTGTTAATCACCATGATCTAGTGTAGCTTCTGACAAAAGGAATAAGATAATTTGTAGGGTTAATCAACTAAGTTTTTAGCTGATCCAGTTTTCATCCACACAAGTAGCGTGAACATGGGTGCTCTTGGTACACTGCTTTTTGTTTTGGGGAAGCATTGCCTCTTTACATATATTTTAATTTGCCATCTATTAGAAGGAATGGATCTGTCTGCGTATTTCCCATCGTGGCTCCAATATGGTTATCAATTAGATGTTCTACTTAGAGCACCCTCTTGGTCACAATATCGGAGAATGATATGGAAGGGATATTTATGTCTAATGGTTCCCAAGGCGGTATATTGAGATGCCTACTGATGGATTAAGTTCTAGTCAAGTCAATTTATTTTTTCTCCAGTCGAAAGCCTCGAGACATGTGTTTAGCCGGGTAATAAACTTGTTAGTGATGTAAAGTGAGGATGGATGAGAAAGCCTGCAAATTTTGCAAGGATGCTTGATGCTGATGCGGTCTCATTAAATGTACGGATCATGATTTTTGCGTAAAAAGGTATGGTTTTCCCCTTTTCGCTTACATTAAATTTTGCTTCATCATTTCCATCTTTTTCAAAATTAAATGTTGAATGATAGGAGCATAATTCCATAAAATGACAAAATATTCCTTGAAGTTAATCTCAAAATATAAACAAAAAGTAAAATTTTAAAAACTCGATATTGAAAGTTACGCGCCTGGAGTGCCATACCCAAATGTACCATAAAAATGAAACTCTTTGCATGACCCTTGGTAACATGGAACACCTTAGGGAACCTTAATCAATTTTTTTGAAATTATTTAACGCTCTTGCAATTCATATTCCTAAACATTCTTAGCTTATCAGTCACTTATGGTGACATGGTTGTTTTAATAAAACACGATTGGTTTCGACTTACGGTTGTTGCTTAGCTTGAGTGAAAATGAAAACCACTACCTCCTAACTCTAGACTGCCAAGAAGAGGATCTTAACCCACCTTCAGTTAAATGAAAAGGCCTTCGAAACTAATGTTGTAAGTGGGTTTTGCAGCCCACTCGGTCACTTTGTCAACAAGCGTTGTTGACCAATGATTACAATAACGCCCCCAAAGTTGCCCTTGTTACTTGAGCACTTTGCTCATCATAATCAACCTTCGCGACATGAAAATTCTCTATATATATGGGAGAGTAAGTGGGAATCATCAAACTTTGTGATCAAACTTAAACCGAGTGTTTTCAAGACCTGTGTTTTAGGCACTTTTGATGTTTTTGTCAATTTCCTTAGCCTTAGCTAGGATCCCCATTTTGAGTCTCATTTGACATCTAGCCATGCGTGTGACCTCGTAATACCATTGCAGTTCTATGTAGAATTTTATTCAATACTTAATCTTGTATAAATGAATTTTGAAATGTATGGTGATTTTCTCTCTCCACCCTCTTCTCTCTCTAGAAACGACTATGATACTTGATTGATTTGAAAACGTAAATGAATTGGGAAATGTGAATTGGTTTGAAATGAAATGATAATGGACATGAAATGCAAATGGTTATGACATTATGAATGGAAAATAAAATGTCTCTTAACTTTCTCTCTCATCCTTACTCTCTCTCTCTAGTACCAAAATATTAAGTGCAACTGAATGTGAAAGCATGAATGCATGAGAATTTTTTTTTCTTCTTCCCTCCATCTCTCTCTTTCTCTCTCTCTATTTAATTGAAAATGTTAAAAATGATGGATGTGTGGATTTATGCTTGAGTGTAGAGGATTTCCATACCCGATCCCAGGGAGATCGACGCAACGTTGGTTGTAGGTACTCCAAACAAGAGGAATTTTCTGGATGTGATATGTTGTAATTAATGAGTTTTCATTGTAAATTTATATTCATCTTGCAATACATGTATTACCATAGAATAATGATATGTATTGTTGTTCAAAGAATTGTTCTTGTATATTTTGAAAAGAGAATACCAATGTGGCTATATTTTATAGTGTCAAATTGGATGTGAAGTTGTACTCAATGTTGTACCTATGTTATAAATATATTAAACTAATATTTTGTTATGTTAATTATTGGTATATTTCCTTAACACCCACAATGCTAGGTAGAATCTCCTCTCATCAAAACTAACAAAATTAAAAGAATGAGCTATAATGCCTATTATCCTCCCCCATTTCAGTCTTTTGTCTAGGTATAAAACATTGATTTTGTTGATAAAATACTTTGATCTCATTAATCATCTTCATGCTTTGCACCTAAGACGTCTTATTAAGGACCATTTCCTTGATATTTTATGATGTGGTGCATATATGTTGTGAAACCTATCATATTGGGACGAGTGAGGTGATCATGTCTAGGTGTTGTAGGTCTAACCATATCATGAATAAGTTAACCCCCTTATGCATAATTTCCCTTGGTACCCTAGTGGGTGGCTAAAGCCTTGCAAGATAGTTGGTGGTTGTACCTATGATTGATCTCTTGTGAGATATAAATTATGTGAGTGGATACTACATTTCAAATTACTTTCGTATTTACCCAACAATTGAAATAGGTCCTTAGGAGGATTTTGTAATGCATAAGATTATTTAGGATATCTCTCTTGCAATATACACTTAATACTTGTATGTCTAAGAGCAATGAAATGAGTTTTCTTATGCAAGGTCGTACTCCTTGTAGTCTTAAATCCCTAAGTGTTATGTAAGTGTTATAGGAATTACGTTTTTCTAAAATGATGTTAATACAGGACCAAAGTAACCACATAAATGTAGTTAGTGAAAGGGTAAATAAGATTAAACTAAGGAATGATCACTACGAAAAATGGTATGCCATTGAACGATGTCAAAACCAACTAAAATGTCAAATGTGATCATAAAATGAATGTAATAAAGTAGAGCTCCATGACTAATACAACAACATAATAAATTAAAAAACCAAATATATTGCATGATTGTGTGCTTTGTTTGCATAAATGTGGATTAAACAATGATGCTAATGAAATAATAATATGTAGCCTTGAGAATAGGATAACTTCAGTTGTAGCCAAGTTCTTGCGAATTACAAAAATTACAATCTAGTTAGACTTGTAAAAGTTAGTAAAACCTTTGGCGTAGATAGGAATATATTAAACATAGGATCACTCACAAAGTAAAATTTATGGTCGAAACATATAACTAACCCATTGCTATTAGGATTAAATCCTTTAGATGATGAAACAGATGTAGTTTGAGATGTGAAATTCATCACTTAAATTCAAAGAAAAATCTCTATAATGGGAACACAAGTGTAATGCACCCTTCCATACACAATATGATTGTGAAAATGTGAATTCCTAATTAGAGCAAGGGATTGTTAATCAAGAATTATAAAACTTAATTAGTTAGCATACATAGTTGGTTGTAATAACTGGAAGATGAAAAGAGTGTATTGTTAGTATTAAACAATGCTATGAAATGAACTTGGGATAGGTTTTCTATTGATCTAGTAACCTTCCTTTTTCTTCTTGTGAATTTTCCTCCTTGTAACAAGAGTATTTTTCCAAACAAAGTAAACATGGATCTTTCAAACAAATCCTTAAGTCAAATATTAGAAGATGCATGTGTGTATATACATTAAGAATCACAATCATGCTATATAAATTTATTTCCATAAGAGAAACGAAAAATTCTAAAGGAACCACTATAGGTGAAATGTTAAACAAAAACATGTAGCCTAGTTGTAAAGGAACAAAGGGTCCCATGTTATGTGTTCTTCAGAAAATTATAGTCAACTAATAAAAATGGGATTGTAATAAATATTTCACCATGAAAAATGATGTGTTGTGGGAAGTGCATGCAAGTAATTGTATATTGTAGTGTGTCGTTGTTGCAGTTTATCATTTTTGGAAATGATGATTGGATGTGCATCATGTGTTTCATGTTATGATGGTACCCAAATTTGTTCTCCTTTTCGATCTGAGTAGCATCGGAGATATGGCATGAAGCTTGAGTCGATAGGTCATGATGTGTGTTGTTTTGTAGCCGGGATGTGATCTAACCGCACTCGTAGTTTGTGGAGAAATGGATAGCACTTTGAAAGGATTTTGATATGACCCTCACTATTTTAGGTTGTGCCTTTCAACCAAGGTAAGAGAACCTATATTATAGCCTCTGTTTTATGAAGGAGGTGGAGATATCCTTATACTATGCATATTGTATCGAGATGGTCATGTACGATGGAAAAGTGACATGTGAGCATGGGAATCTACAAGTACCTCTTCCTCATACCTGACCTCCCGAGGTCGTATCGAGACAACCGGTGGATTTTGAATGTGGATGGATACGAGACAAGCTACCTCTTCCTCATACCCGACCTCCCGAGGTCGTATCGAGACAACCGGTGGATTTTGAATGCGGATGGATACAGACAAGCTAATCGGGTAATCTTATATCCTCGATACGCAATAATGGAATCTGCAAATCTAAGGCGAAGAAGGCCCTCCTAACCTGAATTGATGTAATGCTTCGTTTGAATATAATGGCTATTCAGAGGTTCCAATCAATGTCAAGCTCTACTAAGATCCGGTTTCTTGGTTGTTGGATACGTGGGAAGTGACCTGTGGGAGCTTCGTATATATCTTCGACAAGGTCATGAAAAATGGTGATAGGTGGTTTAGTGGATTTGTAGCGAACTATGGGTGGTTTTCTAGCCTAGCCTAGAAAATATTAGATTGATTGGCTTCTATATTTAATACGGAGAATTGCGTTATGATATCTGGTGGGAGTGGTGAGGATCTAAATACCAGCATTCGTAAGCCAGTGTCAATACTTAATTGATTTGCAGGCCCGTTGGGTTGTGGGACTTGGGGATCACAACCATGAGTTCGTGGTTGTTGTGGACCTGTTATGGTCATGTGAAGAATCAATCCCTTCTTCCAACTATCCAGTAATCGTATGCCTTTTCAACCTCTATGTTTAGAACTAGAAGTTGTATGATTTTCTTGGAATACCTTACAGGTGTTCTAGCAACTTGAATGCGTAAGCTAGTATCTATGTCAACGAGGATGTCTCCCGCATCAGGTTGTGGAACCAAAGGATCGCAACCAAATGCTTTCTCTCTTTTTAATCCTTGTACGGTCATTTAGGTATTTTATCAAGGTAGTCTATAGTTAGGATGATTTGACCAAAATGTGTAAGCTTTGTTGTTTTCGATGTTTAATCGTCTTAGCTGCTCACTAATTGCTTGTAAGTTTGTTGTTACTCGAAAGACCTATATCCTAAAGTCCTGATCTATATCAGCTAATGTCATGGGTAGATTTGGCTGAGGCACTATTAGTTCAAATATATATTCTCTAAGCTCTCTAGGTCCTGTGATTGTCATACAAAATGATTCAACTTTTAACTAATTTAAATAAACTGATTACGAAAGAAGTATTTACACTATGTAAGCATTCTTCTATTTTTGTATTTTCAATGACGTATTTCAATGAAATTGAAGAGCAACTACTCTAGTATATTTATAAAATGGACAACTAATCTAGTAATAAAATAAAAACAAGCAAAGTAGCTTGGTATGGCTATTTGCCTGTGCAGTTGTGATTTTATCCTAAATATCTAAGCAACTATATATTTTGAATTGAAAAGACTCTCGATCCTACCTTAGAAGTGAGGAATTATTCACAGTTTCTCAGAAACTATCAATCCCTACAGCTTCCCTAGTGATATCGAGAGCAAAATTTTAACTAAAATAAAATAATTCACTACTTTATTTGATATGTAGTAACTAGAAATTTGATAGCTCAAACCCGGCATTTACAAAACAGTGGTAAATCCAGGTTGTGTGTGATTTCGTCCCTTTAGTGTGATCTCATCGTTCCTTCGTGTCCTCATGAATCCAAAAAGCATGTATATGATAGTTGTTATCTATCAAAAGTGCACCCAGAGAGAGATGACAAAGCGGGTGTTATAAGTCTGCAAAAGATCTCTCTCTCTCGTAGATACAATGGGGACACCTCATGTCTGTGGGTATACCTATTTTGAGGTGAACCTCCGGGGTTAAAAGGCCGGTTCCTTATTGGTGTTCAATTTACTACTTTCTAGGAGTTTTAGGGTTAGGAGATGGCCGAAAATGAAATAATTGCTAAGGTGATACACCAAATTTTAATAGAGAACTTGACTTGAGTGGAATACACAACTGATTTGTGAAGAATTATTTGTGTGCATGAACCAATTTGTACTTTTTGTAGAATATAAGGGCAAAAACACTTAATTTGTACTGGAGGAGAATCACAACAACACTAGTAAGCTAACATGCACAATAAAATTTAGCAGAAAATAGTAGATCTACAATGGGTAAAGTGACTAATTAGGGAATATTGATTCACAAGATTAATACTGGTATACACAAGACTGCAGAATAACTTGGAAAGGCAAAAGTAATTCAACACTCAGAGGGTAAAACTGGCAGAAATTGCTTCAGTACTCATATCAAAAGTTCTTCTGGGAAAAATATCTGAAAAAAATTCCCCCTTCTATGCTTTGCAAGAGCACACAATATATAGCAAAAGTTCACCCCCTTCCTAAAAATATACTAAGGTTTATGCTACCCATGTGTCCTAATTTTATCCCTTAAATAAAGGAATAAAATAATACAAACTAGAGCATGTAATAAAATAGGCATTATCAGCCTTAGATACAATACAGTCAAACTGAAGTTGACTATTCTATTTTTAAGAAAGAAAGGTGAATAATTTTCTAAAATTATAAATTGCTTGCTAGGCAAGTCTTCTTTCTTTGCACATCAAATTCATCATCTTCTCTGTTATGTCCTGTTGTGGAGGCATGCAAAATATCATCTTCTGTGTATAGGCAAAAGGATGCAACCTTAGCCATATTTGAAAAATAAAGTGAAGTGGGGACCACATCCAAGATATACATGCTCTGATTTCCTCCACTTTTCTGGATGGTCACATGAGTGACACTTTGCAAAAATTTGGTTTAATACCCCATGTGGGGACCACCTTTGGTTCGTATGGTTTGATGCTGCCACATTGTGGACTTAGGCATTAGCATGTGTATTTGTTTAAAGGGGACCACCCTTTGTCTAGCCCACCATGTATATTATTCACCACCCTTGGTCATTGGCACATAATACAAACATTACCTTTTCGGGACTTTTGGCATATAATGATGTTTGATTTTATTTTGTGGGCATGCATACTTTAGACTTTGTAAAGTCTTGGCAAATTATTATTGCTCTGTCCATGTGGGCTGGCCCCCTCCATGATGACTCACCCTTCATTTGACCTAGCCTATGGTAACTTGACCGTGGTGGTTTAGCTTGGGTTCTGCGAAGTGTTTGAGGCCCTTGATCTTTTGCCTTGGTTTCTCTCCACCGTTGATCCTGTAACTGGGTTAGGGTTCTGCCCGAGCATTGAATATGGTCGGTGGCATTTAATTGGGCTCTATCGCTTTGGAACCCTATGTAGGCTGATCACCATTCAATCTGGCACTTGGCATTTGATGAATCATTGATGCTTTACCGTGGGTTAGGGTTTTGTAACCCTAGTTCGATGAAAGGTTTATACACTTGCAGAGCTCTACTTGGTCATTTCATTTGGTTTTTTCAATTTGCGGCGAAGCCCTACCAAATTTTTTGCTCGCTCTACAACTTTTATGGAAACTTGGAGATCTGGAAGTCTTTGAGCTTGCATACTTGTTATTGAGCCTTCGATGCCATAGTTGCTCGACGTTTCTACATTTTTCACAAACATGGAGGTATTTATTTTGTTTTTGATCCTGTAGCTTGACCTTTTCCTCTTTGTATATGATCTGAAGATCATTCTCATCTATTTCTTTGCTCTGTTGTGATCGTGACGAAACTTTGACTTCTAGTTTTATGTTTTTTTTTTCGATTTGGTAGCTAATGAGCTCAACACGAGCCTGTAGATGGAAGTTGCCACCACTTTGCTTGTTTTCTCATTTCAGGCACGGTGAGTTCTTACATTGTTTCCTCTTTTCTTTCGGGCTCAAGTTTTTGTCCTACAACTCGGATCTTTGCAAACCTTGGTTATAATATTCGTTAAATGAAAATACTTTGTGGGTTCGATCCTTTTTGATTTTTGGTCCTTTGAGCTTTGACTCGTCATTCAAAATTCGTTAAAGCTCCTTTCTGTGCATTTTTGATGAACTGTTTGTAAACTTGTCTTGGTTCTTGGAAGTGTTGACTGTTTTGTTTTTCATTCTGATACACGAGCTCTATTTCATTTCATCTTCCTGTGATAGATGCATATTTGTAATTTATGACAACTTCCTCATTCTGCAGAGGCAAAATGATTTTTTTAGTAGTTTCTTCCCTGTAGATACATGCTTGACTTGTTGAACTCATTTTTGAAGATGTAGTGAGAGAACTTCACTTCTTAGCATTGTTTTTATGATACTTCTTTGCAGACCTGTAATGGTATTTGGAAATGTTTATTGATATTGTTGAGCTATAACTATAGATGAATACTTAGCATTAGCAGTTCACTTCTCTTGTGATTCATTTCCTTTTCGGTAATGATAGAACTCCATTTTCACGTAGACTTGGAATGGATCTTGTACCTTCCTTTGTGGTAGTTGTTGGTTGAAGAGTTTCTATAAAACATAGTGTTAGAAGATTGACTATTTATGATCTTTCATTGCACTTGTAGCTCGACAATTCCATCCAGAAAGATTTTCTATAAGCTATAAGGCTGCTCCTTTGATGTAAACATGAAGCATTCCATTCTGTATAATGAAATAGATGTTCATTTTCTAGAAAATGAAGAAAATACTTAGTTTCCTTTTCTGAAGTTATAGTAGCAATTGTATTTTAATTTAGCATTAAAATAGCATTTATGTTTTTATGGAAAAGTCCATTTTGCAAGAGGAAACTCTGGAAAAATTTTCCAGAATCCTTCTCTCTCCAGATTCTTATGATTTGACCATTTCTAAAAGGATATGAACATCTCTCTTGTTTGTCTGATCACTTGAATGAAGTTGTCCATGTTGGCTTTACTTGATTCATTGCAACTTCTGTATGTTTCATTTGATCATGATATCAACTTAGAAGTGATGAAACATGTACTTTTCTTGACTATTTTATTCCTTTTGAAGCTCAGATAGTTTAGAAAGCATGTAGTAGCTAAAAGCATGTGTTTCAATTTTGTTTTAAATCAAAAGTCAATTTTACAAGGGGAGACTCGGAATTTTTTTCCAAAATCCTGTTTTCTCTCTCCTTTTCCATATTTTTGATCTAGATTTGCAAAATATCTTCTTATTAGCTCATTCTCAAGCGAGCCTTTGAGTTCGACTTTCTTCGTAAAGCCATCCGAAAATGATGTTTGTGCTTCATTCAGTAGATGCTTTCTTCTTAACCAAGTAACTGATTTTCAATCAATGTTGCAACCTGTTCTTGCAAAATTCAAAAATGAGTTAGAAATAAATAGGCCTTTTGGCCTCTCTTGTATCCATGTGATTTATTTCTTTTCCTTCCTTCTTCTACAACTTTTTCCAACCTCCTTCCAGTGTCATTTACTCATCTGTTTCTTTCACAAGCTACTTCAGATTCTGCCCCTTTTAAATCAACTCTTAGCTTCATTTGACCTTCTCTTTTCAGATTTACTTTATGAACTCTACCTCTTCCTTGTTGCCAACTCATCTGTATTTCTTTGTTTTCATGTGCCATGTGTTTCTGTACTTCTTTCTTTCAAGTACCATTAGATACATCGAATTCAGAATTTGTATTTTCTTTAGAACATGAGTATTGGAATAACATTGTACCCTAAGCTCAATTTGACAGATGCTTCTCTTGTCTTGCAGGTGTTAAGAAATGGAGATGGAAGCGGAAGATGGAAGAGTTGAGATGGAGATGGAAAGGCTAAGGAGTGGAGACAGAAGATGCAGAAGGCGGTGATGGGTTCCTTTTTACTCCTCTACTCTTGTTCTTTAGCACATGCGGTATTCTCATTTCCATGTATATGATGAGTCACTTAGTCATATCCCATGGCTTGTGTGGGAAAGCTTATGATCTCTTATGAATAAAGCATTAAATTGAAATAATGAGTTGATTATCTCTTTCTACATTCAATTTTCCTTTGATTGTATAATGATGTAGGCAACTCAATATCTCAATAAAATGAATTAACATAAGGGATAACTTGAAGTGAATACCTATAACTCCAGTGGATAATCATTGAATGAAATGTGTCTCTTTGTATGTTGTGTGATTATCTTAGCTTCCATTCTTCATTTTGACTCCTTTCTACTATCTCCATTTGGACATTATTGTCACTTTGTTTGTTTGTCAATATTTTCTTGATGGAAGTAGCAGGAAAGGAGTCAATTGTAATCTTTTATGGTAGCATAGGTAAATGCAAACTTATAAATCATAACAACTTTAATGAACATAGAGCAATAAAACTGATAGGCATCAAGATAATAACTGTGAATCTGATTGTCTGAAAACTACCACTATGTCTGTTGTTCCAAAACTATACACCTTACATATTCTACAATCCGGTGTCTTCATCGAGATAACACAAATGTCCTTCGGGGCTTGTGTTCTCTTGCTGAGGATATTCATGAGATTACAGACTATGTGAGTTGTTACATTTTGTAACAGCACACATAGCTACAGATTTCACTTAATCTCTTTCACAAATCAGCAATAACAAAATAATTTGACGTAAATCCCTTAGCTTAGGTATACTTCACCAAAGTTGTCCATTGTAACGAAGTTTCGAGTTGCCCATTTTTGCACAAGTGCAAAAATTGTCAACATTTCTGGCGATCCTGTGGGGAAAGTTGCTGCTAGCTTGTAGACTAGTGCCTTACTCTTGTCCATTGGGTATGGAGTCCAAATCTGTAACCAAAATCTACCTTTTCCGAAAGGTCCAACCCTTTCAAAACAACTAAAGCTGGGAAAAAATCTGGAAAACTAGACCATGTGCATGAATGCACTTATTGAAAATAAAGAACGATGCAATGTGTAAAACTGCACTTATTGAAAGGGAAATCCTACTCTAACCAATCACTGTAAGATTTTCAATAACAGTGTTTGAGAAACATACCATTCACAGGAATGGGAAGTTCCTCTTCATTCAGCTTGGAAAGGCGAAAAGCGTTGTGTTCTTTGCGTAAGTGATATCATATAAGGATGACTCCAGTGTATCAAACTTCAAGTGTCTTCTGGTTTAGGACGATCAACATCCCATTTCAACACAATATCTCCTTCATTGAAGATTCTGAATTTGGCTTTCTTGTCAAAAGTCTTCTTCATCTGTTTCTGATTCTTCTCCATGTTTGAATGAGCTTGATCTCTTAGCTCTTGTAATTCCATCAATTCTGCATAACAGACCTGCAATGGTTCGTTCTCAAGTAATTCTATTTGATGCAGCAAATCCAATGCAAGAAACTCAACTAAAATTAGAATCCTCACTTCTTTCCCATACACAAGCTTGTATGGTGAATTTCAATCGATCTCTTAGGGGTCACCCTATCATTGAAAGTGCTTTGAATTCAACATTAGGTGCCAAGTTCTTTGATTATCTTTGAGTGTTCTTCTGATGATTCTCAATAGATTCTTGTTAGTGCTTTCAACTAATCCATTACCTTGTGGGTAATAATTAGATAAAGAGCTCAAGTAGATTCCATGGCTAATAGCCCAATCTATTACCTTAGCACCGAGAAATGCTAAAGCATTATCTGATATGATAGTTCTGGAACACCAAATCTATAGACTATCCCCTCATAGAAGGCTAGTATTGAAGCTTCATTAGCATCCTTCAAGGCTATTGCTTCAGTCCATCTTGTAAAGTAATCTGTAGCAGTTAGAATCCATTTATGTCCTTGTGAAGAAGGTGGGTTAATCATTCCAATAAAGTCAAGACCCCACTGCATAAAGGGTTGATCAACTGAAATAGGCTGCAAAGGTAGTGAAGCTAAACGTTCTTTTCCAACAAAGAAAGCACACTTCTTGCACTTCTGATCCATTTGAAATAGTCCTTAAATATGCTAGGCCAATAGTAACCTTGCTTTCATGATTTTCAAAGTTGTAGTTCATGCTGAGAAGTGACCTCCTACAGGTCCTTCATGGAATTCTGATAATATCTTCTGAATTTTGTCATAATCGACACATCGTAGCAAGATTCCATTTATATCTCTTTTAAACAATACACCATCCACGAAAAGATAAGGAATAGCTTGTAATCTGAAATATCTTCGTTTATTCTTATCCATACCTTCCGGATAGGTGCCATGTTGTAGATAGTTAACCAAATCAGTCATCCATCTCGATTCCTAAATTTCTTGAGGAAGTTCAGGTTGCTGATTTCTGGTTGCAACATAACATTTGATTGCTGATACGTGGTTTCAGCATGTTGTTCTGAATCTTTGGGTTCTACAGCCTGTTGTTTTTCCATATCAGCAATTAAATGCTCACATAAACCTTTACCTCGAACTGTCTTTGACAACTTGGATATCAACATCATATTCCATAACCTTCGTTATCCAGCCTGCTCTTTTCTCATTCAACTCTTTGTTCAACAAGAAAGCTTTCACATTTGGATGAGAAACAAGAACATGAATTCTATTGTTTGAAAGCATGTACTTAAAATTATTTAGTCCTCTAACTACGAAAGTACTTGTTTTTCAAGGAATGTGTACCTTGTTTCGTAATCGTGCAAGCTTTGTCCAAAGAAAGCAATTGGTTGTTCGATATTCTCGTCATTGACCTGAGTTAGAATAGTTGAGATTGTTTCAGCTCCTACAAGTGCATACATTGTAAAATCTTTGTCAAAATTTGGATTTGCAAGAGTAGGAGCCTGAGAAATAGCTATTTTAATAGCCTCGAAACCTTCTCTCCCTTCGCTGGTCCAAGAGAATGTTTTCTCTTTCTTAGCATGGTGTCAATGGCTTAACCAATGCTACAAAATCTGGGACAAATCTTCTGACAAAGTTGATTTTTCCCAGAAAGCTCTGTAATGCCTTCTTGTGATGAGGTAATGATAGTTGTGATATGGCTTCAATTCTGAAAGGATCAATTGCTAAACCCTGTTTGGAAACAATATGGCGAGTAGCTTACCTTCATGTACTGAAAAGATAGACTTTTTGGGATTCAAAGATATTCCAAACTGCTGCAGAGATCTGAAAAGTCTATCTCAAATGCATTAGATGTTCATCAGAATCTTTTGAGAATACAGTGACATCATCTAAATAAACAAGTATGCATTTATTTAGTAGGCTACAAAAATCCATGTCCATTGCACGTTGAAATGTTACACCAACATTTGAAAGACCAAAAGGCATCCTTTTGTAAGCATAAGTACCCCACTTGGTGGTAAAAGCTGTTTTATATCTGTCCTCTCCTCGGACTAAAATCTGATTATATCCACTGTAACCATCTAGAAGGGATAGTATGTCTGATCTTGAGATTGTTCTCAAAATCTGATCCATGTTTGGTAATGGATAATGATCTTTTAATGATGCTTTATTAAGATCTCTAAAATCCACACATAATCTGATTTCTCCATTCTTTTTCCTAACTGGAACAAGATTTGCTACCCAACTTGAATGCTTAACCGGAAAATAATTCCTGATTCAATCAATTTTGATAATTCTTTCCTCATAAGAGGTTCTATTCTAGGATTTATAGGCCTTTGTTTCTACCTAACTGGTTTAGAATTTGGCTGTAATTCAATCGTATCTTTGTCTTTAGGCTCAGGTCAAACCCTTTCAAGTCTTGGTATCTCCAAGTGAAAACATCTTTAAATTCTGTGCAAAGCTTAATAAAAGACTATTTTTCAGATAAGGAACATACCTTTCCAAGAAATAAGTTCTTTCCTTCATCAACTGAAACCTCTTCGTAATTATCAGCATGAGTAGACATCTTAGCTTTGTCCTTTCTTAACTGGTCATCAGTGTTAAAGATGTCTTCCAATGTGACAAGTCCTCGAGGAAACTTGTTTGTCTTTAACTGAACAATTTGGTCACCATATAGATGTTGTAATTTATCCTGATTTACTACAGAAAATTCAGCTTCTTGCTGCAAAAACCTAGCAGATTTGATCATCACTCTCAAACACCTACCAATTAGATTCATTATCAGGTATAGAAGGTCTGACAATCAACTTAACATGAGGCTGAACTTTGCTGCTTTCTATTTGTTCCAGCACTTTGAAACTAGCACCAACTACTGCCAGTCTATCAACATGTTTATTTTCGGCTCTAGGAATAGACTGAATATTAATGGCATCAAAATCTTCCATTAAGTCTAAAACTCTATGCCTGTAAGAATTCATTAATGGATTCTTACATACATTGAAGTTTTTTACTTGATTTATTACTAACTCAGAATCGCCAAAGACTTGTAATGTGTTGATTCCTCTTTTTCTGGCCCAAAGTAAGCCATGAATTAATGCTTTGTACTCAACTACATTACAAGTGCATGAAAATTGAAGACTCAGAGCTATAAAATACCTTTCGTTTGTTGGGGAAGTGAGCATCAGACCTGCTCCCTGCCCTTTCTTATTCTTAGCTCCATCAAAATGAAGCTTCCAAATCCCTTCTATTTTATTTTCTATTTTGGATAGCAAGGGAACTTTTGCACTTTCTTCGTGCATGCAATAAACACTGAAAAGATGTTCTTCAACTATTTTCTCATCCATGAACATGTTAGAAACACCTTCTAGTGCTAAAATCTGAGCTACATCATCAAAATTAGATTGATCTAAAGCTGAATAATTCACTATTGCATTTGGTGAATGAGGCTCAATATGAAATCTAGCCAATGGCTCAGAATTTATGGTAACCTTAGTGCCATAACGTGTAGTGAAAAATAAGAAAGACCAATCAGAAGAGAGGTAGCCTCCTATTTTTTTTGTAAAGTCTCTAGATAGGCACAAAGCAAAATATGGAGGTAAATCCACAACAGTAACATCTTGTAAAATGGAAACATTTGGGCAAGCATGTAACGTTACCTCCAAATTTCGATTACTCCAAGCCGTATTGTTGCATCCCATCAATCAGAACACTCCTTTCTGTAGGTTCATATTGTAGGCCTATTTTTTTAGCAATTGACTTAGGCATGACTATACTACTTGCACCATTGTCCACCATATAGTTATGAACTAAATTTTCTCCAATGATCAGAGATAGATAAAGGGTGGTGGCTTCTTTATATCATTAGCATTTAGAACCTTCTGAACCATCCATCTAACATCCTTTACACGATCTTGATCAAGTGTTCCAAGGACCATATCTGTATTTTAAACTTCTTTTACTGCTATTTTTGAAGAAATCTGCAGTTTAGCTAGTTCATGAGAGAGTAAATCCTGTTGTCCTGGAATGCTTAAGGCATCCCACATCAAGATGTTAACATTTTGCTTCTTCATCACATCAACAATATTAAAAGAAGCAATGGTCTTAGAGATAGACTCGACCGTTTTAGCATAAGCTTTAGCAAAAATTGATTACTTCAACAACCTTGGATATCTGAGGATAAACAATCTTCTTGGATCAGGATGAAGCTATTTTTGTTGCTCTTTACCATTTGCAACAGTTGTTGTTTTCTGAGGGACAACGGGACTTGTTGTTGGCTAGTTTCGAGACTATAGATGTTGATATATCAGTAATAATGGGCAGCATAGGTCTATTTTGTTGTTTTTTATTTTCGGTAGCTTTCTCTTGAGCTCTAGTGGTAACAGCAATGAAATCCTCCTCATTAAAGCTAACCAAATTCTATTCAGGTGTTTTCTGAACATGACTTTCTTGCTGCCCACCCTCCATTTGAGGTATGAACAATGCTTTAGATTGAGGTTATGCAACAAGATTCAGGTTTAGGAATGCATTTGGGCAATTTGCAGTTTGATGAGGTTGATTACAAGGTTGGCACCACTCTTCTGTAGCCATATTAACTGGAACCAAAGCATTAGATGCACTAGGAACATTAGAATCAAACTACCTTTGCTTGATAATGTTGCTGTAATTTTGATTACTGTTGGTAAGGCTACCTATTCTCTGCTTGGTTTTTTGATAAGGAGCTTAGGATATGGCCTATTAGGCAATGTAAGCTTATTTTCAATTGATGTCAGCTTATTTCCCATGGTTTGCAAGGCTTTAAACATATCTGGGGATGGGGCTGCAATAGTAGGCTCTACGATTGTAATAGGCTATGGGATAGGAGCTAAATCTGCCAAAAATGGCATTATAGGCCTTGGTGCTAATTTTCCAGCCTGAATAAGGCTATTTTCAGCTTTTATAGCAATGTCATAGGGCCCTGGAAGAGTAAAAGCTCCCATGGATTGGATCATAGTTGCAATATCACTATTCAATGCTCTGAGGTAATAAAGGAAAGCGTGATCAGCTTGAGGCTTAACACTTGCTTTGGGATTCTTTCCCAAGTTCTAGTAAAACGAATGTTGAAACTAGACAAATATTCATGAGGGCTCTCTTGATAGTAGATAGTTGTTCTATGAGGGATAAATGATCTGAATTATCTTGGAACTGTTCAACAATTTCTCTCCTAATTCATCCCAAGTTCTTATGCTTCCAATCTCTAGATTCCTATACCATTGCAAGGCTTGTCCTTTAAAAGATGCAACTAAAAGTCTTAAAGCTACATCTTCATGAGTAATATTGTGGACTGCACATATGGCTGCAACATCTTTGATGTGTTCAGTTGGTGTAACTTGATTTTCACCGGTAAATGATGGCAGACTTTTCAGAGCAGCATTAGGAATGTCATGATACACTAGTAATTACTAATGGGATACCATTAGTAAAGGCTATAAAATTTATGGGTGGTTGAATAGCCATTGGAAAAACTGGGATATTGATTGAAAAATTTATTCGTGGTGAAGGAATATCAGGAGGGTTTTCAAAACCAGGTCATTATAAGGAAAAGTATTACCAACCCTTCTTCTTCTAGTAGATTTCAAAGGTAAAGAAACAAACTCGGAGGAATACCTCTTCTTGCGATGATCTTGTAGTAACTTTAGGCATGGAACATGCTGTAATACTAGTTTGAAATCAGCTTTACGGAGTTGCCAAAAGATCATAGAATCTTTAGAATTAATTTGCTGCAGCTTTGCTCCCGAAAGTAACTTTTATTTCTGTAAATCTACTTTTGATCTGCTCTAGAATATGAAATTTGCATGCAGATCTAATTCATAGTCCCACCGGGCATGCCAAAAACTATTATCTCTCGAAAGTGCACCCAGCAGAGAGATGGCAACAGTGTTCTAAGTCTGCAAAGATCTCTCTCTCTCGTAGATACAATGGGAACACCTCAGGTCTGTGGGTATACCTATTTTGAGGTGAACCTCGGGGTTAAAAGGCCGGTTCCTTTGTATGGTGTTCAATTTCTTGCTTTTGGGAGTTTTAGGGTTAAGAGGTGACTGAAAATGAAATAAATACTAAGGTGATACACCAAATTTTAATGAGAACTTGACTTGAGTGGAATACACAACTAACTTGTGAAGAATTCTTTGTGTGCACGAACCAATTTGTACTTTTTAGAATATAAGGGTAAAAACACTTAATTTGTAATGAGGGAGAATCACAACAACACTGGTAAGCTAACATGCACAATAAAATTTAGCAAGAAAATATTAGATCTACAACAGGGTAAAGTGACTAATCAGGGAATATTGATTCACAAGATTAATATTGGCATACACAAGACTGTAGAATAACTTGGAAAGGCAAAAGTAATTCAACACTCAGAGGGTAAAACTGGTAGAAATTGCTTTAGTACTCATATCAAAAGTTCTTCTGGAAAAATCTTTGAAAAATTTCCCCCTTGTGCTTTGCAAGAGCACACAATATATAGCAAAAGTTCACCCCCTTCCTAAAAATAGACTAAGGTTGTACTCGCCCATGTGTCCTAATTTTATCCCTTAAATAAAGGAATAAAATAATACAAACTAGAGCATGTAATAAAATAGGCATTATCAGCCTTAGATACAATACAGTCAAACTGAAGTTGACTGTTCTATTTTTAAGAAAGAAAGGTGAATAATTTGCTAAAATTATAAATTGCTTGCTAGGCAAGTCTTCTTTCTTTGCACATGCAAATTTGTCATCTTCTTTGTTCTGTCCTATTGTGGAGGCATGCAAAATATCATCTCCTGTGTGTAGGCAAAAGGATGCAACCTTAGCCATATTTGCAAAATAAAGTGAAGTGGGGACCACCTCCAATGTATACATGCTCTGATTTCCTCCACTTTTCTGGATGGTCACATGAGTGACACTTTGCAAAAATTTTGGTTTAAAACCCCATGTGGGGACCACCTTTGGTTCGTATGGTTTGATCTACCACAAAGTATGGACTTTAGGCATTACCATGTGTATTTGATTAAAGGGGACCACCCTTTGTCTAGCCCACCATGTATATTATTCACCACCCTTGGTCATTGGCACATAATACAAACATTACCTTTTTGAGACTTTTGGCATATAATGATGTTTGATTTTTGTGGGCATGCATACTTTAGACTTTGTAAAGTCTTGGTGTATTATTATTTCTCTCTCCACGTGGGCTGGCCCCTCTCCATGATGACTCACCCTTCATTTGACCCTAGCCTATGGTAACTTGACCGTGGCGGTTTAGCTTGGGTTCTGCGAAGTGTTTGAGGCCCTTGATCTTTTGCCTTGGTTTCTCTCCACCGTTGATCCTGTAACCCGGATTAGGGTTCTGGCCTGAGCATTGAATATGGTCGGTGGCATTTAATTGGGCTCTATCACTTCGAACCCTGTGTAGGCTGATCACCATTCGATCTGGCACTTGGTTGAAGAATCATTTATGCTTTACCGTGGGTTAGGGTTTTGTAACCTAGTTCGATGAAAGGTTTATACACTTGCGAGCTCTGCTTGGTAATTTCATTTGGTTTTTTCAATTTGCGGGCGAAGCCTTGGCTAATTTTTTGCTCACTCTACAACTTTTATGGAAACTTGGAGATCTGGAAGTCTTTGAGCTTGCATACTTGTTATTGAGCCTTCGACACCATAGTTGCTCGACTGTTTCTACATTTTTCATGAACATGGAGGTATTTATTTTGGTTTTTGATCATGTAGCTCAACCTTTTCCTCTTTGTATATGATCTGAAGATCATTCTCATCTATTTCTTTTCTCTACTATGATCGTGATGAAACTCTGACTTCTGGTTTTATGTATATTTTTTCGATTCGGTAGCTAATAATGAGCTCAACACGAGCCTATAGACGGAAGTTGCCACCACTTTGCTTGTTTTCTCATTTCAGGCACGGTGAGTTCTTACACTATTTCCTCTTTTCTTTCGGGCTTGAGTTTTTGTCCTGCAACTCTGGATCTTTGCAAACCTTGGTTATAATATTCGTTAAATGAAAATACTTTATGGGTTTAGTCCTTTCTAACTTTTCGGTCCTTTGAGCTCTGACTTGTCATTCGAAATTCATTAAAGCTCCTTTCTGTGCATTTTTTATGAACTGTTTGTAAACTTGTCTCGGTACTTGGAAGTGTTGACTATTTTGTTTTTCATTCTGATACATGAGCTCTGTTTCGTTTCATCTTCCTATGATAGATGCATATTTGTAATTTATGAACCCTTCCTTCATTCTGTAGAGGCAAAATGATTTGTTTTTGAGTAGTTTCTTCCCTGTAGATACATGCTTGACTTGTTGAACTCATTTTTGAAGATGTAGTGAGAGAACTTCACTTCTTAGCATTATTTTTTATGATACTTCTTTGCAGACCTGTAATGGTATTTGGAAATGTTTATTGGATATTGTTGAGCTATAACTGTAGATGAATACTTAGCGTTAGCAATTCACTTCTCTTGTGATTCATTTCCTTTTCTGTAATGATAGAACTCCATTTTCATGTAGACTTGGAATGGATCTTGTACCTTCTGCTTGTAGTAGTTGTTAGTTGAAGAGTTTCTAGAAAGCATAGTGTTAGAAGCTTAACTGTTTATGATCTTCCATTGCACCTGTAGCTTTGACATTTCCATTCAGAAATATTTTCTAGAAGCTATAAGGCTGCTCCTTTGATGTAAACATGATAGCATTCCATTCTGTATAATGAAATAGATGTTCCTTTTCTAGAAAATGAAGAAAATACTTAATTTCCTTTTCTAAAGTTATAGTAGCAATTGTATTTTAATTTTGCATTAAAAAGAATTTCTGTTTTTCTGGAAAAGTCCATTTTGCAAGGGGAAACTCTAGAAAATTTTTCCCAGAATCCTTCTCTCTCCAGATTCTTATGATTTGACCATTTCTAAAAGGATATGAACATCTCTCTTGCTTGTCTGATCACTTGAATGAAGTTGTCCATGCTAGCTTTACTTGATTCATTACAACTTCTGTATGTTTCATTTGATCATGATATCAACTTAGAAGTGATGAAACATGTACTTTTCTTGATTGTTTTTATTCCTTTTGAAGCTCAGATAGTTTAGAAAGCAATGTAGTAGCTAAAAATCATGTGTTTCAATTTTGTTTTAAATCAAAAGTCAATTTTACAAGGGGAGACTCTGGAAAAATTTTCCAAAATCTGTTTTCTCTCTCCTTTTCCATATTTTTGATCCAGATTTGCAAAATATCTTCTTATTAGCTCATTCTGACACTTCTTTCTTCTGTAAACCATCTGAAAATGATGTTTGTGCTTCATTTAGTAGATGCTTTCTTCTTAACCAAGTAACTAATTTTCAATCAATGTTGCAACCTGTTCCTGCAAAATTTGAAATGAGTTAGAAATAAATAGGCCTTTTGGCCTCTCTTGTATCCATGTGATTTATTTCTTTTTCCTTCCTTCTTCTTTAACTTTTTCCAACTTAGTTTTCAGAGTGTCATTTACTCATTTATTTCTTTCACAAGATGCTTCAGATTCTACCCCTTTCAAATCAACTCTTAGCTTCATTTGACCTTCTCTTTTCAGATTTACTTTATGAACTCTGCCTCTTCCTTGTTACTAGCTCATCTATATTTCTTTGTTTTCCTATGCCATGTTTTTATGTACTTATTTCTTTCAAGTACCATTAGATACATCAAATTCATAATTTGTATTTTCTTTAGAACATGAGTATTGGAATAACATTGTACCTTGAGCTCAATTTGATTGATGCTTCTCTTGTCTTGTAGGTGTTAAGAAATGGAGATGGAAGCAAAATACGAAGAGTTTAGATGGAGATGGAAAGGTAAGGAGTGAGGACGAGAAGATAGAAAAGGCAATGATGGGTTCCCTTTTACTCCTCTACTCTTGTTCTTTAGCACATGCGATATTCTCATTTCCATGTATATGATGAGTCACTTAGTCATATCCCACAACTTGTGTGGGAAAGATTATGATCTCTTATGAATAAAGCATTAAATTGAAATAATGAGTTGATTATCTCTTTTTGCATTCAATTTTCCTTTGATTGTATAATGATGTAGGCAACTCAATATCTCAATAAAATGAATTAACATAAGGGATAACTTGAAGTGAATACATGTAACTCCAGTGGATAATCATTGAATAAAATGTGTCTCTTTGTAAGTTGTGTGATTATCTTAGCTTCCATTCTTCGTTTTGACTCCTTTCTACTATCTCCATTTGGACATTATTGTCACTGTTTGTTTGACAATACTTTCTTGATGGAAGTAGCAGGAAAGAAGTCAATTGTAATCTTTTATGGCAGCATAGGTAAATGCAAAATATAAATCATAACAACTTTAATGAACATAGAGCAATAAAACTGATAGGCATCAAGATAATAACCATGAATCTGATTGTCTGAAAACTGCCACTATGTTTACTTGTTCCAAAACTATACACCTTACATATTCTACAATTTGGTGTCTTCATCGGGATAACATAGATGTCCTTCGGGGCTTGTGTTCTCTTGCTGAGGATATTCATGAGATTAGACTATGTGAGTTACATTTTGTAACAACACACATAGCTGCAGATTTCACTTAATCTCTTTCACAAATCAGCAAAAACAAAATAATCTGACATAAATCCCTTAGCTTAGGTATACTTCACCAAATTTGTCCATTGTAACGAAGTTTCGAGTTGCCCATTTTTGCACAAGTGCAAAAATTGTCAACAATAGTATCAATGCGAGAAGATGGTATTCGAACAATGGCATCTTTGGATATAGACCGAATATAATGGAATACAATTATCCTTACCAAAGCATTTACCGGAGGGTAACTATACGATGGAAAAGTGACAAGCGAGCATGGGAATCTACATGTAACTCTTCCTCGCACTTGACATCCCGAGGTTGTCTTTGAGATAGCCGGTGGGGATGGAATATGCGTGGGGTACAGGCGAGACTAGTTAGGAAATCGTATGTCTTCGACACGCACTAATGGAATCTATGAATCTAAGGTAACAAAGGCCCTCCTAACTGGCGGTGTGTGATAGATCGGTCGGCGAGGATGACTGCTCAAGGCTCTAATTAATATCAAGCTCTGGTGTAATCCGGTCTATAGGTTGAGGGATACGGGAAAAATGACCTCGAATTGTTTCGTATATGTCTCCGGATATGGTCATAGGATGGATGATGGATATAGAGTGGATTCTATGGGCGATTCTCTAGTCTAGTCCGAAAATCCTTAGCTTGGTTAGCATTATGTCTAGTAAGGATAACGTGTGATAACAGTTGGTGGAAGTGTAGAGGACCTAAATACTAGTGTGCGTAAACTAGCATCAATGTCGGATTGACTGTGGGCTCGTTGGGTTGTGGGATCAAAGGGTCACAACCAAACGTTTTCTCTCTTTCAAGCCCTTCTACATTCATGTAGATATTTGTCTAGGGTAATCTGTAGTTTGGCTGGTTTGACCAAAATGTGTGTGCTTGGTCGTCTTCTATGTTTAACCCTCTTAACTATGAGCTGATCTGTTGTAAGTCTGTTGTTGTTCGGAAGACTTGGATTCTAAGATTCTGATCTATGTCAGTTATTGCTGTAACAAGATTGGGTTGAGGCATGATTGGCTCGAATATGTATTCTCTGGGCTCCCTAGGTCCCGTGATTGTCATGCAAAAGGAAATGATATAAATCTAACTAATGACAGAATAAATTAACTATGTAAGATATATCTATGTATATTCCTAAATCTGATATTATTGATAAACTATTGAGCAGAATTTAAAGAGCAATTATTTAATATATCTAGAAATTGAAAACTAAGCTAATAACAAAATTAAAACAAATAAAGTAGTTGAGTATAGCTACTTGCACATGTGCGATTTGTGAATCTATTCTAAATAATCGGATAAGCCGATCTAATCTATTTGAAAGACCCTCGATCCTACCTCAGAAGTGAGGAGTGAATCATAGTTTCTCAGAAACTATCAATCCCCATAGCTTCCCTGGTAATATCAAAAGTGGAATCAACTGAAATGAAATGATTGACTACTCTATTTGATATGCTTTAACTAGAACTTTAAAAGCTTGAACTGGACTTTCTGAGAATAGTGGCGAATCTAGTTGTGTGTGGCTTTGTCCCTCGGTGTGATCTCCTCGTTCCTTCGTGCTCACGTGAATCCAGAAAAGCATGTGATATTAGCATCAACATAAGTTGGTATCGAAATAATGGCGGCTTAGGATGCGGCATCAATACTGATGCGAGTAGAAGAGGGATAGCGCAAGAGAACAGAGCTTGGCTTATGTAATTCCTAGCGGGATTTATTGCAAGTCATACAACATAAAATGTCCAGAACCTGAAACTAATTATTTTTGATGAACAAAACCTGCAACTCTAATAGCTTCATTTGAAGATGGAACTGTCTTATTCTACTTGATTGCATGAAATGGTAACAATACTAGCACAAGATGATTATACGGCTTCCTAATAGCAAAACAACACTAACTAGGCATGCAACAAATAAAACTATGAATTCCTAAGAAAAACTGAAAGACTAAGCTATGAAATGAGAAAATGAGAGGCAAATTTCGGGGGCCATTTGCTTGAGCACAAACCAACTATTTATAGAATTCCCATTTACCCGAATGTGAAAATCAAATTGAACTCTTAAACCATAAACAATGAAAAACACTATTCCAGGGAACCAAAATCATAAATACAAGTAAAGATGGTGAAAAAAGCTAATAAACGTTGAAATTTTACACGAGTCGCGTTAAAAAGAGCATTCTGGAAAATGTGTGAAGGACTGTCGCCACTGTGCGGGCGGCGGTTCTGAGACCCTTCTACCTGCTAAAGACCAAAACGCAAAGAAAAGGAGGGGGAAGGAAAAAGAAAAGCATGTAGGGGCTAAGCGGGGCATGTGGGATGTTAACACATACTTAGAGAGTTTTTTCGGATCCCAAACACCTTGTGAGGAGACCTGTATCATCATTGGGGCACGCGTAACGTTGTTCCGGTGGTGGAGTACCCTACAATTTTGGGTACATACATATTGCCCCCTCGGAGATGCGTTTTAGCCATGGAGAGCGTAAAATAGTGGGTCCAAGTATGGCGGTCCTGAAATGGGAAGTTAGAATTTATACCCGACACGCCCATGTGTCGAAATGACGCCATCCGAAATTCCTGCTACTTACAAAATGAAAAGAGGACTCAAGTGCAAATAGACAAAATAAATCGAAAAATAAATACTAAAATAATATGAAATGAGGACGTACCATTTGCGCAGGGATAAAAACTTACCTCCATCGACACTCCAAACTTGTGAAAAGGGCATTCAAAACAAGTTAGGATGCTATATATGTAAAAGTGGGCCCATTTTCCTATTCATTTACGCGTGTCGATTTGATTGATTTTGAGCTTTGGGATCCACGGTGACAGTTTCAGACGAGAGTAGAGTCAAAAGGTTCGGGACGAGATTGTGATCATGCCTCTGCGAGCGGAACACCGACCCGCGAGGTCACAGGTTAGTTTTTCTTGATTTACCATTTTTATCCCCAAAATGTTAAAGTGGTGATATCTTTTTCATGGGGGGATTATTTTTTAAAATGTTAGTTTTAATAGGGTCATTTAGGGGGCGCCTAATGGGTAGGCTTTGTTTTGGTCAAAAATAGTCATTTTTGTGTTTTTAGGCATCATTTAGGGCACGTGACCCGTACGGAAATTCGGGACACGGCCCCCTTCGCCACTGCGAGCGGGCGGCGGTTACATGACCGCTGCGTTGATCAAGGCGGTGGTTACAAGACCGCCACCTTTAAGGTGGTGATTACATAACCATTTCCACCTGCTCGGGCGGCGGTCCTTCACAAAATGCCTAAATAATACTTGTTTGAATTCATTTTTGCATTTCTAGCATTCTTATATGTTTTAATGATTTTCCAATGTCATTTTGAATACTAACTTACTCCTTTTTGTGTGTTTTTGGGTGTATGCAGGCGAAGGAGGAGTATATCCGATGGAGCTTCGAGAGAGAGAGTGTGATTGGCTTCCAGCAGTTTTGGATGCACTCTCTCAGGATGAGCAAGACACTCTTTAGAGGGCCGGTATATTACGTATATCACGGGTCCCGCATGTTGCACCTTCTAGTCACATACTTTGTGACTTGTTTTCATATTGGGATGTTGATCGAACACTTTCTGATTTCCAAGAGTTAGGGGTGAGTGGACCATCACTTTGGAGGATGTTTACCGCATCTTGGGGTCCCGATCATCGGGAGATGGCTCACACTTGAGACAGCAGGGTCACGGGCTCAGATAGCACAGTGGGCTTCATATATGGGAGACACAGTTATCTCCACTGGTTCAAAGAAGGGGGTGAGGGTCCAATCTATTCCTAGCCTACCTATCCCCTTGATTCGTCAGGCCATTATGGGGATCCTTGCCTCGAGATTGATTGGGGACAAGGGAGGAGACACCTTACTATATTTTTGGTCCCCCATTATTACACAGATTGAGGGACATGGCCGGATTTACGCTTGGGGAGCCAACATTCTTGGGACCACCTATCATGATTTATACCGGGTGGTTCATTTACAGGGGTAGTCATTGAGCCATCTAACCCTGGTTATGAGCTAGGTCTACGAGCGTTTCATCCCTTATGGGAGAGGTGTAGAGGTGGCGGATCCTGGAGCCATGAGGGCAGCTAGATGGACAGATATGTCGGTGCTCAGAGCACCCCACCAACCAGTCACCTCCTTGACTACTGATGATATGGAGGCCACACCCTATCAGGCCATTGCAGGGTTATGGGGTGAGGAGGCTCTTACTTTGATCTCTTTCTCCACCATAGGGCAACTTGTGGATAGGACGGGGAAGGTGGAGATATGACCTTTTGGTCGAGTGCCTCAGCAGTTTGGCCTTCCTTACGTGGCTATGCTTCCCCCAGTAGTGCTAGTATACAGATCAGTTTGAGAGGCCAGGGGAGGTCCTAGAGGCTGGGGTTGTACCGTTGTTACTCTTGGTGTCCCCATTACAGCTAGGAGGGTAGTATGCGCTCGAGGGAGAGCCAGTGATCCTTAGGCACCCTTACTTCAGATTGCCGCCAGTCCCACCCACAAGAATAATGAACCCATTGATATAGACTCTGAGTTTGAGGAGTTCACAGGGGGAGAGATGGAGGAGGAGACCGAGGCTGAGGTTAGTGAGTCGGGTGGAGAGGAGGATAGTGATCCTGAGTGGCATGACACTCAGGATATCTTACAGGTAGAGAGGGCGGAGCAAAGTGCGGAGAGGGTGACTCTAGTTTCAGAGGAGCCACTTTCTCAGGGCTTGGGTAGAGAGGATGAGTCCATAGTGGGATGCTATGTCGCTCCAGCCACGGGAGGAGTACCTCAGTCAGCACCGACATCTGTGGTAGGTGCTGACCCTAGGGATCCCTCTTGGAGGCCTGGAGATCCGAGTGAGTTGTCATCCTTCTCTTTAATGTTTGTTTAGGATTGCCTTAGTTGTTATCTCTCCTTTTGTTTACGTTTGTTTCTATCTTTTGATTATTTCTAATTCATTTTCTCCTTTTCTTGCAGAGACTGCTGATGAGTGGCGAGACCTGATTCACCGGGTATGCACTGATACCCTGATGATCCCTATGGAGAAGACCCATGCGGAGCTATCCATGGATGCAGGGGAGCCTTCAACAGCTGGTAGGCATACCGACATTTTTACCCATGTCTGGCATGTGGCCAAGATGGTGACTACACTCCATACTTGAGTGACAGGATACGGGGATAACGAGCGCCTGATGAGGAGTCACTCTCATGGCGAGGCCGCAGCTGCTTCTCGTGACCGTGAGCCCTCTATGCACTCAGAGCGCCGGCGTAGCCAGAGTCCTAGACGTGGGCGTGTACCCTCAGAGGGATCTCATAGGGGTTGAGAGGCCGTTTGGCTCTCTTAGATTGTTTGTATGATGTATTTTGTATTTCTCGGGCTCTTTGAGTGTTTTGACCATGCCTAGTGCATGATGGCATTGTACATGAAACTTGATCATATATATATATATATATATATATATATATATATATATATATATATATATTATATATCATACTCTTTTAGATCATACTCTTGCATCTATGACTTTGTGATTCGTTTCCACATGTAAACTATAATGTTTTTTATATGCTTTTCAGAATGTATGCAATGGAGAACAAATGATACAAATGCTTTCTTTCTTTTTGTATTTTGTGATGCTGATATATGATAATGTAGACACAATGTGATCTTGAACTTTAGTTTCTATAAGCAATTTTTCGGTACTTCATATTTGTTTTGACAAAATGAGATAATAAGCCGGTACGATGGGCAGATGAACTTGCCCCACTCCTAACTCCACGCAACTAGTAAGATGCGAGGGCTCACCACCGAGAGCTAGAAAGGGCACAAGCTATGAAATTTGTTGAATGGTAGTGATGAGAGATAGACAAAGATTTGGTGGAACCAAATTAGGATGCTACAAACCTACTCTACTCAAGTGACTCCATAGTTTAGAATGCTACTTGCTTTGCGGTTTATCTAGACTTAGATCCATAGATGGCCACATGGTAGACAAAATCTGGTTTTCGGGGTTTTGAGCTCTCTTGGAATTTTGGACATTTGATTCATTTGTTTTTGACTTAAGATTTCAAAGGTTTATTTGAACTGTTTTCTTATGACCTTGATGTTTATTGTCACAGGACCCCCACACCTTGCCCCATGCTACTAGTAAGAAGCATGGGCTTATCACCATGGATAAGGCATATGCGAGTAAGGGCATTCCCATCCTTTCCCTACCCTATGTCACTAGTAAGAGACACAAGCTCTTCACCAAAGGTTGGTAGGGCAAGGAAATGTCTAAAAATAAAATTTTCTGTTTGATCCATATTTGACTTGTTTATTTGAGCAAAATGTTAGCATGTTCTTATTTCCAAAGAGATATATGTACGAGATAGATGTGACACTATGAAGCTTCTAGAACATACCATAGGCAAGACACCCATCCTAAGAAGAAACCAAAAGTGAGAACAAGCATGCAGACCTTGGTATGGTTACCGTTAAGGCTTTGTCATATCTAGCTTTATTTGATGGAATGATTTTGAAATGATTGATGATCTTATGGGAATGAAGAAGTATGATGGTGATGCTTATGTCAATACTATCAGAAGTTTGTAATGAATTGCTTTGAGAATAAATTTCTTGATCACAAAATTATGCGAAACAGTACTAACTACATGAAGATGCAATGTAGATATAATTATACAAGCGGTGCGGGTTGCTTTATGCATAGAATCGTTTAAGGTGCGGGAATTGACAGTTTCACCAAATTCCTCACCTTCCAGGTGTACATAAGAGACATGCACCATTTCCTTCATCGGTCTTCTTGTCAATCTAGTTGTAGACACAAAATTCGTGTCTTACGACCCCTTGTGACCCGCATCCCATTTCGCAACCTAACCTCATTACCTAAACCTTACACAATTATTTATTAATTACCTTGTAATTGATATAATCCCCATCACCTCACCTGCCACCTCATTTTGCCACCTCATCATGACCTAGCCCTAATCCTAAACTAACCTAATTAAAACCTAAAACTTGGTCTACACCTACACCCATGACTAAGGACCCCTTTCTCACACCTAAAACCGACCTTCTAGTCACTTGACCAAGCCCGCAACTAATCTCTCGGGAGAAAAGCAGGGAAGGTGGGCTATTTTACTAAAAATAGCCTACTTTTTCCTTACCGATGCCGGTTCCTACTCGACCGCCGTCGGTTACGTAACCGCCATCGGTTCCCTGTAAATGGGCTCCCCAAACCAAAAACAAAGGATCGGAATTTCATTTTTGGATCAGAGAAAAGGATTCTTTGAATCAAGAAAGAGCATCAGGAGTGATCAAGAAAACCCGGATCTTTACTTGACTGAGCAGAGACAAGTGAAGAGACAAGGAGAGTTAGCAGCAAAGGAGAGCAAGCCAAGGACTGCAACTGGATACCAGAGCCCTGTGATACTCAGCTGATTTGATCTGCTGTGTGCCAGACCATCCTACCTCAGTTCTGCCTTTGCCATCAGAGCTCTTGGACCTGCATCTCCGTGAATAATCAGTAAGTTACATCTTGCATGTCCTCTTTAATAACATTTCTTTGACTTTTTGAATCATAAGTCCCCACAAATCCATTCTTGGATCCACTACCCAACGTGTCATTGCATCTAACTATCATTCATCTACCTCTCATCACCCTATTTCCTAATATCACCTATATACTGACCCTCTGAAATAACACAACTACCAAATAACACCACCACCCCACAAAACAAGTAACCTTCGAGATCCTGGACTCTCTACCGATATCGGTCATCGTAACGCCATCGGTTATCGAACCGCATCGGTTATACTTGACTATAACCAATAACCACCTTTCCCCTACCCGAGTTCAACAAAGCAATTTAATTGATATCTTATAGTCTTTTGTGTTAATTCATATTAGCGAGGGAACCGACCACCTTCTTCGAGGAAGTTTTATATTTCCAGGCCCAAGGCGGTTTCCTCATTTATTGTCTAATTAAAATCTTGTGGTCTTGTGTTCTTATTTGCAGGTAGTCCTTCCAAGACAAAAGGAGTTCTTCGCATCATCGGCTGATCTTTCTCTACGGTACACACACATCATCTCGACATTCTACGTGGTATTCCTCCTAGCCCCAACCCTTATCTGTTTCTAAAAGGAACGAAACATTCCGAGTGAAACATTTTGGCACTCAAAATGGGACCCATTTTGGGTTTCTGTTTCTCTTGCTTATTTTCATTTTAGGAAGCATACTTGCTTAGTTGCTTCTTTTGTTATATATTTCGTAAAGAATTTGTCTTGCTTTCCTAGTTTCGCATTAGTGAAAGTCATCTCTCTTGCTTCATCGAACATAATTTTCGATTTGGGTTTAAAACACGTGCATTGCATTCCTGCTTGTTGTTTTTCAATTCTAGTGAACGTAGATTAAGTAACAGGTCGTACACGTGGGGGTGATATCCACGGTATTGACAGGAAATTAATCTTACATTCACTACACAACACATACCGAATCACTTCACAATTAACACAACAGCTCAAACATCCCCCTTTTTCCGCGGTATTCCTCCGCCCGATTGAGGTAACCTTATAAGCCAAAACAACTTGACATTTCCCCTAAGTCTCTTGTTTAGGATTCTGACATCATTCTACGTCTAAAGGCATAAGCCCATGATAATTAAAATTAACCCTAGGGTTAATCTCTGGATTTGCGTGTGCATCTTGCTTGTTTTTAGTTCTGTTTTCTTTCTCATACTCTATCTTCTGTGATCAATAATTGGACAAGTATACTAAACGTTGTTAAAAATCAAATTAGCAACCTTTTTATATCTTGTTAGCCCAGACTTCTTACACCGACATCGGTTACCTGACCGACGTCGGCTATAGTATAACCGACATCGGTTACTAGACCGATATCGGTTACTGTCTTTTCCAATTCCTGACAAACCAGCAACCTACCAATTTTACCAGTCTGAGTTTGTTTCTATTCCTGACAGATTGAAACCCTACTGTGAACTCCTGTCCATGGTTGTTATCACTCGAAAGCAAGCCGCCGCCATGGTTTCACATGCTTTCTCTGTTTCTTTGCCTGAATCACCCCCTTCACATTCTGTGGGGAATCCTACGGATACCAACGGAGGTTCCTAAAATTCTGTGGGAGATAAGGACTTTGCCAAATTTACGGATGCTAATCCTAGTCTTTGTCTGATACTATTTGTCTCATGCCCCCCGACCGTACGCCCGATGGTCAGCTCCTTGTTGGCATGCCTATTAGTATAGCTGCTCATTTAGCGCCCACTCCGCCTGATAACACCGCCTTGCTTCCTGCACCTTTAGCCCCATCTCCCAATCCGACAGCTTCAGAAATTCATACGACTCAGATTGGCTTTCCTTTGGCTAATCTTGGACCCCACATATCATTACCACCGACTGCCCCTACCTCATCTCTCTTGCAGACCACTCCATTCATGACTTGCTCTCTGCCACCTATCCACACGAGCTTTCCTTCTCAAGCTCCGCCTACCTTTTCATTCCCATACACGTATCCAGTAACCTCAACATCCTATATGGGACATCCCTATTCGGTTGCCTCAACATATTCATCCTCCACACCTTATCAACACTTAACCCCACCAGTGTCTAGCGGTGGTCCTTGGCCCAATTTGCCTCCGTTTACCACAACCACACCATCATCTCATCCAACTACTGATCTAATTAAACAAATGATGGACAAAATGCAAAACCTGGAGGCTTCTGTTTCAGGAAGTCGTAGCGCCTTGACATACGAGCAAGTTTGTCGGGAGCCCATTCACCCTTCTGTCCCCCTTCATTCATATCCTCCTCAATGGGAGTTACCAAAATTTACCCGTTTTAATAGTAAAGAGGACCCTCAACAACACTTGCGATCATTTAGACATGCTTGTTATTTGATTGCCCATGATGATGCCTTGTTACTCCGCACATTTCCCATGTCCTTATCAGGACCCGCCTTGGAGTGGTACAGTGCTTTAACCCAGCACTCAATCTTCTCTTTTAACCAACTAGCCCAATCTTTCTTGGATCACTTCTCCATTAACATTGCTAAGAAAGTATCCATCACCGACCTTTATGCCATTCGACAATTCGAAGACGAATCTATCGCAGATTTCGTCGGACGATGGCGTGGCCTTATCAACCAACTTACATATGCCTTGCCTCAGACTGAACTTATCGAACTTTTCACGCGGGCATGTGCTAAGCACATTTCTCCTACTCTTCAAATTCAAACTTTCCGCACATTTGATGAGGCCTTTACCATGGCTCGGAAACTAGAAATTCGAGCCTTAGAAGAAGAGAAATTACGGTTGCGCAACAAAAACCCCAATTTCCGAACTCCTGATTCTACCAATAAACCAAATACCACCACTCCTCACGCGTCCACTTCTTCTAAATCAAAAGGAGCTGTCCACGCGGTGATGGTCAAATCTCAAGCGCCGTCCAATACTCCACCAAAAACCACCTATAAGTACAAAGCCGAGCCCATCAATTACACTCCCTTAGGAGAAACCTATGGCGTCATCTTGGAAAAATTGCTCAAAGCCGGAGCTATCACTTTGCCTCCTGTTAAACCTCATTCCGGGTTTGATTCCACTCATTCCATACCTTCCTGGTACAAAGAAAATGACTTCTGTAACTTTCACCGTGTAAAAGGACATAGTCATGAAAACTGCAAGATGTTGAAAAACATAGTGCAGGAAATGGTTGACGCAGGGGATATAACCCTCGATAATCCTAATGCCCCTGCCAACCGAAATTTGAAAATCTTCAACAAACCATTCCCGAATCACTCTCCCAACAGTAACACAAACCAGGATATCTTAGCCGAGGAGAGTGTTCATGAGATCCATGCAGTCTTCGATACCCAGCCAAAAGCCTCTATCGAGAAAATTTTGAATCAAGCCTCTTCACTAACACAGGAGCCCGAACCTCCTTTACCACCATCAAGCCAAAGCGAAATCATTCCTTTCCCCATAAAGGAGTTAACTGCCCAGACTTCTCTTCCCATCGATGAGTCTTCTTATACCACATCCCTACAAGACTGCGAACGGATGTTATCTAATCTATCTATTTCCCAAACTTCTCCTTCTACCACTCTTGTTGCACAAGAGGAGGGTACGCCACTCCTTTTGACATCCTTAGACGAGAAATCTCTTGCACCGACATCACCAAATTCTTTAACCATGACAGACCCTCTCAAACATGCCCTCCTGCCTATTAGTCCTTCATCGCCTAAATCTTTTCAACAACCGGTCGACCTCTTAATATCTATTGATACAGTACCTCATCTACCCCCTGTATCACACCCACAGTGGACTGGAATCACAACCCACCTTTCTTCCGTACCAAATTTACAATTCAAACCTGAAGACTGTCATTCTCCAGAAGATAGACGAATCCTATGGGAACGTTTGAGTACCCCTTATTCTACTCAAATGCAAATGACCGATCCTGAGGCCTCCACCATATACCCGAAGTGTTTACAGAAGCTTAAAATGCCCATGTTCTCACCTTCACCCCCCTCACCTCTACCAAATGCCCCGTCCACTTCTATTAACTTAGCCAAATCTTCCCCTACGCTTGGGACCTTGCCCATACCCAGTCTAACACACCCGCCTAAGCGACTAGATTTGTCCAAGAATAAAGCCGCCCCGCCACCTAGGAGACACACTCAACCCGTGCCTCTATCACAATCAAAACCATCATCGTCATACCTACCTTCCATATTGGGACCTCATCCTTCCACCTTGCACCAATATATCATACCTCCTGCGTTTTCTTCAAAACGACCTACGCCTTCTGCACCCATACAGGGATCAAAGGGTATATCAACATTATCACCCCACGCATCCGGTCCACCAATCAACCCTAAACAAACTCCATCATCAAAGGATTTATTCTCTGCTACTCCCCTTTCTCCGTGGTTGTGTCCCACTACCACGTCATCTCGTAGCTTTATCATCTAACCAAATGAAGGTAAGCTTGCGCCCAAAGAAACCACATTTAGTGAAAACCGCGTGTCAACACCCCTTGGCTAAACCACCACCCGCACGAACCAACCATACCCAAACATTATCGAAATCCAGACAATCAATACCCTCATCCTCTTCTGATTTTGACCCACTCAAAGGATCTTACGCCAAAATCCTTGCTATGTTAGTAGAGAATGCGACCATTTCCCTACCCCCACTTAGACCTTATGACCCGTCTAAACCTCGACCTATAGGTTATGATGAGTCTAAGATCTGCGCTTATCACCACACACCAGGACATGATGTGGAGGGATGCAAAGCTTTAAAAACCATCCTTCGTCAGTCACCTCTCCCAGATAGAAAGGTTAAGAAAGACAACTTACGAAGGGAGAGACCTTTAGTTTCCATTCCCTCTCCTATACCATCTGTCCCCGCCTCACCAAGATCTGTCATTATTACAACCCCACCTCTTGAAGACCATGATTTATCCCAATCATCTTCCTCATCTCAGGTCTACGAAATTAATATGATTAGTGTTGCTACTCGAGCACAGAAAAATAATGAGAAAGTGAAAGAAAGCACACCTGCGTCCTCTCCTTCTCCGTCCAACATCCCGATTGCACCACCACCCAAAGTGGTTATTCGTGGACCTGCTTACCCCGTCTCTAATGGAGCTGCCCATCGAGCCATGATTAAACAGCTTCACCAATCACCCGTAAAAATGACACTATATGATCTCATTCAGACTTCTGAATCTCATCGACAAGCTCTCGTTGAAATTCTTCAAGGGATCGAGGTCTTACCTAATGAAACCCTTCCCGTTGCCTCCATTCTAACACCCAATCACGTTGCCTCTCTCACCAAACAACCCACCGCCCCAACCACTTCCGTCTCTGTACCACAAGCTGCTGCAGTCAGTTTCTCTGAAGATGAAATTATCGACTTTGGTACCGAAGATCCTGACCCTGCTCTTTTTATCTCAGCGTACGTTCGGGATATCCGGGTACGTCGTGTTATGATTGACGGGGCGCCAGCCTAAATATCATCTCTTCAAAAGCCTTCCAACAAATGAATATCCCTTCCAGTTGCATGTGTGCCAACCCCATCATGTTGCGATCATTCAATGATGCTATTACTTCCACTTTAGGCACCGTGATCCTTAACATTCGTGTAGGACCACGTACTTTACCCGAACTCTTCTATGTCCTTGAGGGAGAGTTCCAATACAATATGTTGTTAGGTCGCCCTTGGATCCGGGCTATGGGATGCGTTCCCTCAACATTACATAGATGCATAAAATTTGAGTACGAGGGGAAGTCCTACACCGTAAAAGCTGATCCTCCCCCCTTTAAAACCTGCAATATGTTATACCGCCCTAACGATGTGCTTATACCAATCAAGACACCCATACATTCAACCCAACCATCCTCTTCAAATGTACCTCAACCATCCACCTCAACCGCACCTACGCTTTGGTGATGAAACCACCGTCATAAAAACCACTTCCCTTCCATGCACTAACATCCCAACCTCCGACCCCTTAGTAGATGTTTTTCAATGCCTTACGCTGGGGGAGTACCGCCTATATAATGTTAGTTCTTTCCCTACCCCGCAGGAGTACGGACAATTACATGCACATCCCACCTACGACCGTCACGTGGGGGAGGTAATCTCTTACGGACCACCCCATTGCCGCACCAACCTAACGTATGGGGGTGTTGACGCATCCTCCATTACCCCTGAACCTCCTCTTGGTGTGGTTCCCTTCCAATCTGATTTTCAATACCTGACAAATCGTCGCTTCGCCCTCACCTTCTTGACTCGCTGTGCTTGGAAAGGCTTTGGTTTTGGTCTTTATGAACAAGGCCGACATACGCTCATCCCCATCACCACACGCAAACATAATGATCGTAGTGGTCTCGGATTTCTGGAAACACTTACATCGACGGAACCTCACGTCAGTTGTCTTCTAGAAGACGATGACGTTACCCCTACCAAACCATCATCACCCATTTTGCCTTCGTCTCCCACAGAGTCGATAGATCCTGAATCTATCCCTCCTAACTTTTTTTTTTCATAAATGCTATCTTCCTAGGTCCCCTCACTTATCAACGCGATAATGAGCACCCCTCTTCTATTCCCCTTCTATATCCAGACATGATTGAAGAGGACTCCCCTTCAATTAACGTTGTTGAGTGCCAGGATGATGACTCCATCCTCACTTACCTTGGCGCGGATGACTCTTATATTCAACGAGCCTTACCATCTGAAACCCAAACCATGCTGAACGAGTCTACTATAGAAATCAACATCCACACGGAGGAGGATCCTCACATTGTGAAGATCGGACAATCCCTTAACGCATCAGAACAAGTCGCCTTTACTACTTTCCTCCGTGCTCGCAACCAAGCTTTCGCTTGGTCCTACGCTGACATGCCAGGAATTGATCCTGACATTGCTGTCCATAACATCACTCTAAACCCCGATTCCAAACCAATCAAACAAAAACTGAGAAAATGCATCCACGCATTGCCCTCTTGGTCAAAGAGGAGCTCCAACGACTCCTTTCTGTTTCCTTCATTCTGCCTATTGACTATCCTCAATGGATTTCTAACATCGTACCTGTCACTAAAGCGACGGGGGGACTTCGGATATGCACGGATTTCCGGGATCTTAACCTCGCTTGCCCTAAGGATGACTTCCCCCTCCCAAGTATTGATCAACTTGTTGATCTCACTGCGGGTCATGAAATGCTTTCTCTCATGGATGGCTTTTCAGGATACAACCAAATTTTGGTTGCCCCTGCCGATCAACACAAAACTGCCTTCATAACTCCTTGGGAACTTTCTGTTATCGTGTCATGCCATTTGGCCTTAAGAATGCTGGTGCCACCTATCAGCGGGCTATGACCTACATTTTTCATGACATTATGCACACAATCCTTGAAGATTACGTCGACGATCTTCTTGGCAAGTCTAAACATCGCAGTGAACATCTCGATGTTTTAACCATTATTTTTGATCACCTGTTACAATATTCTGTCCGTCTTCAACCAAAAAAATGTGTCTTTGGTGTCCTTTCGGGAAAACTTCTTGGCTTTATCGTCTCTTTGCGTGGCATTGAGGTCGACCCATCTAAAGTCAAAGCTATTCTAGAAATGCCCCCACCTACTAATCTCAAACAATTGCGTAGTTTACAAGGTAAGCTTCAATCTATCCGACGTTTCATCTCCCAACTCTCGGATCGATGTCAACCTTTCCATCACCTCCTTAAAAAGGACATTGATTTTCAATGGAGCAAAGAGTGCCACCAAGCCTTTGAAGCTCTCAAAACTTATCTCTTACAGCCACCCGTGCTTATCCCACCTCAAGACGACCGCCCTTTCTACCTTTACCTTTCCGCCACTGACCACGCTGTAGGGGCCATGCTTGCACATCGTGACTCTGAGAATAGAGAACAAGCCGTTTATTATATAAGTCGTACTTTGGTGGACTATGAGACTAGGTATACACATGTAGAAAAGTTGTGCCTAGCCCTATCATTCGTGGCTACCAAACTCCGACACTACCTTCTGAATCACAAAACTTTCGTCATCACCAACACGGACCCCATCCATTACATGTATGCCAAACCTCATCTAAACCAACGCATCGCCCGATGGCTCATGCTCCTCGCCGACCTCGACCTTGAGTTCGTCCACCAGAAATCAATCAAAGGACAAACCATCGCAGACCAACTTGCGGAAGCCCCTTTACCTGGGGAACAATTTACCAATTTTACATTCCCCGACGAACTCATCGCCACTCTTTCACTCGGGGAAGAGTCGTATCAAATGACCCTCTTCTTCGATGGATCTAAATGCCAGCGCGGCGGAGGAGCCGGCGTTGTTCTCATCCCTCTTGACGCTGAACCTATGCCTCTTTCATTCCGGCTTGATTTCCCCTGCACTAATAATACAGCGGAATACGAGGCCCTTGTTCTGGGTCTCCAAGTTGCGATACACTTAGGTATCAAATCTATCAATATTTTTGGCGACTCTCAATTGGTAGTCAATCAAGTTATGGGCATCTACCAATGTAAAAATGAGGAACTTCAAAAGTACAAATACTACGTGGACTCACTTCTAGCCTTATTTACTCACTATTCTATCCAAACCATTCCCCGCTCCACTAACAAATTTGCGGATACTATGGCTTGCTTAGCCTCGCAAATTCCAGCTTCATCAACTGACTCTGAATTATTTGTCGTGGTCCAACAACTTTTTGCCCCATCCTACTCAACCCCGGTAGTTTGTATGATAAATAATGTGTCTACTAATTCACAGGATACTTGGTATCACCAATTTCACGACTACCTTACAACCTCTGTTCTCCCATCTGACCTTACTAGTACTGGTAAACGTGCTTTTCTTAAACGCGTTTCTCATTATGTAGTTATGGGGGGACTCCTCTATAAACGTGGCTTTGATGGTATCCTCCTTCGCTGTCTAACCGGCGCGGAGGTCACCTATACCATCCAACAAGTCCATGATGGGATTTGTGGTGGACATTTTAGTGGCCTTGCCGTGGCTAAACGAATCCTTCGCCTAGGTTATTATTGGCCTACTCTCAATAACGACTGCTACGAATATGTTAAGCGTTGTGTTATGTGTCAACAACATGCTAACCTTCAACATACTCCTAGCCATCCGCTACAGGTCGCACGAGATCTTTGGCCTTTCTCACAATGGGGTTTAGACCTTATTGGTGAGATTCACCCATCCTCTTCACAACGTCACCGATGGATAATCACAGCCACCGAATATTACACAAAATGGGTGGAGGCCATTCCACTCGTTTCGATCAAAAAGGAAAAAATTGTCGAATTCATTAACCATCACATTATCTGTCGTTTTGGTATTCCTCATCGCCTAATAACAGATAATGGTAAATCTTTTAAAAACAAGTTGTTACAAGACCTTTGTGACAACTTTGGTATCAAACTTAGTTTCTCATCGCCTTACTATCCACAGGCAAATGGACAAGCCGAATCCTCTAATAAAACACTAACCAAAATCCTCATGAAAGTTGTCAATGAATCCGGCAGAAATTGGCATGATCACATCCCCTTTGCCCTTTGGGCTTATCGTACTAGTATTCGTACCTCCACTAATGCCACACCTTTTTCTTTGGTATATGGTACCAAGGCTGTTTTGCCTCTCGAAATACAAATACCCTCCCTTAGAATATCTCTTCAGGATATTCTCACCAACGATGATTTCCGCCAAGAGCGGTTAGCCCAATTGGAGCTTCTTGACGAACGTCGTCTTACAGCTCTTGATCACCTTCAAATCTATCAAAAACGCATCAAGCGTGCTTATGATAAGCGACTTCATGAGCGTATCTTTAAGGTTGGTGATCTTGTCCTCAAAGAGAATCAACATGTCACCAAACTAGAAAAGAGCAAACGTGGAAAATTTGCTCCCAATTGGATTGGGCCTTATATAATCACTCACACCTATGGATCAGGCACTTATCGTTTAGCTTCGCTTAATGGTAAACTGAGCTCAACCCCTTAATGCCTTGCATCTTCGACCATTCTACTTGTTGAATTTAGTGTTATATCACTTCTTATCTACCTACTGCTCGTCCCTTGAGCTCATTTACCACTACATACACTTTGTTTCCTACACCTCATAATAAAAATCAAGCTCACATAGTTTGATTCTCACCTCCCCTCAAACGATGCCTTCCCCTTTTTAGTCTAGTCCATGACTTCAAAGTATTAAAATACCACCTTCTTATGGGATTTTCTTGAGTCAAACTTCCTACCAAACTAGATGCTTCACGCCAAAAGAACATCTAGCTATCTAAATTATATATAGACTGTTCCCTCGAAGGACAGCTATATGCCAAATTATTGCTGCTATTCTATATAGACTGCTCCCCCGAAGGACAGCTATGCACTAAAATCATATCTGCTACTATAAATAGACTGCTCCCTCGAAGGACAGCTATACACAGTCAGCCTTTATCAGAAGCTTCTCGCATTGATCAGCTTCGTGAAGACCTCAAGAATAATACAATCAATATCCCTTGTAGACTTCCCGCATCGATCAGTCTACATTCAATAAAATAAAAGCCTCATTCAAAAGAACTTTTGAGTCATGGACTTGTCTATTTAGGGTAGGTTCTCTTTCGTCAGAACACTCACTTTGTAATGAGTTCTCCGTACCTCAACTATACCATTCACCTCACCTCATTATTTATTCAACTCAAGGGACGTGTCGTACACCTGATAGGTTGTGATCATACAACTCTTTTCACCTATTGACTTCTCGTCTATGCACGGTACCTAGGGCTTCAAGCTCGTTCTACGTTGTGTGGTTTGTTTAGCTCTTTTCACCTACGGAGCACTCTTTCCGCTTTGCCTCGCATCTAGGATTGTGTGTTGATCTTAATCAAGACATGGTTCCCTTCTACTTGGGTAGGCTCACTTTCGCTTCCCTTATACCTTTTACAACATCACCAATTCATTACCGACACCAACAACCTTACCTTACCAATATTAATATCAATATTCTTACCAACCAACCAATTGCCTAAACCGTACCAAATTGCCTGAATTCGCCTCTCCCTGATCCTAAGGGAGAACTACATCGGTCTGAGGCCCCTCCTTGCTTTGTGCAATGGGCTATGTAGGCAGCACTTCGGAGACATGGGGTCTCCCAAGGTTAGCTCGACCATCCCCTACCATAACCTATCATGTGTGGTAAATATAAATATTTTTGTGTATTTCTATTTCATCACATTCCTCTTTATCCTTTTTTCAAAACACCGAAAATCAAAACACAAACATTCTTATTATTATCGTAACTCAAATCAACATACATATTCAGTTTTATTTAGATGTTAAACAAATACATCTTCTCTATCATCGACACGCAGGTCGACATCTTTATTTTTATACCTCTATAACATTTACTTAAACCCTCACGATTCATCCCGACCCAGGTGATGATCGTGATCGTCGACGCCTTTCGCCAGGCCTCTCTGTCCTCAAGGGTACCACGGCTATTGGTACCGCCCACTGATCTGCCAATCTCTCCTATAACATATGAATACGCCCTCTCGCATGGAGGAATCCAGCCTCTAGTCTCTCCGCCCGTGACTCATG
Source organism: Taxus wallichiana var. yunnanensis (assembly GCA_018340775.1). Taxonomy (NCBI): domain Eukaryota; kingdom Viridiplantae; phylum Streptophyta; class Pinopsida; order Cupressales; family Taxaceae; genus Taxus; species Taxus wallichiana. The sequence goes on from CM031236.1 coordinate 579,183,140, forward strand.
ACCGCTAACAATCCTCTTGCCTCATTCACTGCGTTTGGAGTGCTTGAACTAAACTCTGCTGAGAAGATCCTCTCTCTTTGTAATCACCACTATGTCAGGACGATCACGTACACCTTGCAGTTCTGCTACCCACCATAATCTATAGGCCTCTGTCGTTCCTGCATCCATTACCTTGCGATCGGCTGCTACCTCTTCAGGCCCTTCTGGAGGTGTTGGATGGGGAGGTGAGAATCTTTGCCTCGCATCGATCCTCATATAGGTCTATAAGCTGGGGTATATCTGCACACAAATCCAAATTGTCGCCACACGTGATCTATAGGAATCCTCTCATATTCACCTGGCCTGTGCCCCGCGATCCATCTCAATCGCTCTACACCCCTCAACTCCTCAGCTATATTCTCTGTTACCATATAGTTCCCATAAGGCCGCCAACAGATATCAGCAATCGTCACCCTCTCCCATACCTGCCTGTAATACTCAATGTCACCCGTCACGGCCTGAGATCTTGCCTCTTGTTCTGTCTGGACCCAGCGTCTGAATCCCAACCTCTGTACTCCGGTTTCTCCTGACTGGATGGATCGGCCTATTGGTCGCACACAAACAATGTGCTCATAGGCCCAACAGTGTAATAAGTATGAACAATCCAGCGTCGTCCTGTGATTTCACCTACAAGCCCATAGACCCCTGTATAGCTCCGCCAAATATGCAGGTGCCCATGCAAAAGTCACGTTCCTTTCTATCATCTCCCAAATAACACACATCAATGCCTTTGGAAATCTTCCCCCATCCGCCCTCGGTAACGCGTAATACCCTACCGCTATCATTAATATCACTGCTAACCTTGTCTCCTCAGGGTGTGCTGCATACATTATCCCATATGTGAATGACAAACCTCACTGTGTTAAATCTCGTGCGTATGGACCAAATACTGCTATTATCGCTCCCCGCGCCGCACTAGGTAATGCCTGATATACTGGTTCTCCTGTAATAGGGAGTCTCAAAATACGGAACACATCTTCCAATGTTACTGTCATTTCCCCTGTTGGCAGATAGAAGGTATTTTCTCGGATTCCATCTTTCAATCAACGCCTGTAACATAGCATGGTTACGTGTGCGATTCGTGAATAATAGCGGATTCCACTTAACCCCAAACGATTTATCAATGTCCATTCCACGTGTTACATCCGCTCGGATTCGTGACAACAGTGGCTGTACACTATCATTCATCCTTAGCCCCGCCTCTGCTGCATACGTCCAAAAAAAACAATAAGCTGCTTCAATAAAATCAAATCACCACGGGTTTTTTTTCTCAAATTCTGGAAATTCCTACAGCAACCGGTATCGTTTACAGCTAACCGGTACCGGTTGAGTAACCGATACCGGTTATCCCTAACCGATATCGGTCCCTGTTACTTTCATACACCTTGCCTAAACAACCACCTACGACAATAAATTGCTCGTTTATTCCTCTCTGTATACACAGACATACCTGAAAACCCCCGATTATCTACCCCATAACACTCACCTCATCTATAACCCTTGCTATCACGTTTTCTTTCTCATATCTACCCACTTACTCTCCCTCAGCTTATTCCCAAAACATGCAGTAGTCAAATCACAAACAAAACGTTACCTCTTGGGTTGCAGTAGCTTGAGGTGGCCCTTGTCTTCCCTCTTGTCCCTGCCTGCTGGATGTTTCTCCTCATCCTGCCATTATCACCACCTTTTTCAAACCTGCCTTTCTGTCTTCTGAATCTCAGATCACAATCACTTTCCCTGTCTCTTTTCTCCTAATCACTCAAATCTCTCATGCAATTACCTGTCTCAGTCGTCAAAAAGCGTCACGTTCGCGTATTTAACTTCTTGCATGGCTCTCAAAATTAGAACTTAAGTTGCCACCCTAGCTTTTTTATTTTTAGAAAAGCTCATACCTAAATAACTCGGTATCGGTTATGTAACCGATATCGGTCTACTAACTACCGCCGTCAGTTATCTAACCGATATCGGTTATACACCGCCTTTTGAAACATGGTTCTTTTCTTCATTTTTTACCTAATTTTTGTCGCGCCCACCTCTTTTCCTGCATCTCATCACCATTATCCATATTTGTCCATCCACCACACATATCATTACAATTTCATTAACATCATCTATTTTACAAAAACAAACAAGTCATCAACTAAGGATACCAAACCAAAACAAAACAAAACAAAAAATTATCTATCTATACCTCATTTGAATCCAACTCATCAGATACATATATAACAATGTCACAAAACCAGCCCAAAACATGCAACATTTCATCATATAACACATCATCCATATATCAACATGTCAATTAAACTCATCATATATTCTATACCACAAACCATCGACCAAATACTTAAAAACATTTTCAACACTGCATATGGATCAAAACATCATCTATATATATATATATACAAGTTTTCAAATATACACTGTGCCTACGCATCGGGGCCTCTGTGATCTCATAATCCAACAAAGCCGGCACGCAGGCCGCAATAACTATCAATAATCTCGACTCGGCTCGCAGGCCGGTCCCTCATATCAAAAATATACTCGCTCGCAGTCGGCCGTACCAAATGTACAACCCGTACTTTCAGGCTCGCAGCAGCCGGTATACAATAAATGAATGAATGAATAAATGAATATGTGTGGCACGCAGCCTCTATAAACATAACCGGTTCACAGACCGGTGACCATATCCAATATACAAATACAAAAACCATGCCGGGCTCCCTCATCTCTCCCCACCGCCCTCAGCACCTCTCCCCGCTGGTCCTTGTGGTGCCTCTCGCCTCTCCTATCCCATCACTGAACACGCCGGCCGTGGCTGCACCTCCCTGGAGATCTCTGGCTGTGAGAGGTCTCTGCTCTATGAGCTGCATAAGGCTGATACTCAACTCCGGTACCATCAAGAATATCCTGATAGTATCGGGCCTCCGCTCTAACCTCCATATAGCGCTCTCGAGCCACTGAAGGAGCTGGGGCTGGTCCCCTGGCACCTAATACTAATGCCCCCGAGCTGTCTTTGGTGCCGCATTCTTGGTGCTGTGGCGCGGCGGCGTACTGGTACTCGTGTACTGCTTCTGCTGTACTGCTGTGTGCTATACTCACTTTGTGCACGTGTCTTTGCATTCTTGCTGGTATCTGTCGTACTGTGCCGGGGTGGCTACGCCGCTTACCGGTGGTGGTGCTATGCAGGCTGCTGCTAGCCCCTGTAAGACCCCTATCTGTGCCTGCGCAGCAGCAAGCTGCCCCTGTAAGAGCTGCACCTGACCCCCCTGAGCTGATCTCTCTCTGCCATCACAGCTGCCAAGTCTGGCTGTGCGGGCTGTGCTACCCTCGCTCTCTGACCAGCCCACCACACCATGTATGCTCCTGTACAACCAGCATCATCTACTGTGTCATCTGCTGGCCTCTCAAAGAACCTAATCTGGATCCAGGGCTATGGTGCAGCGGTGGGGCCTCTACATCATCCCTCCTGTGCGAGGGAAGGGAGGTGGCTCGTCTGTCGCGGCCCCATCTCTGCTGCACCCTCTCTGTAGGGGTATCCTCTCGTACTCTCCCGGCCTCCGTCCTGCTATCCGTAATGTGTCTTGGATCGACGCAATCTATAAGCGGGCTCCTCCGTGAGGGTGATTACCTCTGTAAGGTCTCCATACAATATCTACCCACAACTCAACCCACCCAAACCCCACCCACAAATGCAAAACAAGCCCAACCCAAACCCCACCCACACCCAAACCCCACCCACACCCAAAAACACACCAACACAAAACAAGCAACCCCAAACCCAAACCCCACCCACACCCCAAAACACCCCAAAGACCACAAACCCAGCCCAACCCAACCCAAACCCAAACCCACCCAACCCCAAAACAAAACAAACCCACACAAACCCCCAATAAACCCACACAAGCCAAAGCAAAAACAAACAAAACACACCAAAACAAAACAACACAAACACTACTGACTAGGGTAATGTACCGATCCCAAACAACCGACCATGGCCCTCTTCCCACCGACGCCGGTCAACCACCGACTAACACCGGTCAACCACATAGAACCCAGCCCCTAAAATTTTGCGACCGATGTCGGTGCTTGCATCTCCAAAAACTGACATCGGTCATCACTGTCATTTCCCTGAGCCGAACCCCCAAGGCCCCCCACCCACATTTTTGCATTTTTCTACTTATCTACCCACCCAAACACCCTAAAAACCTACCCACCCACCGCCTTGCCCCTATTTTACCCATCTATCCTCTTCATTTTTCAAATTACGTCCATTTACTCATTATTTTCTAAAACATGTAAATTCCTACCCAAACCCCAATTTAGCTTAATACCATTCAAATGCACAAAATCAAGAGTTCCGAACCTACCCGAATGACGACACGTCGTCGTGGTGGGATGGGTGGTGGTGGTCCAGCTGGTCCAGCCCCTCCCCGCTCCTCTCCCGCCTATGTCATAGCTCTAATTACTCTGATCTGCTGGGTCCCCGACCAATCAACCTGCCTCCTCCTCCTCACTGGGCCCGCAAACAACTCGCTCCTCTAGCAAAATAGCTCCACCTCACTCAATAAAACCTCCAATCTCAACTCTCCACGCCGACAAATCAATTTAGTTTTCAAATAACACAAGTGACAATGACAAGCCGTATTTTTCTTTTTATAGGTTTTTCGCCCATAACCGATATCGGTTTCATTTTGCCCAATGAATCGACATCGGTTTTTCTCGCCAACTTTCCCCAATTTTTTTTTTGCCTTATTTACCATTTGCCCCTTTTTAACCACATATCGCCTATATCCACCTTTCTTTGAACACCATTTGTTTACCTATTCGGCCCGACCCAAGGCCTCAACCTACCTATTCGGCTCGACCCAAGGCCTTAACCTACCCATTTGGCTCGACCCAAGGCCTCGCCTACATATTCGGCCCGACCCAAGGCCTTAACCTACCCATTTGGCCCGACCCAAGGCCTCGCCTACCTATTCGGCCCGACCCAAGGCCTCAACCTACCTATTCAGCCCCCCCAAGGCCTCAACCTACCTATTCGGCCCGACCCAAGGCCTTAACCTACCCATTTGGCCCGACCCAAGGCCTCGCCTACCTATTCGGCCCGACCCAAGGCCTCAACCTACCTACTTCGGCCCGACCCAAGGCCTTAACCTACCCATACCTTACCTAAATCAACACCATACCTTTTATCCACCCACCCTGTAGTTTTTGTTCGACCCGAGGCCTCACTGTTTGTGTTTTAGCCCGATTAGGGTCCTCAACTTGATCTGACCCAAGGCCTCCTGTGACCTACCCATCCGACCAAACCCATCCACCCTGCTCGTGTTTTAGCATGATTAGCTTTGACTACCCAAAGCCGCCACCCAACAACTTGGCCCGACCTAAGGCCTCACCTAATATATCCGGCCCTACTTCCAATGCAGAACCCAACAACTTATATCGACCCACGTTTGTATCACATCTATACCATACCCACATCAACGTTTTATTTTATCCATCCATCCACCTTTACCCTAGTTCAATCGAGCTTTCACATGTCGTGTTTTAGCATGATTAGGGTCCTTGACTTGATCTCTCGACCATTTACCTTTATCAACCCTATCCGTGATTTATCTCTCCAAACCAACCATTTGAGGGGATTACCTATACCCTTAACAAGAAACCACTTCATATTATTGTCACGCTTTACTAAACGTTCTACCTGACAATAAGGGGCTAATGTAGACACCAAATTCGTGTCTTACGACCCCTTGTGACCCGCATCCCATTTCGCAACCTAACCTCATTACCTAAACCTTACACAATTATTTATTAATTACCTTGTAATTGATAAATCCCCATCACCTCACCTGCCACCTCATTTTGCCACCTCATCATGACCTAGCCCTAATCCTAAACTAACCTAATTAAAACCTAAAACTTGGTCTACACCTACACCCATGACTAAGGACCCCTTTCTCGCACCTAAAACCGACCTTCTAGTCACTTGACCAAGCCCGCAACTAATCTCTCGGGAGAAAAGTAGGGAAGGTGGGCTGTTTTACTAAAAATAGCCTACTTTTTCCTTACCGATGCCGGTTCCTACTCGACCGCCGTCGGTTACGTAACCGCCATCGGTTCCCTGTAAATGGGCTCCCCAAACCAAAAACAAAGGATCGGAATTTCATTTTTGGATCAGAGAAAAGGATTCTTTGAATCAAGAAAGAGCATCGAGGATCGAGAAACCCGGATCTTTACTTGATGAGCAGAGACAAGGGAAGAGACAAGGAGAGTTAGCAGCAGGAGAGCAAGCCTGTGGATCTGCAACTGGATACCGAGCCTGTGATACTCAGGCTGATTTGATCTGTGTGTGCTGACCATCCTACCTCGGTTACGCCGTTTGCCATCGAGCTCTTGGACTGCATCTCGGTGAATAATCGATAAGTTACATCTTGCATGTCCTCTTTAATAACATTTCTTCGACTTTTTGAATCATAAGTCCCCACAAATCCATTCTTGGATCCACTACCCAACGTGTCATTGCATCTAACTCGCCATTCATCTACCTCTCATCACCCTATTTCCTAATATCACCTATATACACCCTCTACAAATAACACAACTACCAAATAACACCACCACCCCACAAAACAAGTAACCTTCGATCTGGACTCTACCGATATCGGTCATCGAACCGCATCGGTTATCGGGCATTATCGACTATAACCAATAACCACCCTTTCCCCTACCCGGTTCAACAAAGCAATTTAATTGATATCTTATAGTATTTTGTGTTAATTCATATTAGCAGGGGAACCGACCACCTTCGAAAGGAAGTTTTATATTTCTGGGGCCAAGGCGCTTTCCTCATTTATTGTCTAATTAAAATCTTGTGGTCTGTGTTCTTATTTGCAGTAGTCCTTCCAAGACAAAAAGGAGTTCTTCGCAGTCATCCCGATCTTTCTCTACGGTGATGCGCGCACATCATCTCAACATTCTATGGTACTCCTCCTAGCCCCAACCCTTATCTGCTTTTACTAAAAGGAACGAAACATTCCGAGTGAAACACCAGTTTTCTAGCCTTAGAACCATATCTCCTTCATATATATCTTGTTCATAGACCTTTTTGTTATACTTCCGACACATCCGGTCAGCATAGATTCTATGTCGTTGTTCAACGTCTAACTTGGACTCATCTAGGATTTCTAGTTGGGAGAGACGTGCTTCTCTATAATCTTCTTCATCCGAATCCTTGTAGTGAGATACAGATCGGGTATTTCAACCTCAAGTGGGAGAACTCGCCGCTCCAAATACCAACGAGAAAGGAGTTGCTCCTGTTGGTGTTCTTATTGAGGTTCGGTGGGCCCACAAGGCTGGATATAACTTGAAATGCCAATCTCATTTGTTTTCTTTCACCGTTTTAAGGAGAATGGCTTTTAATGTTTTGTTTGTTGCTTCAGCCTACCCATTGGCTTGAGGGTAATACAGGGAGGCCGTATGATGATTTATTTTAAATTTACTGCATAGCTCACGGACTTTGTCATTCTTAAAGGAAGTACCATTATCTGAGATAATGATTTGTGGGACACCATACCTGCAAATGATCTGGTTTAAAATGAATTTGGCGATCATGGAACCTGGTATAGTGGTGAGAGTCATAGCCTCTACCCACTTGGTAAAATATTTGGTAGCCGTGATTATGAAGTTATGGCTGTTTGTAGATGAGGGAGAGAATTTCCCTATCAAATCTAGGCCCCATGTAGAAAAGGGCCATGGAGTTGCGATTGGTTGTAGAGCTTGTGCTGGCATGTGAATCTCGTGGGAAAATTCTTGGCATTTATGACACCTACGTACAAAATCTACTACGTCTTGCTCTAGAGTGGGCCAGAAATAGCCCATCCGATGTATTTTGAGAGTGGTGGCATGACCACCGAAGTGGCCTCCACATATTCCACTGTGGGATTCGTAGAGGATCTTCTTGGATTCTTCTGTGTCAACACACCTTAGAAGCATTCCACCGAACGCCTTACGATAGAGCACTTGTTCTATAATAACGTATTTAGCTACAATAATGTGTAACCGCCTTCTTTGTTATAGTGTAGCACCTTCTGGATATGTATGGTCCATGATATAATTAATAATATCAGTATACCAAGGACATTCAGAGATAGGAGGTTTGGTTTCGATGTAGTATATGCATTCATCGGGAAAGTCCAAATCTACTAAATCACCTCCGTTTAATGGGTTATCAATAACTAATCTGTAATGATTTGTCCTTTAATGGACTTGGTTTATAAAAGTTAATTCAAATTCTCCCATTAAGGTTATAAAGTATCCATCCCTTTTAGACAAGGACCCTTGTGTGAGAAAAGTTCGCAAATGGTTTGTTTTTACAATAACCCTTGTTTCTTGATTTAGCATGTAATGCCTTAAGAGTTTGGTTGCGAAGACTATGGCAAGGTATTCTCATTCTACTTGCGTATAACGTGTTTCATAGTCGAGCAACATTCGACTAATGAAATAGACCACACGTTCTCATTTGTCATCGTCTTCTTGGGCCGATGCATGCGGGCTAGCGAGACATTGGTATCTCATGAATATAAGATTAAAGGGCGATGCGGCTTAGGTGGCATTAGTGTAGGTGGTGATAACAAGAAATGCTTAACTACTTTGAAAGCCTCATTGTAGTCTTTAGTCCAATCGATAATATAATCCTTCTTGAGTAGATTGTTGATTGGATGAATGGCAAAGCTTATTTGGGATGAATCTTCGATTGCATTGAGTTTCCCAAGAAATGACTCGATTCCATTCATCCGAAGGTGAGATCATTTCGAGAATAGCCCAGATTTTGGCCTCGGTCCACATCGATCCCTCATGACGATATAATGTAACCTAAGAGCTTTCCTCTGTCACACCAAAGACACATTTTTCTAGGTTTAATGTGACTCGTATTCTATTAAATGTGAAAGAATGATATGGATCACTTCCGAGTGATCACAGTGCTTCTTGGCCTTGGCCAATAATTCATCTACATAGGATTCCACGATTTTGTGAATAAGATCATGAAATATATATGTCATTTCCCGTTGGTATGTAGCGTCATCGTTTTGGCCCGAATGGCATAACAATTGTAGCAATAGGTTCCCCAAGGAGTTATAAACGTGGTTTTGGCTTGGTCTTGTTTAGATATTTTGATTTGATTATATCCCGAGAATCCATCCATGAGAGACAAAAGCTCAAATCCAGCTGTTGCGTCAACGATGACGTCTATGGATGGTAACGGAAGTCATCCTTGGGACATGCCTTGTTAATGTCTCGGAAGTCTATGTAGATGCGTATCTTCCCATTCTTTTTGAGAACGGGAACGATGTTAGATACCCACTGAGAATAATCAACTGGCTTGATGAATCCTACTTGGAGGAGTTTCATTACTTCTTCCTTCACCATGAGAGCTACCTTGGGTTTCATTGGTCTCGATTTTTGTTTAATTGGCTTTGCATCTGATTTGGTGATGAGGTTATGTACTGCGATGTGTGGTGCAACCCCCGTCATTTCTTTATAATTAAATGTGAAAGCCTTTTGATGTTCTCTAAGGATTTGCGTGTGTATTTCTATTTCTTCTAGAGTTAACGAAGATCCTAGTTTCAAGATCTTCATTCATCCTCCGTTCTAATGTTAATATCAATCGTTTCTTCGATTAAAGAAGCGTTACCTTCTTTAAACTCAAAGTGGGTGAGGTAGGTCCGAACTTCCCCATTCTCTACCATGTATATGTCGAGCTCTTTTTGTGGGGGAAACTCTATCATGGGATTTCCAAAGTAAGAAGATGAATGTGGGATTAAGGATAAATCTACCATGTGATGGGTGAGATGTAACGCTATATAGGTGTTTAGGTAATCAAGAGTGGCTCTATCACTATCAACATGATCTAAGATAGTAGATTTGTTCTCAGCTATGTTCATTAAGAGAGGATTTGACATTTTCTTTACTAATGGTTCAGTACGAAGGGATACTGTGAAACGAGTATCCTCCAACTCACTATTTGGAGTGAAGCGTGACGTTGAGGTTGCTATCGAATCTGCAAGAAGATTTTGTTCTCGCGGGATTGCTTCAATGGATATGAAGTCAAATTCTTTGCTCAAATTTAATACTATTGTTTTGTAGAGTTGTAAGTGTTCAACTCTGGTCTCATACACCTCAGAGACTTGGTTTGCTACTAATTGTGAGTCTCCTAATACTCTGATGTTATCAACCCCGAACCTCTTAGCTATGATGAGACCAAGGAGGAGGGCTTCGTACTCAGCGCCATTGTTTGTACATTCAAAGTTTAATTTAAAGGCGAATGGTAAGATATTTCCTTCGGGTGAAGTAAAGATCACACCTGCCCCAGCCCCATAATGACATCTAGCTCCATCGAAATGGAGAGTCCAATATTTAGTTGGGAAGATGGACGTTGGGACATTTGCTACGTCAACTTCTTTGGTTTTGGTTACTTCTACCATGCAAAGATCCTATCTTTGGAAGAGAACCAACACCTAGGGTATATCCCATGCCTACAGAATCAAATGGTAGGAAAATTGGTAGATCATGTTCTAGCAATTCGATAATTTTTGCAGTAGTTCCTAATGATATTGTTTCGACAATGTTAGCCTCATCCTTGAGGGCTGGGATATTCTTAATTAGGTTCGTAACTTCTAGTTCTGTTGTAGGTACCAACTTTTCTTCCGATTTTGAGTCGGTTGGTTTATTAAGTTGGTTTGTTGGGAGTTCAAACTCAGAGTGAACGCCTGGCCTTTTCTTCAGGTCTGTTAGCTATATATCGAATGGTTTCGGATCACCTTTTGCTACAAATACCTTTCCTAAGTGCAAGAACCATACTTCTTGAAATAACATAGAAGGGATTGCATTCATACGGTGTATCCATGGTCGATCGAGGATCATATTATAGTTGGTTTCCTCATCTATAATATAAAACTCGATCGATTGTTTTGGGTCCTAAAGTGACTGGTAGTATTATAGTCCCAATCGACGTGGCTTTAAGGCTATCATAGCCTCTTAGTGTATTTTGAGTCATGGAACAATTTGTTTCTCCATACCCTAGCTTTTGAAGGAAGGAGAAGGGGACTATGTTAATTATTGCCCCGTCATCAACCATTGCATGTTTCACGTAATTATTATAAACCCACACGTGCAAATGTAAGGCTAGATCACCTTTGCGTGCAATCTCGGCGTCTGTTGGCATTTTGTTTATTTTGAATATAAACTTGGTATCCCTATCCGGCTACCCCAGGAGGGTGGATATCAAAGTCTATATGGTTTACCTGTGTTTCGGGAGGTTGAGTGATGTTAATTAAATGACCTAAACCTAATGCTTCTAAAACAATGACCACCGTGGGTAGGAGCGTTTTTCATAAGTCCAAAAAGGAGATGTGAGGGAAGGTTTTTGTTAGGTCATTAATTAAATCATAGGCACCTACGGGTTTTACTAATCTTTGTTGGATGTTATCTGTCTCTAGTGGGTAACTTGGACTTGGCTGAGAGGAATACTCTTGTGTCCTTGTTATGGCTTCCACGGGTAGTTCGGTGTCTAACTCCACTAAGCCGACTATCTTGGGTAGTGGCTAACCGCCTAACCGTGGTGTAATCGGTGGATTTAATGAATTCAAGGCTTCATGATCATTGTTTCCTGCCATTACACCTTTGTTCATCCCATTTGGATTTAATTTGTTGTTATTGTGATTTGGGAGCGGATCGTTGAAGATCTTGAGGGGTGCATTTTGAGGGGAAACTGCCCTTGTAAAATTATTTGGCACTGGTGATGCAGGATCTGCCAAGAACATATCTATGAAAAGTTGTCTTTGTTCTTCTAGCAAACGTTGCATGAACTTATTGTAATCATGGCATGTTCTAGTGTCATGGCCTCGAATCTTGTGGAAACCACAATACGAGTTAGGATTGTAATTCCTAGTTTGCTAGTTTGGCACATATTGTGGCCAAAAACTCTGATCAAACCGTTGCCTATTAGGATTAAAGTTTTGCATTTGTTGTTTTTGGTTTTGATATCCAATTGAGTTTTGGCTTGGACCCTGTGTCTAGATCCGATGTTGTTGTTGTTGTTGTGGATGATTAAAATCCACTGTATTGATTGTTGGGGTAAAATTGTTGTTTTGTTGATTGTTAACCGGTGGTGGAGTATTTACAACATTTGCCTTTTTAGCTTGGTCAGTTACTCCATCTGTTGTCACTCCACGATTCTTGTTAAGGATTTTAGGTCCTTGATTGGCATTTACTGTATTAGGATAGGTCGTAGTGTTTTGATTGGGGATGATTAACCTCCCATTTGTTCCATATGTCTTGTGACCGCTATCTATTGCAGCTTGATCTATTCGGAGAGCACTCTCAAGTACTTCATCGTAAGTCCTTAGTGGGAACTTTTGGACTTCTTCCTTTACCTCTCTACTGAGAGAATGAAGGAATAAATCGCATAGTTCAATTTGGTCCATGTTTGGAGCACTTGTCGAAGAATAAAGGACTGTACGCCATCATTAGATGAAATGAGTGATGATTCATTGTGTTCTTAATTAATGTGCAAGAATTCCCGATTCCTGTTCTCAACAGTTTGTTCATGTAAAACGCCTTGATGAAATCTGAAACGAGTTGTTTAAACGAATGGATGGAAGCCTCAGGTATTCTGTAATACCAATCGAGGGAAATGCCCTCTAAAGTTTTGGGGAATATTTTTGCAACAACCCCATCCCAAGGGAGCAGTTCTCGAATGGTTATGGCATAGGCCTTGATATGTGCATTCGGGTCTCCCTCCCCTTTGTATTTAGGAAAATCGGGAAGAGGTCTTGGAAGCATGACGCTTCGTATGGTGAAGTCTAAGGGCTCTTTCAAATATTCTGAATAAGTCCCTATTGCATGTAGGTTTCGACCATTGATGGTGCCTGCTGAGGGGGTGGAGGTGGAATGGGTTGTTGATATGGCGTAGCGTATGCATTTGCAGGGGCATAAGGAAACCCCTGTGGTTGAGAAAACATGCTGGGAGAGGAGAACATATCTCCTTGTGGTGACTTGGAGTACATGTTTAAGTATGAAGGAGTATTGCCCAAGAGTGGATTGTTTTGTACTAAACCGGGAGGTATCATATTCTCCACTGGAGCGGCGTTTGAGAACGCGGTTCTAGTTGGCGTTTTTTGTGAATCGAGGAGGCATGCCTAACATTCCTATTCCTGTGACGAGGTCTACTTGGCTAGGATGATGTGGATGATTGAAATTTCCTGCCTGCATGAATTGAGAATTTTGACTTGCTTGAGCAAGTTCTAACCCTCTATCTTTTTCTACTAAAGTTGAAATGACTTCATTTGGTGAAGTCACGTATTTTGCCTTAGTGGCATTTTTGTATATTCTGAGGTTGTATAGGCATGTGATACCCCGCTATGAACTGATTGTTGCCTTGCCAAGTTTCCCCATGGGTATTTCCTATAGATAGTGGTATAGAGGTGTTTTTTGAAAAGAGACCTCAGGTTGTGTTTGTAAACTTCCTATAGGTGGGTACATACTTTGAGAGCGTTGTTCGTTCCTGGCATAATGCATTGAATGTTCATCATCTAAAAACAGATATGGATCTAATTGTCTACTAATTTGTGGTCTAAGCAACACATGAGGAGATGAACCAGATTCTCCAATAAGCATCATGTTGTGCAAGCCTGAAAGCTCTGGTTGCGACGTTTGAGCGAGCTGATCCAAATCCTCTATTTGGAAAGAAAAAATATATCTAGCCCTTAAGGGCGAGTTTGTGTTCACAATTGGTTAGTGAATAGTTGTCACCCCATACTAAGAGCGAGGGTGATGACCGTCTATTCGATTGATTGTAGTATGCCTCAAGACCTAGGAGAGGTCTACCATATGCATCAAATCTTGACATATTCGGGGTATATGAATACCCGCAGAATAATGGGAGAGAGCGAAGGTGGATGGAAGATTTGACAAAGGAAGAACTGGTTGGTTCACATCGGGTTCACCAATTTTGTATGATGGAAAAGTGATAAGCAAGCATGGGAATCTACAAGTAACTCTTCCCGAGATAGCCAATGGGGATGGAATATACGTGGGGTACAAAGCGGACTAGTTAGGCAATCGTATGTCTTCGACACGTACTAATGGAATCTACGAATCTAAGGAAATGAAGGCCCTCCTAACCTAAACTAGCATGATAGATCGGTTGGTGAGGATGACTACTCGAAGGCTCCAATCAATATCGAGCTCTGAGTAGTCCGGTCATAGGTTGTGGGATACGGGAAAAATGACTGGAATTGTTTTGTATATGTCTCCGAGATAGAGTCATAGGATGGATGATGGATATAGAGTGGATTCTATGGGTGATTCTCTAGTCTAGTCCGAAAATCCTTAGCTTGGTTGGTCATTATGTCTAGTAAGGATAACTATGTGATAATGGTTCGTGGAAGTGGAGAGGACCTAAATAGTAGTGTGTGTAAACCAACATCAATGTCGGATTGACTGTGGGCTCATTGGGTTGTGGGATCAAAGGGTCACAATCGAATGTTTTCTCTCCTTCAAGCCCTTCTACGGTCATGCGAGATATTTGTCTAGGGTAATCTGTAGTTTGGTTGGTTTGACCGTAATGTGTGTGCTTGGTTGTCTTCTATGTTTAACCCTCTTAATCGTGAGCTGATCTGTTGTAAGTTTTCTCATTGTTCGGAAGACTTGGATTCTAAGATTCTGATCTATGTCAATTATTGCTATAACAAGATTGGGTTGAGGCACGATTGGCTCGAATACGTATTCTTTGGGCTCCCTAGGTCCCGTGATTGTCATGCAAAAGGAAATGATATAAATCTAACTAATGACAAAATAAGTTAACTACGTAAGATATATCTATGTATATTCCTAAATCTGATATTATTGATAAACTATTGAGTAGAATTTAAAGAGCAATTATTTAATATATCTAGAAATTGACAACTAAGCTAATAACGAAATTAAAACAAACAAAGCAACTGAGTATAGCTACTTGCCTGTGCAGTTGTGAATCTATTCTAAATAACCAGATAACTAATCTAATCTATTTGAAAGACCCTCGATCCTACCTCAGAAGTGAGGAGTGAATCATAGTTTCTCAGAAACTATCAATCCCCACAGCTTCCCTGGCAATATCGAAAGTGAAATCAACTGAAATGAAATGATTGACTACTCTATTTGATATGCTTTAACTAGAACTTTGAAAGCTTGAACCTGGACTTTGCAGGAAAGTGGTGAATCCAGTTGTGTGTGACTTTTTCCCCTCAGTGTGATCTCCTCGTTCCTTCGTGCTCACATGAATCCAGAAAAGCGTGTGATGTTAGCATCAATAGAAGTTGGTATCGAAATAATGACAGCTTAGGATGCAGATTGAATACAATGTGAGTAGGAGAGGGATAGCGCAAGAGAACAGGGCTTGGCTTATGCAATTCCTAGTGGGATTTATTGTGAGTCATACAAAATAAAATGTCGGGAACCTGAAACTAATTCTTTTTATGAACAAAACCTACAAATCTAATGGCTTTTGATTGAAAATGGAACTGTCTTATTCTACTTGATTGCATGAAATGGTAACAATACTAGCACAAGATGATTATGCGGCTTCTAAACAAAGAAACAACACTAACTAGGAATGCAACAAATAAAACTATGAATTCCTAAGCAAAACTTAAAGACTAAGCTATGAAATGAGAAAATGAGAGGCAAATTTGAGGGGCGCCATTTACTTGAGCACAAGCCATTATTTATAGAATTCCCATTTACCCAAAGGTGAAAACTAAATTGAACTCTTAAACCATAAACAATTCAAAAACACTATTCCAGGGAATCATAATCATAAATACAAGCAAAGGTGGTGAAAAAAGGTGGTAAACGTTGAAATTTTACACGAGTCGCATTAAAAAGAGAATTCTAGAAAACGTGTGAAGGACCGCTGCCCTGAGTAGGGAGGCGGTTATAAGACCGCCGCCCTACCTAGGCAACGGTCACGAGACTGCGCCAAGTAGGGTGGCGGTTTCGTAACTGAAAACCAAAACGCAAAGAAAGGAGGGGGAAGGAAAAAACAAAGCACGTAGGGGCTAAGCGGGGCATGTGGGATGTTAACGCATACTTGGAGAGATTTTTGGATCCTGAACACCTTGCGAGGAGACCTGTATCATCATTGGGGCACGTGTAATGTTGTTCGTGGTGTAGTACCCTACAATTTTGGGTACGTATAGTAACTCCCATTTGAACTCTTTTACTATAAACAATGGAAAAACACTATTACCAGGAACCAAAAACATTAATGCAATCCAAAGTGGTTGAAGAAAGCGTGTAAATTTGAAGATTTACGTTTGACGCAATCATCGAAACAATCTAGAAAATGTAAACAAAACCGCCGCCTGCATGTGCGGTGAAGCAGATTCTGAGCCGCCGCATGGACGGCGGTTCTGCATCACTAAATCCTAAAATGCAAGAAAATAGGAGGGAAAAGGGTAAAATAAAGCATGCAGAGGCTAAGTAGGGCATGTGGGATACAAGCATATACACCTGCAAGAGCCTTTCTAGATTCCAAACACCTTGGAAGGAGACTTGTATCATCATTGGGGCATGTATAATCTTGTTCGCGGTGTAGTACCTTACGATTTTGGGTACGTACATATTTCCCCATCGGAGAAGTGTTTTAGGCATGAAGAGGTGTAAAATGGTGGATCCGAGTATGATGGT
Source organism: Taxus wallichiana var. yunnanensis (assembly GCA_018340775.1). Taxonomy (NCBI): domain Eukaryota; kingdom Viridiplantae; phylum Streptophyta; class Pinopsida; order Cupressales; family Taxaceae; genus Taxus; species Taxus wallichiana. The sequence goes on from CM031236.1 coordinate 579,199,910, forward strand.
CCCGAAATGGGGAGTTAGGAATTATACAGCACGCCCGTGTGTTGGAAAGTCACCATCCACGATCCTACTACCTACAAAATGAAAAAGGGGACTCAAGTGCAGATAGATAAAATAATTGAGAAATAAGACTAAATTGATATGCAAAGAGGACTTACCATCTACGCAGGGTTTAGAACTTACCTCCGTTGACGCTCCGACCCTGTGAAAGACATTCAAAATCAATTTTAGAAAGCTATATATATAAAATGAAGTCATTTTACTATTCATTTGCATGATTGATTTGATAGTTTTGAGCTCTAGGACCCACGGTGATAGTTTTCGATGAGAGTATAGTCAAAATGTTTGTGGTGAGATAGCGATCATGCCTCCGAGAGCGGAACATCGACCCACGAAGTCTTAGGTTAGTTCTTCTTGATTTATTGTTTTTAGACCTAAAATGTGGAAATGATGAAATATTTCACTCAAGGGGTCATTTTTGAAAATATTAGTTTTAAACGTGTCTCTAGGGGGCGCCCATAGGGTAGGTTTCTTTTTTTGTTAAAATGGTGTTTTTGTTTGTTTTTAGGCATTTTTTAGGGTATACGACCCGTTTGTCTTTGCGGGATAGGAGCATCACCCTATGCAGGGCGGCGGTCCGCGACAGAGAACCAAAATAATACAAAATTTAACTTTATTTATGCATGTTTAGCATTTCTACGTGTTTTTAATAGTTTTTCCAACTGGATTTTAGCACTTACTCTTTTTTTTTTTTGTGTTTTTGGGTGTATGTAGAAGAAGGAGGAGTATATTAGATGGAGCCGGGAGAGGGAGTGTGATTGGCTCCCAGCAGTATTAGAGGCACTTTCACAGGCAGAGCGAGATACCCTTCAGAGGGCTGGCATTTGGAGGATTACGCAGTCCCTCACGTTGCTTTTGCCAGGTCACATACTATGTGACTTATTTTCTTCTTGGGATGCGGATCGAATACCTTCGATTGCGCGGGGTTAGGGGTGAGTGGACCATCACCCCGGAGGATGCTTATCTTGTATCTTTGGGGTTCCGATCCTTGGGCGATGCTATCTCTTAAGATAGTAGTATCGAGATCACAGGTGGTTCAGTGGGCCACCTACATGGGAGATGCAATTGTATCGATGGGATCAAATAAGGGAGTGAGGATCTGCTCTATCATTGATTCAGACATTCCCGTGCTCCGCAAGACCATCATGGGCATCTTTGCATCGAGACTGATTGGGGACAAGGGAGGGAACACCCTCTTATATTGCTAGGCCCCCATTATTGCACATATTGAGGGCCATTGACGTGTCTATGCTTGGGGAGCAGATATCCTCGGGACTACCTACCATGATTTATATAGGGTAGTTCAATTACAGGGACAATCACTGAGCCACCCAACTCTTGTCATGAGTTGGGTGTATGAGCATATTATCCCATATGAGAGGGGTGTAGAGGTAGAGGATCCTGGGTCATCAGGGGTAGCGAGGTGGGCGGGGATGAAAATTCTTATAGCACCTCACCCGGCCCAAAGTGGCCTCTCTAACCACTGCAGACATGGAGGCCACTCCTTATCAGGCCATGGCAGGGGTATGGGGAGAGGATACCGTTACACCGATTTCTTGTCAGAGTACCACCAAATGGTTGATAGACAGGCAGGGGAAAGTTGGAGATCCACCCCTTTGACAGAGTACCGCAGCAGTTCGGCCTCCCTTATAGTGACATGCTTCCTCCAGTGGGGCCAGTGTATAGATCTATTCATGAGGCTCGGGAGGTCCTAGAGGTTGAGGTTGGACTATTGTTACTCTCGATGTTCCTATTGCAGCTAGGAGGGTGGTACGTGCTCGAGGGAGAGCCGGTGCTCCACAGGCACCCTTACTTTAGATCGCCGCCGGTTCCGCCCCATAATGTGATGAGCCTATTGACGTGGACTCGAGGAGTTCACGGGAGGAGAGACAGAGGAGATGGAGATCAGTGAGACGGGTGGGGAGATGATAGTGATCCCGAGTGGCATGACACTCAGGAGATCCTACGGGCCGAGAGGGCAGAGTGGAGCGCAGAGAGGGTGACTCTAGTCTCAGAGGAGTTGCTCTCTCAGGACTTAGGTGGAGATGGCAAGTCCATTGCAAGCCATCACATTGCCCCAGATGTGGGAGAGAGACACCAATCAATGGCAACATCAGTGGTAGGTGTGGATCCTAGATATCCTTCTTGGAGACCCGAGATCTAAGTGAGTTGTCATTCTTCTCTTGACATTTGTTTTAGTTAGAATTGTCTTAGTTTGTTATTTCTTTTTGTGTTGTTTACTCTTGGTTTTATCTTTGATTGTTTTCTAACTGCCGATGAGTGGCGATACTTGATTCATCGAGTATGCACGATACCTTGCTTCTCCCCTATGAGAATACTCATTCTGAGATTTTCGTGGACATGGGGGAGCCCTCGAGTGCGGTAGGCATACTTGATGTTTTTCCTCATCTCGGCATGCGGTGAAGATCATGACTTCTCCATGTGGATGATCAGGGGAAATTTTTAGTGTCATAAGTTCCCTAAACTTCTCTAAATCATGCCAGTGCAGTAGAGCCTTCAGTGAGCTTTCCAACGACTGTAAGAACGTGAAAAACGAACACTCTGAGCTCAAGATATGTCCGGTCAAAGTTCAGTCAACAGGAAAGTCAACTCTGGTCAACATGTCAATAATTGACCAATAGCAATGCGACATGTGGCAAAAGAAGAAAAGGGAAAAATGAAGGTTGTTTGAGTTGTTTGCAACCTTCGGTCTTCGACACACGTAAAAGCGAGGCTAGAACAAGAGGCTCAACTTTTGTTACGGAGGGGAGCCCGGCCGCCGTGAGGACGATTATATCATCGCCGACGTGGTGGGTCCTCAAGCCACCACGTGTTCTATTTTCCTATCAAGAATCGACAGCTGGTCTTAATTTTCATAGTTTATTTTGAATATCACCTTATATTACTTGGGTTGAATTCCATTTTTATTACCTTTGTAATTCTTTGATATTAACTTCCATGTTAATTACTAAGCCACATTATTTGCTATGTTCGGGCTTATTATTATCCAACTTGGAGAGCTCAAGGATATACCGGGATTATCTTATCAACAGACAATGATATATCATATCCTATCAACTCGGTGTATATATATATCCAAACATACCAATATCTCCTTTGCGCAAGATATTATCTCTCACGCATTTCATGTATTTGCCACGCCTTATATGATAAGTGCCACACATTTTATTCAAACATTATCCTCGGTATTATATATGGTCAAACAACATTGGCCAACCAAACCCACAATGCACAGCATAAGGTGGCTCAAAATCCAATCCAAGACCAACAACTTTAGCATTATTAAATGCTTTCCTTATTGAGCGTGCCCACAATGTGGGATTAACAATCCAAAACCGTAGAAAAATTGTAGGAGGTGGGATTTGATCCCGACCTCATCGCTCCAAGACCAATCCACTAACCAACTCGCCTAAGAAGCTTGCTTGGTTATAAAATGGGTCGCTTCAACTTATACAAGGTGGCGAGTTTGTGCAAAGCAAAGCATAAGGAGGCGCTTTTCGAAAGCACCATTTTTAAAGGCGTTACACTCAGATTGGGAACTCAAGTAAAAATATGAAATGAAGGAAACTCTGAGATGATTCCAATGATGTAATATTTGATATTTTTTGTTGAGTTTTATCCTATTTTTGGAAGCTTTGAATGCAGTTTTTAACAGGGATCTACAAGACAGCTAGTTGGAAAACACAAATTTCAATGCACTTCTGGTCCGAAAAGTGACTTGGTGTAAACATGAAAAGTGTTCAGAATTAAAATATGATCTCAGATATATGATTTTTTTACATATAATATTTTTAAATCTCCATTTGTAGGTGTTTTTCTAACACAGTTGCAGGGAGATCACATTGTGAAAACACTGTAGGAGCCATAGATCATTCTTGGGATAGTTTCTGCTATTTTTCAAAGTTCTTGGGACATTGATCAGCTCATTTTCAGGTTGTGATTCATTATTGGTTGTTTGTAAGAGTTATTGTACTTACATTTCAATATTATTAATGGATCGGTTCAATCCGAACCCGGGGACGTAGGAATTTCTGAACCCCGTAAACAATCTTGTTTGTTATCTGAGTGTTTTCAGTTCTGATTATTTATTTGTTACCCAAGTTTTCTAAACTTCTATGGATGCATAATAATCAGAATTTAATCAATTTTTGGAGCTTATAATACTTAAAATTGATTAAGAAAATCACGATCTTTGGAAACTTTTAAAAGTGAAAAAAATACAACACACGTTTTCAGATCAAGTTTGGTATCAGAGCAGTTAGATTGTCAGATTAACTTCTAATTGTGTTTGGAAATTTGGCTTCAGTTTCAATATTGATTTTAGTCTTCAGTGTGCAGACATTTTGGGGCTTGTTAATCTTCTTTTGTAGTGTGCAGTTTTGGAAGTACAGGTTGTGTTTGCAGGAACCGAGAATCATGGGCAAGTCATCCAAACAGGAGCAACTGGATGAGCTTGAAGCCATAAACCACCAACTCCAAGAAGAAAAATCTTTCTTGAGAGATAATTTTTATTCCTTGGAAGAGGAAATAGTGCAGTTAAAATCTGAGCCACAATCCTCTATAACCAAGAAAGAGGAATATGTCAACAAGATGCTTGAAGAGAGCAAGAAGTTGATGGGCTTTGTTAAAGAGTTGCAGGAAGAAATACGAGACCAAGGATGCCCTCTTGGAAAATCTGCAACAAGGTGAACACAAGAAGGAAATTCCTTCCAAAGTAGATGCAGGTACTATGACAAAGAATGCACTGTAAGTTGTTCACATTTTAATTCTTCCTCTCATTCAGTTTCAGATATTCCTTTGGGTCAGTTTCAAAAACACACTAAGGGAATTGGATCTAAGCTAATGGTTAAGATGGGATTTAATGGAAAGGGCCTTGGTAAAAATGGACAAGGTGATGCTAACCCAATACAGGTAGAGGATCAGCCTTGGTTTACAGGTTTGGGTTATTCTAGTGGGAAAATGGAAATTGGAGAAAGTTCCAAAGCAGCTGAAGGAAGACAAGCTTCCAACAACCAAGGATCTATGCCACTAGAATTGCAGGATTCCGCCATCAGTAGAAGGAACAATGAAAGGTGTAAGAAAACAGGTAAAAGAGGTAATCAGATTCCACCTCCTTCCACTTACACTAAAAATAGCACTAAGGGAAAATCAAATCCTAAAACTTCTAATACACTCTTTCAGTTGGAACAATATAGCTTTGGTAGGTAGAAATATGCTTTCCCTTGCACATTTTGTGAAGGTACTAATCATTCTGTTGCATATTGTTGGAAGAGGAAAAATTTGATTAAGAATTTAATGCCTTTTTTGAATGATAAGGCAGGTGCTAAAGACCAATCTCACCAAGGAAAGGCGAGCAATGGCAAGAATGTTACCTCTCCTAAACAGGGGAATCATTCTCGTAGACAGAGTTCTGAGAATGGTAAAATGGGTAAGACTCCTAAAAATAGGGAAGTTAAATTTTGTTCCCATTGTAATAGGAATGGTCATGATGTTAAGGTTTGTTGGTTTGTTCCTAAACAACAAAATTGGAAAGTTGTTAAAAAGAACAATATTGTAAAACCAGCAGTGCTAAACCTAACTAAAACTCATTTTGGTACTAAGAAGGTAAAACAACCAAAACGGAAAAACCCAAGTGATTGGTTGGGAAAAACACTCCTCAACTTTATATTTGCACTACAGTAAATTGTTGATAGTAGGCAAGCAATTTTTTTTTAGAGCTATATTTTAGGGATTCCTGTTGATTGATAAGGATTTGCTCCTAAGTTGATATTTAAGCTTTGAAAATGAATGGAAACAACTGAAGAGAAGATTTGAGTGATAGGTTCATCATACTCATGTTTTGTTTTCTCATATTGGTTAGTAGTTCCATTGTTGAAAATAGTATGCAGGGATAGGCATCAGTAGCATGTCTAAATTTGAAACTTGCAGTTGTAATCAGCATAATCACAAAGTGTCAGTTGAACACTAGCTTCCGTTATAGATGGGTGTTATTATCTGAGTTATTATTTGTGATGGCGATACAATGTTTTGGTAGCTTCACGTGGGTTCAGTTGTTGACTATAGCTATTTTTGGGCGTTGATAGTCTATTATATTCTGATAGTGAATACTTGCAGTTGTTACAGTTTCAGATGGGCAGTGGGCACTAGCCTAATTGTGGGTAGTTTAGATGTCTTGTATACTGATCTGTGTTATGGAATTGTAATTTTTGGTAATCGGCCGTATCACAAAGTGACAGTTGAACACTAGCTTTCCGTAATAGAATGGGTGTTATTATCTAGTCAATTATTTGTGATGGCATTACAGTGGGGTATGACAGTTCACAGTTGCGCAAAGTTGATAGGGTTGCAACGTTTTAGTTGAACACTAGCTTAATTGGGTGTTATTATCTGATCGATTATATGACTAGCTAATCAACTATTTGCATTTATTTAACCTATAATGCTATTTTGGGTTCTTGTATGTGTTTGTGCCATGCAGGAAGAGATAACATGTTTTGTGGGTTGATACACAACTTTTTGTGGACAAAAAGCCTTCTCAGTAGGGAGGAGTGATCATGGGAAATTTTTTAGTGTCATAAGTTCCCTAAACTTCCCTAAAACATGCCAATGTAGTAGATCCTTCAGCGAGCTTTCCGACGACTGTAAGAACGTGAAAAACAGGACACTCTGAGCTCAAGATATGTCCGGTCAAAGTTCAGTCAATAGGAAAGTCAACTCTAGTCAACATGTCAATAATTGACCAATAGCAATGCGACACATGGCAAAAGAAGAAAAGGGAAAAATGAAGGTTGTTCGAGTTGTTTGCAACCTCCGGTCTTCGACACACGTAAAAGCGGGCCAGAACAAGAGGCTCAACTTTTGTTACGGAGGGGAGCCCACCCGCCGTGAGGACGATTATATCATCGCCGATGTGGTGGGTCCTCAAGCCACCGCTTGTTCGATTTTCCTATCGAGGATCGACAACTGGTCTTAGTTTTCATAGTTTATTTTGAATATCACCCTATATTACTTGGGTTGAATTCCATTTTATTACCTTTGTAATTCTTTGATATTAACTTCCATGTTAATTACCAAGCCACATTATTTTCTATGTTCGGGCTTATTATTATCCAACTTGGAGAGCTCGAGGATATACTTTGGGATTACCTTATCAACAACCAAGGATATCTCATATCCTATCAACTCGAGTGTATGTATATATCCAAACATACCAATATCTCCTTTAGCGCAAGATATTATCTCCCTGCATTTCATGTATTTGCCACGCCTTATATGATAAGTGCCACACATTTTATTCAAACATTATCCTTGGTATTATATACGGTCAAACAACATTGGCCAACCAAACCCACAATGCGCAGCATAAGGTGGCTCAAAAGCCAATCCAAGACCAACAACTTTAGCATTATTAAATGCTTTCCTTATTGAGCGTGCCCACAATGTGGGATTAACAATCCAAAACCGCGGCAAAATTGTAGGAGGTGGGATTTGATCCCCGACCTCATCGCTCCAAGACCAATCCGCTAACCAACTCGCCAAAGAAGCTCGCTTGGTTATAAAATGGGTCGCTTCAACTTATACAAGGGGTGGCAGGTCTGTGCAAAGCAGCATAAGGAGGTAGTTTTCAGAAAATGCCATTTTTGAAGGCCTTGCACTCAGATTGGGAACTCGGAGTAAAAAGATGAAATGAAGAAAATTATGAGACAATTCCAATGATGTAAGATTTTATATTTTTTATTGAGTTTTAACCTATTTTTGAAAGCTTTGAATGAAGTTTTTAATAGGGATCTACAAGACAGCTAGTTGGAAAACACGAATTTCAATGCACTTCTGGTCCGAAAAGTGACTTGGTGTAAACATGAAAAGTGTTCAAAATTCAGAGATGATCTCAGATATATGATTTTTTTTCATAGAATGTTTTTAAATCTCCATTTTTAGGTGTTTTTCTAACACAGTTGCAGGGAGATCACATTGTGAAAACATTGTAGGAGCCACGGATCGTTCTTGGGACAGGACGCTTCTGCTATTTTCGAGTGCTTGGGACATTGATCAGCTCATTTTCAGGTTGTGATTCACTATTGGTTGCTTGTAAGAGTTATTGTACTTACATTTCAATATTATTAATGGATCGGTTCAATCCGAACCCGGGCGTAGGAATTTCGAACCTCGTAAACAATCTTTTTGTTATCTCGAGTGTTTTCAGTTCTGATTATTTATTTGTTACCCAAGTTTTCTGCACTTTTATGGATGCATAATAATCAAAATTTAATTAATTTGTGGAGCTTAGAATACTTAAAATTGATTAAGAAAATCACGATCTTTGGAAACTTTTAAAAGTGAAAAAAATACAACACACGTTTTCGGATCGGTGGAGGTAGTGGATATAGGATGGCCAAGCACTTGATGAGGAGGAGTCATTCTCATAGTGAGATGGCAGCTACTGGTCATGATCGTGAGCCCTCGGTACATTTCGGAGCGCCAACGTAGCTGAAATCCTAGGTGCGTCCGTGCACCCTCTGAGGGATCCCATAGGGATTGAGAGACCATTTTGTAGCATTTTGTCATATATCTATATGAGTGCTTTTGTATTTTTCGGGCTCATTGAGCATTTTGACCATGCCTAGTGCATGATGGCATTGTATATGAAACTTGATTTATATATATATATGTATCTCTTTTTGGATCTAGACTCTTGGTGCCTAGAATTTTGTGACTTGTTTCCACATGTGTACTTAGATGTTTTTAGAATATTTGTTTTCATGCTTTTCAGAATGTATGCAATGGATAACAAATGATAGTAAACAGAATGTTTTACTTTGTATGTTTGTTGTAATGTTGATATGAGATGATACTAACATATGGTAGTGCTGAAATTTTAAACTCTTTGGGCAATATTCGTAATTTCTTCTTATGTTGGAAAAACGTGATGAATGCATAGTGATAAAGAGATGAACTTGCCCCAATCCCAATTCCACGCAACTAGTAAGATGCAAGGGCTCAACACCAAGAGTTAGGAAGGGTACAATTTGTATGAGTTTAACTGAATGGAATAATGAGAGACAGACAAACCAGTAATAAAAACCAAATTTAGACCTACACACCTACCCTACTCAGAACTACTACCATGCTTAGAAGGCCACTTACTTTCTAGTTTATTTAGACTTAGATTCATAAATGGAAACTTGATTGAAAAAATATGGTTTTGAGGATTTGATCTCTTTGGAATTTGGATATTTGCTTTCTCCTAATAGAATTTGATTTGTGTTTTTAGAATACCAAGATTTGTTAATTTGTGTGACTAGAACCCCACACCCCGCCTCATGCCACTAGTAAGAAGCATGGGTTTGCCCCCAAAGGCAGGATGTAGGTGAGTAAGGGAACTTCTTTCCTTTCCCAACCTCACACCACTAGTAAGAGATGTGGGCTTATCACCAAAGGTTGATGGGGCAAAGAAGTGTGTAAAATAAAATATTTTGTTTGTTTGGTGCTTTTGATTTCATTTGATTTTGACGTTTCTGATCTATGACTTTGGGATATCGTTTCATTCAAAGAGATTTAAGAGGGATAGATGTGACACCAAGAAGCTTCTAGAATAGACCGTAGGCAAGGACAACTTCACCTAGTAGAAAGAAAGAGAAAAGCCAAGTATGCAGGCCTTGGTATGGTTTTCATCAATGCTTGTCTGTCGAACTTGATGAAAATATTTGAAAAATAGTTGATGATGTTTGAAGAGATGTGTTTTGAATGATTTGAATGATGTTTGAAGTGATTTGAAAAATTTGTAATGATTGCTTAAGAGCAAGTTCCTGGACTACCAGTTTTACGAAATGAGTGAACAAAATGAAACAACTAAATGACTAATGCAATGTAGGTAGCTATAATGTACAAGTGGTGATTTTGATGTTTTATGTGTAAAACCGTTTAAGATGCAAGGAATTGACAGTTTCACCGAATTCCTCACCTTCTAGTGTGCACAAGAGATATGCACCATTTCCGTAGTCTTTCATGACTCGGTATGGGCCTAACCACTTGGGCCGAACTTCCTTCCTTCGCCAATTTTCTTATCGATCTGGGTCTAGTCTTAAAACTAGATCTCCCTCATATATTTCTCACTCATAGAATTTTTTGTTGTACTACCGACACATCCAATCGGCATAGGCTTTGTGCCTTTGTTCGGCGTTTAGCCTGACCTCATCGAGGCTTTCCAGTTGAGAGAGGCGTGCCTCCCTATAAGCTTCTTCATCCAGAATCCCTTGTAATGAGATGCAGAGACTGGGTATTTCAACCTCAAGTGGGAGAACTACTTCTACCCCAAATACCAATGAGAAAGGGGTTGCTCCTGTTGGTGTTCTTATTGAGGTTCGATGGGCCCACAAGGCCGGATATAGTTTTAGATGCCAATCTCACTTATTCTCCTTGACTGTTTTGAGAAGAATAGCCTTTAACGTTTTGTTTGTCGCTTCGGCCTGCCCATTGGCTTGAGGGTAGTAAAGAGAGGCCATGTGATGGTTTATCTTGAACTTGCTACATAACTCATGGACTTCATCATTCTTAAAGGATGTGCCATTATTTGAGATAATGACTTGTGGGACACCATACCTGTAGATAATTTGGTTCAGAATGAATTTGGCAATTACCGAACCTGGTACGGTGGTGAGAGGCATGGCCTCCACCCATTTGGTAAAATATTCCATGGCTGTAATTATAAAATTATGGCCATCGGTTGATGAGGGAGAGAACTTCCCTATCAAGTCCAGACCCCACGTGGAGAAGGGCCATGGAGTCACTATTGGTTGCAGGGATTGTGTTGGCATGTGAATCTTATGAGAGAATTCTTGGCATTTGTGGCACTTACGTACAAATTCCACTACGTCATGCTCGAGAGTGGGCCAAAAATAGCCCATCTGATGTATTTTACAAGTGGTGGTATGACCACCGAAGTGGCCTCCACATATCCCACTATGGGATTCATGAAGAATCTTCTTGGATTCTTCCGTGTCGATGCATCTTAGAAGCATGTCGTCGAAGGCTTTATGATAGAGTACCTGTTCTAAGACAACATATTTAGCGGTAATAATGCGTAACCGCCTTCTTTGTTGTGATGTGGCACCTTCCGGGTATGTATGGTCTATGATGAAATTGATGATATCAGTATACCAGGGACATGTAGAGATGGGAGGCCTGGTTTCGATGAAGTATATACACTCATCAGGAAAGTCCAGATTTACCAGATCGCCTCCATCTAGTGGATTGTTAGCTAGCCAATCTGCAATGATTTGTCCCTTAATAGATTTTTGGTTTACGAATGTCAACTTGAATTCACCCATTAAGGTTATGAAACATCCAACCTTTTTAGACAAAGACCCTTGCGTGAGAAATGTTCGTAAATGATCTATCTTTACAATGACCCTTGTTTCTTGGTTTAACATATAATGTCTTAAACATTTTGTTGCAAATACTATGGCAAGGCATTCTCTCTCTATCTAGTGTATAACGTGTTTCATAAGTGACCAACATTCGGTGATGAAATAAACCGCACGTTCTCATTTATCATTGTCTTCTTGAGCCAACATGCAGGCTAGCGAGACATGAGTGGCTCGTGAGTATAGGATCAGAGGGCGATCTGGTTTGGGAGGCATTAGCATGGGTGGAGACAACAAGAAGCATTTAACTAATTTGAAGGCCTCGTTGCACTCTTCAATCCAATCAATGCTATAATCTTTCTTTAATAGATTGTTGATTGGATGAATGGAAAAACCTAGATCGGGATGAACCTGCGGATTGCACCGAGTTTCCCAAGAAATGACCTGATTCTAGACTCATCTAATGGTGGGATCATTTCGAGAACAACCCGTATTTTGGTTAGATCAACATCAATCCCTCGTGAAGATATGATGTAGCCTAGAAGTTTTCCTCCTGTCACACCAAACATGCACTTCTCTAGGTTTAATGTGACGCCATATTCAATTAATTATGAGAGGATGATACAAAGTACTTCTGGATGATCACAACATTTCTTGGCCTTGGTCAACAAGTCATCCACATAGGATTCCACAATTTTATGGATAAGATCGTGGAATATATATGTCATTGCCCACTGATACGTGGTGCCGGCATTCTTAAGACCAAATGGCATGACAATGTAGAAATATGTTCCCCAGGGAGTTATGAATGTAGTCTTGGCTTGATCCTGTTCAAATATTTTAATCTGATTATACCCTGAGAACCCATCCATGAGGAAAAATAGTTTGAACCTAGTTGTTGCATCAATGATAACGTCGATGGATGGTAATGGGAAGTCATCCTTGGGACAAGCTTTGTTAATATCCCAAAAATCTATGCAAATGTGTATCTTCCCATTCTTTTTTAGGACAGGGACGATATTAGATACCCATTGTGAATAGTCAACGGGCTTGATGAATCCCACTTGGAGAAGTTTTATTACTTCCTCTTTTACCATGAGAGCCACTTTTGGCTTCATTGGTCTTGACTTCTGTTTAATTGGTTTCGCATCTGGTTTAGTGACAAGATTATGTACCGTGACATGTGGTGCAATGCCCATCATTTCTTTATAGTTAAATGCAAAATCCTTTTAATATTATTTGAGGATTTGGGTGTGTATTTCTATCTCCTCCAGAGTTAACGAGGATCCCAACTTCAAAATATTTGGTTCTTCCTCCATTCCAATGTTTATGTCAATGGTTTCTTCTATTAAAGAAGTGTTACCTTCTTCCAATTCAGGTGGGGCTAGAGGTAGTTCCAAAATTTCTCCATATTCTATCTCATAGATATCAAGATCCTTTTGTGGAGGAGACTCTACCATGGGATTTCCAAAATAGGAAGAGGAATGTGGTATTAGGGAAAGATCCACTATGTGGTGAGCAAGGTGTAGCTCTACATAGGCATTTAGATATTCGAGAGTGACTCTATCATCGTGAAAGTAGTCCATGATAGAAAAATCATCCTCATCTTCTCCATGAATTAGAAGTGAGTTTTTTGGTATTTTGTGCACTAATGGTTCGGTACAAAGTGATATCATGAAATTTGTATCCTCCAACTTGTTGTTTGGGGTGAAATAGAAAGTTGAGGTTGCTATTGAGTCTGCGAGAAGGTTCTGCTCTCGTGGGATTGCTTCAATTGATATGAAGTTAAATCCCGTGCTTAGATCTAATATTGTTGTTTTATAGAGTTGTAAATGTTCAGCCCTAGTTTCATATACCTCAGAGACTTGGTTTGCAACTAGTTGCGAGTCTCCTAGCACTCTAATGTTGTCAACACCCATTCTTTTAGCTAGGATGAGGCCAAGGAGGAGAGCTTTGTACTCAGCCCCGTTGTTTGTACATTCAAAGTTTAATTTAAAGGCGAAAGGTGGGATCTTTCCCTCAAGTGAAGTAAAGATTACTCCTGCCCCAGCTCCAAAGTGACATCTAGCTCCATCGAAGTGGAGAGTTCAATACTCATTTGGAAAAACGGATGTTGAGATATCTGTCGTATTTATTTCTTTTTGCTTCGGTTACTTCTACCATAAAAACTTCGTCGATGGAAGAGAAGCGATTTCCAAGGTATGTACCATACCCATATAATCAAATGGTAGGAGAATAGGTAAGTCTTTCTCCAGTAACTTGACAATTTTTGCGGTAGTCCCTAGTGACACTATTTTTATAACATTGGTCTCACTTTTGAGTGCTGGAATGTCCTCAGCTGGATTTTTAACTTCTAACTTTGTGGTGGGTATCAACTCTTCTTTTGGTTTCGAATTACTTGGTTTGACGAGTTGATTTTTTGAGAGTTCAAACTTGGAGTGAATGCCTCGGTATTTTCTTCAAATCAACTAGGTGTATATCGAAAGGTTTTGGGTCACCTTATGCCACGAATATAATTCCTAAGTGTAGAAATCATTTTTCTTGGAATAACGTGGAAGGGATCGCCTTCACGCGGTGTATCCATAGTCGACCAAGGATCATATTATAGTTGGTTTCCCGATTTATAATATAAAACTCGGTGAGGACCGTCTTGGGTCCTAAAGTGACTGGTAAAACTATGGTTCCAATCGAAGTGGCTTTGAGGCTATCATAACCTCTTAGCGTATTTCACGTCGTGGAACAGTTTGTCTCTCCATATCCTAACTTTTGAAGAAAAGTGAAGGGGACTATATTAACTGCTGCCCCATTGTCAACCATTGCACGTTTAACATAATTATTGTAGACCCAAACTTGTAAATGTAAAGCTGGGTCGCCTCTTCATGTAATTTCAGCGTTTGTTGGCATTTTGCTTATATCGAATATAAATTCCGTATCCCTATCTGGCTGTCCCGGAGGATAAACGTCAAAGTCGACATGGTTTACTTGCGTTTCCAAGGGAGGAGTGATGTTAATTAAATGACCAAGGCCTAATGGTTCTAAGAGAGCAGCCACATGGGTGGGAGAGTTCTTTAACAAATCCAAAAAGGAGATGTGAGAGAAGGTTTTAGTTAAATTATTAATTAAATCATAGGCGCCTATGGGTTTTACCAACATTTGTTGACTATTTTCTGGTTCTAATGGATAACTTGGAGTAGGTTGAGAAGAATAATCCCGTGTTCTTGTTATGGTTTCTACGGGTAGCTCGGTGTCTAACTCTACCAAACCAACTATCTTGGTTTGGGGTCGAGTTCCTAGTTGGGGTGTGACTGGTGGATTTAATGAAGTTGAAGCTTCATGATCATTGTTTCCTGTTATGACACCCTTGTTTGTTCCATTAGGATCTAGCCTGTTATTGTTAGAATGGTTTGGGAGCGGATCATTAAAGATCTTGAGGGGTGCATTTTGAGGGGAAACTGCCCCTGCATAAGTGTCCGCAGCATGGGTACTACGAATTTGCTAAAAACATATCTATAAAGAGTTTCTTTTGATCTTCTGGTGAACGTTGCATAAATTTATTATATTCACGACAAGTCCTAGTATCGTGGCCTTGAATCTTGTGGAAGCCACAATATAAATTGGGATTATAATTTCAAGGCTATTGATTTATAATTTGTTGTGGCCCAAAATTCTGATAAGGTTACTAGTTGTTAGAGTTAAAATTTTGAGGTTGTTGCCTTTGGTTTTGACTCGATATCCAACTAAGTTTCAATTTGGAATTTGTGTTTGGGTTTTTCGTTGTTGTTGTTGTTTCCATGGTGGATGATTAAAATCCACCATGTTGATTGTTGGAGTAAAATTGTTATTTCGCTGATTATTAATAGGTGGCAAAATGTTTACAACGTTTTCCCTTTTAACTTGGTTAGTTACTCCATCTATTGTAACTCCGTGGTTCTTGTTAAGGATCTTAGGTCCTTGATTAGTGTTCCTCAGTATTAGAATAGGCCGCGGTGTTTTGATTGGGAGTGGTTAGTTTCCCATTTGTCCCATATGTCTTACGACCACTATCTATCACTGCTTGGTCGATTCGGAGAGAACTCTCGAGTACCTCATCTTAAGTTCTTAGCGGGAACTTCTGGACTTCTTCCTTATCTCTCATTGAGAGAATTAAGGAATAAATCACATAGTTCCATTTGATCCATGTTTGGAGCACTTTTTGATGAGTAGAGCACCATACACCATCTTTGAATAAAATGAGTAGTGGATTCATTATGTTCTTGTTTAATATGCAAGAACTCCCTGATTCCCATTCTTAACAATTTTTTCACGTCAAAGCTTTGATGAACTCTGACATGAGTTGTTTAAATGAGTGTATCGAGGCTTCGTGTGTTCGTAATACCAATCAAGGGTAATACCTTCTAAGGTCTTAGGGAATATTTTAGTGACAACCCCGTTCCAAGGGAGTAATTCTGTATGGCACGTGGCATAGGCCTTAATGTGTGCATTTGGATCCCCTCCCCTTTGTATATGGGTAAATCGGGAGAGGTCTTGGAAGCATAACACTTTGTATGGTGAAGTCTAGGGGTGGAGGTGGAGGTGGAATAGGTTGTTGATATGGCATAGCATATGCGTTTGTAGGGACATAAGGGAATCCTTGTGGTTGAACGAACATCCTAGGAGAAGAGAACATGTCTCCTTGTGGTGACTTTGAATAAATGTTTAAGTAAGGAGGATCATTGTTCTGGTATGGGTTGTTTGGTGCTAAACCGGGAGGTGTCCTGTCTTCAATTGGAATGGTGTTTGAAAACGCAATTCTAGTTGGTGTTTGTTGTGGGTAACTATAAGGATTTTGAGGAGGCATACCTAACGTGCCTTTTCCCGTAAGGAGGTCAACATGACTAGGATAATGCGAGAGGGTTGGGGATTCCTACTTGCCTAAAATATCAATTTTGGTTTGCTTGAGCAAGTTCCCGCCCTCTAACCTTTTCAGCTAAGGCTGAAATGATCTCTATTAGTGAAGATATAGTGTTTTGCCTTAAGGGCATTTGTTGTATAGCTTGAGGTTGTAAAGGGGTATGATACCTTGCTATGAATTGATCGTTACCCTGCCAAGCCTCACCGAGGGTATTGCCCATAGGTGATGGAATTAGGGTGTTTTCCGGGAGTAGGGTGTCAGATTGTATTTGTAAACTCCCTATAGGTGGATACATAATTTGGAAGCATTGTTTGCTTTTAGCGAAGCATGCTAAGTACTCCTCGTCCAAAAAGGGGAGTGGTTCTGACTGTCTACTAATCTGTGGTCTGAACAAGACCTGAGGAGATGAAATGGATTCTCCAATCGCGTCATATTGTTAGAGCCTGAGGGCGCTGGCTGTTGTGTTTGTGCCAACTGATCAAACTCCTCAATTCGGAACGAAGAACTTGAACTAGTTCTTTGAGGGGGAGTTTGAGACGACAAGTAATTACTTGAATAGTTATCAGCCCATGTAGAAAGCAAGGGTGATGGTTGTCTATTTGTTTGACTATAGTTTACTTCGAGACCTGAGAGAGGTCTGCCATATGCATCGTATCCCGACATATTCGGGGGGTATATGAATACCTACAGAATAATGGGAAAGAGTGAAGGTGGATAAAAGAAATAAAAAAGGAAGAACTATTTTGTTCACGTCGGGTTCACCAATTTTGTTGGTGAAGCTGATGTGAAGGTTAATGAGGTAGATAAGATGAAATAGTTGTTTTTTTCACGTCGGGTTCACCAATTTTGTTGGTGAAGCTGATGTGAAGGTTAATGAGGTAGATAAGATGAAACAGATTGTTTGTTTCATGTCGGGTTCACCAATTTTGTTGGTGAAGCTGATGTGAAGGTTAATGAGGTAGATAAGATGAAATAGTTGTTTGTTTCACGTTGGGTTCACCAATTTTGTACGATGGAAAAGTGACATGCGAGCATGGGAATCTACAAGTACCTCTTCCTCGTACCCGACCTCCCGAGGTCGTGTCGAGACAGCTGGTGGATTTTGAATGCGAATGGATACAGACAAGCTAATCGGGTAATCGTATAGGCGAAGAAGGCCCTCCTAACATGAATTGATGTAATCATTCGTTCGGATATAATGGCTGTTTGGAGGCTCTAATCAATGTCGAGCTCTGCCGAGATCCGGTTTCTTGGTTATTGGATACATGGGAAGTGACCTGTGGAAGCTTTGTATATATGTTCGAGACAAGGTCATGAAAAATGGTGATAGGAGGTTTAGTGGATTTGTAGCAAACTATGGGTGGTTTTCTCTGCCTAGCCCGAAAAATATTAGATTGATTAGCTTCTATATTTAATACGGAGGATTACATTATGATGTCCATGGGAGTGGCGAGGATCTAAATACTAGCGTTCATAAGCCGTCTGTAAATACGTAATTGACTTGCAGGCCCGTTGGGTTGTGGTACTTGGGGATCACAACCACGAGTTCATGGTTTTTGTGGACCTGTTATGGTCATGTGAAGAATCAATCCCTTCTCCCAACTATCCAGTAATCGTATGTCTTTTTAGCCTCTATATTTAGAACTAGAAGTTGTATGAGTTTCTTGGAATACCTTACAGGTGTTCTGGCAACTTGAATGCGTAAGCTAGTATCTATGTCAATAAGGAGGTCTCCTGCGTCAGGTTGTGGAACTAAAGGATCACAACCAAATGTTTGCTCTCTTTCGAATCCTTGTATGGTCATTCGGGTATTTTATCAAGGTAGTCTATAGTTAGGATGATTTGACCAAAATGTGTAAGCTTTGTCGTCTTCGATGTTTAATCCTCTTAGCTGCTCACTAATTTCTTGTAAGTTTGTTGTTGCTCGAAAGACCTGTATCCTAAGGTCCTGATCTATATCAGCTAATGTCGTGGGTAGATTTGGCTGAGGCACTATTGGTTCAAATATATATTCTCTAGGCTCTCTAGGTCCTGTGATTGTCATACAAAATGATTCAACTTTTAACTAATTTTAATAAACTGATTACGAAAGAAGTATTTACACTATGCAAGCATTCTTCTATTTTTGTATTTTCAATGACATATTTCAATGAAATTGAAGAGAAGCTACTCTAGTATATTTATAAAATGGACAACTAATCTAGTAACAAAATAAAAACAAGCAAAGTAGCCTGGTATGGCTATTTTCCTGTGAAGTTGTGATTTTATCCTAAATATCTAAGCAACTATATATTTTTAATTGAAAAGACTCTTGATCCTACCTCAGAAGTGAGGAATGAATCACAGTTTCTCAGAAACTATCAATCCCCACAGCTTCCCTGGTGATATCGAGAGCAAAATTTTGACTGAAATAAAATGATTCACTACTCTATTTGATATGTTGTAACTAGAACTTTGATAGCTCAAACCTAGCGTTTATAGAACAATGATAAATCTAGTTATGTGTGATTTCATCCCCTCAATGTGATCTCCTCGTTCCTTCATGTCCTCGTGAATCCAAAAAGCATGTATATGATAGTATCAATAGAAGATGGTATTCGAATAATGGCAGCTTTGGATATAGACCGAATACAATGCGAGTAGGAGAGGGATAACGCAAGTGAACAGAGCTTGACTATGTAATTCCTAGTGGGATTTATTGCAGGAATACAATGCAAGTGTACTAGAATTTTTAGAATCTATCCTTGTGACAAAACAAAACCTATAACTTTAATGGATTCTAGTCTAGAAATGAAGCTATTTTATGCTAAACTTGATTGCATGGAGCAATAATGGAACAAGACTGAAACAAGAAGATTGAATGACTTCTAAACAACAAAGGAAAACTAATAACTGATGCAAAACATGAAGCTAGTAGAATTCTAAGCAAGAAATTGAAAGACTGAATAAGAGAATTGAGAAGATGAGGGGCCATTTGCTTGAAAACAAGCTGGCTATTTATAACCAATGCATTTACTAGAGGGTAACTCCCATTTGAACTCTTTTACTATAAACAATGGAAAAACACTATTACCAGGGAACCAAAAACATTAATGCAAGCCAAAGTGGTTGAAGAAAGCGTGTAAATTTGAAGATTTATGTTTGACGTGATCATTGGAAGAATCTGGAAAATGTGAACAAAATTGCCACCCTATGCAGGGTGGTGGTTACGGGACCGCCACCCTGTCCTGGGCGGCGATTGGGACCGCCGCCCAGGTAGGGTGGCGGTTTTGTCATTGAAGCCTAAAATGCAAGAAAATAGGGGGAAAAGGGAAAAACAAAGCATGTGAACGCTGAGCGGGGCATGTTGGATACAAGAGTATACCTAGCGAGCCTTTCTGGATTACAAACACCTTACTGAATGAGACTTGTATCATCATTGAGGCATGTGTAACCTTGTTTCGGCAGTGTAGTACCTTACAATTTTGGGTACGTACAATGGCCTTGGGAAAACATGATCAATCTTCCATTATTCAAACTCAACAGAGCTGTCACTACGAAATGATGGAAATGCTTTCAAGACAAGGCTGAGGCTGCTAGAGACATGGTATGACCCTGGTTTTCTTTGTGCATTTTTAAAAATGGATTGTATTCTTTTGTTGACACACAATGCAGATGTAGGGGTAGTATGGGTAGGATGGGTTGTTTAGAATGATTTTTTTCATGGGGTATTGATGAGACAAACAAGGATATATTAGATCTTTGAAAACCTCTACAATACTTGAACAACTATAAGATAAAATGCTTCAAATAATCAAGATATTCTTTCAGCCGGAAGAGGTATAAATGGAAGCCCATGTTGCACGCTTCACACAATCTTTGAGAATTCACAACAAAAGCTTGAAGTAAAGAACTCAATTAAACACAAAAATCCTTGATCAAACCACGCCAAGGTACCCACAAAGGCTTACAAGAAATCTCTGCATATCAAGGAAGGTAAAGTGATTTTAAATTTGTTTATCTCTTTATCGATGAAGGCTCTTATGAACATGAGATTTCAAATGACACTAAACTATCAACAAGAAATGGAGATTCTATGTGATTTCTAAAGACTTTCAATGCAAGATTGCAACAAGAACAATGAAAACTATTTGCAGGGATTTAAAAATGATAACAGACACAATATTGTCCAGAAAAACATAGATTAATTCAAAAGCTTGTTAGATTCATCAGCAGGGGAGAGTTTCATGAAAAATCTCAGAGCTGTGTGATGGCTATACACTTATAACCAAATCACATACATGAAGATCCAATGCGAGAAGAAATTATCCTGGTTCTTTGGTAGGTTTTTTAGAAGATGAGCCTTTTCTCATAATTTGGTCATGATTTTCAACTTTTCCCAACTCCTCGCATGTCTCAAAACATGCATTATATATCTCTTTCCACATTTGATCCTTCTTTCCCAAGAAAATAATATGCCAAGGGATCAATTCTGTTACAAAAATTCTTCATGATTAGATGAAAATGACATCAAATAGAAAAACACTCGCAGAGGCCGCGGTGTGTGCCCAAAAAGATTAAATCATTACAAATATCTAGATCATTATCCATCCTGGAGGCATGTTTTTCATCATTGAGGCATGCAAACACCTTTTACTCATCATTTTCATCTTCTTACCTTTTCAAATTACCTCTGCAACTTTTGATTTTGTCATTTCACTTTTTTCTTAGACTCAAGCAAATATTTCAAAAACATCTCAAATCAAAGAATTAAGCCATGAAAGTGATGCCAATGATCCTGGAAGACCAAGATGACACAAAATCACTATAAATTTGATGAATTTTGGTGCAAAAATCATGATTCCAAGCTTCTTAGAGCTCCCATGGTGGTCAAAACAAATGGATGCACAACAACCATCGATCTTATCCATCTTTGTCCTTTAAATTGGGCCCTCCACGTGTCAAAAAACAATTGGGACCGAAATTGGGATCATTTTTGACTTTTCCACATTTTTTGGAAAAATGGAAAATTTTGAATTTTTCTCTACCCCTCTGCCCTTGAAATTTGGAGCTGACACGTGGCATATGGTGGGTCCCATTGAAATTGTGCTTCAATTCTATACATTTTGACCTTTTTGGAAATTGGGAAATTTTTCACTTTTTGCCCCGCGGCCTCTGCACTGACCGATTTATCTCTTGCCACATGTCGCCTTGTGATTTGTTCTTAGTCAGCGCTCCAAATTTTGAATTTAATCCTTCTTTGAAAATTGGAACAAATTCTTTCCCACCTCCGCCGGCCCATCGACCCGTTCTATCCTCTGCCACGTGTCGCTCGATGATTCGCTAGTGGGCTAGCACTTCAAATTTTGATTTTAAATCCTTTTGCCAAAAAGGATCAAATCACCATTTCCCTCGAGGGCCGTACTTCCCTCTGATCCTTCATGGACACATGTCCACCGTGATTCATCATGGGGGCAAGCTAAAAATTTTAATTCTGAACTATTTCGAGAAAAAGGGAAAAAATTCCCTTTTACCTCCGCCGGCCCACCGACCTGATCTGCGCTGCTTTCTTTATGCTTTGCCACGTGTCCTCCTCTAATTGGAGCGGGGCTAAAACTTATTTTGAAACTTTAGAGAATTAGAGCTAAAAAACTTTAAGTCCCCCTTGGCCTTGCTTCTCCCTTTTTGGCTTTTTAAGGACACGTGTCCACTCTGGATTGGTTGTGGGGCTTCGGACCAATTTTGACTTTAAATTTTTGCAAAATAAGGTCTAAAAACCTTAAGGGAATCCAACCACCCGCCATCCCGCCTGCCAATCAAAACATGCCACGTAGGCAAATTTGGAAAAAGCGGTCCTTGGGCCCGAAAATGCCCCATTGTTTAAAAAGGAAAAAATGAAAAGTTACAACACTTCCCCACCTTTCCTTAGCCAATTAGAAGCCTCCACATTGCCAATACCTTCTGAGGATGATTTTGATGGGAAAATGACACCCATCGAATGGGAAAAAGCGTAAAAAATTCTAGGAATGCACTAGAATTCAATTTTTCACCAAGGATGGCAATTTTTTTATATTTTAAATCAATTGAAGCCCGATTTCCGAAGATTTTCAACCTTGGGATTGGATTTTCAATTGCACACAATTATTATTTAATAAATCTCGATTTTTCTATGATCGCAAAGGGAAAAACGACGTAGCCCACAAAATTGGAAAAACTAGGGCACATAAAAGGGTAAACTTGGATTATTCCTTCAAATTAGGGCAAAACAACAAGTTTGTGAGCATTTTTAAAGCATTTAGCTGGAGGGGAAGAATTACAGACCATCAAATCAAAGGATAAAACATTTTTTTAGTAGATACATATTTGAAAATTTAGGGCAACATGGTGCAAGCTCAAAAATGGCACCAACATTAGCTCTTGCTTGGGGATGGGCACTCCCAGTGAGTGCCACAAGGACAAAACGTAGACCAAGTGCCAAAACATCCATTGGGCAAAGGATTCATGAGCCAAAATCACCAAAAACTAGCTAAGAACCCGACAAAAATGGCTACCACATAGCAAGGAAAACCACAAAACTGATAAAACATAAAAAAAAAGCAAAAAAAAAGACTATACAACTGTACATTGGTGCATATCTCATATTTAGGGATTAATCTAAAAAATGCTTCAAATGTCTACCAAGTAATAGGTAGCTCCAACAATTCCCCATCTAAGTCCTTGAGAAATAAGGTATGTTCACCAATTCGATATCAATGGCATAAGGGCCCATCCATAATGAATCAAATTTTCCATGATTGCCCTTGTCTTCATGCCTACTATCCCATAACAAAACCAGATCTCCAACATTGAAAGCTCTAGGAGTGACCTTCTTGTCAAACAATCTCTTCAATTTTCCCCTAAATCTGACATGCCTTTGATGGGATGCTCTTCTCTCCTCATCAAGCTCAATAATCGATTGATCCTTAATTCATATGGGCCAAGCTCTTGATCTTCCAACCGTTGGGCAAACTGAAATGAAGATAATTACATGTATAAGGGCAAAAAATCCTAAGTTCCATACACCAATTCAAATGGGCTTTTACCAAGTAGCTATTTTAGGAGTTATCCTATCAGCCCAACTACAAATTTCAATTTTTCACCCAATTTCTTCTTGTTTTTCTCGAAGGTTCTTCTAATGATCTTCAACAAATTCTTATTGTTGGACTCAGCTTGTCCATTCCCTTGGGGTTATAGTTTGAAGAATAATTTAGATTGATTCCATATTCATTGCACATTACCATTAAAGGTTTGGCTCTAAAGCACATGGAATTATCAGCTACAATCTTGACTGGGACTCCAAATCTACATATGATTTGATTCAACAAGAAGTCCATAATTATTTGGTGTGTTTCCTTCTTAGTGGGGATTGCCTCTACCCACTTTGTAAAATAATCAGTGGCTACAAGGATCCACTTATGGCCAGCACTAGAAGGATCTGAAATCTCACCAATGAAGTCCATCCCCCATTTCTTGAAAGGAGCTTCAATTGATATATGCTGCAAAGGAAGGGAGCCTAAAGCTTTTAGTCTTCCAGAGAAACATTGACAACTATCACACTTTCTAACCAGCTGGGTTGCATCTTTGAAGAGAGTAGGCCACCGATACCCAACTCTCAAAATATTATGTGTTGTTACTCTTCTAGCAAAGTTTCCTCCACAAACTTCCCCATAAAAATCAGCAACTATCTTGGGAGCTTCATCTTTAGTTACGCATTTCAAGAGGACACCTTCAGGGTTCTTCCAAGCCATCCCAAGGTCTATGATGATATAGTTTTGAGAATCTAGCTTGAGGGCTATTTTCTTATTTTTATTCAAGTGACTAGGGTAGCATAGGTGTCTAAGGTAGAAGATCACATCTTTGTACCACTCAGAACTTACCAACTTTGCAAGCACATCTACCCTTTCTTCCTCTAGCTGATTCACTTCCACATTCTGCAAGTTGCTCTCAGCCATGAGCTTAGCAAGACCCAAACCTCTTACCAACTTTGTGGTTTGGATGTCCATATCATACTCCTACAGTTTGTTCACCCATCTACATCTTTTGCTTGAGACCTCCATCTCTGATAAGATGTCTTTCACCATGGTGTGGGGAACATAAGCAACAACTTTTGAACTCAATATATAAGGCCTGATTTTTTTGCTTTCACCAAGGTAAATGCTTATTTCTCCATGATTGTATACTTTAACTCAACAGCTTGTAAAGCCTTACTAAAGAAGGCAATAGGCCTCTCAGCCCCATTCTCATTTTTGTAGCAAAATAGAAGCAATGGTATACTCAGAGGCAAAGGAAAAGATTTGGAAAGGCATCTTATAGTTTGGGGCTGCTAAAATAGGTGCATGTTTAATTGCATCCTTAATTCCTTCAAAAGATTGAATGGAAACCTTCTCCCACCGAATAAATTGGTCCTTCTTTAGCATGCTTGTGATTGTAAGAGTCAACTCGAGAAAATTTGGAAACAAACCTTCTAATTAAATTAATTTTACCAAAGAAAGATTGGATTCCTTTCTTAGTTCTTGGGATAGGTACTTTACTGATTGCTTCCACTCTCTTAGGGTCTATCATAACACCATCTTTTGACACAATGTGACCAAGCAGCTTGGCCTTTTGCACACCAAAATGACACTTCTTTGGATTAAGATAAATGCCATACTCCCTACATCTGATCAGTATCTTCTCCAAGTGCTGCAAATGATCACCTCTCTGCCTTGAAAACACAGTCACATCATCTTGGTAAACTGCAATGAACTCATTGATGTAACCAGCAAAAGCAACATCCATTGCTCTTTGAAAAGTGGCACCAACATTCATCAAACCAAAGGGCATCCTAACAAAAACATATTTTCCCCAAGGAGTAGTAAATGTTGTCTTAAGTCTTTCTGATTCTTTGACAACCACTTGATTGTATCCGGAGAAACCATCCAATGTAGAAAGCAACTCAAACCCTATCACAAGCTGCAACATATTTTCCATATTTGGCAAGGGATAGTTGTCCTTCAGTGAAGCTCTATTCAGATTTCTGAAGTCTACACAAAGTCTGATATCTCCATTCTTCTTTCTGACTGGCACAAGGTTTGCAACCCATGATGAATACCTTGTGGGCTGAATAATACCTCCATCTCTCAACTTCTTTAACTCCTCTTGCATTTTCATGGAGAGAAGTGGATTAATTGGCCTTTGCCTCTATCTGAATGGCTTAGTCTTGGCCTCAAGAGAGATCTCATGTTGAAACAAGTCTTCTCTATATACTTTTAGCTCGAGATAAGACCAAGCAAGGCGGTCTTGATATTTTTCAAGAGTTGGGCATAGGAATGTTTTTACTTTTACTTAAATTGCTGCCCAACCAAATCTTCCTTGGTTTACCATTAGTGCTCATGTTATGCTCTTCCACATCCCTTGAAGAAGACATGTTTTTATTTATGATGCAATCAACATTGTTAAAATTTGACTCAAGTGCAACAAGACCTCTAGGAATGGTGTTTGTTTTCAATTGGATGATGTCTTTCTCAAACAAAGTTTCTCTTCCTTCAGTCATGCATACCATTGGCTCCTAATCAATATTCTGATTTTCAAACTCACCTTGGTTTTGTAAGAACCTTAGCACTTGAGTATCATCATTAAAAACTTGCCAATGTTTCACATTATTAGGGACAACTGGCCTAGTTAGCACTTCAATGTTGTATTCACAATAAGGTGAAATGGTGTAATTTCCAAATCTAGAACCCAGCACTAGCTAACTTGTCAACAGCAGCATTGATACCTCTATCATGATACACAATGTTAAAGGAATCAAACATTTCAATTAGATCCCAAACTGCATGCTTATACTATTTCATACGTTGATTTTTTGTAGCATACAATTTTCTTATTTGTTTGACAACCAGCTCTGAGTCTCCTTTTGCAACAATATCTTTCACTCCATACTTCCATGCAATTATTAACCCCAACAACAATGCCTCATACTCAACAACATTATTAGTGCATTCAAAATTAAGTTTGAAGGAAAAAGCAAACTCTTCCAAACTAGGAGAAAGCATAACTATACTAGCACCATTCCCAAATTTGGAGCAAGCTCCATCAAATAGCAATGTCCATGGAGAACCTACCATATCAAGGCACTTTGATTTTTCCATCTTATTTTCTTTTCCATCAACAAAACCAATGAAATTATTAGCATCTACATCAGTAAATAACACTTCATAGGAATCATTGTTGGGATCTTCAATTAGGTGCAACATCTTATTATCACCATAAAGTTTAACAAGGTTTCCCTCAATTGGAATGGTGGCAAAGACATGTCCATCTCGACACTTTGCCACCAACACTTGCACCCCATTTTCTTGACAAAAGCATACCCCATTTGGTGGGGCAAGTCAACAATTACAACATCAAGTTTCAAATTCTTACCGGATAGGGCTGTAAGTTGCACTACCAAACCCTTCACACAACCAACCACTGACACCTCCCTTGAATCCATGGAAGTAAACTTCCCATAGGTAGTTGTCACTTTGATATCCAACTCATTCATGACTTCTTGAGGCATGACATTACATGATGCACCGAGAATCAAACATACAATTGTTAAGTAGCCTATCTTTTGTGAGTAAAGTTGTAGAGAATGGATCAACATTCAATTGGGAATCAACCAAGGATGTTCCCAAATACATCTCATGTGTCTCTCCAAGATATTCTACTGTTGGTGGTGTTTCAAGGTCATCAATGATCTGAGGTGGAGTTTCAACAACATTTACATTTTTTCCCGGAGTAATCTTCTCTTCTTTCAATCCCAAGTACTCAAATGCTCTCTTCTTATGCACTAGAATTCTAAGAAACTCAATGATTGGAACACTCAATTTAATTTGGCTCAATACTTGGGCTATGTCATAGGGGCCACTCTTTGGAAAAACAACATTGGAAGGGAGACAAGAAGATTCATTAGATGGCGGTGGATTCTTGGCAGCTTGGGCATGAGGAGGATTGTAATTTTTGCATGGGACAGCAGAGCTTTGGCAAGTGTTTATTTTTAGGAGCTTCTTTGGGAATGCTTGTGAGAAAGGGTGTTTTAGGTTTGGCTTGAGGCCCAACTCCATTAACAACCTTGCTTCTAGTGTTATAATCTTTCTCTTGAGCTATAATAACATTCATCAAAAATTGTCTATCTTCCTCCGAA
This sequence comes from Taxus wallichiana var. yunnanensis, assembly GCA_018340775.1. NCBI lineage: Eukaryota > Viridiplantae > Streptophyta > Pinopsida > Cupressales > Taxaceae > Taxus > Taxus wallichiana. The sequence continues at coordinate 579,227,427 of CM031236.1, forward strand.
GGGATACCACCATCATACTTCTTAATCATCAAAGCTCTTAAGTATTCAAAGTCATTGTTAGGAATTTCAAAAGCTTTCACTACATCAACTTCAAGAGCATGAGGGGGGAGAAAGACTTGTACTGTTTGATGCAATCCCAAAAGTTAGCAACAGTCCTAGCACTTATTACTTCAGTAGATGTTGCTCCTCCTTGTGAGCTTGAAGAATATCCTACCATGCAAATATCATCATCAGTACCATCATCATTATTAGCTTCACCTTCTTGCTGGTCCACTTCACATGGAGGATGAGGAAGAAAACATCTATCACACCAATCCATATAAGCAACTTCCTCATCAACAACCCTGATAGTTAGAGGGTCAGGAACCAATATAATTTCATGTGCTTGGGGTTGTCTATTTCCCCCTCCCATAGGTCCTTTACCTCCATCATCTTGTCTTTGATCACCCCTAGGATGATTGCCAAATCTATCATGGTTTCGTGATTGCTACCTAGGATGACCTTGTGAGGTCTTCCCAATTACCTTATCAGCTCTTGCCAACTTGTATGAAATTTCTTTGACAGCCCCCTGCCAAAGTTTTCACAACCTCTTCTAAATCAGCACCTTTGCTAGCTTGAGGTTTTTCAGGGTTTAACAAATTTACACCATCTCTCTTGAGAGGTTTCCCAATTGCTTTGATATTGTTCTCAATTTGAAGTGCCATGGTGAAAGCTTGTCTTAGATTGGTTGGGTTATTGTCTCTTAGGTAATAAGCTTCCTTCTTATCAAATGCATCTGCATATTTTATTAGACAAGATTCATCATAAGGCCTCAAATTAATAGGCAGCCTTCTCAAAGTTTTGTTAAACCTTGTGTTGAAGTCATGGACTGATTCATTAGGGTTCTTCTTGATATTCTCAAACTCAGAAAAAACAAATCTAGGATTAGTATTGTCACCATATTGCAACCTAAATGCATTCTTCATTTTAGTCCAAGAGTCAATAGAATTGTCAAACAGAGCCTTGTACCAATCCCAAGCATCCTCTTCTAGTGTATGAATAAAAAATTGACACACACATCCTCAAACTCTATCTCAAAATCCTCCATCATATTATCAAAAAGTTTGAGATGCTGATCACCATAATAACATTATTACCTTGGAATTTTGGCAACCTATTTCGATATCTTATGGGACAGCATTTGGGTAACCATCCATTCCTCTAAAATTTATAGGACCAAAGGTATTAACAAGAAATGGAGGTCTAGGCTAAGCCATATTGTTTGGTGGGGGTGATCTTGGAGGTGAAACAAGCTGATGAGGAGTGAAAGGTATTTGGGGAATAAGAATGAAAACTTCAAGACATATCTCTCTTAAGGGCTCTCCTTCTTGATGATCTCTAGTAAATTTAGAAAATATAGGAGCAGATTTAGGAGCAATCCTTTCAAATGCACAAGAAGGTCCCTCACTTGATGGGGAATTCAAATTAGCAATAGGATTGTCTGAATCATATCCACTTGAAGAAGAATTGCAGTCCTCAATAACAAGCTTCTCACTTTCAAACTCAATAATAGGGATCTCCTTTCTTGCAGTCAAGTCTCCAACAACCTTCCACACCATTCTCCCCTCTAGCTCTGAGTTTTTTGAATCTGTAAACAACTTCTTAGCATAGTCCTTGATGAAGAGAGATGTTCTTCCTTCCAGTTTTACAGGGACTAGTAACACAAAAGTAAATGACAGAAAGGTAAGACACTGGTATTTATCAATATTAGAACAACATGGAGTCGCCACTAAGGATTTTCACCCTAGTTGTGCAAATGCACTAAAATAATCAGTCAAATGTTTGCTAGCACTTTGAAAACTTTGCAAATCCTTATAAATCAGACCTTCTTCTTAAATAAATCAATCACAATGCACCCAAAGTGTATGAACTGCTACTTAAATGGAAAAAGGGAAGACAAAACTTGAAACTCTTGTTTAAAACTTGTAGATCTGAAGAATAGAATGATATTTTAACAATGTAGTAGCTCAAATACTTGAATACACAAATGCTCAAACTCTTCGAACACTCCACAAACACCAAGAAATTCCAAGAGTTCACCGGAAACGGCACTGAAGGTGTTGGTACCCAAATTTGTTCTCCTTTTCGATCCGAGCGGCATCGTGATATGACATGAAGCTTCAAGTCAAATAGATCATGATGAGTGTAGTTTTGTAGCATTGGATGTGATCTAACTAGAACTCAGATTTGTGGAGAGAACCTATATTGTAGCCTCGGTTTTATGAAGAAGGTGGAGATATCCTTATACTATGCATATTGTATGGAGATGACCTTGGGAAAACATGATCAATCTTCCATTATTCAAACTCAATAGAGTTGTCACTAATAAATGATGGAAATGCTTTCAAGACAAGGTGAGGCTACTAGAGACATGGTATGACCCGATCTGCTTTGTGCATTTTTTTAAATGGATTGTATTCTTTTGTTGACACACAATGCAGATGCAGGGGTATATGGGTAGGATGGGTTGTTTAGAATGATTTTTTTGTGGGGTATTGATGAGACAAACTGGGATATATCATCTCTTTAACAACCTCTACAATACTTGAACAACTATAAGATAAAATGCTTCAAACAATCATGATATTATTTCAGCCGAAGAGGCATAAATGGAAGCCTAGGCTACACTCTTCACACAATCTTTGAGAATTCACCAAAAAATCTTGAAGTAAAGAACTCAATTAAACACAAAAATCCTTGATCAAACCATGCCTAAGGTACCCATAAAGGCTTACAAGCAATCTCTGCAGTCAAGGAAGGTAAAGTGATTTTAAATTTGTTTATCTCTTTATCAGATGAAGGCTCTTCTGAACATGAGATTGCAAATGCCACTAAACTATCAACAAGAAATGGAGATTCTGTGATTTCTAAAGACTTTCAATGCAAGATTGCAACAAGAACAATGAAAACTATTTGCAGGTATTTGAAAATGATAACAGACACCATATTGCCTAGAAAAACACAGATTAACTCAAAATCTTATTAGATTCATCAGCAGGGGAGAGTTTCATGAACAATCTCAGAGCTGTGTGATGGCTATACACTTGTAACCATCTAACATACATGAAGATCCAACACGAGAAGAATTTATCCCGGTTCTTTGGTGGGTTTTCTAGAAGATGAGCCTTTTCTCAAAATTTTCTCGTGATTTTCAACTTTTCCCGACTCCTCGCATGTCTCAAAATATGCATTATATATCTCTTGCCACATTTGATCCTTCTTTCCCAAGAAAATAATATGCCATGGGATCAATTCTATTACAACAATTCTTCATGATTAAGTGAAAATGATATCAAATAGAAAAACACTCACAGGCCACCAGGTGTGCCCAAAAATATTAAATCATGACAAATATCTGGATCATTATCCATCCTGGAGGCATGTTTTTCATCATTGAGGCATGTAAACACCTTTTACTCATCATTTTCATCTTTTTACCTTTCAAATTACCTCTGCAAATTTTGATTTTTTCATTTCACTTTTTTACTCGGGTTGGGAAAAATTAATTTAAAAACATCTCAAATCAAATAATTAAGCCATGAAAGTGATGCCAATGATCCTGGAAGGCCAAGACAACACAAAATCACTATAAATTTGAGGAATTTTGGTGCAAAAATCATGATTCCAAGCTTCGTGGAGCTCCCATCATGGTAAAAAAAAATGGATGCACAACAACCGTTGATATTATCCATCTTTGTCCTTTAAACTGGGACCTCCATGTGTCAAAAAACAATTGGGACCAAAATTGGGATCATTTTTGACTTTTCCACATTTTTTTGAAAATGGAAAATTTTGACTTTTTCTCCGCTACTCTGCCCATGAAATTTGGAGTGACACGTGGCATATGGTGGGTCCTACTAAAATCATGCTTCAATTCTATGCATTTTGACCTTTTTTGGAAATTGGGAAAATTTTCACTTTTTGCCTGTGGGCCCGCACACCCGATTTCTCCCTCGGCATGTGTCACCTTGTGATTCGTTGCGGGCCTTCGCTCCAAATTTTGATTTTAAGCCTTCTTTGAAAATTGGAAAAAATTCTCTCCTGTCACTATCGGCTGCCGACCCACTCTATCCTCTGCCACGTGTCCCTCAATGATTCGCTAGTGGGCCAATGCACTTCAAATTTTTATTTTAACTCCTTTTGCCAAAAGGAAAAAATCCCCATTTCCCTCCATGGCCCACACTTCCCTCTGACCCTTCATGGACACGTGTCCACCTGTGATTCATCATGGGGGCATGCTAAAAATTTTCATTCTGAACTCTTTTGCAAAAAAGGAAAAAATCCCTTTTACCTCCGTCGGCCCGCCGACCCGCTTTACACCTGCCGTGCTGCCACGTGTCCTCCTCTGATTGGAGCGGGGCTAAAACTTATTTTGAAACTTTAGAGAATTAGAGCTAAAAAACTCTAAGTCCCCCCTCGCCTCGCTCCTCCCTTTTTGGCTTTTTAGGACACATGTCCACTCCGGATTGGCTGCGGGGCTTCGGACCAATTTTTGACTTTAAAATTTTTGCAAAATAAGGTCTAAAAACCTTAAGGGAATCCAACCACCCGCCATCCCGCTTGCCAATCAGAACATGCCACGTAGGAAAATTTGGAAAAAATGGGTCCTGTTCTGAAAATGCCCCATTGTTTGAAAAGGCAAAAAATGAAAAGTTACAACACTTCCCCACCTTTCCTCAGCCAATTAGAAGCTGCCACATTGCCAAATACCTTATGATGATGATTTTGATCGGAAAATGACACTGTATGACCGTCAAAATGTAAAAAATTCCAAGGATGCCCTAGAATTCAATTTTTTCACCAAGGATGGTAATTTTTTTTATTTTAAATCAACTAAAGCATGATTTGCAAACATTTTCGACCTTGGGATTGGATTTTAGATTGCACACAAGTATGATTTAATCAATCTTTATTTTTCCACGATCCGCAAAGGGAAAAATGACATAGCCCTCAATTGGAAAAACTAGGGCACATAAAAGGGAAAACTTGGATTATTCCTTCAAATTAGGGCAAAACAACAAGTTTGTGAGCATTTTAAAGCATTCAACAAGAGGGGAAGAATTACAGAGCATCAAATCAAAGGATAAAATGTTTTTCTTTTTTTTTTTTAGCGATATAGATTTGAAAATTTAGGGCAACATGTTGCAGAAGCTCAAAAATGGCACCAACATGTTATATATATTGGTCCATGGTTATGAAAATATATCATGTGTTATATATTATCCTAAGTGATCCTATGTGGTGTTATGTATCAAGCAATGTAAGCCAAAAAAATTATCCTGTTATTATGTGTGTTGTATTTGTGTGTGTAAAATGTAGGAGTTACAAGTAGCCACAATTTCTAGATATGCTCGAGATGTATATTTGTGGTTGGGGAAAAGCTTGGAAAAATATTGAACTGATCTCAAAGGGTGACTTCAATTCATGAATCACAATTTAGGGTGTAAAGAAGGTGCAGTGGGAGCCATGTTAGTGCCAAAGGGTGCAATGGTATTACAATTTTCATGATCTAGATCACCCGAATCAATTTTATCTCTGTGTGTAGACAAGATAGGAAATGAGATGATTAGATTATCTCAGTTTGTATGCAACAAATAAGGAGGTTCGGGAATAGTAACTTGGAACTTGATTTCAAGAAAAAGGTCAAGTCACTTAAAGAGATCACCCATTATGACACTTGCAAAGAAGAACTGAGCTAAATGTCGATCTACTCCTTAATCCAAAGGTTAATTGGACCTATCCGAGACACCATAATGCATGCGGGGAGGAGAGGAGGTCTTTGAAAATGGGGAAATAGGAGATGAGCTTCTTCATCCATTGAAAACACCGCTCAAAGTTATTGTTGTCACCAAATCACAAAGCATCCTCCAAATGGCCGGGATGTGAATAGGAAATTCAGTGTGATTGGGACACAAAGGATCACTTCTCAAGCTATGGGACTTGGGCTCGAAGTGAACCTCCGGAGAAGGTCGGCTTCCTCTTCCTAAACTAAGTGTTGTACTACTCCTAGTGTAACAAAAATGATTATCTAGTCCTATGCTAACATTTTCATGGGGTTTTTAGGGAAAAGATTTACGAAATGAAATTATACTAGGGATGGTGATGCACCAAATAAAGGGTATTTCCAGACTCAGGAAGGGTTAATTTGAAGAGGGTGTGTGCACCACAAGTCAACCTCACCTACTGCAACTTAGAGAGGGTACAGATACCAAAAACTAAGAGACACGCGTTCCCTTTGTTAAAATTTATCAGACCGAGAAATATACCAGTTTCCTAGTGAAGAAGGATGAACTCAAGAAGGGTGAACAGACACCACAACTCAATTGCATGCAATACTCCACCACTCGATAAGCACAAAACTCCAAGAACCTGCAATAGAAACTTAAACTTGCACAATGTACCTGCAAGTACGAGAAAGGCACAAAGAAGCATAGAAGGATGAAAGGACTAAGATTAGTCACAAAACACACACTTTTATTGCTTTAATAACATGCACAATGCATCATACATTTAGAAGAGGCAATAGTTGTCATTATAGTCTTGAAGAGGAAGCTTGAAAGTTCTCTCAACACACAAGAACAACTTGTAGAAGAGAGAGGAATCTTGAAAATCATACACTCGCCTAAGATATCTAACTGTCCAACTTGTTTGAACTATTGAAACCCTTTAAAATGAGCTTCCAACTTACATTTATAGAAGAATATGTGAGAAAGAAGAGGAAAGGTCATAATTGCTATCCTAAATTGAGGGCCCATGATGTATTTATTACGATTAGTTGAACCACCCGGGAAGGTTCCATCATGGGTCATTAATTGCACGATGACCTAGTCTTCTCAATTAATTAAAAGAATATTAAAATAAAAATATTTAAATAGTAATAATAAATATTATTATTAAAATATTTAAATAAAAATAGTAAACTAATTAACATAATGTCGGGACCCCCCGTTGACCCATTTGACTTGAAGAGGAGGGGGTCCATGTGGATAGAGTCTGCACATAGTCCAACTCGGTGAGTTTCAAATCCTCTAACTCGGTGTTGCACTTGATTTTGAACCACACACCAATTCTTTTCTTACCTTGGCAATTGAGCTCTTTTGCATTGAGTCCTTCAAATGGTGAGCTATCAAACTCGATTCTTATCATTTTTGTTGGTTAACTCGAGGCCATTTACGCATTCCACATTGCCTTTCGTGAAACATATGTGAGCTTCCCCACGAAGTCACCGAGCTTCATTAGTGAGTTTTATCCTTTTCAAGTTCCATTTTTTCCACATGTTTGGTTCATTCTCTACATGTTCATCATCTATAAGCTCGAGCGAGCCAATTTACCCCACCGTCATGGATTTTGAACACCTTGTGAGCTAATCAAAATGAACTCAATTCTCCACAACTTGTCTTTCAATAGCTCTTCTCTATGCTCATGCATAGGGTTCCTTGACCGAGTTGTATATCTTCCTTATTAGGCCAAAATGCATGTAGATCCCGTGAACTCGGCTTGACGTAAGTTAAGACTCACCTCATGAATGCCACCGCTATGGTCTTGCTTCAAACTCCAAATCGAGCCATTCTGAATTACTAATCCAACTACATGCATCATGAACATGAAGCTTTAAGCTCGAAATTGAAAACCTCTACAAATACATTAAAATTCGACACCCTCGAGCTTAGTCTTTATCTTGAATTGGTACCAATGTTTCCACAACATGAAAAGTTTGACTCTAAATCATACTTCGTGGCTTTGTGCCATAATACATTGGTGATCCACATAGGTTAAAAAATTCAATGAATTTAAATTATTTCACTCCCGCATGTTGTGCTATTTAGAAATGATTTTTGAGCTATGAAAATTGTTAGGGATCACGTCACATCGCCCTGTCAACACTCAATCGATTGATTTCTCTGTGATAGCTCTATCTTGATAGATAGAGTTATTTCTTCTTATTTTGGACCACATATTCACATGCATTCCACGTTCAAACTCCATGAAACAACACCACGAGCTCTTCAACTGACTCGGCCTGGCTTTGTTTTGCATGTCGACCCGAGCACCCGATTGGCTCAACTCGGACTCTCACATGTCTATGTACCGAGCTCATATTTACCATCTTGCACATCTAAGTTCCTTACGCATGCACTGGATTCAGTCACTAGATTGCTTCAATGTAGCTGTGTTTCCCATAACCCAAAGTGCTCTACGAGCTCATGTTAGTACCACATTCATGCGGCGAACATCAGCTACAAAGCTAATCCCATGATTTAAAGCTCGGACACAAAACATAATGATTACATCACACTCTTGGCCCTGACAGGACATCTACCGTATTGATATATAAACCTTTTCCTTCATCAGATTTGAGGACAACATCAAACTCTCGGTGCAAAACATTTCAGTTGTAGCTTGTAAGGTGTGATAATTCCAACAGAAACCTTTATGCTTGCCAACTTAGTGACTCGTTGAAGATGCTCATATAATTGCAAAGCAAATTGTTCTTCATGAATATTCTGATATGAAATAGATCCACCTCTATGAGATTCACTTCCATGAGTTACATCATAAAACAAGTAAGGTATCAAAAGAGAATCTTTGTAATAAATTTCTTCAGTGTCCTAGTAACACTCTCACTATCACTTAATCGATTTTGATAAAAATGTCTTGAAGGAAAATCCCAAATTTGAGGATGCATTCGATACTGAATAGATAACAACATAGTTGGACAACCTGCTTGCTAGAAACTCTCAAAAAGGGTTCTACTATACTACAACATGCCTATTGCCTGGTTAAATATTGTCAACCGGATGAGATCTCACCATGGTTTCAACAACTCATCACTTTCGGCACATGTTTTTAAGCTCGAAACTGAGCAAATCCCTTTACTATGAGTTCCACCTTCCATACATTAGATGGTTCACTCACCTAAACTCCTCTGCAACACTTCTCCAGCTGATGGGTCGTTTCACTCCATTCGATAGTTTGATCATTAGTAAGAAGAGCTTGTTACATCGTTACCACTATCAGTGAGCAACTCGGTCTGCCATCTATTCTTCCGCCATGCTTCGTATTGATGAGCTTGGTATTACCTCCTTACGTTGTGTTGTTTTCCCCATGACCCGCTCTAATGTTTCCCAACTGTCCTATTAATCCTCCTAGTGACTCGCACAAAGACTCGGACCACTCCAAGCTGCGTGGAATTCTCATGATGGATCGCCATCGTATGATCTCCACTTGGCAATTTGATCTGATTTCTCCCACGCTCGGAAGTATCACCATGGTTTACCAACCCAATATTTCCACTTGGGAATGTATTCCCTGAGTTCCCCTATTCATGCCTTAGTGCGGGATTTATATATCTCTTCCGACTACGTTGGGCTTGTCATAGCTCATCGACCCCAAAACTCTCACTTGGCAATGTGGCCTTGGGAATCCACAGAGTATCTTGCCATCGTGGCATACCATGCTAACATCCCCACTTGGCAAGAGGGAAAAGTTTCTCCACCGTTCCCACTAGCACGTAGGATCACCATGATTTTTACCTCCTGCCGAGTCGAGCCAGATGGGCTCTTCTTTCATCCCATGAAGTAAAATTACCTCAGAAAATCAGTGGCCTCTAGAGAGAGTTAATTGTGACATCTTCTCGCAGGGTGATCCCAAGGAACTGTTGGTGTTGATCCTGATGTTCTGGTTGCACGTGACCACAATCGTGATCAGTTGTTACAAAATCTTGCAGCTGTAGTAGAAGAACGAGATAAAGTTTTAGTTGAGTTGTCTCGCCTTTTCATTTTGGAAAGTCACTTTCATGGAAGAAGCTCGATCAAATCTTGAGGCACATTTTGTAAATGGGGCTGAGATTGTGTTCACTATTGTTTCTAGTAGTGGCCGGAAGTTATTCCAGCACCTAGCCCATGGGTTTGATATGGTGGTTATAGATGAAGCTACAAGCTAGTGAAGTAGGCGTGTTACCTCCACTTTCATCTCGTTTCTCACATTTTATCCAAATCTATGCATGGTGGTTTATTTTTCCAAGCCTGAGCTCCATTGGTTTAATTACGAGCAACATCATATTGACCTCTTTAGATTTGACACCGATCTCCCTATCAACTTGACCATAACTCTTCACCGAGTTGAGATCAACTAGGTGCCTTTCGATGGAAGGTGATCTCTCATATGCAATTTAAGAATTATTTTTAATTATTGTATCTCGATAATGACCGAAGGTGGGTTCCTGGACTATTATTTCATTTTGGACATGATAGGACCCCATTGTCTAATCCTACCACGTGTGTAAAATTGGATAACATGTTTGGCAACCTCTTGGGGATGATTGCCTGTTAAGCATGATTCTGGTAGCCTTAAGTCATCCATTGGGCATGGAGTCTGTGTTAGAATCATGAAAGTAGTATGATTTTCTTTGACACATCCCAGAATCTCCTTAAGCATTGCCGATATCCTGGACCTCCCTGGAATGCTAAGCATGAAGTATACTAAAACTGTTGAATGCTTGACATCCATGGAACACTACAAAAATTTGAATGAAGCATATTTTGAAACTCTTATGGAAACCTTGAACCTTTCTTCTCCTTGACACCTTCCAATGATGAAACAATGTGCAGAACAACACAAAACATAGTAACAAGGAAAGAAAAACAACAACACATAACAATGTGCATAAGCACTTGGAGGAAAACACCTAATTTAACTATACAGGGGGTGGAACACTTCTCAAAAAAAGTATTTGAGATGTATCCCATTCACATGAATGGGAAGTTCTTCTCCATTGAGCCTAGATAGACTGAATGAATTTGCCTCTTTGTAACTTGTGATGATGTATGGCCCACTCTAGAGAGCGTCAAACTTGGCATGCCTACCTGGTTTGGCCCTGTCTTCATCCCATTTGAGAACTAAATCTCCCTCTTGAAAACACCTATCAAACGCCTTCTTGTCAAAATATTTCTTAACTTGAGCCTGATGCTGTTCCAAAGTTTTCATAGCCTTGTCTTGTACTTCCTCTAACTCCATGAGTTCAAAGAAACCTTACTATCAGAGGATCACTCTCTATAACTTCAAGTTGATGAGCTAACTCCAAAGAAGGTAACTCCAATGAGAGCAAGAGTTTTTCCTCTCTTCCATATACAAGAATGAAAGGAGAATTTTTGATGGCCCTTTTAGGTGTGATCCGATTCTGCCCATAAGGCGGTCTTAAGTCATGTATGCCAAGTCCTCTTTTTAGTCTCCATTGTGCACTTAATAATCCTTATAAAGTTTTTATTGCTAGACTCACCAATCCATTTCCTTGTAGATAGTAATTGGATGAAGTTTTGAGGTATACCCCATTTTTAACAACCCATTCACTCAATTTCATACCAAGAAAAGCCAGCGTGTTTTCTAAAATGACTATGCAAAACAGAACACCGAACCTCATCATTATACCCTCTAAAAAAACCAAAAATACCTTTTCATTGCTCTCTTTTAATGCTACCACCTCTATCCATCGAGTAAAATAGTCTGTTTTAGTAAGGACACACTTATGTCTATCACTAGATGGAGGATTAATCATTCTGATGAAGTCCAACCCCCATTGAACAAAGGGTTAATCCACTTGAATTGGATGTAGTGGAAGAGCTGCCAACTTCTACTTACTTGTGAAAAAGGAACATTCCTTACATTTCCTTACCCAAAGATGGGCATCCTTGAATAAATCCAGCCAATAGTAGCCAACTCGCATGATCTTGGTAGTTGTTGTTCATGCAGAATAATGTCCTCCAGATAGGCCATTATGAAAATCTTCTAGTATCTTACTGACTTGTTCTGGTCCTATGCACCAAAGGAGAACACCGTTCAAATCTTTTCGAAAGAGAATGTTATCTACCAAAACATATGGGATAGATTGAAGATGGAAAGTTTGTCTCTGGTTTTTATCCATTTTCTCGGATATGCTCCCGAGAAGATGAAATTCTTCATTTTGGATAACCAGTTAGCTTGATCAACATTATCATCAGTATTTAGGAGTGTCATGTCCTCATTACCTTTTGATTCCATGTCTGCAGCAAGTTGCTGACACAAACCCTTACCTCTGACAAGTTTAGTGACTTTGATGTGCACGTCATACTCCATTACCTTTGTGATCCATCCAGCACGCTTTTCGTTCATTTATTTGTTCAGCAAAAACTCCTTAACACCTGGATGAGACACCATCAGATGAATCTTGTTGTTGGACAACATGTGCTTGAATTTCTTCAAATCTTGAATAACCACAAAGACTTTCTTTTCAATGAATGAGTATTTGAACTCATAGTCTTTGAGGGATTGACTGAAGAAAGCAATTAGTTGCTCCATCAGGTTGTTATTTTGTTGGGTGAGGATCCTTGAAATGCTCTCTTGACTTGCAAAAGCATAAAGGATAAAATATTTGTCAAACTTGGGGTTCACCAGAATGGGAGCTTGAGAAATGGCTGTTTTGATGGCTTCAAGCTTTCTCATCCTTCCTTTGTCCATGAGAATGGCATGTTTTTTCTTGACATGGCTGGTCACGTGGTTTAGCCAATGTCGTGAATTGAGGGATGAATCTCCGCACGAAATTTATGGTTCCCAGAAAACTCTGGAGGCCCTTCTGTGACTTGGGAGAGATAAGGACATAATCAAATGAATCTTGGCTGGATCAATTGATAATCCTTCCACTGAAACAACATGCCCCAATAATTTTCCCTCGTGCACTATGCAAAATACATTTCTTGGGGTTAAGTGAAACCCCAAATTCCCTACACCTTCGGAAAACTTTCCTTAGATGCATGATGTGATCTTCTGCATGTTTAGAGTATACAATTATATCATCAAGGTAAACCAAAATAATATCATTGATTAGTCCCTTAAATTCCATGTCCATGGCTCTTTGGAAAGTAGCCCCAGCATTGGACAATCCGAATGGCATTTTATTGTAGGCATACGTGCCCCACTTGGTAGTGAAAACTATTTTGAATTGGTTGGATTCTTGGACTAGGATTTGATTTTAACCTAAATATCCATCGAGCAAAGAAAATCTTTGAGCTCCTCGCCACCATTTGAAGGATCCACTCCATTAATGGAAGAGGATAATGGTGTTTTAATGACACTTGATTCAAATCCTTGAAATCTACGCATAACCGGATCTCTCTGTTCTTCTTCCTCACGGGCACCAATTTAGCTACCCATGAGGAATGCTTGATGGGAAAAATTATACAGGCCTCAATGAGCTTGGTTAGATCCTTTCTCATTAGTGGCTCAATTTTGGGATTAATTGGTCTGTCTGTTTTTGGCCGAACGGCTTAGCATTAGGATCCAGTTCGATGGTATGTTGTGCTAGACCTGGATCAAAACCACACAAATCTTTATAGCTCCATGCAAAGATGTCAAGATACTCTTGAAATTTTTTTATGAAAGCTTCTTTTTCCTTAGAAGTACACACTTTTCGATCTTAAGAAACTTTGCATTTGATACTTCGACTTCCTCAAAATATTCTTCTTTAACCACCATGTTAGGGCTTTGTCTTTTGGCTTGGTCATCTGAATTAAAAATGGATTCTAAAGTGACTAAACCTTTTGGTAACTTATTGCTTTTCAATTGGATAGTTTACTCACCATATGACTCCTATGAAACTTATCTTGATATTTTACAAAGAAAGTCCACCTCTTCTTGTAGGAAGAGGACAATTTGTTTGTCACTATCAAACACTTGCCAACTACTCACATTATCAGGGACTACCGGTCGAATCACCATTTTAACAAATTGCTGCCCTTCTTTTATGATATCAACTGGTATGTTGTATTGCGAACCAATTGTAGCAAGCCTATCCGCATCTTGATTTTGACCTCTAGGAACTGCATGGATTCCAAAAGCTTTGAAATCTTCAATCAGGTCCTAGACTCGGTTCTTGTATGATCTTAAAAGATCATTTTTGGATGTACTACATGCCGAAACTTGACGAAAAACTAACTCAATGTCTCCAAAAATAGTTAGGGCCTTGATTCCCTTCCTTTGGACTAGTTGAATTCCTTACACAAGAGCCTCGTATTCAACAACATTGTTAGTGTAATTGAACTATAAATGGAAAGATGAGAAGTACTTATCTCCCTCTGGAGAAATTAACATAACACCAACACCAGATCCATTCTTACTTCTTGAGCCATCGAAGAACAATTGCCACAGTCCTTTAGAATCACTTGGTGTTTTGACAAGTTGTGGTATGATTGTATCTTCTTCATGAATACAGTAGGTACCTAATCTTGTTTCTTCCAAGACCAGCAAACCAGCTTCTTCTTCTGACCAATACATCAGCGTAGGGATCGTACTGATGATCTCTACTTAATTCATCTAGTAAAGTATCAGGGACTTCTTCAATAAGGGTGGTTGGTTCATGATCGACATCTTCTTCTTCGGATTACTTGACGGTGTAATTTCCATTTATGGGACTAGCAGTGTAGAGTTCTACATGATTATGGCAGATTGGTTCTACCCTTATAGTTACTTTGGTTCCATATCGAGTCCTAAGAATCATATGTGACCAATCAGCTGATAGGTAACCGTCCATATTGGCGGTGAAATCTCGTGATAGGCGGATCGCAAAGAGGGGAGGGAGATCAATGACCGATATGTCTTAGGTGAATGAAAAACTTGGGCATGCATGAATGGTAATTTGAAGTCCTTTGATAACCCCAACAGTCTAAACAATTGTGCCATCAAGCTGAACAACCCCTCTTGTAACTGGTGCATATTGTATGCCTAGTACATCTGTGATTTGTTTAGGCATGACAGAGTTACTGGCACCAGAATCGATCATGCAATTATGTACCAGGTGGTCGCCAAAGATCAGGGAAATGTAGAATGGCGGTGGTTTTTTTTTCGTAGGAATGATTTTCCCTTCCGGTTGACACAAACTTGTAGCATTTTTCACTCCATGGCTTGGTGATCCACTGGTTGTACCAAAACTGTTCAGAGCTTCTCACAATAGGTTTCTTTGGGAAGGGATCGAGAGCACGTCCCACATGGTAACGCTCAGATTGGTTTTCTTCATTTGTTATACTATGCTGAAGGGAATCACTCCAACTTTGATGACACTTTTTTGGGCATTGGGGTCCTCCTTTGGAAAATGTTTGTTGGGTACCGTGATGCCTAGAGAACCATCTTTCCCTGCGGCATGGCTAGCCGGTGTTTCTGGTGATTTCTTTCCCACATTTTTATCAACTGCCATTTGTAACCCAGGTTGAGAAGTGGATGCTAGATCAGCTTCGGGAGGTTAAGGCTCCATTGCACTCTTTTTGGAATGAGTGTTTGTTGCCACTAATGAGGAATCTATATTCAACCCGCAAATTTTTTTTACGCTTGGACAATTTAGCAAAGCGGATTCTTTAGGTGCCTACGGTTGATTTGCTACTTCTTGTGTAGATGAATTGTTTATTAACTCAAGTGGAAGATACACTTTGAACCATAAGGGCACAAGGCTAAGAACCCCATTGGGACAAATATTTTGATTGTGAGGTTGAGAGCAAGGA
This sequence comes from Taxus wallichiana var. yunnanensis, assembly GCA_018340775.1. Lineage (NCBI taxonomy): Eukaryota > Viridiplantae > Streptophyta > Pinopsida > Cupressales > Taxaceae > Taxus > Taxus wallichiana. The sequence continues at coordinate 579,242,987 of CM031236.1, forward strand.
TAGCACCATTTGTAGTCTTGAACTAGATTATTCTGAACAGGTACTATAGCTCTAGATGAGCTAGCTCCAAGAGGGTTCTGAAAGTTCAAGGGCCTGACATTTACAACTTGACTTGTAGTTTGATTTTGAGGCTGATTGTTTCCTTGAAAAGGAGGACGGTTAGCCTAATACTACTGATTTTGTGGCTGATACGAACAATTGTATTGAAACTGTTGCCTTTTGAGTGCAACGAGCTCATTTCCAAAAAATTTCAGTAGCGAATTGACTTCAAATAGGTCATTTGAAGAGGCAGGGGAAGATTGAGATGGTTGCTTGGAGTCTACTGGAATAGGAGAAATGATAGGCTGATGATTCGTAAGATCTGGAGAAAAGGGCATTGGTGGTCGTGGAGCTATCTTTCCAGCCTGAATCAAAGAATTCTCTACACTTATGGCAACTTCGTAAGCATCAGGAAGTGTAGTCCCTCCCATGGACTGGATCATAACTACTACATCACTATTCAAGGCTCGTAAATAGTACAAGAATGCATTATGTGCAGAGGGCTTTACAAGCACCAGAATCCTATTCCAAGTCCTGTGGAATCGAAGTTGAAATCACTCATGTATTCTTGGGGAGCTCTCTTCATAGTAGTGAGTTGTTCCAAAAGTGATAGGTGATCACTTTTGTCTTCGAATTGTTTACATAGACTTTTCTCCCAACTCGTCCCAAGTGGTTATAGTGCCAACACCTAACCCACAAAACCATTGAAGTGATTTTCCCTTGAAAGAGGTAGCAAGAAGTCTAACTGCAACGTTGTCTTCTGTGATATTATGTACTACACAGATGCTGGCTACATCAAAGATATGCTCCACTAGAGTAACGTGAGTTTCCCCCGTGTAGAAGGGTAAAATTTTGAGTGTTACAATAGGTATCAGGTCACGTTGAGCCAACATAAGAGGACTGCTTGCATTGAAAGGGGGAAAAACTTGGTTCCTCACCATAGCAACGAAAGGTTGATTATTCCTGGGTGGAGGAAATCTTCCGTAAGGAGGAGTCGAATGACCCCTACTAGATAAATCTACAACTGGGGATGTGGAAATGCCTCTTCTTCTTCTCTTTGGAGGAGACAAGGAAAGTTCGATATGCTGATAATTTCCTTTCTTTGAAGAAGCTCTTGTCTGAATTCTTCACATAAGTTACCGCACTGAGATTTGGAATCCAGAGATATAGAGTCGCCAGGTACTTTGACTTGTGTAAGTGAGAAGAGAAGTACCAACTCTATCCCACCGGGCGTGCCAAAAACTGTTGTCGCCAAATCACTGCACCCTCGAATGGCCAGGATGTGAATAGGACATTCGGTGTGATTAGGACACATGGGATCACTTCTCAAGCTGTGGGACTTAGGCTTGAAGTGAAGCTCCGGAGAAGGCCGACTTCCTCTTCCTATACTAAGTGTTGTACTAATCCTAGTGTAACAAAAATGATTGTCTAGTCCTATGCTAGCATTTTCATGGGGTTTTAGGGAAAGAGATTTACAGAAATGAAATTATACTAGGGATGGTGATGCACCAAATAAAGGGTATTTCCAGACTCATGAAGGGTTAATTTGAAGAAGGTGTGTGCACCACAGGTCAAGCTCACCTACTTTTGCGCCAAACATAGTCGTGGATGGATAAAAATTCAAAAACGTTAGGAAACATTATCTATCTCAAGCACTTAGAGAGGGTACATGATGCCACAAACTAAGAGACATGCGTTCCCTTTGTTAAACTTTATCAGACCGAGAAATATACCAGTTTCCCAGTGAAGAAGGATGAACTCAAGAAGGGTGAACAGACACCACAACTCAATTGCATGCAATACTCCACCAGTCGATAAGCACAAAACTCTAAGAACCTACAATAGAATCTTAAACTTGCACACTTTACCTGCAAGTATGAGAAAGGTGCAAAGAAGCATAGAAGGATGAAAGGACCAGATTAGTCACAAAACACACACTTTTATTGCTTTAATAACATGCACAATGCATCATACATTTAGAAGAGGCAATAGTTATCATTATAGTCTTGAAGAGGAGGCTTCAAAGTTCTCTCAACACACAAGAACAACTTGCATAGAAGAGAGAGGACTCTTGAAAAGCATACACTCGCCTAAGATATCTAACTATCCAACTTGTTTGAATCTGTTGGAACCCTTTGAAATGAGCTTCCAACTTACATTTATAGAAGAATATGTGAGAAATAAAAGGAAAGGTCATAATTGCATTCCTAAATTGAAGGCCCATGATGTATTTATTACGCTTAGTATAACCACCGGAAGGTTCCATCATGGGTCATTAATTTCCTGATGACCTAGTCTTCTCAATTAATTAAAAGAATATTAAAATAAAATATTTAAATAATAATAATAAATATTATTATTAAAATATTTAAATAAAAATATTAAATTAATTAACATAATGTCGGGACCCCCGTTGACCCATTTGACTTGAAGAGGAGGGGGGTCCATGTGGATAGAGTCTACACATAGCCCAACTTGGTGAGTTTTGAATCCTCTAACTCGGTGTTGCACTCGATTTTGAACCCCACACCAATTCTTTCCTTACCTTGGAAATCGAGCTCTTTTGCATTGAGTCCTTCGAATGGTGAGCTATCAAACTCGATTCTTATTATTTCCCTTGGTTAACTCGAGGCCATTTACGCATTCCAAATTACCTTTCATGAAACATATGTGAGCTTCCCCACGAAGTCACTGAGCTCCGTTGGTGAGTTTTAACCTTTTCGAGTTCCATTTTTTCCACAAGTTTGGTTCATTATCTACATGTTCATCATCTATAAGCTCGACCGGAGCCAATTTACTCCATCGTCATGGATTTTTGAACACCTTGTGAGCTAATCAAAATGAACTCAATTCTCCACAACTTGTCTTTCACCAGCTCTTCTCAATGCTCATGCATAGGGTTCCTTGACTGAGTTGTATATCTTCCTCATTAAGCCAAAATGCATGTAGATCCTATGAACCTGGCCTGACGTAAGTTAAGACTCACCTCATGAATGCCACTGCTATGGTCTTGCTTCAAACTCCAAATCGAGCCATTCTAAATTACCAATCCACCTAAATGCATCGTGAACATGAAGCTTTAAGCTCAAAATTGAAAGCCTCTACAAATACATTAAACTTCGACACCCACGAGCTTAGTCTTTATCTTGACTTGGTACCAACATTTCCACAATATGAAAAGTTTGACTCTAAATAATACTTCATGGTTTTGTTCTATAATACATTGGTGACCCACATAGGTTAAACAATTCAATGAATTTAAATTATTTCACTCCCGCATGTCATGCGCTATTTAGAAATGATTTTTGAGCTATGAAAATTGTTAGGGATCATGTCACGTGGCCCTATCAACACTAAATCAATTAATTTCTCTGTGATAGCTGTATCTTGACAGATAGAGTAATTTTTTCTTGTTTTGGACCACATATTCACATGCATTCCACGTTCAAACTCCATGAAACAACACCACGAGCTCTTCAACTGACTCGGCCTGGATTTGTTTTGCATGTCAACCCGAGCACTCGGTTGGCTCAACTCGACTCTCACATGTCTATGTACCGAGCTCATATTTACCATCTTGCACATCTAGAGTTCTTTACACATGCACCAGATTCAATCACTAGATTGCTTCAATGCAGCTGTGTTGCCCATAACCCAAAGCACTCTGCGAGCTCGTGTTAGTACCACATTCATGCGGCGAACATCAGCTACAAATCCAACCCCATGATTTAAAGCTTAGACACAAAACATAATGATTACATCACACCCCTGGCCCTAACAGGCATCTACCATATTGATATATAAACCTTTTCCTTCATTAGATTTGAGGACAACATCAAACTCTCGGTGTAAAAATTTCAGCTGTAGCTTATAAGGTGTGATAATTCCAACAGAAACCTTTATGCCTACCAACTTAGTGACTCGTTGAAGATGCTCATATAATTGCAAAGAAAATTGTGCTTCATGAATATTCTGATATGAAACAGATCCACCTCTATGAGATTCACTTCCATGAGTTACATCGTAAAACAAGTAAGGTCATAATAGAGAATCTTTGTAATAAATTTCATCAGGTCTCCTAGTAACACTCTCACTGTCACTTAATCAATTTTGATAAAAATGTCTTGAAGGAAAATCCAAAATTTGAGGATGCATTCGATACTGAATAGATAAAAACATAGTTGACAACCTCGCTTGCTGGAAGTGCTCAAAAACAGCTTCTACTATACTCGCAACATGCCGGCTGCCTAGTTAAATATTGTCAACCTGGATGAGATCTCACCATGGTTTCAACAACTCATCACTATCGGCACATGTTTTTAAGCTCAAAACTGAGAAAATACCTTTGCTACGAGTTTCACCTTCCATACATCAGATGGTTCACTCACCTAAACTCCTCTGCAACACTTCTCCAATGATGGGTCATTTCGCTCCATTCGAAAATTTGATCATTAGTAAGAAGAGCTTGTTACATTATTCTTACTATCGGTGAGCAACTCGGTCTGCCATCTATTCTTCCGCCATGCTTCATATTGATGAGCTTGGTATTACCTCCTTACGTCGCGTTGTTTTCCCCATGACCCACTCCATTGTTTCCCAACTTTCCTATTAATCCTCCTGGTGACTCGCACAAAGACTCAGACCACTCCAAGCTGCGTGGAATTCTCATGATGGATCGCCATCGTATGATCTCCACTTGGAAATTTGATCTGATTTTTCCCATGCTCGGAAGTATCACCATGGTTTACTAACCCAATATTTCCACTTGGGAATGTATTCCCTGAGTTCCCCTATTCATGCCTTAGCGCGGGATTTATATATCTCTTCCGACTACATTGGGCTTGTCATAGCTCATCGACCCCAAAAATCTCACTTGGAAATACGGCCTTGGGAATCCGTAGAGTATCTTTCCATCGTGGCATACCATGCTAACATCCCCACTTGGCATCTTTCCATCGTGGGAATCCGTGAGTTTCTCCACCATTCCCACCAAAGACGCAGGATCACCATGATTTTTACCTCTCGCCGAGTCGAGCCGATGGGCTCTTCTTTCATCCACAAAGTAAACTTACCTTAGAAAATCACCGCCTCTAGAGAGAGTTAATTGTGACAGCTACCACAGGGTGATCCCAAGGAACCGTCGGTGTTGATCCTGATGTTCTGGTTACACGCAACCACAGTCGTGATTAGTTGTTGCAAAATCTTATAGCTGTAGTAGAAGAACGAGATAAAGTTTTTGTTGAGTTGTCTTGCCTTTTCATTTTGGAAAGTCACTTCCATGGAAGAAGCTCTATCAAATCTTGAGGCAAGTTTTGCAAATGAGGTTGAGATTGTGTTCACTACTGTTGCTAGTAGTGGTCGGAAGTTATTCCAATGCCTAGCCCATGGATTTCATATGGTGGTTATAGATGAAGCTATAAGCTAGTGAAGTAGGTGTGTTACATCCACTTTCATCTTATTTCTCACATTTTATCCAACTCTATGCTTGGTGGTTTATTAGTCCAAGCCTGAGCTCCATTGGTCTCATTGCGAGCAACATCATATCGACCTCTTTAGATTTGACACCGAGCTCCCTATCAACTCGACCCCAAACTCTTCACCGAGTTGAGATCAACTGGGTGCCTTTCGATGCTTGCTAGGTGATCTCTCATATGCAATTTAAGAATTATTTTTAATTATTGTATCTTGATAATGACTGGAGGTGGGTTCTTAAGACTATTATTTCATTTTTAATGTGATAGGACCCCGCTATCCAATCTTGCCACGTGTGCAAAATTGGATAACAATTATCATTGTATCTTCTCTCTAACCATTGTTTAATAGTAGAGATGTGGAATCCAACAAAGTTTTTATATTTATATATGTACTCAAGATAATGTGGTTCAACTACATCCGTTAGAGTTAAGCATTACAACACATAATCCTTTCATCCTGTAACGCCCAAAAAAATCTACTCTTAAAACAAAATAGAACTAATAAATTAATAGACAAAATTATAGTGATATTTTTTTGTTTTAAGAAGAAGTTTGCAAGGTTAGACATTATCCACAATTAATAAATTTTCTGATTAAGGTTGCCACACAACCTTGTGGAAGTTGGAATTAAATTAATAATTAAATATTATATATTTACTTCCTAAGATATATTACGGTTTAAAACAATACGTTTACCAAGCTCCATAAGTTTTATTAATTATCATACACCAAGTTTCCTTTATTTTCTAACACAAAAATTAGATTATTTTTTCTATCCACTAAGATTGAATATATTTTGGGCCATTAGATTGAATCTATCCTAGCCCTTAGATTTGGGTTGCCCTAAATATCCTTATGGGTTTCCTTTTTATTTCTATTTGCCCCAAAACAACCTCATTTGTTCATTCTTGTTTTGCAGGTTTGGAAGAGGAGAAGGAGGAGAAGCCATGAGAGCAAGAAGTGCAACCATGGAGAAATTTTCTTGGTTTTAGTTGTAAAGGGTTTACTATTGTAATATTTCTCATTTGCTTAATGTAGAGATCCCACCATGGATTTTTTTTTTATTTAATGTAAACATCTTTTGAGTTCAACAATTGGGGAAAACCCCATTTCATTAAATCTATGAATTTTACACATTTGGGTGCCCATAAGAGGATTGATAAGCTTAAAAATTAAATTTGATTGATTACTAGTTGCTGGTAGTTTCATTTTGAAGGTTTAAAGCTTAGATTTCAATTAAAATTCAATTTGGGTTTTTCACTATCAGAATTTATTCTTCCATGAAAAGTGATGAAACCACTACCCTACACAGACCGAAGGTCCTATGACCACCGCCTACCCGGGGTAGTTCAACGACTTTCGCTCTGTCTTTGGGTGGCGCTTCAAACCCCCGCTCTACATAGGGTGGTGGTTTTGTTTCCAAAACATAACCTTAAGTATAGGTATTTTTCATAAGTTTTTCAACTCAATGTAGTGTTTGATACAATATTAATTTTAATTAAGGTGTCTTCCATTCATTGGTTGATAGATTGATAACATATCTAGTTTCATAACTCAAAATTACATAAACATCAACTCATTTCTCTATTCTTTCTTTTGCAATAAAATGTAAAATTTGAGTATAACATCAACTACAATTCATTCTCTTTCACATATTCAATCTTGCCAACAAAACAACAAAGAACTCAACAACACTTCCTTTCAATAACATCTTTCTTTTCCATATATATATATATATATATATATATATATATATATATATATATATATATATATATATATATATATATTGTAACTTTGAATAACATACAAATTTAGGAGAGTTTCATTTCCAAAGAACTATACAACTTAAGCTTTCTCCTTTCACTATAACATTACAAATTTGAATAAATGAAATATAGAAATATTTCTTTGAAACATACAAAATTTACAATCTTCCACTCTAAGTGGGAACAATAATAATATTTACAATATGGAGAATTCTTCCAACAAGGTCAAACACAAGTTTTCTTTCCAAGTCATCTCCTAACTTTATAGCTTTCAACTTGCATCCATCAACTCTTTAAAACTTGAATCACAATAAAAATAAAGGGGGTATAGGTGACGCTCTCTTTGGAACCTATAATCCAATAAGAGGAGAATCCATCCCCTTATTGGTCCCCGAGCCCCAACCAAAGAACAATGAGGGGAATTTAGAAACATTTGACAACTTTTAGAAAAATGGCTTCCACAAAATATGCAATCCAAAAACATACAACACATTCAAATGGACATACTCAACAATATTTACAACTTTCCCAACAACACATAGGCTTGAAATCAAGCCAAAAGGAGAAAGGAATATGGGAACCACCTCCTTTTGTCTCCCAAGTGAAATAGGAGTTCCACCAAAAGTCTCCATGTGCACAATACAAAACATTCAAATACATCCTTATCTCTCCCCTTGCAAATATGCAAAAATATGTCCATGTTTTCCTTTTCACTCCCCATAGGTAGAACTCGTAATCACACTCCGGGGTCAAAGCACAATGTTGTGTCCCACTTCATGTCCCAAAAACGCGAGTAAGAAGTTGGGCGGGATCGGAAATCGAGGTTGTTCGCGCGAACCCCTCGAATTCAAATAATTTTGGCGGCAAAGAGTTATATATAGATATTTATATAGTTTTGGGTGGCGGATTTAAGGTTTAGGGGGGTTCGGGCGAAGGGGGGTTCACGCGAACCCCCTTCACGCGAACCCCCTTCACGCGAACCCCCTTCGCGCGAACCCCCTATGTGGCACCTATGTGGCACCTTTGTGGCACATTTTGGCGCCAAATCCATTTGGAGGATAATTTTATGCCAAAAAGTGCCACTTAGGTGCCACGTAATTAGGGTTAACGAATGAATAAAATTACAAAATTTTAACACAAAATATAGAATTTTATTAGCTTTCTAAAAATATAATTTCTATTTTTTAAAAATATGTTTTACTATTTATTTTTATATTTTGCTAACATATGGTATTTTAGGACAATCAATTGTACACAATCAACCCAATTTGAAAAATAGCAAAATATCAAAAAAATTGAAAAAATAAAATTACTATTTGTTGAAGTCTTCTTCTTACTTGTGAAAAAAATTCAATTTTGATATAAATCTTAAAAGTTATTGGCATAAACATTTGTACGCCATTTATTTGAAAATATTTTACTAAATAATTAATTAAAAAAATATAAGTCAAAAAATATGAAAATTTGACAGCACCTCAAAATTCAAATCTTGAACATATATCTAAAATTTCATGGTGAAAAAATAAATTTTCATTTAAAAAAACCACCCGGGGACAGTCATTCCTCTTTTATAACATAAGAAACAACGTATGAATAAAATTAAGAAAAAGACCATTTTTTTGTAATTTTTTTTTATAAAAATTTACATGTATTCTACACTCTAAATACAACATTTCATTAGTTTGTGGAATTTCATGAATGTGTATGGTTTTATGGCTATTACCTTTAGAAAATCAATGAAACTGAAAATTCATGTTTATAATGGTACAAAACATACCAAAAAGTGGGACATTTTATTGTGCTTTTACCCTCCATCCAAAACGCATGCCTCACAACTCCCTTTTCCCTCCCCAATGGTTCAATATTTCCATCTCCCACTCCCTTCTTAAGGAGAGAAACCGAATCCCAATATAACACATTCACAACACCCATGCAAATACTCATACAAACAAAATTTTCACATTTATATACATAAATAAAGAAATAAAAAAGTGGAGATCCTACCTCTCCATTAATCTTCTAAAAATATTCACTCCAACAAGCTTTCAACACCTTGAAACTAAACACAATCTAAAAAGGCTTCGAACATGCAACTCAAGACAAATTTTCCAAAAGTGCAAGAGAAGAAAATAAGTCAAGTAACCCAAAATCCTTCAAATTCAATCCATAAATAGAAATGGGATGTGTGATGGGTGTCGTTATTCCCTTCATTTAATCAACTTCTTTTTGATGTCATATCAAACCATGGGTGTGTCCAAAGCTATATGCAATAAGAGTACTTTAACTGATCTAGTAGTTAATCGTAACTATTTTTTTATATTTTTAAGGGGATCTCTTTAATGTCTTCAGACTTCTTGTTAAAACCTTATTACAATAAAACTATAAAAACTTGCTGAAAGTGAAACACACTGAAATATTACTTAAAGGAAACACACCATGCAGAAAGGAAACACACTTGCTTTTGGAAAATAAACACACTTGCTTTTGAAAGTAAACACTCAGATTTAAATGCTTGAAAACAATTGCAAGAAATATAAAGATTTATCTAAACACCTGTAGGAAAAAGTATGCAATAGAATTTAATTGAAAGAACTAAAGAAATATAAAATTAATAGATCTAAGCTATTTGCTGAAGAAATATAAATACCAAATAAACGAATATCCTGGTCCTTGGGGGAGTGGGCCCTTGCTCCTCCTTGAATCAAATTTTAACAATTCAGAATTCTCTCAAATCAGAATGGCTATTTTATTGATGAAAACATTCAGTATTACAAAATGTACTTGGATCTGGATACTTAATCTATTTCTTTCTTCTGTTATATATCTCTCATTATTATTATCTAATGCAGGTCTGATTTTATATACATTTTACAATCCTAGCTGTCTCAATGATTCTGATGAAATTGAATCATGCCTAAAATAGATGCTGAGTTGGATGGCGGTTGATCAGATAGCTATAGGATAACTCTTCCTGGATCTACGTTTAGAAATCTTCTCGTCCTTCATGATTGTAGATGCAAAATTTCTAGATGTGGTTTAAAATAGATAACTCCCATTGGTTTTGAAACTTTGGAGAAGTTCCAGAACCATAGGAAATTGTTAAGAACCAAAACCTATGAGAGTTCCTGGAGCTGTTACCAAGAGTTCCATAACTAAGTCTGAAAATTCCGGAAGTAAATTATAGACTTCCGAAACTAAGTCCGAAAGTTTCGAACTAAATGATGACTATGTGATGGAGTTCTGAAACTAGGTTAGACGTTCCGGAACTAAGTTGTGTAGAATCAGACGCTATCAAAAACATACTAAACGCCACCTGCTTCATTTCCTTGACTGATTAGACCTGCTTTATTACAAAACTAAATTTAAACACACACTATGTTAGGAATTTCAGAGTTTTTAACATTAGGATCACAATCAATTAAAAGACAAACAGTTACATCCTAACTCATATTAGATCAACTAAAAGTCACACAATGCAATCAAACTTAATAAAAAAGAGAGTATGATGAGATCATATATTATACATTAATCGGACATATACTAGCCTCATCATTTCCCCAAACTTACTTGTTTGTAAGTCCCTTTACAAACTCATTCTTCAAAAGTAGGATCATATGTTCTACATTCCATTTGATTGCTCAAATCAAATGGTTGAAACTAATTTTCCAATGCTTAAGCTCAGATGTACTTGTACTCCACTCTTTTTTTAATTTCCTCTCCCACTTTTCAAATTCATTAGGGTCTTGAGGTTCTTTGTTCTGCCAAGGAGAAATGGGGGTGAGAAGTAGAGGTGGCCTTGTTTGCATTCCCATCTATATTTCGCTGTAGGTTTCATTGACTTGGGTAATTATTGTGCATAATGCTTTGCTCCTCTCTAAACTCTATATTAGAATTGTAGGGAAATTACTTCCCTTATTTTCAAAGCAACAATAATAGAAGTTCCCAACTTTTTGAGCATCCTTCATAAATATCTTCAAATTTTTCCTCCTCATAGGAGGTGAAGGCATCAATACTCTTTTGTAGAATAGCAGGGTAATGTGTCTTGAATATCTTATCAAAGGCATGAGTTCTGAAATGTGTGAGGAAGGCAGAAGGTTTACCATAATGAGCTCTCATGTAGATACCTATTGAGCTGGCTTTCAATAAAAATTCAGATTCTCTTTCCTTCCATGTAATTTGGTTTTGCAAAAGAGAGACAAATGCATTGAGTTGGCTCTCCCCTACATATAAGTTAATCATAAATCCTATGTTTTTCTATAGCATATAATTACAAAGATAAAATTCACACAGGAGATTTTTCTTTAGGGCTGGATAGAGAGTAAGTTGCCATGAATTCAGATTCATCTTGTAATTCATGTGGAAGCCCACATGCAATTCTTGACAACTGCCCACGAATGAACTGCTCTTCCAAAAACACACTATATGCAGGAGAAGGTCTCCTGCAGGCAAGAAATTTCTCACTCATAATACAAACCATATGAATTTTGGTAAGAAATTTATATTTATTTCCTTCCTCCTTATAAAAGTTTTCTTCCCATTCCTTTCTTTCCTTCATCTCTTCCTCCATCTTGGTCTTTAATTCCTCATTTGATGTTTTGGCTTCTCTGAGATCTCTGCAAATATCATCCCATTGTTGTTTCAGTGGAAAATAGGTCAAATCGATCAGGCAGCGAGAGGTCAGTGGACACAACTCTCTATTTTCCGGAAGTCTGGAATTCTTCCTTTTTTCTATCGCCTACTTCCTAGTTCTTTGATAATTCTTCGGTCCGGCTGCAAGTTGAGTTGTAAGCTCATCAATGAGAGTTTCCCTTTGTTCCAATTTAAGTTTGAGGAAGTCCAATTCCTCATCTTTTCTCCAATAATAAGCTCTGCTCTGGACAAGAACAGAGCCTATTTAATTTGTTGTCTTTCCTCTTCCTCTGAAATTGTTTGGCATTCTTCCTCTATTAAAGGAAATTTTTCTTTTCTTATCCTAGATGCTAACTCTTCTTCTTCATGTGGCACTGCTAAAGGTTTAGCCAACTCCTGAAAATCTTGATCATCAAATATCTCTTCTCCTCTATCCATTTCAGCATGACTTGGCTCAGGTGGAGTCATGGCCATGCTACCCAAAATGTCAGCAGCTTCCTCTTCCATCCTTTCCTGCTCACTCCTTACTTCTGGAGTTCCCCTTGACCTCTTATGAATTTTTCTTATATGGGGAAGTTCAACATGCCCAGTAGTGAATTTCCCTCTAGAAATTCTTCTTACTGTTCTTTCTGGTTCTTGTGTGGGTGAGCTATCACCATCAGAGACAAATATTGGTTCTTCTGAAGCTGCTGTGGAAGAAGGAATTTCCTTCATAGGTATAGAAGGCTCTACTATTTTTATCTTCCTCATTGACCTTCTTTTCCTTGGTATGTTTTCTCTTTCCATTTCCCTCTGTCCTTCTACAGGGGCATCAATTTCTAGATTAGCTGAAGGAGAGAATGGGGCTGGAATTGTCCTTCTGATAATATTAGGGTTTTTCTTGAACTTGCCAAGAAACTTGTCCCAAATTTCTTCTCCATTATTTTTGACAAGAAATGGTGCTGGCATATCAAGTGAATTAGACCATGATGTCTAATTGTTCCAACACCCTAGGAATATCTCTGAGCCATGGTCTGAATGGAATCAAAAAGAAACCTTGGGAGGTTTATTATGTATTCAGGCTTGGTGGCTCCATACTTCAAATATATGAGCATTTTTAAGACTTCTTTTCCCATAGACCCAAACTAAGTCAAATATTTTACTATCTAGAATGCAACGCTATCAAAGGGTTTGGGAAAACTGGCCCTTCTGACCCCTTTTATGATTTTCTTTGTATTATAGATATACTGGGGTTCAACTTCTTCTTCTTGCAGCAAGACTTCTACCAGTTCTTTCAAAGTCCCCTTTACAGGTTGTGGGACATGAACAATGGGTATTCCAGACACATTACTTATAATATTTATAGAAAAAGGAATAAAGACATTTCTTACTTTTTTCTAGACTGTTCTAGATTTATGAAGAATTCTCTTACCAATTCATCATTATGCCTTGAAAATTTCTTCAGGAATTCAAGCCATCTTGCATGCTCAAAGATGGATGCTACTTCTTCATCTGTGAGCAACTAGGAATCATCTTCTGATTCTGATTTCTTCTTAATCCCCATATTGGCTTGAGTTCTGTCTCCCTTGATTTTGTGCGAATTGGTTGTAGGCCTTCTCCTTAGCTGTGGAACTAACGGCTTGGTTGTGGAACCTCTATTTTTAGTTGTGGAACCTTAGTTCTTAGCTACGAACGTCTGAATTCTCTGTTCTTTGTTGTGGAATACAAACTCAATTCACTGCTCCTTCCTCAAGATACTTCTACAATTTTTGTCTCACTTGATGTTTGTAATAATGATTACTAGTGATAATCATGCCACCACTTATTCCATTCAAATCAATATCATGATTACACACTTGTAATCATAATGTATAAATAGATGACTCATCATACCTACTTTTTAAATTAAGTCACATCACACATGTAAACATTTAATCAACCCTAAATAAGTTAAAAGACATAATTACCATCCTTGATGATGTAAGCCTTTTGTTATGATGACTCGTCATTCCAAAAAGTGGAACAAAACATGATTAGATAAGACAATTTGAATTCAAAAGAATTCATTTATTTGAACTAGCCAAAAAGAGGTCAACCACCATTTGTTGGTTTTCAATTGACCTTGAGAGAATTTTTATTTTATTATATATATATATATATATGGGGAAGAAGACGCCATTTGCTAGTATTCATCTTCTTCCCTTTATTCTAGATCTATCATCTGATTATTTGATCATTTTAGAAGAACTAAGTTCTTCCATATGATCAAATTCTTTGTCTGCTTCAATCTTCCTCAAAAATTCATTCTCAATGGGAGGCTTCCTATAGAGTTTCTACCTATGTCCATTAACAAGGAGTGTTCTGCTGCTGCCATCAATGGGAAATAACTGAATAGAACCATTGTCAAAAATATGATCAATCTGATAAGGTCCCAACCATATGGTTCTCAATTTTCCCTTGACTGTTGGTACTTAGAGTCAAACAGTAATTCCTAGTCTCCTACTTTGAATTGCCTTTTCATGATATGTATGTCATGTCATCGCTTTCTTTTCTCTTAAATCATCTCTCGTCTGTTGAAGTGCTTCCAACCTTAATTCATCCAACTCTTTAAGTTGAAGGTTTCTTTCTTTTTGAGCTACATTTAATTCAATTCTCACCTTCACTACTGTTCTCAATGTCTGAAGTTAAAATTCTATAGGCAACAAGGGATTTTTCCCATAGACTAATTCATATGGTGAAAACCTTGTTGTAGTTTTCCAAGTTGTATTATATGCCCAGATAGCTTTAGGTAGTCTCTTTACCCAATCTTTTCTCCCAGCTTCAATTGTTTTGGTAAGGATGTTCTCCAATTCTCTGTTTGTTACTTTAGCTTGTCCATTTGACTGTGGATGGTAAAGAGATGACTTCCTATGATTGATTTGGTAATACCTTGTGAAAACTTGGATCATATTAGATATGAATTATGGTCCCTGATCTAAAACTATGCTCCTTGGTGCTCTAAACTTGATCATAATTATGTTCCAAAGGAAATTAGCAACTACTTCCTCAGTGGCATTTGTCAATGCCTATACTTATGCCCATTTTGTCACATAATCAGTACATACAAGAATATATTCCTTCCCTTTTGAAGGAGGATTAAAGGGACCAACAAAATCAAATCCCCATCTCTCAAATGGTTCAACCACAACTTGAGGCTGAAGAGGCATTTCATTGGTGAAAGTTGGTTATCCCATCCTTTGACAAGGATCACACCTCTTGATATATATTTTCACATCCTTGTACATAGATGGCCAATAATAACCAGTGCCAAGTATCTTATGAGATGTTCTTTTTACTGAATAGTGTCCTCCACTTGGTTCATCATGACATGCTCTGAGGATGTCAAAGATTTTATCCTCTCTTACACACCTGCGTAAGACAAAATCAGGACCACACTGAAATAGAATTCCATTAAACCATATAAATTGTGCACTTTGGTTTTAATTAACTTATTTATTTGTTTCTTAGTGAAAGAAGGAGGGAACTTCCTGTTGCAAGATAATTTTCTATATTAGCAAACTAGGGTGTACTTGCTAATATTGCAAATAGTTGTTCATCTGGAAAGTTATCCTTGACTGGATCTTATTCCCCTGTGGTGGTTAGTCTTGACAGAAAATAAGCTACCACATTATATTTACCTAGATTCTTCATAATGGCAATATCAAATTCTTGTAAAAGTAATAACCATCTAATGAATCTTCCTCCAACCACTGGTTTGTTCATTAAATACTTAATTGTTGAATGATCTATGTGTACAAATATCTTGTACCCTGTAATATAATGTCTGAATTTATTGATTGCATAACTTACAAAAAGAAATTCCTTTTCAGTGGTGGTGTAATTCTTTTCAATGGGAGTAAGATTCTTGCTAAGATAGTAAATGGCATACATCTTTCCTTCTTCATCTTTTTGTCCCAATACTACACCAATGGAATAATTTGAGGCATCTATTTGGATATGAAATGGATTTTCCCAATTAGGACCTCTCAATATTGGGGCACTGATTAATTTGTTTTTAATTTCTTCAAAAGCATGCTGGCACTTTTCATCCCAAAGAAATTCATAGTCCTTGGTTAGAAAATTAAACATGGGGGCAGCTATTTTACTGAAATATTTTATAAAGTGTCTATAGTACCCAGCATGTCCTAGAAATTATTTGATATCTGTGGGAGTCTGAGGGATAGGTAAATCTTAAATGATCCTAATTTTGTTTTGATCCACCTGAATTCCTTTTTGTGAAATATGGTGTCCTAATACAATTTCTTCATCCACCATCATCAAACATTTTTCATCACTAAGAGACAGGTTGTGTTTTTCACATCTTGTTAACACTCTGTTCAAATTTCTCAAAGCATCTTCAAATGTATCTCCATGTACAGTGAAGTTATCCATATATACTTCAACACAATCATTTGTTAGATCAACAAAGATTACAAGTACAACTCTCTAGAAAGTTGCAAGAACATTGCATAAACCAAATGGTAACACTCTATAGGCAAAGGTTCCCCATGGACATGTAAATGTAGTTTTTTCCCCGATCCTCAAGCAGCAAACTCGATCTTATTGTACCCACTAAAACCATCCAAGAAAGAAAAGTATTGTTTATCGAAAGGTTATCTAGGACTTGATTTACGAATGGTAAGAGAAAATAATCTCTCATTGTGGCTTTGTTTGGTTCCCTATAGTCAACACGTATTCTGCATTTTCCATTATTTTTGGGAACAATTACAAGAGGAGATACCCACTTTGGATATCGAGATAGGGTAGATGAAACCTACTTGTAATATTTTTTCAATTTCTTGTTTGACTATATCCCTTAAAGCTAGGTTAATCCTTCGTTGAGGCTTTCTAACTAGTTTAGTGTTTTCAATATATATGTGATGAGTGCAGATACTTGGATGAATCCCCTTCATATCTTTGTAATCCCAAGAAAATCTTTAGTATGCTTTTTTAGAACATCAAACAATTTAGTTTCTTCATCATCTTTCAACCAGCTATTGATGTTTAGAGTTTTACTTGGTTGAATTTCAACATACTTGGTTCCAATATGTGATGAACTGATTTGTGGAAAGGGTTTCATTAAATTATTTAATGGACATGCATGTGGTAACAACATATGGTATGTAGCAACATCTCCAAAATTTCCTTGAGACAGAATACTGGAAAAAGGACAGTAATGAGAATTATGATACTTATCTCTTTACAGGCCAAATTCCTCGTCACTGCTACTTTCCAGAAATTCTTCACCACTTCTTGATGTACTTGAAACTGAAGCTATTGAGTCATCCTCTCCCCACGAGAAATCTCATTCCTCTTGAGTGAAATCATTTTCAATCAAAGAGAGTGCTATTGTTGTGGTTCCAGAACTAACTGTAGTGGTTTCGGCACCTATAGCCATATGTTCCTAACTAAGTTCACGGATTCGGAACTAACTTCACAGGTTCCACAACTAATTTTGTGGGTTCTAGAACTAATTTCACGTGTTCCTAACTATTTCTAATTACACTCAAGACAACATATCCTCAACCAATGGTGGATTAATCATCTCTTCTATTTCTTTTACATGATCCCGCAATGTGTGATCATAACTAAAGAAGATAATTTTGCTTATTATTTTTAGGAGAATCAACCCATAATTGTTCATGATTTGTGAGTAAAAGGTTGTCAGTAGGTTATAAGGAAATTTTTTGGAGTTCTTACCATTCAAGATTGTCATATCACCTAACCTCGTAATCTATCAAAGTAGCAATCAGAGGCTAACCATGGTTTTCCCAAAATAATGGGATAACCCAATGTTTTACCTTTTAGTTGCAATATAAGAAAGTCAACTGGATATTCCCATGACTCTACCATAACCGCCACGTCTTCCATAATTCCATCTGGTTTTGCTACTGATGATCTAGCCATCTATAATATGGTATTAGTAGGTTGTATACCTATTAATGGTAATGTTTTTAGAGTATCCATTATCATTACATTGATAGCAGCTCCCAAATCTATCAAAACATTATGTACATCCTTATTTCCTATAGAGACGAAATAACAGGACTTCCAAGATCTCTGTATTTGGGAAGTAATAGTTATCCTGCTAATAAATCAAAAAGTTTCCCATCTACTTTGATATTCTTTGATATCTTGTCTCTTTCTTCCAGACTTTTTCATGCATAACATTTTGATCAATTTGTTCAATTCTGGAATATCTTTAATTGCTTGTAATAGTGGTATTTCAATATTCAATTTCCTTAATTCCTAAACCAATTCAAACTCCTTGATTTCTATATCTTCTTTATCTCACGAAATGCAGTCTCGGTAGTGTTGCTATCTGGCTCCTTTTATTTTCTTTCTATCTCCTCTTTTGGAACAAAAATACTAGGGTTCTCATTTTCTTGTCATTTCAATGATTATAAGGGGTGGACTATTAATGATTTTCCTAGATCTAGTTTGAATATCTTTACAATCCATAGCATGTAAATTAATTGATTCTTCGGTTTTGTTCCATATTTAGGAGTTTTTTTTGTTTCGGGTTTTCTACTTTGCTATCTTTGGCATTTATGTTTGGGCTACATTCTCAATCTGTGAATTCTGTGCATGAGATCCCATGATGGCCTGTTGATTCTGATTTGGATATGTTCTTCTTTGGGAATAATTAGGGTTCCATCTAGGTTGTGACCAAGCATAAGGATTTCCTTAACCAGCCCATGGTTATTGATGTCCCTGAGCATACCAAGCTTGATTTGCCCAATCTTGAGGGTTCCAAGTTGGTTGAGGTACCCAAGGTGGTTTTCCCCAATTTTTTTGTACTACCTGAGAAACCCATGGCATTGTCCATGGATTAGGATCTAATCTTGGCATAAACTTCCCTTGGTTAGGTTGTCTCTGAACAAAATTCAATTCTTCAATTGTAGATGTGGCACTGGTTTGTTTAAGCTGATTTTTAATGACATGAAGTAAAGAACAAACATCAGTATCATGTTCTTTAGATTCACAGATAAGACACATTTCTGTTTTATCCAAAGGATAATCTTTTAATGCATGTTTCTTCCTGCATTTAGGACAATACATAGCTAATGGTTCAGTTTTGGAATTTTCTTTAGCTTGTAATCCATCCATAGTAGAGGTTAATTGCACTAAAATGTATGTTTTAAATTTTGCTAACTCATCCATTAGTTTGTTCATATCTCGGATTCAGGTCTCTTTACTAATTTTCCTTTTCTAGGTCCACCTCTTGTTCTAGAATAACTTCTACAAATCTCTTTAATTGCATTCATTCTTATCTGATCAATGTCTCCCCCTCCTATCAAGTTAAGGGCTTCTCTAGATTCATCATCCAAACCTTTGAGAAAAATGGTTTTACTTAATTCATCCGTAAGCAAAATCCACATCTTTTGCTAATAAAGAGGAATCTATCTAAATAGTCTTCTATGTTTTCGTCCTCTTCCTACTTGATTTTGAAGAATTTTTCCTTCCTATTTCTCCCTCTGTAATAATCCTAGTATTTATCTAGGAATACAGTCTCCATTTGTGCCCAAGTGCTAATAGAGTTGGATGTTAATCCCATGAACCACCTCATTGCTACATCCTTCAAGGTGGATGGAAACAACTTGAGTTTTTGATTATCTGTTTTATAATCATAGGTATGACATAGCACCTTGAATTCAAATAGAAATTGGTCAGGATCTTCAGATGACATCCCTCTGAAGGTGGCTAAATGTGCAGTGAGATATTTTTCATTGATGTGTCATCATCTCCCAATAGGATTGGATAGGTAAAGGTCCTATCGTGTACTCCCATAGCTTCTTATGCCATTTCAAAAATATTTTCTAAATATTTCTCCCAATTAATGTGGTAGGATGTATGCTTTGGGAAGGTGAAAATCGGGAGTAGGAGGTTGACTACTCAATTGCGAATCAAAACTTATCCTCAATGGATCTTGGGTAATAATCCTTCTCCTAAAATTTCTACTCCCTTCAGTGGTCGATCTAAGAATTCCAAAAATGGCAATTTTGTTTCTTGTCCTGACAGGGGATGGTGGTACCTCCAATTCTTGATCAATTTCGTTACTTTGACTAGACGATGTTATGAATTCTGTGAAATTTTTTTGGAAGGAATCTAGCATGTGAGTCTCTTGGTCTACTCATATATTTTGTGATATAGTAGGGAAGATTATTCAACTACTAGATGTATGTTTTGTTGCTTTTGCTAACACTTAATTAGAAAATTCCAACTAGTGTTCCCGTGAACGGTGCCGAAAATGATGGGTGTTGTTATTCCCTTCATTTAATCAACTTCTTGTTGATGTCATATTAAACTAGGGGTGTGTCTACAACTATATGAAATAAGAGTACTTTAAGCTCGATCTAGTAGTTGCCTCAGCAACTATTTTTTTTATATTTTTCTAGGGGATCTCTTTAATGTCTTAAGGACTTCTTGGTAAAACCTTATTCAAATCAAACTATGAAAACTTTCTGAAAGTGAAACACACTAAAATCTTACTAAGAGGAAACACATCGCGAAGAAAGGAAACACACTTGCTTTTGGAAAATAAACACACTTGCTTTTGAAAGTAAACACACTTGCTTTTGAAAGTAAACACTCAGATTAAAATGCTTGAAAACAATTGCAAGAAATATAAATATTTATCTAAACACCTGCAGGAACAAGTATGCAACATAATTTAATTGAAAGAACTAAAGCAATATAAAATTAACAGATCTAAGCTATTTGTTGAAGAAATATAAATACCAAATAAACAAATATCCTGGTCCTTGGGGGAGTGGGCCCTTGCTCCTCCTTGAATCAGGATTTTAACAACTTAGAATTCTCTCAAATCAGAATGGCTATTTTATTGATGAAAACATTCAGTATTACAAAACGTACTGGATCTGGATACTTAGTCTATTTCTTTCTTCTTCGTTTCTATATCTATCATTATTATTATCTAATACAGTATGATTTTATATACATTTTACAATCCTAGATGTCTTAATGATTATGATGAAATTGAATCATGCCTAGAATAGATGCTGAGTTGGATAGCGGTTGATAAGATAGCTATAGGATAATTATTCTTAGATCTGCATTCAGAAATATTCTCGTCCTTCATGATTGTAGATGCAAAATTTCTAGATGTGGTTTAAAATAGATAACTCCCATTGGTTCTAGAACTTTGGAGAAGTTCCAGAACCATAGGAAATTATTAAGAACCAAAACTTGTGAGAGTTCGAGCTATCACCAAGAGTTCCGAACTAAGTCTGAAAATTATGGCAATAAATTCAGAGTTTGAACTAAGTCCGAAAGTTTCGGAACTAAATGATGACTGTGTGATGGAGTTCGGAACTAGCTTGGAATTTCTGAACTAAGCTATGTAGGATCATACGCTATCAAAAACATATTGAATGCCACCTACTTCATTTCCTCGACTGATTAGACCTGCTTTATTACAAAACTAAATTTAAACACACACTATGTTAGGAATTTCATATTTTTTAACATTAGGATCACAATCAATCAAAAAACAAATAGATACATCCTAACTCATATAAGATCAAATAAAAGTCACAGAATGCAATCAAACTTAATCAAATGGATAGTATGATGAGATCATATATTATACATTAATCAGACATATACTAGCCTTATCAATGTGAGGATGATGATGTGGCTCCATGAAGAATTCCTCTTCATCATTCCTCCATTCCAACATACAAGTCAAACACCAAGCCCAAATAAATTAAATGCACATGTAAGACTTATGGCATGCCCACATGACACTCCAACTTGCACACCATGCCTATCAAGGAAAAAATTAAATGTGGTAAGTAACAAGTGTAATTATTTACCCTTTTTACACTCTAAAATGCATAATTAATCCTAAAATTAACTCCCCATACCATAGGTATGGTTGTTGGATGAATTTAAGAGGCATGAGATAAACTTAGCTTGTCCCACAAGCCTCCAAAATCAAAATCTAAATTTTAAATTTGGGAAAGAGTACACAACACAAAACCCAACACAAATATAATTTACATCCATAATATTTCAAGGACCATCTACCCAATTTATTGCTCACATGTCAAATCTTCCTTTTTAATTCAAATTTAAGTTAACTAGTTAATTAAGACACATTAGCAAGTGTTAATAAAGTGACAATATTTCCCAAATAATTAAACACATGCACAACAAATTAAAACAAAAAAATTAAAGGAAAAAAACACATTACACCCATGGCCACATAAATGAGGTTACCCCCATGGGAACCTCCTAACAAAGCATGCAACAACACAACATAACATTATACACATTTTGATTTCGATTATTGTTGACTATAGACATGGATATTATTGTATCATTTTGGCTTAGCATGATGTTAGATGATAGAGATACTTTTACTATTGATGGATTTCGATTCATAGTATGATTGTGTGGATTCATAGAGAGACATTTTATATTGAGGATGATGTGTTGATGATATATATATATATATATATATATATATATATATACGACATTCAACATTTTCGTCATATTGAGTAGAATGTAGCATTTGAACTCATCTTGTGATCTTATTGGTATTGATGAAATATAGAATTGAGATGTTGTTGGAATTTTAAAATAATAGCATTGTTAGTCTAGATGATGATTTAATTTATATATGGATGATTATTGATTTGTATGTGTATATTTTATCTTGGATGTTTTGATACGACCATGAGGCTGAAGGAGGTATTGTGTGATTTTGCAGTAATTATATCACAACAATCAAAGGGGGATTGAAGACCAACCACAATGGAATACTGGATGGATACGACAATGGTCACCATGGCAACTTGTGTAATGTTTTGTTTTGTTATTTGTTGTTAGGAGGTCCCCATGGGGGATGACCTCCAATTGTGACCAAGGGTTTGTGTGTTATTCTTTTCTTTCTTTTATTTAATTTTGGAGTATGTGATTTAATTTGTGATGTAATTCTTTTTTATCATTATTGATTTGTGTCTTATTTAGTGAACTAATCATGTTATTAAGCTAATTATGGATGTGAAAAAAGGATTCATTTATTAGAGTAGTTGGTTGTTTGGTCTTTGTGTTTTTAATTGAGTGTAAGTGAATTTGAGTGTTGTACACTCTACCTTACTTGGAAATTTTATTTGGGCTTAAGGGCCATTTTGGAGGCTTGTGGGACAAGCTAAGCTTGTCCCACACCTCTTAATTTCTTATACCAACCCTACCTATGGATTGGGGGTCAAAAATAGACCCATTAAGTGTTTTGTAAGACAAAAAGTGGCATTCATTGCACTTTTATTACATGGGTTTTAAATTTTTTCCTTAGGGGTGTGGGTTGGGATTGTGTGTGTAAGAGGTTTGTCATTCCTCTCAATCACCAATTTATTGTGCATTGGGGTTGAGGTTTGACTTGTGAGGTGGAGTTGAGGATAAGTGATGTGGCATCCTACATGGAGCCACCTCACCCTCCTCTCTCCTTTTCTATTTATTTAAGTTCTTTTGTTTGTTTGGGGTTACTTCATTCCTTTTGTGTGCTATTTTATTTTTTGAGTTGGAGGATTTTGGAGTGCTTGTGGATTTTTTTGGAGATTGTTGGTGTTAGATTGACTTGAAGGAGCTTGGTGTGTGACTCTTGGATCAAGCTCTACCATGGAAAGGTAGGAGCTACACCTTGTTTAATTGTTTTCTTTTACTTGTGTATATGTGTATGTTATTGAGTGTTTTGGTATGCTTGTTGGGTTCTTGGGTAGATTGCCTAAGTATGGTGTAGGAGAAGGCTATGGGGATCTTATATGTAGGGAGGCATAAGATTTTATTTCATGTTTTGGAGGGAGTTGGGTTGGGTGCCCACCTTGGACAAGAAAATTCTTGCATTTCTTACTAGTTTTGTTTTGTTTTGTGAGAGAGATATAAGAGATTGTAGGGAGGCATAAGATAATGTGGGATGCGTAAGAGGATCTTAAGGGAGGCATAAGAGTTGTGTAGAGGGTTTTGAGATGTATTTTGGAGGTTTTAAGGTGGGCACCTAATCCCATTGGGAGGCATAAGTGATCTCCCCATAGATCCTTGCTCCATTGGCTTGCATTTCAAGCCTTGTGTATTTTGTAAAGTTGTATTATTGTGTTCATTTTCTTGTGTTGAATGTGCTTGAAATGGTTGTGAAAATTTTGTTGTGTTGTGGAAGCATTGTATAGTTTCATGTGTTGGATCCATCCCTTATTGCCTTGTGGTTGGGGCTCGGGGGCCAATGAGGAGGATTGCTTCTTCTCCTCATTGGAGTTTTGGTTGGGTGGAGAGTGTTGCCTCTCCCCCATTTTTGTTGTTGTGATCAAGTGAAGAAATGATGGAGCTCTTTTTGGAGATTTGGGAACTTGGAGCACTTTATAAAGACTAAGAAATCCTTCATTATAGCTACCTTTCTTGTAAATTCCCACTTAAGGTGGAAGACTTTATAGTATTGTATTTGAAAGAAAAGTTGTATTGAATATTTTGTTATTAAATTGTAATGTATTATGGAAAGAGAAACAATATTAGTGTAACAAGTTCTTGATATAATGGAAATTTGATTGAAGAAAAAAATTTTGTTCTCATTTTAGTTGGTTTATTTTCTTCATTAGGTGTGTGATTCTTGTTTTAAAACTATTGGAAAATCTTGTGTTGAAAGTTTTTTGTGGGAATGTTTTAAAAATTGTATTTGCAAAAAGGAAAGAAATATTAATTCCTATTGTATTATTTGAAAGGCATATGATGGAAAGATAAACTATATTTGTTCTTTTCTTGTATTGGTTGAAAGAGAGTCAAAATTTTATATGTGTAGATGGAAAAGCCCTTAAATTCTTGTTTGTTATTTATCTTGTCAATAAAATAGATTGATCCTTAAATCTAGTAGGGTAAAGAAATTGCATGGTTATAAATTAGACCATAGCTTTATTTGATTGTATAAATTTATTATTAATTTTAATTATAAATTTATATATAAACCCAATGTTAAATAATGTAACAAGTGGGATTTGGATTGATTTTTAAAAAAATCTTATAAAATCTTATTAAATTATAAAAGGAATTTTTAAAATGAATATATATATGTATGTATTTAATAATATATATAAAAATTATAACCATATTAAAAATATAATATTAGAAATATATAAATATATAATTAAATAATTTATTAAACAAAACTAAAAAAAAAAAAATAAAATTATTACATCCCATGGGCTCCAGGTAATTACATTTAAAAAGGAGAATGGGGGGGGAGGTCGCCGACCCCACCCCCACCCCATTAATAAATGGGATGGGGGGTGGGGTTGGGTGGGGGTCCCCTAACCCAAGGGGGGCATGGGGTTGGCGACCTCCCCTAAAATTTTTTGAATGTAAACCAAATAACATGGTTTGCAACACATTTAACACCCCATTCATTGTAAAAAGACTTTTTTTTATTTAATATATATATTCTCATCTCTACGTATTTTTTATATATAAATATCTTTAATAAAATTTAATATATGCTATATATAATATATATATATATATATATATATATATATATATATATTTCTTCCAAGTATATACACACACCATTTTACCTCTTTCTCTAAAATAGGTTCAATACCCATTTACCCATTTGGGAAAATACAAAAAGAATAAGATAAACAAAAAAAAAATACATTGAAAACCCTAGAAGAGGGTGTAAATAGAACAAGGAAAGAAAAGGAGAGTGTGCATCCTTCAAAGAGCTTGAGATTTCCTCTCATGGCTTCCACCTCCTCTCCACCAATCCAAAAACAAAAAAAAGAAGAAACAATAAGTTAAACAAAAGAGAAAAGATCTTTTCATAAGCAAACTTAGGGTTAGATAGTTTCCCTAATCTAAGGGCCCCAAATGAATCCATCCAATGGATGAGATTCATCCCTACAAAAAGTAGGTGGGAAGTGGGTGAGAGAAATTCAAATTTAAAAATGCATGGGTAGGATTTAAGTGGGGCCACTTAAGTAAGTGTAAGGGTTGGGTGTTATTACTTTTCTAACCCAAATGTCTTTTAGAGACATTTTAATTTAATGCCAACTTTGACCCTTTGTGGGTATAATAGAACTTTATTATTTAATTAAATAGACCACATTACCCTTGGGATTAATTTGAGAAACTCTAATTAAGGTTAAATGTAAGTGTATTAAAACCAATGGTAAGGGAGTCTAAGTCTTGTGTTAGACTAATTAATTTATTAGATAGTATTGAGATATTTTATTTTAATAAAAGGGGATCTAAGGGGAAATTAATAATGTTAATTTAATAAAATTTTAAAATGAGAAAGTGTGACCGTAAATGTTAACCTTATTTTGCAAGTGTGTTTAACAAAAAAAAATATTCCATAAATTTTTCTAGTTTGACCTAGGTTGTTCTTGGGTTTCATGTGGAAAAATTTGTGGGCATTACACTTGGTATCAGAGCTATGGGTTTAAAGCTTGGACCCTTGGCACACTTGAAAACACGAGACATGAACATTAAACCTAGCACAAATCTAAAACCTAGAAAACAACATTGTATGATATTTGTATAATATAAAAAACTTAGAAAATTGAAATAAAACCTAGAATGATGAACTAACTCTCCTTGGTCTATGTAGGAGGCGCGGAGACTAGATGAGGGGTTCTTGCATGTAGACCTAGACTTTCCACCTCCAGATCGGTCAGTAGCGGCATTTTACCTCGAGATATTACGTGAGACACTTCAAAGATGTTAATGCCACTATACATGGAGGATCCTTAGGAGGATGACTTTCTAAGACATGATAGAGAGCCATCAATTGAGGCTCATGCATCTCCTCGACACAACAATGAGCATAGGGTAGAGAACTCCCACGTGGAGTCAGCTAGAGCAGATTCACCTCAGAGGGGACATGGAGATAGGATTTTAGGACACAGAGATAGATCTCGGAGCCCTAGGCCAAGGGAGGAGCATGTAGAGAGACCTAGGGGTCAACAATCATCAGTTGTAGATCATAAGCTCATCATATCAAGGAGATCCTGAAGCTACACTCATCTCATTATTCTAGAGATACAAGTGGTTTTTAGGTAGAGGCTTGGTTAGTGAGCTTGAGCGGGTGCTTCAAGATTTTCCATGTACTAGCAACACAAAATCTCGTGTTGTGATCCATCTTTTGAGGGATGGAGGAGTGTCTTGTGGAGGATGAGGGAGTAGAAGCTCCATGTAGAATCAGATATGGTTACCTAGGAGCTCTTCGAGGAGTGGTTTAGGAGAAGATACTTATCTAAGAGGTTTATTTAGCAAGAGGATAGATGAGTTCCATGACTTCGTCAGGCATCCATGATAGTAGCAGTACGAGAGTCGATTTATGGACTTACTTTAGTATGTCAACTATATGCAGGATGAGATAGGTTAGGATTCATAGGTTCATCAGGGGCCTGAATTTGGATTTGGGAGGTGTGGTGTGCATTCATTACCCACAGACCTTAGCAGAGGCCATTGAGAAGGCCTACATTATAGAGGAGACTCGGGGAAGACTCAACAGGCTAGGGATAGAGTGCGGAGCCAATCCAACAGATGTAGGATAACAGGTCGAGGGGGTTAACTCCTCCTCCTCATGGTGGACATGGTTCTACATAGTCTTCATTCAAGCCACCATAACAACCACCTCAATAGTAGAATCGTCCACCACCATTAGACCTCCATAGAGATTTGATGCTTAAGAGGGGATGGAGTATGGGGCCTCCCCCTAGGGGTCCCATTAGGACACAGGGTGCACCGAGAGCTCTCAGTAGGTGCTCATTATTACCTCACCTCGAAGTCCATAAATGGATCATTAGAAGATCCACAACATAGACCACTAGAGTATCGGATGGAGCCACATCTCATTGGAGAGGACCAGGAAGTTGTTATGGATGTGGTGTTCTTGACATCATTGGAGAGAGTGCCCACAGAACCCTAGTAATAAGGGTAAGGTACCGATTTTAGATCCTACAGTTGGCGACATGGGACATAGCCATCGGATCTATGTAATGGTTGAGAACCACCAAGCTGAGCATCAGGGCATTGTGATAGAGACTACATGTAGCATTGGTGGTATTCCTACCTCTATACTATTTTATTCTAGTTCATCTGATTCTTTTATTGCACCATATTTAGTAGAGTGTTGCAAGCTGGTGGCAGTTAGATAGGGCCTTAGTTGGGATGTTGAGATGGCTTCTGGAGCTAAAATCTCTTGTAGAATCCTTAGTTAAGGAGTGTGTAGTGGATTTGGGACCCTTCACCACTACCTCGATCTTCATATCCTTCCTTTTGTTGGGTTGTATGGAGTCATCTTGGGCATGGATTGGTTATCTACACATAGAGCCAGAGTGGATTATTACCATAAGATTATATCATGTACAGATGATTTGGGAGTTGAGTCAGTGATAGCCGGAGTTAGGAGACCCATTTCTATCACACATATTTCACTATGTAGCTTAAGCGGTGTGCATGACGTGGGTGTCAGTTGTATGCTATTACTATTAGTGATAGGTTGAGGATGGGGCTAGTGGACCTTCACTTGATGATCACCCCATCTTGTAGGATTTTTGATGTGTTTCCTAGTGAGCTATCGGGGATGCCTCCCCATGTGAGATAGAATTCCACATTGACTTGGTTCCTTATCTCACGTGCTCCTTATAGGATGACCAACACCCTTGAGCTTTGTGAGCTCAAGTTGCAGCTTGAGGGCCTTCTTGAGAAAGGCCTAATCCATGTCCTAGTGTATCCCATTTGGGGTGCACTAGTGATTTTTTTAAGAAGAAGGATGGATCCTTGCGGTTGTGTGTGGACTACGAGGCAAGCTAAACAAAGTAATGATCAAGAATCATTACCCCCTTCCTCGCATTGATGATTT
Organism: Taxus wallichiana var. yunnanensis; assembly: GCA_018340775.1. Lineage (NCBI taxonomy): Eukaryota > Viridiplantae > Streptophyta > Pinopsida > Cupressales > Taxaceae > Taxus > Taxus wallichiana. The sequence continues at coordinate 579,271,798 of CM031236.1, forward strand.
TTTGATCAGATGAAGGGGGCACAATATTTTCTAAGATTGATCTTAAGTCTATACCATTAGTTGAGGATTGCAGAGGTAGATATCCACAAGTCAGATCTTCCACACGAGATATGGGCACTATGAGTTCACAATTGTGCCCTTTGGTTTGATGAAATGCCCCCTGCAGTGTTCATGAGCTTGATGAATGGGGTGTTTAGGAATTTTTGGATCACTTCATGCTCATCTTCCTTGATGACATTCTGATATACTCACATATGCATGAGGAGCATGAGGATCACCTTCATCAGGTTCTACATAGTGTCTTCGTGAGCAACAACTTTACGGGAACCTAGAGAAGTGTGCATTCTTTCAATCAGAGGTGCAATATTTAGGTCACATAATTTCTAGGGGAAGGTATCATAGTCGATCCTTCCAAGATTTGAGCCATTATGGATTGGCCAAACCCACTAGTGTGACCGAGGTGTGTAGTTTCATGGGTTTGGTAGGATACTATAGGAGAATTTATACATGAATTTTCTCGGGTTGCGTACCCCATCACTTCCCTTTAATGAAAAGGGAAGAATTTTTATAGTCAAATAGATGTGAGAAGGATTTCATGACATTGAAGTAATGCCTCATGATAGTTCCTATTCTTGCAGTACCAAACCCTCAGGGTGAGTTCTTCCATTTGCATAAATGCTTCATTGGCAGGACTAGGAGGTGTGTTGATGCAGGAGGGCCGAGTGGTTTCTTTTTAGTCTCAAAACTCAAGGATTATGACCTCAATTATCCAAATCATGACCTTGAGCTTGCAGTAGTTATTCATGCCTTGGTGCAATGGAGACATTTCCTTCTTGGCTGAGATTTACACTCAGGACTGATCACTTGAGTCTTCACCACCTCTTCACAGCCCAATCTCAATGCTCATCAATGGCGTTTGGATGGAGTTTCTTTTGAGTATGACATGGAGATAGAACATGTGAAATGGAAGGAGAATGTGGTTGTAGACACCCTGAGTAGATGAAGACATGTGGTTATGGCTACTTTAATGTGTATAGATTTTTGAGTAGGATTTTGTAGTAGCTTCCTCACGATAGCTTCTACCTTGCAGCCAGATTAGAGATTGAGTCTTAGAGGCCCCTTGAGGGGATATTTGATGGATTTTCATTAGAGGTAGATGGTATTCTTAGACACAGGGGTCGAATATATGTTCCTAGAGATGGAGGCTTGAGACAGGAAATTTTGACAGAGGCTCATCGTACACCTTATTCAACCCATCCTAGGGTGAAGAAGATGCATGCCACCTTGAGACAATTGTACCATTGGAGGGGACTACAAGAGACATGGATCAGTTTGTGTCATGTTGTTTAGAGTGTCAGAAGGTGAAGGCCATGAGCATCGATATCTAACTGGACTTCTCTTCCTCATGCTATCTTTGGAGTGGAAATGGGACACCATTTCCATGGATTTCATAGTTGGGTTACTGACGTTGAGATACCACCATGACGCCATCATGGTCATAGTGGATAAATTGATGAAAGTGGCCCACTTTTCTCGGTGAAGACCACCTACATAGCTAGTGCAGTGGCATGAGTATACCTTGATGAGATTGTTAGATTACACGGGATTTTGTGGAAGATCATTTGTGACCGTGATCCCTTGTACACTTCTCACTTCTGGACTACCATGCAGTATGCTCTTGGGATGAAGATCAACTTCAGTACAACTTATCACCCTGAGATAGATGGATAGACAGAGCGGGTGAATCAGATCTTGGAGGACATGCTTAGGATGTATGTCATGGACCATCAGTTGAGGTGGGAGGAGTACTTGTATTTGGTGGAGTTTTCCTACAATAATAGTTTTTAAAGTTCGATAGGCATGGCTCCTTTTCAGGAACTGTATGGCAGAGAGTGCAGGACACCACTAAGTTGGGACAGACTAGAGGATAGGGTTTCTCTTTGGGTGACTTTACTATAAGATATGGAGCAGCAGTTGTTATGATCAGGTAGAGATTATAGGAGGCTCAGGACAGGAAGAAGAAGTATACGAGATCAACATAGGATAGATTGTAGTTTTGAGGTGGGCACAAAGGTGTTTCTTCATGTCAGGCCTCATAAGAGCCCTATCCATTATAGAAAAGGCTCTAAGCTTGCTCCTAGGTTTGTGGGTCCCTTTGAGATCTTGGAGCATATCGGTCCTTTGGCCTATCGTCTAGCATTTCCACCCATCTTGTCTCGCATCCACGATGTATTTCATGTTTCTGTACTTAGGAGGTACATTACAGATCCTTCTCATGTATTATATTGGACCTCATTGCAAGTGTAGGATCAGGGCAAGTGATGGTGGAGCCCATCCATATTTTAGAGCATAGGACTCGGGCCTTTTAGGTAGAGAGATTGACTAGGTACAAATCTAGTGGGACAGTATGATGAGACTACTGCTACATGGGAGGATGCTACATTTCTATGAGTCTAGTTTCCACACCTATTTTTATGACTTCCAGGATGAAGTCAAGTCTAGGGGAGGGGGATGTAGTGCCACTTCCTTTTGAAACTTATTATATTTTTATTTTGATTACTATTTACTATAGCCATGACTATATACATGGATATTATTGTATCATTTTTGCTTATTTTGATGATGTTACATGATAGATATACTTTGATATTGATGGATTTTGATCATAGTATGATTATGTATGATTCATAGAGAACATTTTATATTGATGATGATGTGTTGTATATATATATATATATATATATATATATATATATATATATATATATATATATATATATTACTTGACATTCGACATTCTCGTCATATTGAGTAGAATTTAGTAGTTGAACTCATCTTGTGATCTTATTGGTATTGATGAAATATAAAATTGAGATGTTGTTGGAATTTTAAAATAATAGCATTGTTAGTATAGATGATGATTTAATTTATATATGGATGATTATTGATTTGTATGCATATATTTTATCTTGGATGTTTTGATACGGCCATGAGGCCGAAGGAGGTATTGTGTGATTTTGCAGGTAATTATATCACAACAATCAAAGGGGGATTAGAGACCAACCACATCGAAATACTAGATGGATACAACAATGGTCACCATGGAAACTTGTGTAATGTTTTTGTTTTGTTATTTGTTGTTAGGGGGTCCCCATGGGGGATGACCTCCAATTGTGACCAAGGGTTTTTATGTTATTCTTTTCTTTCTTTTATTTAAATTTTGGAGTATGTGATTTAATTTGTGATGTAATTACCTTTTATCATTAATTGGTTTATGTGTCTTATTTAGTGAACTAATCATGTTATTAAGATAATTATGGATGTGGCCAAAGGATTCATTTATTACAGTAGTTGGTTCTTTGGTCTATGTATTTTTAAGCTGAGTGTAAGTAACTTTGAGCGTTGTACATTTTATCTTACCTTGGACATCCGAATTTAGGCTAAAGGGCCATTTTTGGAGGCTTGTGGGACAAGATAAGATTGTCTCACACCTCTTAATTTCTTATACCAACCCTACCTATGGATTGGGGGGTCAAAAATAGACCTTATTAAGTGTTTTGTAAGACAAAAAGTGGCATTCATTGCACTTTTCTTACATGGGTTTTAAATTTTGTCCTTAGGGGGTGTGGGTTGATATTGTGTGTGTAAGAGGTTTGTCATTCCTCTCAACCATCAATTTATTATGCATTGGGGTTGAGGTTTGACTTGTTAGGTGGAGTTTGTTTGTACTGAAATTAGTCTCACCTGTTTGTCATTAAAATCCCTCAGTTTGTGGCCTCTGTCACATTTTTATCTCCTTGTGTTGGTGCTTGAAGACTCTGTCCTCCATTTGGTTGCCATGATTAGTCCCTTCCTTGGTCGAAGATCACTTAAAGATCAAGATTTTTTTGTTTCTCTTGTCCATCTGAAGGTGTCTGTAAATTGGGTGTAAAACTCGGGTTGTTCCTTTCCTTCCATTTTCCGTAGTCATGTGTTGTTGTCCCTGTCACTTTTGTCCCAAATACTTGAAGAAACGTGAATGGATGTAGCTCGGAGGATCATGTTTGAACCTTATAACATTTCCAAATTCTCTGTCCTTGAAGAAAATTTCATCTCCGGCTCAAACGGTGGTTTCCTTGCATTTTTACGGTTTGACGGGTGTGTTTTCCCCATCAAATTTACATCTCTCGCATCAGTGGAAATGTGGCCCTTTTTGGTTAGATGCGGCTCAACGGGAACTCTAAAAATTTATGGCTCACTTCAACCCAAAACTTGTCCACGTGGAGGAACGACACTCATTTGAAAATTCACCTTTTGGTTTGGCCTTGGAGTTGCGCCTGGGGGGACACGTGGAGGATTCCACTACTTTTCCTAGACTTAGACAAAAAAATTTCATGCATCCGATAAAGTTTAGGCAGTCGTGGACACGTGGTGGATTGGCACTCAATTTAGGATCGCCTCGTGGTCCCACCTTAACAATTGCACGGGAGACATGTGGAGGCTTATGCCGGCTCCGCTCTATACTTAAACTTTTTAAAGCAATTTTCTGAAGCCTGGGACATGTGGAGGGACCACACATGTTTGGGGACTGGCCCCTAAGTTTTATTTTGAAGAAGCGCCAGGAGGACACTTGGAGGCTTCCGCTCACTCTGCCTTTTTGCTTGGACTTTTCAATGGTCAAGGAGACTGTCTCGGACCTTAGACACATGGCGCCTTCGATGAACCTTAAAATTTTTAACAGAATTTGTTGGACTAAGACATGTGTTGAACCCACACTTGTTTGGGGTCTCTACTTTTGGGGACCATCTCAAAATGCGCCATTGAGACACGTGGCAATTTGAAAAGTCAAAAGCAGGAGGCGGGCCATCGGAGGCAACTTGAATTTTTTTCCCCTTATTGTCAAAAATATTAAAGTCATCAAAATGACCCGCAATCCCGATAGAGAATAGTCAAAATTTGCTTTGAAAAGTCAATGGCGGAGGTGCAGGACTTTTGGGGAAATTTGGAAAATTTTCCTTTTATGAAAAAGGGGTTAAAGTGTAAAAGGAAGTGCGGTTCTGCTGGGACCCACATCAGAAACTAAAGGCGGAAGGGTGGGGCTGCGGGGAAAATTTGGAAAATTTTCCTTTTTCCAAAAATAAGGTAAAATAGTAGAATCGAGCCGTGGTTCCGCTGGGACCCACATTGGGACATGTGTCAAGCCCGTTTTTCAAAGGCGGAGGGGTGCAGAGAAAATGAGAAATTTTGCATTTTTTCCAAAAGGTGTAAAAAGTAAAAAGAAACCCCTAGGCCCATTTTAACAGGATCTCCCACATGGATGGTCCAAATTCAAAAGGGAAATCGATGACAACTGTGCATTTGTATATGATTTTCTGCCATTTTTGCTCCAAAGCTCCTGGGGATGCAATTTTTATGGTTTTTTATCATTTCTTGATGTCTCCTACACGCCAAATGAAGAGGAGAATTAATTTGATATCTTGATTTGGTGGGGAAGATCTGAAAATGTATTTTACCATTAAGATGTGATCTGACTATCAGATTCGATCTGATTTTCCAATCTTTCCTTCCTTGGCATGCAAGAAACCAAATTTGATAGATTAGAGGAGGAAGTAGTTGGCGCGTGAAATGAAGAGTGATTTACCAGATGAAAGAATTGAATGCAGAAATATTTGAAGAGATTTTCCCTTTGAGCACCTGACATCTTTTTACAAATCTGATTATGGGAATCATGATCAAAATCGTAACAAGCAATGGTGCTTTGAATGTTTTTTGTTTTGGGGAAAACTCTGTTGTAGATTAAATGTTATAAATTGCATGAATTTGTCATGCAAATGGTTGGAGTGTTAGAGGTCGGAGTTAATTCCTAAGAGAAAATTTTAATAGAGCCCATCTTTCTAAGAAACCATCTGAGGAACCTGTTTATTTATTTTGTGTTAAATTTGATCATGTCAAGGTGGTTGCAAGTGTATAGCCATTGAAAAGCTCTGAGATTGTTCTAGAAAACTTTCCCTTGCTGATGAATTTAATCAAATTTGAGTTAATCTGTGTTGATTTTTGAGCAAAATTGTGTCTACTTCATTTCTGAATGTCTACAAATAGTTTTTCTTGTTCCCATTGTAATCTTACATTGAAATCTTTGTGAATCACACAAGATCTTATCCTTGTGATAGTTTGGTGGCATTTGTAATTTCATTTATCAGAAGATCTTTCATTTGATAGTGAAATAAAAAAATTTAAAATCACTTTACTCCTAGCATGATGATAAGATTGTTTGTTAGCCTTTGAGGGTATCTTAGGCGTGATAAAACAAAGGTTGATAATGTTCAATTAAGTTTTTCAATTTGAGCCTTCATTTTGGATTCTTAAAGTTTGTGTGAAAACGTGCTTGATCTGGGCCTCCATTGAAGCACACCTTTTGGTTAAAGGAACATTTTAGTCTGTTATGAAGCATTCTGTTGATTAAGCCTTCCATTTTTTTGTAAAATATCTCAAATATCTGGCGAATCAAGTTCTTTCGCCTCACCTCCCACCAAAATTCATTTAAAAATGACCAATCCTATCCATGCTAGTCCGGTTTGTCCCATGTGTGTACAAATGCATTATTTGTAATTACCAAAACATGTAGAACCAATTAGGTTTTCATTGTCTTTAGTAGCACAACGTTGCTTAGAAAACATCTCCATTATATAGGGTGACAACTCGTGAGAGTTAGATTTTTTTTGTATTGATCATGTTTTCTTCAAGGTCTTCTTAATAACTTTGCAAAGAAGGACATCTCCGTCTCCTCCACAAACAACAAGCTACAAAAGGGTCCTCTCACCTTTGTTGAAAGGAACAACCGTAAATTAGTTAGGATAGATCAAATCCTCTTGAGGGTGCTATCCATTTCTCCACATCTGATTGACAAAGAGCAAGCTACATTTCTTCCCTAGCTACAAAATGACACACAACATGATCTTCTTGTCTCTAACCTTCTAGTTAAATATGTGATGCTTCTCAACTTCGAGGAGAATTAATTTGGGTTCTAACACCGTTTTTACATTCTTAGGGACATTGTGATTGTAGTTCATATTCAGACCCTGGTAAACATTTCTTATATGCTCTAAGTGCCATTACATTGTTTTAACATCATCCTGTGTTCAGGCCTGTAAGAAGTGTTCTAAGTTACAAGTATTGTGTGCAATATTTCCAGTTTCTATAGTTATTGTACTAAGTTTCATTGATAAATCAGGGTAAAGGAAGGTCAGATCATTTCCATTTCTAGTTTTTAGTGTTGACAAACATTTGACAGATCATTTTTTTTAGTGCATTTGCACAACTAAGGTGGAAATCCTTAGTGGCGACTCCATGTTAATCTGATTTTTGATAAATACCAATATCTTAACCTCGACAAGTGAGATTTTTACTAATCTTTGCAAAGCTAGAAGGAAGAAGATATTTCTTTGCTAAGGATCCTACTAGGACATTATTTCCAGAGCTAGGAAAAACAAAGTCAGAAGGAAGAAGATCCTGGAGAGTTGTTGGAGATCAGTAGTCAAGAAAAGAGATCTCCATTGATGAAAGTGATCAGCCTATCATTGAATATTGCCATTCAAGTGCTTCTAAATCAGGTAGTCTTTTTGTGGAATTGAATTCTCCATCTGGAGAGGGGCCTTCATTTGAATTTGAAAATTTTTCTTCTCATTCTACCCCTGTGTTTTCCAAAGTTGATAGGGTTTTCCAAGAAACAAATCCTTTAGGGGATATCCATTTTGAAAGTTATACTCCTATGTTTCAAAGACCCCTTGTCCCTTATTAGTTTTATTCTCCTCCAAGGTCACCTCCTTAAAACAACATGGCCCATCCCCCACCTAGACCTCTATTTGTTGTAAATACCTTTGGTCCTATAAATTTTAGAGGGATGGATGGTTATCCAAATGCAGTTCCCAAGATGTAAGAAATAAACTACCAAAGTTCTAAGGAAATAATGCTATAACTGGTGATCAACACTTAAAGCTTTTTATCAACATGATGGAAGACTTTGAGATTGAATTTGAAGATGTATATATCAAATTGTTTATCCATACTTTGGAAGAAGATGCAAGGGACTAGTATAAATATTTGCCAGATAATTCCATTGATTCTTGGACAAAAATGAATAATGCATTTAGATTGTAGTATGGTGACAAAATGGACCCTAGGTTTCTTTTGTTAGAATTTGAAAATATTAAAAAGAATCCTAATGAATCAGTGCATGATTTCAACACTAGATTTAATAAGACATTGAGGAGATTTCCTATAAGTTTAAGGCCATGTGATGAATCTTGTCTTATAAAGTATTTAGATGCATTTGATAAGAAATATGCTTACTATTTGAGGGACAAAAACCCTACCAATTTGAGGCAGGCCTTTACCATGGCTCTACAAATTGAGAATAACATTAAAGCAATTAGAAAACCTCCTAAGAGGGAAGGTGTGAAACTGGTTAACCCAGAAAATCTCAAGCAAGGCTTTGCTGATTTGGAGGAAGTTGTGAAAACTTTAGCAGGGACTGTCAAAGAAATCTCATACAAATTAGCCCAGGAAGAGAAAGGAATTTTCTAGAGTTACGAAGGTCAACATAAGTAACAAGGCCAAGACAGATTTGTGAATCATCCTAGTTTTGAGCAGAGATCTAATGACAGAGGTAAGGGACCTGTTGGATTTGGAAATAAATAAACATTTCCGAGCTTTGTCGGCATTAAAATTTTCCTCCATAATTTCTATTTTATTAATTTATTTTGTTAAGTATAATTAGTAGTGGCGTCTAATAGAAGATAACGGCACCGTCGATGCTAATGCCGCTAATAATGTAGAGTACGGTAACATTCAAAGTATAATAGGAATGTTGTCAAAAGTAAATATTTTTCGTAAGTGGTCCGGTAATGTTAAAATGTCAAAGTTAAGATAAGTAAGAAGTAGGGTCTACATGATTAGGAATTAGAAATATTATATTTGTAATAAGGATAAAGAGTGATGTCATAAATATTTTGTGTATTTTATTTGTGGAAATTTCTAAAAATGTGGAACCCATGTGAGATGATAAGGTTTATCTTATCTTAGAAGATAAGCCTACAAGTAAAGACAAGAATTTAGGCATGGAATATGATTGGCCGGAAGAGATTTCCTATCCTATCTTAGAGATAGGGTGGATAAGCTTTAATTCCTATAAATAAAGAGGCCACCCCCTCATTTAGTATAGAAAGAAGTAGTGAGAAATATTGTAAGTGTGTAAAGGAAGCCATCATTTTGAAGGTGTGTTAAAGAAGCCATTAAGAGGTGTAATTATGAAGTTTCTCCCATAGTTATTGTTAGAAGGCAAGTGAAGTCGATAATAATTGAATTACCTCATGGGTGAGATTGTAAAAATTTCATGTTGATATTATAATTTATACTTATATTTCAGATTTATCATCATTCCTTCTTATCCTAGTCTATGGTATTCTTGTGTTATGTTTATTGTTGTGTTTCCAGATTAAATCCACTAAACTAAAAGGCATGTGCATTAGTAAATAATCATAGCACAAGGAGTTCTGGTAAAGAATTATCATAGTGCCGGATTGGTGATGACATTTTGGTTCCGTTCTTTGGGACCATTCCTCGTTAGTGGATTTTACGGAGAGATATTCCCACTTAGTCGAAAAATATTTGGAGTGTAACCTTGTTTTTATTGTGTATAGTGGTTACCATGGTAAAGTCACTTTTTACCGTGAATAGTATTTACCGCAAAGATAAACTCACTTTTTACTATGAATAGTATTTACTGTAGTAAAGTCACTTTTTACCGTGAATAGTATTTACTGCAGAACTTTACTTTTTACCGTGAATAGTGTTTATCACAAAAAGTCGGTTTTACCGCATAAGTCAAGTTTTACCATAGTTACCATGGTCATTTCTATTTTCTATTATAGTGATTCCAATTATTTGTGCACATAAGTGTTGTTGATTGTATTGTGGGTTGATATTTCACTATGGTTATTTTTGAAAATGGGGAAGATTCTTGTTTTTAGCCCAATCTAATGAAGATGCTTCCTCTTTCATTCAAGAGTTTAAACGATCTTGTATTTGTAATGGCCTTATCGGAAGGGAAGAATGGACTGAATTTTTTCCTGCCTTTTTGGATGGTTTAGCCCTTAGGTGGTTTGAAACACTAGGTGATAATGTGAAAAACTCATGGGATTTATTAACTGAAAGTTTTCTTGAAAAATTTGGTGAACAACGAAATATACGAGATCTCATGATTGATATTACAAAGCTATCCCAAGGAGAGAAGGAGAAGATAAGGGATTATCATGCTCGTGTTCTGAGCTAAGGATGGAGTTCGATGCCCCAGGATCTAGAAGGAAGGATTAGCGGATGGGTTGATGAATGGCGTGGATAATCTCCTCTCGTAAGCACTTCATTCTTGGAATGAAGCCGAGATCGACGAGTGAAGTATGACCGCCCAGCTACCATTGAACAAGCAAAGGAGATTGCAAGAAGGCAAGAAGAAAGCATGGAAGAGGAGCCCAAAGAAATTGTTGCTAAAGTAGAGCCTACACTAGCACCTTTGGTCCAAAATCCACAACCACTCTCGATGAGCACAAATCTTTCTCCTAGTACATCTACTGAGTATGAAGATCTGCTCAGGAAGATGGGCCAATTAACTATTAATCTTCTTCAAGGAAAGGAATTTAGTTCTCAGGGAGGAGATAGAGGTCCAAAAAGAAATATTTCTGAAGTTGTATGTTATGGTTGTTATAAAAAGGGTCATTATAAGTATAATTGTCCAGATAGAGCTTCTACATCTGGTACAAGAGATAATGATAAAGGAAAAGCACCTGTGAATTCTTTTGATGTAGTAGATAAGAGCATAAATAATGAAGTAGATGTGTTTGTAACAAAAAGAAAGAAAGAAAAAGATAACCAAGATGGAAATGATCCTAAGAAGATGAAAGGAGAAACTAGTAAGAAACATAGGAGAAGAAAGTTGGGTGTGCAGGATTTTCTGATTTCATAGGGACAAGGACCATACTCCATCTTAGAAGATCTGTTCAAAAGGCCTGCAAATATTACATATGGTCAGCTCTTGGCTTTGTCTTCTGAGGAGAGGTGGGAGCTACGAAGTGGACTCAATGATTGATGAAGGAAGGAGGTTGAAGTCCCCGTTGGGGAGGAAGAGGCGGATCCCTACGCTCCACAAGCTAAGGTATTATGTAATGGTATTTTAATTCATGATGTCTTAGTTGATGGAGGTTCTGCAGTTAATGTAATGACCTTGTCTGTAATGAATATGTTGGGTTTAAAAATTTATCTCCATTCAACACTTATGTTAAGGTCATTAAATAAGGGAAAAACTAAACCAAAAGATGTATTTTCAAATGTGGCAATATCTCACATTATGGGTGTCGTATGTGTGGTAGACTTTCGGGTGATGAAAAATGAGTGCAGTAACATACCCAATGTTGTTGGGAAGACCATGGCTAAGGAGAGTTCATGCAAGAAAACTACTGGAATGAAGGCTTCATGACACTTGGACATGGTAGAGAGAGGTGAAGATAAACGTGATCCCTCGGCATCATAAGGCGTAACCTTTGTGGATTCAAGTGATGAAATTGATGGTTGGACATCCTCTCGATTACTCTAGTACTAGTGAAGTGGACACCGAAGATGAAGAAAGTGAGGTTGATGTTTTGGTCATAGACATCCTTCCAGTCACATCGACTCATGACCCCATAAAATTATCTGAAGAAGAAATTGATGATCATCTCCAAAGCAAATAAAGATTGGTGATGCGGTGATGGAGAGTGAGAAGAAATCCTACCTCCAGCTCTTTCGAAGGTACATACACATATTCACTTTTGATTACAAGGAACTCCATCAAGTAAGTTGGGTAGAACATTTTATTGAGTTGGTAGATGGTGCTAAGCCCATAAAACAAATGCCATATAGAATTAATCCTAATTATTCCAAAATCGTAAAAGAAGAAATAGATAAGTTGCTTGATGCAAGATTCATATTTGCTGTGGAGAATTCAGAATGGGTTTCTCCCATTGTGATCTCAATAAAAAATAATGGGAAATTACACATTTATGTTGATTATAGGAAGCTCAACAAGGCAACAAATAAGGATCATTATCCTCTTCCATTCTCAAATCAAATCTTGGACGAATTAGCTAGCCAGGAGTGCTATAGTTTTGCTAATGGATATAGCTGATACAACCAAGTTCGTATAGCAGAGAAAGATCAGCTTAAGACCACGTTCACCACTCCTTGGGGAACATTTGCTTATAGAGTTATGCCTTTTGGGTTGTGTAATGCTCTGGCAACATTCTAGCACTTGATGAATAGGGTGTTTGAACCCTACATTGGGAACTTCATCGAAGTCTTTCTGGATGATTTTTGCATCTATGGGAGCAAGATGGACCACCTGCACCAGATGGAGACAACATTTCAAAGGTTAGATGAAGCACAAACCTCACTAAACCCTACAAAGTGTGTCTTTGGATGTTCTAAAGGTGTTTTGTTAGGGCTGTTGTATCCAAAAATAGTATTGTACTTGATCCTAATAAAGTTTCAAAAATAAAAAAGTTACCATTTCTTAAAAATAGAAGTAAGTTGAGATCATTTTTAGGCCATGTGGTTACTATAAAAGGTTCATCAAGAATTTCTCAAAGATTGCGTAGGCACTAACCCATTCTTGAAGAAGGACATTACTTATGAACCGGGAAATAAGGCACATGAAGCTTTTGAACAATCGAAGGAAGACTGGTGTCTTCACCTATTTTAAAGAATCTAGATTGGAGTAAGCCATTCATTGTGTATACCGATGCCTCGGATGTAGCACTACGAAGTACTCGAGCCAAAAGGATGAAAATGGGAATGATCATCCAGGTTTACTTTGGGAATGCAGACAAATGAGCATTGCTGAGGTAAATTATATTGTAACTGAAAAAGAGGCTCTAGCTATCATTTTTGCTATAAAGAAGTTTAGAAATTACTTGTTAGGGCAGAAATTTATAGTTGTAATAGATCATCAGGCTCTAAAATATATTGTAAATAATCCTAACCCATCGGGAGGATAGAAAGATGGATAATTTTGCTATAAGAATTTAAATTTGATATTATAGATAGGCTAGGAAAGAAGCATGTCAATGCAGATGCACTCTCTCGAGCCTATGATGGTTTAGGTTCACCTTGTGATGATGATGATTTCCCAGATGCAACATTGTTATCCCTTGACACAATCCCTAGTGAATACATAGATATTTGGAATTATCTGAATGAATTCAAGTTTCCTAATGGTGCCAATGCAAATACTAAGAGGAAGATTACTCAAGCCAGTCATCCATATTCTATTCTGCATGGAGTATTATTTCGAATAGGACCTGATGGAAAGTACAAGAGAGGGCAGTTGGACGTGATCAAGGGAAGGAGATGATAGAAGAACTCCACAATGGTACATGTGGAGGACACTTCTCTGACAACTTACAAACAAGAAGGATCTTGGATGCAGGTTATCACTGGCCCACTCTTTTTAGAGATTGTTATAATTATTGTAAGACATGTGATATTTTTCAAACACATGGTAACCGTAAGACTTCATCAGCTCCATTATGCCCTATTCTTCCACTTGGTCCCTTTGAAAAGTGGGGAATAGATATTGTAGGTCCACTTCCAACTACCCCATGCCAAAATAAGTATATTGTAGTTTCCATAGATTATTTAACCAAGTGGGTTGAAGCTAGGCCATTGAAACAACTTCTATGGATGAAGTGGCAAGGTTCATATATGAACGCATTGTCACTAGATTTGGTTGCCCATTAGAAATTGTAACAGATCAAGGAAGCCACTTCATTAATGAGGTGGTAGAAGCCCTAGTCAACAAGTTTTCTATTAAGCATAGGAAGGCAACAACATACAAGCCAAGCACAAATTGACAGGTGGAATGAACAAATTTTGTGTTGTGTCAAATTCTAGCAAAAGATGCAGCCTTACAGGTACATAAGTGGGATAAAAGGATTCATGCAACATTGTGGGCATATAGGAAACATCAAAGTCAACAACATGATACTCCCCATTTTAGTTGGCTTATGGCATTGATCCAGTTCTTCCTATTGAGTTTGATATTCCCACTGTGAGAGTTATGAAAAATGAAAGGATGGATGAAAGTGATTCAGTAAAAGAAAGGTTGGTACATCTTCATTTGCTAGAGGAAATGAGGGAAATAGTGAAGGATACAAGCTATAAGAAGAAAATGAAGCAGAAGGAATACTTTGATCAAAAGATCCATTGGTCTCCATTTCATGTGAATGACTTGGTTCTAGTATATGATTCTAGATACAAAAAAAAGAAGACAGAAAATTTCTTCCAAAATGGATGGGGCCCTACAAAATAGTAGCTGTGCATGAAAATGGTACATATCAACTGGAGGAATTGGATGGTACTCCCATTACGAAATGGGTCAACCATGATAAGTTACTGATTTTCTAGGCACCAAATTTTCTTGAATGTCCATAAGAGTCTACTCCGAGGACGAAGTAGAAGTTAGGAAGGGGGAAAATGTTGGCATTAAAATTTTCCTCCGTAATTTCTATTTTATTAATGTATGTTGTTAAGTATAATTAGTAGTGGCGTCCAATAGAAGATAATGGTGCCGTCAGTATGGTGCCACCAATAATGTAGAGTACGGTAACAATCAAAGTACAATAGGAATGTTGTAAAAAGTAAATATTTGTTGTAAGTGGTCCGGTAATGTTAAAATGTCAAAGTTAAGATAAGTAGAGAAGTAGGGTCTACATAATTAGGAATTAGAAATATTATATTTGTAATAAGGACAAAGAGTGATGTCATAAATATTTTGTGTATTTTATTTGTGGAAAAGTCTAAATAGGTGGAACCCATGTGAGATGATAAGGTTTATCTTATCTTAGAAGATAAGCCTACATGTAAAGGTAAGAGTTTAGGCATGTAATATGATTGGCGAGGAAGAGATTTCCTATCCTATATTAGAGATAGGGTGGATAATCCCGAATTCCTATTAAGAAAGAGGCCACCCCCTCATTTAGCATAGAAGGAAGTAGTGAGAAATATTCTAAGCGTTTAAAGGAAGCCATCATTTTGAAGGTGTGTTAAAGAAGCCTTTAAGAGGTGTGATTGTGAAGTTTCTCCCATAGTTATTGTTAGAAGGAAAGTGAAGTCAACAACACTTGAATTACCTCATGGGTGAGATTGTAACAATTTCATGTTGATATTATAATTTACACTTATATTTCAGATTTATCATCATTCCTTCTTATTTTAGTCTATGGTATTCTTGTGTTATGTTTGTTGTGTTTCCATATTCCATCCACCAAACTAAAAGTGTGCATTAGTAAATAATCATAGCATGAGAAGTTCCCGGTGAAGAATTATCATAGTGTCGGATTGGTGATAACAGCCGCGGAAAACCGAATGGTGTCTGATCCTTTGGCTTCCAAAGTTGTTGTTATTGAAGAAACAGATGTAATTGATTGGTGTGATAGATGTTTCATGCCCCATGCTCCATGTGAAGTAGATCAGCAAGTAGAAGAGGAAGTTGATGATGATAACACTGATGATGATGCATGCATGATGGAGTGCTCTACAAGCTCACAGCAAGGAGAAAATTCAACTGAGGTAATAAGTGCTAGAACTACTGCTGATTTTTGGGATTGCATTCACCGTACCTCTTCTTCCTCCCTCTCATACTTTAGAAATAGATATTGTACAAGATTTTGAATTGCCCAATAATGACTTTGAATATTTAAGATCTTTAATGATAAAGAAGTATGATGGAGGAATCCCATCTGAGGAGGATAGACAGTTATTGATGAATGTTGTTGTTTCTCAAGAAAAGGATTATAATACTAGGAGTAGAGTTGTCAAAGGAGTAGGGCCTCAAGCCAAACCTAAAACTCCATTACTTACTAGTATTCCTAAAGAGGCTCCTAAGAAAGATACACCTTCCAAAGGCCTTGATGTCCCAAATAAGATTCATACTTCTCCTCATTCCCAAATTGTCAAAAATCCCATGCCATCTGATGAGTTTGTCAATTTCCCTTCCAATGTTGCCTTGCCAAAGTGTGTTCCATATGTCATTTCTCAAGTTTGAGTCAAATCAAAGTTATTGTTCCAATTGTTGAGCTACTTAGGATTCCTGAGCACAAGAAGAGGGCATTTGAGTATTTGGGATTGAAAGAAGAGAAGAGTACCCCAGAAGAAATGTAAACATTATGGAGACTCCTCCAATCATTGAAGAGCTAGAAACACCACCAGCATTAGAAGAAATAGGTGAACCACCTAAGGTTTATTTGGGAACATCCTTGGTAGAGTCTCAGCTAAATGTAGATCCATTCTTCACCACTCTGATCATTAAGGACAGATTGCTACACAACTGTATGTTTGATTCGGGAGCATCATGCAATGTTATGCCTCTGGAAGTCATGAATGAACTGGATATCAAAGTAACAGCAACATATGGGAAGTGCACTACCATGGATTCTAGAGAGGTGCCAGTGGTGGGATGTGTGAAAGGTTTGGTGGTACAACTTGTAGCTTATCCGGGTAGGAACTTGAAACTTGATGTTGTTATTGTTGATTTCCCAGCCAAGTGGGGTATGCTGTTGTCTAGAAAATGGGCTACAAGTGTTGGTGGGAGTGTTCAAATGGATATTTCCTATGCCACCATCCCAATTGAGGGTAGCCTTGTCAAGTTGTATGGAGAAAATAAGATGTTGCACCTCATTGAAGATCCCAACAATGCATCTTATGAAGTGTTGTACACAAGTGTTGATGCTGATAACTTTATTGGATTTGCTGATGGGAAAGAGAACAAAATGGATCAATGTAAGAGTCTTGAATAAGTAGGCTCTCCATGGACTTTGTTGTTTGATGGAGCTTGCTCCAAATTTGGAAATGGTGATGATATAATTCTGATTTCTCCAAGCTTAGAAGAGTTTTTTTTTTTCTTTCAAACTTAAATTTGAGTGTACTAACAACATTTTGATTATGAATCATTGTTGTTAGGTTTGATAATTTCTTGGAAATACTATGTTAAAGAAATCATTGTTAAGGGAGATTCATAACTAATTGTCAAACAAATCAAAAAATGTATGCTACTAAAAATCAAAGAATGAAACAGTACAAGCATGCAATCTAGGACTTGATTGAGATGTTTGATTCATTTAATATTGTGCATCATGATAGGAATTTCAATGTTATGGAAGAAAAGCTTGCAGTATTGGGATCTCGGTTTGATAATTGTGCAATGTCCCCATATTGTGAATATGATGTTGAAGTGTTAACAAGGCCATCTGATCCCTGAAAACATTAAACATTGGCAAATTTTTGATGATGATGCTTAGGTCAAAATATTTCGTAGAACAAAGGGGAGTTTGTTAATCAATGTATTGATTGGGAGCCAATGGTGTGTGCAGCAGAGGGTAAAGAAACTTTGTTTAGCAAAGACATCATCCAACTAAAAACTAATACCATTCCTAGAGGATTGGTTGCTCTTGAATCAAACTTTGATAATGTTGATTGCATTATTAACAGACATATAATAGCCTCAAGGGATGTTGAGGAGCATGACCTTGGTACAAAGGAGAAACCAAGGAATATTTGGTTGGGAAGCAATCTAAACAAGGAGGAAAAATAATCCTATGTCCAATTGTTGAAGAAATATCAGGACTGCCTAGCTTGGTCTTATTTTGAACTGAAAGCATATAGAGAGGATTTTTTTCAGCATGAAATTCCTTTGGAATCTAATGCAAAACCATTCAGAAAAAATAGAGGCCAATTAATCCACTCCTCTCTGTGAAGATGCAAGATGAATTAAAAAAGCTAAGAGATGGAGGGATCATTCAGCCAACAAGGTATTCTTCTTGGGTTGCAAACTTAGTGCCAGTTAGAAAAAGAATGGTGATATCAGGTTGTGTGTGGATTTTAGAAATTTGAACAGAGAATCAACGAAGGATAGTTATCCTTTACCAAACATGGAAAACATGTTGCAATTAGTGACTGGTTCTAAGATGGTTTCCACAGATGGTTTCTCTGGCTATAATCAAGTTGTTGTGAAGGAATCAGAAATAATTAAGACAACATTTACCACTCCTTGGGGAACTTATGTCTATGTTAGAATGCCCTTTGGTTTGATGAATGCTTGGAGAAACCTTTCAAAGAGTAATGAATGTTGCTTTTTCTGGTTACATCAATCATTTATTTGTTGTTTACCAACATGATGTGACTATGTTTTCTAGAAAGAGAAGTGATCACTTGCAACACTTGGAAAAAATGTTGATAAGATGTAGAGAGTATGACATTTCACTCAATCCAAATAAATGCCATTTCAGAGTGCAAAAGGCCAAGTTGCTTGGTCACATTGTATCAAAGGATGGTGTCATGATTGATCCCGAGAGGGTAGAGGCCATCAACAAGGTCCCAATCCCAAGAACCAAGAAGGGAATTCAGTCCTTCTTTGGGAAAATAAACTTTATCAGAAGATTCATATCAAACTTTTTGAGTTGACCATTCCAATTACTTACATGCTAAAGAAGGACCAAGTTATCAAATGGGAAGAGGCTGCCATTCAGGATTTCAATGGGATCAAAGAAGCATTAAAGCATGCCCCTGTTTTAGCAGCTCCATATTATAAGAAGCCTTTTCAAATGTTTTCTTTTTCTTTAGAGAACACTATTGCATCTATCTTGTTGCAGAAGGATGATGAAGGGGATGAGAGGCCAATTTCCTTTTCAGTAAGGCATTGCAAGGGGCTGAGTTGAAGTACACCATTATGGAGAAGCAAGCATTTTCCTTGGTAAAAGCAACAAAGGTTTTCAGACCTTATATTTTGAGCTCTAAAGTTGTTGCTTATGTTCCCCACACCATGGTGAAAGATGTCTTATCAGAGATGGAGGTCTCAAGCAAAGATGTAGATGGGTGAACAAGTTGTAGGAGTATGACATGGATATCCAAACCATGAAATTGGTAAGAGGTTTGGGCTTAGCTAAACTTATGGCTGAGAGCAACTTGTAAACTATTGAGGTGAATGAAGTAGAAGAAGGAAGGGTGGATGTCCTTGAAAAGTTGATGAGTTCTGAATGGTACAAAGATATAATTTTTTATCTCAGACATCTATACCTACTGAGTATTTGAGTAAAAATAAAAAAATCTCTTAAGTGGGCTTCCCGTAGAAATATGTCATTACTGATTTTGGGTTAGCTTGGAAGAACCCTAGCGGAGTTCTCTTAAGGTGCATTACCTAAGATGAAGCCCCAAGATAATTGTTGATCTCCATGGAGGATTTTGTGAAGGGAATTTTGTTGGAAGAGTCACAACACACAAGATCTTGAGGGTTGGTTATTGGTGGCCAACTCTTTTCAAAGATACAAATTTGTTGGTTACAAGTGTGAGAGTTGCCGGCATTTTTTGGAAGACTGGAAAATTTAGGATCCCTTCCTTTGTAGCCTATATCAATTGAAGCCCCATTCAAGAAATGGGGAATGGATTTCATTGGTGAGATTTCAGACCCTTCAAGTGCTAGCCATAAGTGGATTCTTGTAGCCACTGATTACTTCACTAAGTGGGTGGAGGCAATCCCCACCAAGAGAGCAACACACTAAATTGTCATGGACTTCATGCTTGAACCATATCATCTGCAGTTTGGAGTGCTAGTTAAAATTATTGCTGACAATGCCATGAGCTTCAGAGCTAAACCTTTGGTGGCAATGTGTAAAGAATATGGGATCAATTTGACATATGCCTCCAACTATAACCCCCAAGGCAATGGACAAGTAGAGTCCAACAATAAAAATTTATTAAAGATCATTAGGAGAACCTTGGAGCTAAACAAAAGGAAATGGGGTGAGTAGTTGAAGTTTGTTGTTTGGGCTGATAGAATTACTGTTAAAAGAGCTACTGGAAAAATTCCATTTGAATTGGTGTATGGAACTCAAGCTCTGCTGCCCCTACATATGCAATTGTCCTCATATCAGTTCATTCAACAACTAGAAGATCAAGAAGTTAGTCCATATGATGCTCGCATTAACCAGATTGTTGAGTTGGATGAAGAAAGAAGGGCATCCCATCAGTGGCATGTGAAGTTCAGAGAAAAGTTGAAGAAGTTATTTGACAAAAGGTGACACCCAGAGCTTTTAGCATTGGGGATCTTGTGCTTTGTTATGGGATAGCAGGCATGAAGATAAGGGCAAGCATGGTAAATTTGATGCATTATGGATGGGCCCTTACTCCATTGACATTCGAATTGGTGAACATACCTTCTTCTTGAAAGACTTGGATGGGGAATTGCTCGAATTGCCTATTAATGACAAGCAAGCATTTGACTCCTTTACCCAATTGATATTTTGGCACTTGGTCTATTATTTGGCTTTTGTGGCACTCACAGGAGTGCCCATCTGCGAGTTAGAGCCGATGTTGGTTCTCAAATTAGTCTCGCCCCGTTTGTCATTAAAATCCCTCAGTTTGCAGCCTTTGTCATGTTTTTTATCTCCCCGTGTTGGTGCTTGAAAAACTCTTTCCTCCATTTGGTTGCTATGATTAGTCCCTTCCTTGGTCGAAGACCACTTAAAGACCTAGAATTTTTTTTTCACTTCTCTGTCCATCTGAAGGTTTCTATAAATTGGGCATAAAACTTGGGTTCTTCCTCTCCTTCCAGTTTCCACAATCGTGTGTAGTTGTCCCTGTCACTTTTTATCCCAAATACCGAAGAAATGTGAATGGATGTAGCTCAGAAGATCATGTTTGAACCTTATAACATTTCCAAATTCTCTATCTTTGAAGAAAATTTCATCTCCGGCTCAAACGGTGGTTTCCCTACATTTTTACGGTTTGACGAGTGTGTTTTCCTTGTCAAATTTACATCTCTGCATCAGTGGAAATGTGGCCCTTTTTTGTTAGATGCGGCTCGGCGAGGCACTTTAACAACTTTATGGCTCACTTCAACCCAAAACTTGTGCACGTGGAGGGATGGCACTTGTTCGAAAATTTACCTTTTGGTTTGGCCTTGGAGTTACGCTAGGGGACATGTGAAGGATTCCACCGCTTTTCTCGAGACTTAGACAAAAAAATTCATGCGATCGGTATAGTTTTGGCGGGGCCATGGACACTTGGTGGGCTAGTGCTCAATTGGGGATCTGCCTCAGGGTCCCACCTTAACAATTCCGACAGTGGGACATGTGGCGGCTTCCACCAGCTTCTGCTCTATACTTAAACTTTTAAAAGTAATTTTATGAAGCCTAGGACACGTGGAGGGACCATGCATGTTTGGGAACCAACCCCTGAGTTTTATTTTGAAGAAGCAACAGGAGGACACTTGGAGGCTTCTGCTCACTTTGCCTTTTTGCTCGGATTTTTCAACGGCCGAAGGATACTGTCTTGGACCTTAGACACATGGCACCTACCACTGATCGTTCAAATTTTTAACAAAATATTCTCGACTAAGACACGTGTTGAGCCAATTCTTGTTTAGGGTCTCTACTTTTGGGGACCATCTCAATATGCGCTATTGAGACACGTGGAAATTTGGATTTTTTGCCTCTTATTGTCAAAAATATTAAAGTCATCAAAATTACCCACAAGCTCGATAGAGAATAGTAAAAATTTCTTTGAAAAGTCAACAATGGCGGAGGTGCGGAATTTGGGGGAAATTTGGAAAATTTTCCTTTTATGAAAAAAGGGGTTAAAGTGCAAAAATGAAGCAAAGTTATGCTAGGACCCACATCAGAATCTAAAGGCGGAAGGGCAGGGTTGCGGGAAAATTTGGAATTTTTCCTTTTTCCAAAAAAAAGGTAAAATAGTAGAATCGAGCCATCATTCCGCTGGGACCCACATTGGGACACGTGTCAAGCCCATTTTTTAAAGGCAGAGGGACAGAGAAAAATGAGAAATTTTGCATATTTTTTCCAAAAGGTGTAAAAAGTAAAATGAAACCCCGGTGCTTGTTTTAACTAAGATCTCCCACTTGAACGGTCCAAATTCAAAAGGGAAATTGACGGCAACTATGCACTTATATATGATTTTCCACCATTTTTTCTCCAAATCTCCTGGGATGCAAATTTTTATGGTTTTTTTAATCATTTCTTGATGTCTCCTACACACCATATGAAGAGGAGAATTAATATTATATCTTGATTTGGTGGGGAAGATCTGAAAATGTCTTTTACCATTAAGGTGTGATCTGACTATCGGATTCGATCTGATTTTCCAATCTTTCCTTCCTTAGCATGTAAGAAACCCAATTTGACAAATTAGAGGAGGAAGTAGTTGGCGCGTGAAATGAAGTGTGATTTACTAGATGAAATAATTGAATGTTGGAAATATTTGAAGATATTTCTTTTTGCAAATCTTATTCAGGGAATCATGATAAAATCGTAACAAGCAATGGTGCTTTCAATGTTTTTTGTTTTAGGGGGAAACTCTGCGGTGTAGATTAAATGTTATAAATTGCATTAATTTTTCATGCAAATGGTTGGAGTGTTAGAGGTCGGAGTTAATTCCTAAGAGAAAATTTTGACAGAGCCCATATTTATGAGAAACCACATGAGGAACTCCGTTTATTTCTTTTGTGTTAAATTTGGTCATGTCAAGGTGGTTCAAGTCTACACCATTGACAAGTTCTAAGATTTCTCTAGAAAACTTTCCCCTACTTGATGAATTTAATCAAATTTGAGTTAATCTATGTTGATTTCTCGAGCAAAATTTTTTTACGCTTCATTTTGAAATGTCTGCAAATATTTTTTTATTCCCATTGCAATCTTATAATGAAATCTTTGTCAATCACACAAGATCTTATCCTTGTGATAGTTTGGTGGCATTTGTAATTTCATTTATCAGAAGAGATTTCATTTGATAGTGAAATAAAAAAATTTAAAATCACTTTACTCCTAGCATGATGATAAGATTATTTTTTAGCCTTTGAGGGTATCTTAGGCGTGATAAAACAAAGGTTGATAATGTTCAATTAAGTTTTTAAATTTGAGCCTTCATTTTGGATTCTTAAAGTTTATGTGAAAACGTGCTTTGATCTGGGCCTCCATTGAAGCACACCTTCTGGTTAATGGAAAATTTTACTTGTTCTGAAGCATTCTGTTTATCAATCCTTCCATTTTTTGTAAAAGATCTCAAAGATCTAGCGAATCAAGTTCATTCTAGCCTCACCTCCCACCAAAATTCATTTAAAAACAACCAATCCTACCCATACTACCCTTGTTTGTCTTGTGTGTGTACAAATGCATAATTTCTATTACCAAAACATGCAGAAGCAATTAGGTTTTCATTGTCTTTAGTATCCTGAACCTTTCTTAGAAAACATCTCCATTATCTAGGGTGACAACTCGTGAGAGTTATATTTTTGTTGTATTGATCATGTTTTCTTCAAGGTCTTCTTAATAACTTTGCAAAGAAGGACATCTCCATCTCCTCCACAAAAACGGAGTTACAAAAGGGTCCTTTCACCTGGTTTAAAGGAACAACCAATAAGTAGTGAGGATAGATCAAATCCTCTGGAGGGTGTTATCCATTTCTCCACATACAAGTGACAAAGAGCAAGCTACATTTCTTCCCCGGCTACAAAATGACACACAATATGATCTGCTTGTCTCTAAGCTTCCTGTCAAATATGTGATCTTTGCTCAACTTCCGAGGGAGAATCAATTTGGGTACCAACAGAGTTGAGGATAAGTGATGTGAAATCCTACATGGAGCCACCTCACCCTCCTCTCTCCCTTTTCTATTTATTCAAGTTCTTTTGTTTATTTCGGGGTTACTTCATTATCTTTTTGTGCTCTTGTATTTTTGGAGTTGGAGGATTTTGGAGTGCTTTTGGATTTTTTTGAGCTTGTTAGTGTTAGAATGGACTTGAAGGAGCTTGGTGTGTGACTCTTGGATCAATCTATACCATGGAAAGGTAGGAGCTACACCCTTGTTTAATTGTTTTCTTTTACTTGTGTATATGTATATGTTATTGAGTGTTTTGGTATGCTTGTTGGGTTCTTGGGTAGATTACCTAAGTATGGTGTAGGAGAAGGCTATGGGGATCTTATACGTAGGGAGGCATAATATTTTATTTCATGTTTTGGAGGGAGTTGGGTTGGTGCCCAACCTTGAAAAGAAAATGCTTGCATTTCTTACTTGTTTTGATTTATGAGGGAGACATAAGAGATTCTAGGGAGGGATAAGAGAATGTGGGAGGTATAAGAGGATCTTGAGGGAGGAATAATAATTTTTTTGGGGTTGTGAGATGCATATTTAAGGGTTTTAAGGTGGGCACCAAATCCCATTGGGAGGCATAAGTGATCTCCCCATAGATCCTTGCTCCATTGGCTTATATTTCAAGCCTTGTGTATTTTGTAAAGTTGTATTATTATGTTCATTTTCTTATGTTGAATGTGCTTGAAATGGTTGTGAAATTTTTTTTTATGTTGTGGAAGTATTTTATAGTTGCCATGTGTTGGGTTCATCCCTTATTGCGTTGTGGTTGGGGCTCGGGGCCAATGATGAGGATTGGGTGGAGACTGTTGCCTCTCCCCATTTTTTTTGTGATCAAGTGATGCATTGATGGAGCTCTTGTTGGAGATTTGGGAACTTGGAGCATTTGTAGAAGACTAAGAAATCCTTCATTATAAATTTACCTTTTCTTGTAAAATTCTCATTTAAGGTGGAAGACTTATAATATTGCATTTGGAAGACAAGTGTATTGAATATTTTGTTATTAAATTGTAATATATTGTGGAAACAGAAACACTATTAGTGTAACAAGTTCTTGATATTGTGAAATTTTCATTTAAGAGAAAACAATTTTGTTCTCATTTTAGATTGTTCATTGTTCTTCTTTAGGTGTGTTGTTCAATCCCCAAAATTATTGGACAATCTTGTTGAAAGTTTCTTGTGGGAATGTTTAAAAAGTGTATGTTCCAAAGGAAAGAAACATTAATTCCTATTGTATTATTTGAAAGGCATATGATGGCAAGATAAACTATATTTGTGCATTTTCTTGTATTGGTTGAAAGAGATTCAAAACTTTATATGTGTAGATGAAAAAAGCCCTTAAATGTTTGTTGGTATTTCTCTTGTCAATAAAATAGATCAATCCTTTAAGTCTAGTAGGGTAAAGAAGTTGCATAGTTATAAATTAGACCATAGCTTTATTTTATTGTATAGATTTAATAGTAATTTTATTGTAAATTTACATATAAACTCAATGTTAAATAATGTAACAAGTGGGATTTGGATTGATTCTTTTTTTTTAAACATCTTATAAAATTATAAAAAGAATATATATATATTATAATTGTATTAATAAATAACATTAGATATATAAAAAAATTTAAAAATTATTAAACAAAACTAAAAACAAAAATGGGGTTTTGTTACTGACCCATGGGCATGCGACTGTCCCATTAAAAAGGATAATGGTGGGGAGGGGAGTTCGATGATCCCACCCCCACCCAATATACTATGGGATGGAGTGGTGGGGTCGCGACCTCCACCCCAACAAAGCTTTTAACCCAAACTAAATAACATGGTTTTGCAACACATTTAACCCCCTAGTCATTGTTTTTATGTGTAGACAGTTCTCATCTCTCGCACACTTTGTAGTCTCTCCTGCGACCGGTGGAAACTTTTGAGTATAGATAATATATATTATATATATTATTACTTGTATTTGTTTTTAATTTTGGGTTTCTATTAAAATGAAATTTTAATAAAACAATTATATATATGTATATATGTATATACATATGTATGTATACATATACATATACATATATATATATACACACACACACACACACACATATATACACATATACATACATACATACACACACACACACACACACGTGTGTGTGTGTATCCCTTCTTCCAAGTAAATACACACACCTTTTTACCTCTTTCTCTAAAATAGGGTAAATACCCATTTTCCCATTTGGGGATTTAAAAAAGATTAAGATAAACACATAAAGAAATAAATACATTGGAACCCTAGAGAGGGTGTAAATAGGAAAAGGAAAAAAAAAAGGATATTGTGCATCATTCCAAGAGCTTGAGATATCCTCTCATGGCTTCCACCTCCTCTCCACCAATCTGCAAAAACAAAAAGAAAAGAAACCATAAGCCAACAAGAGAGAAAGAAGCTTTTCATAGGTAAACTTAGGGTTAGATAGTTTTCCTAATCGAAGGGCCACAAATGAATCCATACAATAGAGGAGATTCATCCCTAAAAATGTAGGTGGTAGGTGGGTGAGAAAAATCAAATTTAAAAATGCTTGGGTAGGATTTAAGTGGGGCCACTTAAGTAAGGGTAAGGGTTGGGTGTTTTTACTTTTCTAACCCAAATGCCCTATTAGAGACATTTAAATTTAATGCCAACTTTAACCCTTGTGGGTATAATGGAACTTTTATTTAATTAAATAGACCACATTACACTTGTTTGAGAAACTCTAATGAAGGTTAAATATAAGTGTATTAAATCAATGGGAAGGGAGTTTAAGTCTTTTGTTAGAGTAATTAATTTATTAGATAGTATTGAGAGATTTTATTATTTGAATAAAAGGGGATATAAGAGGAAATTAATAATGTAATTTAATAAAATTTTAAAATGAGAAGGTGTGAAAGTAAATGCTAACCTTTTTTTGCATGAGTGTGTTTAACAAAAAAATATTCTGTAATTTTTTTTCTAGTTTGACCTAGATTGTTCTTGGATTTCACATGGACAAATTTTTGGGCATTACATTGGCCATGTTGCACATCACCTAGCATCCTTCTGTGATTGGCCCCTATCCCCTTTCAAAGTATGTGATAAAATGTCCCTGCAACACAAGAAAAATACCTCACTAGCCTTGCGGTTTCAACAACATCGAGAATAATATACATATAGAAATCAATAATCATCATCCAAAATTAGCAATTCTATCATCTATCATCATTCAATTTAATTCGATTTTAACATCCATAAAAGCATAATTCTACTCAAAATATATAACATAGGCTACACATCCAAAATATGACATGTTAGTATAAAGTCAGAATATTACAAATCAACATATATATTTATCCATCATTGTCATCTAGTGCATCGTAATCAAAATGTAATCACAACATGTCAATAGTCAAAATATCTGCATAGTCTATCATCTACTAATCAATATATAATAATCAAAATTTCTAAGTATCAATCCAACAGTAATATCATCATAATGAAAATAGTGTTGAAGAGGAGTGGGCACTACATCCCCCTCCCCTTAGACTTGAATTCCTCCTGGAAGTCACTTTGAAATAGATGTGGAAACTGGGCCCGTAAAAAGTAACATCCTCCCATGTGGTTGTAGTCTCATCATACCTATCCCATTGGACTCACACGGGGTCCCGTGTTCTATAATGCACACCGGCTCCATAGTCACACCGAACCTCCTCCTTCACCTACAATTTTATCCCATCCAATACATGAGAGGGATCTTGAATGTATCTCCTAAGAATAGAAACATGAAATACATCATGGATGTGAGACAAGTCGTGTGGCAAGGTTATACAATAATCTAAGGGATCGATACACTCTAAGATCTCAAATGGACACACTAATGTAAGAGCTAATTTAAATCCTTTTCCATAACGGATAGGGGTTTTATGAGCTCTAACATGAAGAAACACATTCATGCACACCTCATTGCTACGGTCAACTCTCCTCTTATCTGCATATTTCTTATGTCTATCCTGTGCCTCCAGCTGACCTCTATCCGATCAAAACACCCTGCTACTCTATGTCTTATAAAAAAACTAGCCCAAGAGATACTCTGTCCTCCAATCTTTCCCAACTCAGTGGTGTCTTGTACTCCCTACCATAAAGTTCTTGAAATGGATCCATACCAATAGAACTCTAAAATTTGTTATTATAAGAAAAATCCACCAAGTACAAATACTCCTCCCACCTTGAATGATGGTCCATGATGTACATCCGAAGCATGTCCTCTAAAATATTATTCACCCGCTCCATTTGTCCATCTGTCTTTGGATGATATGTTGTACTAAATTTTATACTCATCCCAAGGGCATGCTACATGGTAGTAAAAAAATGAGAGGTGTATAAGGAATCGTGGTCACAAATAATCTTTTACGAAATCCGTGCAATCTGAAAATATCATCTAAGTATACTTACACCACTGTACTAGCTATATAAGTGGTTTTCACAAGAGAAAAATAAGCCACTTTCATCAATCTATCCTGATGACCATGATGACATCATGGTGGTATCTCGACGTTGGTATCCCTATAATGAAATCCATGGAAATGGTGTCCTATTTCCGCTCCAAATGATGGCATGTGGGTAGAGAAGGTCAACTTGATGTTGATGCTCACCTTCACCCTCTCGAC
Source organism: Taxus wallichiana var. yunnanensis (assembly GCA_018340775.1). Lineage (NCBI taxonomy): Eukaryota > Viridiplantae > Streptophyta > Pinopsida > Cupressales > Taxaceae > Taxus > Taxus wallichiana. The sequence goes on from CM031236.1 coordinate 579,300,178, forward strand.
ACTCCTATAGACACCTATAATTACGCCTGAGCAATTTAAATACTTAAATTGTGCTAATTATCTCCTTTCCTATAAATTGGTGACATATCGTCAAAAGCGCTCACCTTCTCTCCTATCGTCGTTAATTAATTACACTATGCTAATTAATTAAGTCACCTATCCAACAAATACCCTAATTAACGACCTTCCATTAATTAATCATTCCTTCTATCAAGAATAATTAATTATTATTAATTAATTAGCTTCCCATTTCATTAAACCAATAAACTAATATTTAATTGATTTAATCCCTCCTATAGTCTAAACCATGTTAATATTCCTCTAAAAAGCTTTTATAACCTTGCACATCTATTAATTAATCATCTTGATCAATTAATAAACCCCTTTATCAACATGAATCACTAAAGGAAAATCTAAATTCTCATAAAGTTAACACAACCGTTCTAAACCCCCTTATCGACAACTAACTCAACATCATTATTATCGATGACTAACTCAACATCATCATTATTATCTTGATGATGCTTAGATTTGACTTGACTTAGCTTTGTTATAGAACTATTTAGGTGGTAGTTCTCATTCATCTAACAAAGCTTAAACAACAATACATGCACACATTTGGCATGATCAGTGGGACCTCTTAGTCCATCCTCCACTAATGGAGTCATTTTAAAGCTTTTATTTTAGTTTTTAATTTTTTTAGTTTCAATGTTTCTAAATTAGTTTCAAGATTTCTAGATTAGTTTTTCAAAGTTTTTTAGATTAGTTTCAAGTTTTTAATTTTGCTAACATTTCTTGTAATAATGGATAAATATCAAGTTTCATAGCTAGTTTAGCTAGGATTGTCTTATTTTGTGCTCTTTGCGGGATCAAAGGAGGTGAAGTGCTGCCAAAATTGAATCAAATCGATAAAATTTTGATTTTTTTGAGATTATTTTTGAAAAATCCAACGTTTTTTAGCCACCTACAGGAAAGGGAGTGCACATACCCTTCTATGCATGAATGTACAACTTTGACTATGTTTTTACACGGGTGGTGGTGCAGTACACAAAGCCTAAGCGCAGAGACACTAACTTAGGTGCAATCACACTAATCCAGGCGCAGACACCTCTTGGGTGGAGCAAGCACATTATCGGAGATTATATCTTGATTTTCCAACCACGATGCACATACACTAACCCCGACACACATACCCTAACTACGGCGTAGGCACACAAAACCAGGCGAAGAAGCTCTTTTGTCTTTGTACCTTCACTGAATAGAAAAACTGTCAGGCTAGCGTATACACACTAACCCAGGCACAGGCATCTCTCTGGTGGCGTAGGTGCTCTGTCAGAAGTTGGTACTACTTTTTATCTATTTTTGTGCACATGCCCTAAGCCTAGCGTAGGCGCTCATGGAACTTGATACTGTTGTTTATCTACCATGGCGCACACACTGATCTGGCGCACATGCCTTTCGGGTGGCATAGGTACACTGTAAGTCTAAAAACACAGAGGGGTGCATCTGCCCTAACCCGCGCACACACGCCTAAATTGGGGCACAGGTGTATTTCAGTTTTCTCAGCTTTTCTCTAATTAATGCCTATTTTTGCGGGTATGTTTACATGTTTTTGCTAGACTAGATAGACTTTGCATGTTTGCTTATAAGAATAAGGTCACATATGCTCTTCCCTTGCATCCCTTAGGGTGATCTTGGGAATCAGAAACGATTCTTAGGTCTTTTTGATGCTTTGAAATTGTTAAGAATATCTGAATTGGAATGAGTTAACTTGGTGTGTTTTTCTATTTGGAATCATCTTGGATTTTAGAAACGTCATGTATGCTCTTCTCTTGCATCCCTTTATGATCTTGAAAATCAGAAATGATGTTTACTCTTGTTATGGAAAATTACTAAACTCATTGTGCATGACCAAAACACATGCTTTTCAAAGAAAGGTGGAATCAAAATAAAGTCAAACTACTAATACAATTGTCATACATGTTGCCCAAATGGTGTGCCACTTAAAACCGCATTTAATTTAAAAATATAAAAGACACACCATATTCAAAATTCTATATTATAGGTTTCAGAAAAGGGTATGTCCCTCTCCGCTTAATGCAACGTAACCCCTTTGGCATAACACCTTAAGCTATAAGAATGGGGTGGTACCAGAACCCTAAAGTAATCCACCGTTGTTTAATCTCATGTATGAAATAGGAAGCGCCTCACTTACCAACTTGACTAGTTTTCCTTGTGAGTTAGCATTACAAAGTTATCTGTATCTTGACCCTGGCAAGAGTACACAATGGATCCAATTAGTGTCCACTATACTTGAAGGGGGAAAAGCCGAGATACTCCCAAATTAGTCACTACGAATTTTTGGGTAAATCGTGCCCGCTCTTAGACGGCTTTGTAACACCTAGTTGAGAGATCTTATTAAGGAGGCCATTTTGTCTTGGAGCCTAATTTACTAGTCCTTTGTTGCATCAAGACATCTCGAAGCGATAACTTGTTTGGATTCAGAACCTTATTTTTCAAACACGGAAACGAATACATTTAAGTTAGATCTAAGTGTATCTCATCACGAAGTTTACAACATGTTAGTTATCTTGGTTTCTTTTTCACCTTCAGACGAGGTGAAACTATGTCCAAGTAATGCTTAGTTTATTTCCATATTTTTATCTATACCTTTGCATTCTTGTTACCCATCTGGGAAAAAAGAAGGCATATTTCGAGAGTGTTGTCATAGATAGTGTTCACCAATTTTTTGTCCATTTACGCTCATCCATGTTTGCGGTTGAGTTGTTAAACATCTAAAGTGTGTGGATGTGTCTTTATATGTTTGATGGCCACTTGATCTTGATTTCAAGATCATCATCATAGTTCTGATTAATTCATCATTTGATCTCCCTTTGACGTGTTACCTTGTTCGCATTGTCTCAACACAATTAAGATACTTATGTCATGTTTTTTGTAAACGTGATCTAAGTATCCGCATTGTGGTGTTACACTGCGCACATTTTAACACATCCTCATTATAGCCTTGACTTGGTTTGACTTCAAACATTGTCCAAAATATTGAATACTCTCACTTAATTTTTGTCGTTTCAATACCACTTTGGCACTAATATCTCAATTCTTTGTGAAGCTTGATTAATGTGTCCAATTGGTGTGGTTGTGTGGCTTACATTTGTAATGCTCGCCCTTTAACATTTAGGCCTTGTTGGTTGTTGAAATTGTCATGGTATCATTTGATTGGGATTCACATCTACCATTTATTAATATTTACGCCTTGTTCATTTTGAGCTTGACGTAATATTAACATTGTATTGATCACCTTTGCATCGAACTATCACTTTACACACACATTTTCATATGGTGTATTTCCTTGTTGATTGGCTTTGTGTTTCACACTTGCATGATTGTTCCTTGTGATTATTCATTCAAAAAACTTATTTTCTAGGACAATCCCTTTTGATCTCATCAATATTACGTCATCACAATGTCTATTTTTCTTAGACCTTCTTCGAAAATCACACACACATATCAATAGTTATGAAATGTCTAGCTGGTTGTCATTATGCTTCCTTGAATCGACATGTCACTTCCTTCCCTTTGAAGGAGTTCCATCACACTGTCTAGATCTAGAAATTTGTGCTTAAAACGATGCCAACAATGACTAACTATCGCGAGGTTTCTCACATTTACAAAAGTACGAAACCTAGGTTTAGGAATTCAAATCAAATGATTCCCAGTCAACTAAACACTTTGTTTGGTTCTTCGTTAGAGATTTCATATAGGTAACTCATTCCCCACCTTCATCTCATAGTTGGTTGTATGATTTGGATGCTTCTAATCCAAATTATTATTCGATTTCCCCACTCTTCTTCTAATTCTAATCCAAAAATTTCCTTTTCTTAAAGGATTCCAATAAAAATATTTCCTCCGACTCTTCGATGACTCGATCCAAACTACTATTCAGATCCAAAATACTATTCGGATTCATCTAATTTGACTCCTAAGTCGTCTAATGCGACTCTATGTCATGGACCTCCCTATCTTCTCGGAACCTCTTCATCATACATCTAATGTAACTCCTACATCACAGTCCTCCCTTTCTTTGCAGGACCCCTTTTATTAATTGCCTCAAAAACATCTTCTTCCTTTGAAGATACGTGCAACTCAAATACCTCCAATCAAACATCTAATAAAATTCTTGAATAGCAGTCATCTCTTTGTTTGCAGGACCCTTGTTATTATTCATCCAATACGATTCTTGAATCACGGTCCTCCCCTTCTTTGCAGGACCTTCTTCATTAATCACCCCCAATAAGTCTTCCTTCTTTGAAGATTCATGTGACTCAAAGTCCTTTGAGTCAAATGTCTGAATCGACCCATGCGTCGTAATCTACATACTTTGGACTTAATCCTACTAGTTTACAGATGATATACCATCGTATAGGTAGGTCCACACCACCTTCTTCTACTCCTGAGACATCTAGCTACACATCTTCTTCATCCCCCACATCATCTTCTTCTATCAATCATCATCAAACATCTTCTAAGTCTTCCACACCAAGTGAACCTCTTTCTTCCAATCAACCCCTGGTGGTCAATCAACAACTCATATCGATTGATCTCTTTCAGAATGAAGAAAAAATCAATGCATTTATAGGGGCACATCAAGATATTCCTTTAACAGATTATGAGAAAGGATTCTCTTTATACTTTGATGCATCTGTGTATTGTGAGGAAAAGGTTGATTCCTTTATCAAGAAATGGAGGAAGAGCCTCAGATCATGTAACTTGATCCTCCTCTTATTCTTCCATCTTCACATTCTTCATTATGTGATGAAATTCCTTGGTCTTGCATTGATCCATGGCCTATCTTCTCATCACCCACTAACTCTTTGTCTATCATAATTCCTCAATCACAATCTCTTATGGGGTCAACGCCAAGTAGCCCTTCATCTTCATCTAGGTGTGGGTCACCTTCTATTAGCCATCCCTCTACTATTTATGGGACATTTTCAAGTAGTCCACTATCTTTTATTCTTGGGGCACACCTAACTAGCCCCTTGTCTTCTAGGTATGGATCACCCCGGGTAGTCCATCATCTTCTATTCTTGGGCCACATCCTAGTAGCCCATCATCTTACATCTATGGGTCACGTCCTAGTAGCCCTTATTCTTCTATTCTTGGGCCACATCCTAGTAGCCCTTCGTCTTCTATCTATGGGTCATGTCCTAGTAGCCCTTCTTCTTTTATTCTTCGGCCACATCCTAGCTACCCTTTGTCTTCTATATATGGCTCACCTCCCAATATCCCATCTTCTTCAATCTTTGGATCGTATCCTTTTCATCCATCACATAATTCTTCTACTAAAGATTGTGGTAAACCCAATACCATTCATCTCATCAATTCTAAACATCCACATTCTTCGCCCACTTCTCGGGATCAAACAAGTCACGCGTCAGCTTATAAGAAACCCAAACAATTTCTTAATCAATCTTAGATCAAAACTGCAAAGATCTCTATAGCTCCCAACAAATCGAATAATCTCAAAATTGTAAACCAAGCATGATTCCAGGATGCACACCAAAGTACCCATCAAGTATGGCGCAAAGTGTAAAAACCTATGGATAGGGAACTCAAACTACCACATACGACACCCATGTTTCAAAACAAATTACGAGTCATTTATTGAGTGTGAATCACCTCGATCATCGAGATCGGGATAATATAAATCTTGATAAACAAACACGCCTAGTCTCCCTTATCAAGGAATTCACAAACATTATTGTTGGATCTTACCACACGAGTGACTTTGTTGGTCCCACCTTTCCAAAAACTATCAAAAATCTAAAAATAAAAAACAATTCAAAAATACAAAAAACATTGAGAAAACACAAGAAAAATCAAAGGTACAAAGATCAAACATTGCAATCAGGTATTGCGTACACATGGATGTTTCTTTCTTCCCTTTCTTATCATTCCTCTACAAGTCTTCCTACCATTTTCATCCCTTCGGTGATATTTTGGTTAGCCTATTCACATGCATTTTGTGACATTTATCTCTATGGTATCTGTTTGACCTTGGTCTTTCATCACCTTGGTAAATTAAAGAACGACTGACCTCTTAGAGATCCTATCACATTCAACATCTAATAAACTTGTTACGAAGTAATTTTTGACATATTTGTTAACACTAGCCAATGTCGTCATCAAAATCACTTCCATATCCTTCCATCAATCCATCAGTGGTTCTTAAACCCTTGTCAAACAAGAGAGATGAAATAAGTTTTGAAAAGCAAAAAGAGACAAGATTAATCAATCAAAAGATAAAAGCGAAAAGAAAAATCAAATTGATATATTACTCTCTCTTAGGGTATTTCTAATAAACTCTATCGGGGCTATGGACACCTAACTCGGTAGTAGAGAAATGTTGCGATTAGAATGAAATGCATCTCCATCGGGGCTATGGGCGCTTTGGTGACACCGAGTAATGTATCACTATCCTTCCACCCTCTATTCACAAAATCACCTTTCAAATTCAATCATTCCTACACACCGGCTAGGGTGTCTTCACTTGTTTTCTATTAAATCTTCCTTCAAGAGATAATTAAATTCCATGTACACACACCGCATCTCTATGAGTAGGTAGGATTAGTATGTTACCAAGTGTATTTATTGGACCTTTTCAGACTCTTACTTTAGTCCTTATCTCATCTCACGATTTGTCCCTTTGGATAATCACTTATTCATTGCATGAGGCTTCTAGGATACATTCATATCATTCACATCATTCTTCTACTTTGTTCATAACATCCATGTGTATAAGATTGCTTTTTTTTCCATGTTTTCGGACACCCGTGTCCCCTTTCACAAAAAAAATATTCTCCTTCCTTTCTATCACGTGCTTTTAGGCTAACTTACGTTTGGGGCATCCTTGCTTCTTCCCAGTACTTCATTTGTTTATGTTCATTATTATGTTGAACCTCTCCATAATGGCCTTGGGTCCTGCTTCTACGTGTGAAGAGTTTTCCTTTGAATACTCCCACCTAATCACCGAGGAATTTTAGCATCTTCACCTTTCTTGTATGCACGTGGCCTTATGCCCTTATACTTCCCATCTATCACTAGGGGCATCCATGCTTCTTTTTCTTCTTGTACATAGTTTCAAAAAATTTCAAAATCAATAAAAAACATTCAAAAATGTTAGAAACAAAAAACAATAGAAAATTGTTTCACAAAACTCTAAACAATAGAAAATTGTTTCGAAAAACTCTAAACAATAGAAAATAGTTTCACAAAATCCTAAAAAAAAAAACTGCAAAAATTGGTAACCCACTTATTACGGCTGAAACTTATGTCTTGCGCATGGTATTCTTTCCGTATCCTACTCGTTTGTTTCACATCTTCACCGATCAACATGACTTGTGGATCGCTGGATTCATAACCATTCATAAAGCTAGTTGCTTGCTCCATCTGTACTCGGGGCACGTCTTGTTGTCAGGTGCTATTTTGTTATGCACAAAGCTTTCTCTTTAGACCCCGTGTCCATCTTCATTTCCCCTTTCATGTATCCTTGCTCGGGAATGATTTTTAACCCTTGTCGTTAATCACAAACATGTGGAGCTCTTTAGCTTGATAACAAAACATTTGCACAAATGTCTTGACCATTGTTCGGTTAGATATGTGCATTTGTACTTGTTTTCCTATTAAATCAGCTTATTTCCTTCTCGTTGCATTGCATTTTGTATGTTGCATGGAGTTGGTGTTTTCAGTAATGGACAATTGTTCATAGTATGGCTTTTCATGTCATTCTACTTTTGTTGTATGCTTATATTTTTCATAAGGACCGATGACGTAGATCTTTTGGCAATATGATGACCACGAAGTTGTTCCAATCAAAGACTAGAGGCTAGTTCTTCTCTCCACTTCTCCATATTTCTTCTACATCACTTTCCTCGACCCCTAATCTTCCATTTCACTGGTGCATTACTTGCCTTGCCCATTCTTCTATCTATTTCTCACCTTTTTCGATCATCGATCGTCTTCCTTCATCACCCCATCGACACTCGAGGGGGCATCTCTCCCTCCTACATATTTTTTTCATCTACCCCTTCAAAACATCATTCGTGTACTATATTTGAAGTGGTGTCACTTACGCCACCACAAAGAGTGGAAAATGTAGACACCTATAATTACACACCGAGTAATTTAAATACTTAAATTGTGCTAATTATCTCCTTTTTACACTTTACACGAGACAAATACAACGGTAAAAAATACCGGGATATATTTTTTTCTATACATTGCTCATTGCAAAACGCCACAAGGACTCCAAGTAGGAAAACTCAACAACATATACGACACTTACATCAGTCATCAAATCACATAGACACATGACAACACCATATACCATCGATGCCACACTTTCCCCAATGAACGAATGCTAGAAATAACACAACCACAATAAAAGGGACTTAAGGATTGACAACCCACAACACAACATTACCATGGTTACATCTAGAGTACGTTAAACATCCAATAACATTATTATGTAAGCATAATTTTCTCCCTTTTTCCACCTACATGTTCTGAAAATTCATTTCACATTTCACTTATTGTTCAACCAGTTAATTTTGCTCTTTACCCTTCTGACAATCTTCATAACTTACATAAGTATTTTCCATATTTCAAATTTCATACAAAATTCTAATTCTCTCATTCTTATGTTAAGATTATGCTTCCCAAAACGCTTATTCAATGTTTAAAATTTAACCTTACTACACAAGTGAACCTAACGTGGTGTCAAGATGAAATCTTGGGATTGAGGGAGACTTAGATTCAATAAAGATTTTTCCCAAAACATTCTTTGATCATGGTATAGTTATTTCCCTACCATTATCATTGTAGTACAATAACTTGCTGAATTCCAAATTTGATTTATATATATATATATCTTTTTTTTTCTCGAAGTTTGATCACACCAAACAATTCATATTCTTTGCAACACATGAAAATGCTTAAATAAGTTATAAGGACTCCAAGAGTGACCTTAATCCTAATCTCCAATCTCGTTCTCATCTTATATGATATGCTCTTACATCGCACTATGGTCTCGTTATTAGCATTGTTTTGTAACAGGAGTTACAGAAGTATTTGTCTAACATCTTGAAGAGGTACATGATTGGAAGAATTGTAAACTATACATGAACCACAAGTGACACCTCCTAATCAGCTGAGGTTTGGTTTCTTCCAATATGCACTTAATGATCCACGCCTCAACTATATAAGAGTTTAAGGTAGGTCGGACATATTTATACTAAACCACATTCAAGAAAATACCAAGATGTTATTTTGATAGAAACCAAGGTAGCACCGCTTAATCGTTCCTTCGAACAAGGACTCATAAGGTGACTTCTAAGGTGGTCTTCAACACTCAACCTGGTGTCGGACCTGAAGAGAGGGAATTCTTCTCACAATTACCAAAACTAGAAGGAAACCGCATACTTTGGATAAAGTTGGACCATGTCATTCCTAAAATATGGGTTCATGACAATGTCGCTAGACATAATGACTATGACGGTAAACTCCAACTAGGGGTTTTATTTACCTAACCTAGAGGTCTCATCGAGTGCAAAGTTTAAGGTCGTTCTACGGTTTTAAATTTCTTATATGGTAAAAAGGGATCACACATGCAGGCAAGCTATGCATGAGTATTTTATTAGGGTTGAGTGTTTCCATTAAAAAAAATTCTTTATTACGTTTGCAAGGTAAGAAGATAACCCAGTAATTAATTTAATCATTTATTGAATACTGAGAAGTTACTACAATATATTAACTTCAATTTCATTTACTATAGATAAATCAAACCCTTTTTCCATACACAACTAAGAATCAAATTGAACCGGTGATTAGATGCACATTTCCTAAGATATCCCTAAAACTAGCATCTCCTACATATTAACAAATTTCAATTATAACTTTTCTGTAACAAGAGACTACATTATACAGTTATTCATTTTACAATGACCTATAAAAATTACAATAATAATAATTAAATTACACATCGCCTTTTTTGTCGTCATTCTTCCATCCTGCAAAACCCACGTGAGCATGATATCAGCGATAATTCGCTGGCATGGCATCCACCCTAACCTAACATAAGTATCATTTTTCAGTTTCCCATTTACATCTGACAATAATTACAATTTGCAATCGAAATAAAAAGGTCTAGAAACATGTATTCATTGCATTTCATTTTTCTTCATTTTGTAACCCAGAGAGAGAGAAAAAGAAGGGAAGAGAGAGAAAACACCATTTTGTCAAAAGTTCTATTTCACACAATAGATACACTAAATGGTTTTAAATAGTTATTTGCATGTGTTAAAATTTTCCAGGGTGGTTTGGCAACCCTACGAGGGTCTGCAGCTTTCTATTTTTACATTTTCTTACTAGCTACAAAACGTACAAAACAGGCTCGGAGGCTAAGAAACCACTTCCAAAGGTTATCTTCCGATGAGCATGCACACCATGATTAACTTTCTATGTGTCCCTAGATATACCAAGAGTTCATAGTAGCTGACGGAATTGAAAAAGAGCGAACGGTTTGCGTTTGGCAGCTAGTTTTCAGGGCCACTGGTCGTAGTTCACCCAGTTGTAAAATGACAAAAGTTAGCTCGAGGGCCCAGAAAACCACGTCCAAAACGAACGTTCAATGGAGGAGCACGCAACGAGACATCTCCTACTAGTTCCCCTATATAAGGAGAATTCATCAGAGTCGACGGGACTGAGAACTAGAGAACCATTTTTAAACGGCAACAAGTTTTCTGGAGCAACAAGACGAAATTGGTCCAGTTTGACCTCATCAAACTATGACTGGAGGCCTACAAAATGGCTTCGCCAAACTATCCCGAAAAGTGATCTTTCCTATATTGAATGTTCCATGCATTTTTATAGTATAAACGCTAGAGGTTTGCGAATATGGGAAGTAATTTCCCCATCCGGCTTTCAAATGGCGGTTGAAAATGAAAGCCAACTTTCTAGATTTAACAACTTTCTACTGCTGTAAACCAGTGTAACAGGGCTCCTATAAGAGCGTCAAAATAATGTCATATGTCCATTTTGGGTCAAACCAAAGGTCAAGGTGACTCCTTGTATACCAAGGTACACGAATGAAACTTCACATCTTGTTTCCAGAGTTACGAAGGGTACTTAATGAGTCTCTGAAAAATGCAAAAAAAATAACTTCTTCTTTCCTTTTTTTTTTTTTTACAGGGAATTGGTCAACATTATTTCTAGAAAGTAAGTTTCGTCTGGTCGATAAAACAATATTGGAGCGATCAAGATGGGTAAGAGTTTTCTAAATCATCTCGAAGTGAGGGTGATAGTTCATGGTTTAAAGTAGACGAGTTATAATGACTTCGTGAGTTACGACACAACAATTTATTGTTTTGCAACGAGTTGAAGGGACATTTAACTATATTAAAAATCCTAATAATTTAAAATTCTATTTAGTTGCAAAAGAGAACTAAAACATGAGAATTATGAGAGGTAAGGGAAGAAGAACCATGCCTGGAAGGGACGGAGTCGGTCAAACCCGCAGGCTTCGGTTCAACATCTTGCTTGGGCACTTCGTCAACCAGTTCACGAGACTCGATCTAACCTCCACAACGTCACACAATCTTCCCAATCACTTGAAGTTTTTCCAACAGAATAAGTTTCCCATTATGTGCATATCCTGAAATCATGGCATTCCATGAGACCGCATTTCTCTAAGGCATATTGTTAAACAACTTGTGTGCATTCTGTATACTTCCACATTTTGTATACATATCTATGAGAGTAGTCCCAACAACAACATCTAACAAAAATCCATTTTCGATTATTTTTTTGATGGATTTCCATTACCAGTTCGAAAGCACCAATTTTTCCATAGGATGGAAGGATGCTAGCAAAGGTTACCGAGTTTGGCTTTACACCTGCCAGTTGCATTTGATTGAAAGCCTCCAAGGCTTTCTCAGCAAGCCCATTTTGAGCATATCCTACAATCAGCACATTCCATGACACAAGATTCGGTTGAGGCATTTTATCAAACAGTTCCCACGCCTTTTCAACAAATCCATTTTTAATCATCGTTGTCCATGAAACTACATCTGTAAGGGGCGTTTTTAAAGCAACTTGGCATTTTTTAAAAGTTGTCCACGTTTTTGAGCAGCTAACCAAGAGAACACATCTCCTTGAGGAGTTTTTGTGCACAACCACGTTTTTGTGCAGCTGACCAAGAGAACACATCTCCTTGAGGTGTTTTTGTGCACAACCACGTTTTTGTGTAGCTGACCAAGAGAACACATCTCCTTGAGGTGTTTTTGTGCACAGCCACGTTTTTGTGCATCCTTGGTTGTATCAAACTCCATTGGGCATGAGCTGGGCATCCAAACATGATTAAAAACTTTCAGTTTGAACCCAACAACATTGCATTCCATTAAACCACTTCGGATTGCTTCCACAAAGCATACAAAACTGCCAACGCCCTTGGAAAAATAGTCTCAAACAGAAACCCTCCTCCATGGTGGCGGCTCTCTCTCTCCCTCAGCAAAAGACAGAAAACAAAAACACAAAAGAGTCCCCTTTGCCCTAAACCGCCCCAAACAAGGAAATCACGGGCTTTTCCTTTTTTTTTATTAGTGTTAAATTTTAAGTCTTTTATTTTATTTATTTATTTTTTTGTTTGTTTGAACTTTTTTTTAAAAAAAAAAATAAAAATAAAAATCCTAAAATGAAGTCAAAACATAATGAAAACATAGCTTAAGGTAATCCTTAATAATATCTGATAAAATTTTGATGCCAAAACCCAACGCTCGCAAATCGACAATATAAATCATGATATTATTATAAACATTATTTTTTTTATTTTTACGGCTAAAATAATGATAATAATTATTAATCATATTAATGGCGATGACCAGGCAGACTCGAAGAAGCGAGAGCTAGATTTTTCCTTTAACCCGATAATCGAAAAAAGTGAAGCCAACAAGGATCGGCAGGAGCACAACAACGTAACGCTTAGCAACCCGGTCGTCGAAGAAGAAAAGGAAGAACGAGGAATGGGGCATTACATTCTCCTCCCCTTAAGAAAGCATCGTCCTCGATGTGACATACAATGAAGAAGGAGAAATGGTAAGCAACAAGGGACGAACATGGCAAAGGCACGCTCTAAGGTTAAGATTTTAGATACAAAATCACGGTCACGGGGTGGCCCTAGGAACATTTGGAAGAAATTTTAACTTTCAAGGTTCTGTGAAGATTGGCAGTTCTCTCTTATTCGTTATTTCATTAGTCTCTTTCCATTAACATTATTCTTAATTTAAGTCCTTTAAAATTTTCCTTTTTTGTAGAATTTTAGTTTATTCATTCCTGTAGGTTCCCATCATGAACTACAGTCACAACACCCTACCAGGGTCATACACAACTCTAAAATTTCTCAAGCATACTTTTGCATACTTTCATGACCGTATCACATCACAAGGGTTTCACCAAACCATGGAATGACAACAAGTAGACCACATAGCAATTAATTTCCAACAATTACATCCTAGACATAGATCTAGTACACACATATGACTGACAAACAAAATCAACACGTTGATACATATACAATGGGTATCACATGACTCACAAAAATCCATGACTATAACAACATAGTTCCAATCCAATATCCAATAGTCCATACCAACCAAGGGAAGAGTCACGCCACCAATCATAACAAGTCTAACCAAAACTCACAAGAGGACACATAACTCACTATACCAACTCCACACATCACAAGGCATCACGAAAAAAACTCCAGATATCTCCAAAAGCACAAAATAAAGTTCCATATACCATCCCAAAGCATCACCAAATAATCTCCATATACCTCCCCAAGAGAAAGAATCATAGTGCCAAAACCAAGTCAGGGTCACTCAACCATAGAGCCCCATCAAGAATATCGGGTCACTAAACCATAGAGTCTCGTCTCCTTTCTCCTTTTAATGAGGCCAGGTCACCCTATGGCCCTAGGCACATAGAGCCCCGTCACCCCCAACCCAAGTGACATAATAACTCATGGTTCAACAACCTGCTAGTTATGTGTAACTCCTTGGGCGTACCCCCATACAACGAAGCGGGTCCATAGGTTCCACCACTCCATGGTGAATCCCATGACCCTATTCCAACACATTACAACATTAGAACCAACATAACAATCCATTCAAATGCCAAGTGGCAAAATCAAAAGCCTTGGGCTAGGATACAAAACTTTTAAATATGAAAAGAAGGTTTTAAAACTAAGAAAAACAAATGGCTAATTAGCCATGGTTAGTGCAAAATCCAATTGTTAATGCAACAATCAAATAAATGCCCAAAATATAAGAACATGTCAATCAAGAAAATGGTTGGTTCTAGCGAAAAGAGATAATGATCAATTTACGAATAAAAATACGTATAGAGGAATAACACATTACAATCACTATGTGGCCTTATATTGCCACTAGAGGGGTACTCATCGAGTTGTTGGCACTCAGACATCGAGCCTCAGCTTGTAAAAATATACATGTAACCAGAAATGAGTAAATCAAATAATGTATATGTCATCATCTCTACCTAAATCATAACTCCAAACTCCCACAAGGATCAACATAGTCAAAATCACATAGGATTATTCAATGAACAATCCAATAGGAAAGAGCAGGGAACTCTAGTCACATAAGTTGAGCCTAAGGTGGTGCGCACCCACAATATACTGAGCAAGCTCGAAGTATACTAAACAGATAAAAGTGGGTTTTTAGTCTATATAAGACTCCACTTTCTCACTTGTACTCAACTCAAGATTATGACAACCTGGTCCACGCCTCCTCTCTCCACACATACACTCTTGACAGTTTATCCCCTTAGGGTCGTCTAGTGTAAGGTCCACAACATACACATAACTACATCACTAACACAATGGTGATTCACGCACCATAACCATAACGTCTTACGCATGATATAAATATACAGGGTACAACACAATCATTACCTTCACGGGTTATGATACATCACATTACCACATCCTGCACCCAAAGTGCAATCACTATACACTAGGGATCATACTCACCATATGCCCCTAAATCACGACATGAACCATCACATATTACATGAATTATACGTATGAGGAACACAATGTCTAACATTATGACATATAGTCAATTGCAAAACAACACGACGATGCACACAACTAATCACAATACGGTGACGACATCATGATAAAATTCCTTTCACTTTACATCAATTTTTGTCATGCAATACCTCAATACACCTTCACATCACATAAAGCCAAAATGTTTCAACACTCTGCAATTTACAATATCATTCCGTTCACAACAACAAGGCGGTACATCACACACGGATTCCTCATTGAATCCATGAAAATGAGAGTCGATACTCTCATCACAAGCACATCAACATGACAACAAATACGCACTAAGTGACATGCACCACATGTGCTTCCATAAGGTCACAATCATGACATAGTTCACATAACAACATATATCACATTACTCTTCCATTATCCACCACCATCATGTAGAATCATCACAAATACAACAAGTAAAATACCAGGATTTTTTTTTTTCTATACATTGCTCATTGCAAAACACCACAAGGACTCCAAGTAGGAAAACTCAACAACATATACGACACTTACATCAGTCATCAAATCACATAGACACATGACAACGCCATATACCTGTCGATGCCACACTTTCCCCAATGAACGAATGCTAGAAATAACACGACCACAATAAAAAGGGACTTAAGGATTGACAACCCACAACACAACATTACCATGGTTACATCTAGAGTATGTTAAACATCCAATAACATTATTATGTAAGCATAATTTTCTCCCTTTTTCCACCTACATGTTCTGAAAATTCGTTTCACATTTCACTTATTGTTCAACCAGTTAATTTTTCTCTTTACCCTTCTGACAATCTTCATAACTTACATAAGTATTTTTCCATATTTCAAATTTCATACAAAATTCTAATTCTCTCATTCTTATGTTAATATTATGCTTCCCAAAATGCTTATTCAATGTTTAAAATTTAACCTTACTACACAAGTGAACCTAATGTGGTGTCAAGATGAAATCTTGGGATTGAGGGAGACTTAGATTCAATAAAGCTTTTTCCCAAAACATTCTTTGATCATGGTATAGTTATTTCCCTACCATTATCATTGTAGTACAATAACTTGCTGAATTCCAAATTTGATATATATATATATATATATATATATATATATATATATATATATATATATCAAAGTTTGATCACACCAAACAATTCATATTCTTTGCAACACATGAAAATGCTTAAATAAGTTATAAGGACTCCAAGAGTGACCTTAATCCTAATCTCCAATCTTGTTCTCATCTTGATATGATATGCTCTTACATCGCACTATGGTCTTGTTATTAGCATTGTTTTGTAACAGGAGTTACAAAAGTATTTGTCTAACATCTTGAAGAGGTACATGATTGGAAGAATTGTAAACTATACATGAACCACAAGTGACACCTCCTAATCAGCTGAGGTTTGGTTTCTTCCAATATGCACTTAATGATCCACGCCTCAACTATATAAGAGTTTAAGGTAGGCAGACATATTTATACTAAACCACATTCAAGAAAATACCAAGATGTTATTTTGATAGAAACCAAGGTAGCACCACTTAATCGTTCCTTCGAACAAGGACTCATAAGGTGACTTCTAAGGCGGTCTTCAACACTCAACCTGGTGTCGGACCTGAAGAGAGGGCATTCTTCTCGCGATTACCAAAACTAGAAGGAAACCGCATACTCTGGATAAAGTTGGACCATGTCATTCCTAAAATATGGGTTCACGACAATGTCGCTAGACATAATGACTATGACGGTAAACTCCAACTAGGGGTTTTATTTACCTAACCTAGGAGGTCTCATCGAGTGCAAAGTTTAAGGTCGTTCTACGGTTTTAAATTTCTTATATGGTAAAAAGGGATCACACATGCAGGAAAGCTATGCACGAGTATTTTATTAGGGTTGAGTGTTTCCATTAAAAAAACTCTTTATTACGTTTGCAAGGTAAGAAGATAACCCAATAATTAATTTAATTGTTTATTGAATACTGAGAAGTTACTACAATATATTAACTTCAATTTCATTTACTATAGATAAATCAAACCATTTTTACCATACACAACTAAGAATCAAATTGAACTGGTGATTAGATGCACATTTCCTAAGATATCCCTAAAACTAGCATCTCCTACATATTAACAAATTTCAATTATAACTTTTCTGTAACAAGAGACTACATTAGACAGTTATTCATTTTACAATGACCTATAAAAATTACAATAATAATAATTAAATTACACATTTCTTTTTTGTCGTCATTCTTCCATCCCGCAAAACCCACGTGAGCATGATATCGGTGATAAATCGTGGCATGGCATCCACCTTAACCTAACATAAGTATCATTTTTCGAGTTTCACATTTACATCTGACAATAATTACAATTTGTCAATCGAAATAGAAAGGTCTAGAAACATGTATTCATTGCATTTAATTTTTCTTCATTTTGTAATCCAGGAGAGAGAAAAAGAAGGGAAGAGAGAGAAAACACCATTTTGTCAAAAGTTCTATTTCACACAATAGATACACTAAAATTTTGATGCCAAAACCCAACGCCGCAAATTGACAATATAAATCATGATATTATTATAATTATTTTTTTTTAATTTTAATGTCTAAAATAATGATAATAATTATTAATCATATTAATGGCGACAACCGGACATACTCAAAGAAGTGAGAGCTAGATTTTTACTTTAACCGATAATCGAAAAAAGTGAAGCAAACAAGGATCAGCGGAGCATAACAACGTATTGCTTAGCAACCCGATCGTCGGCGAAGAAAAGGAAGAACGAGGAACGGGGCATTACTGAGAATTATCCATAGCAAATATGAATCTCCCGCATCAAGCAACTTATCTATTTATTCTTTTACGCCTTGGAAACATTAGGATTCATTCTATATGGCATTTGCTTTATGGGCTTAGCACCATCTACCCGGTTGATAGAATGTTCTACCCAACTTACTTGACGAAGTTCCTTGTAATCAAAAGTGAATAGGTGTATGTACCTTCGAAAGAGCCGGAGGTAGGATTCTTTCTCACTCTTCATCACCGCATCACCAATCTTTATTTGTTGGAGATGATCATCAATTTCTTCTTTAGATAATTTTATGGGTTCATGAGTTGGTGTGACCGGAAGGATATCCATGACCGAAACATCAACCTCACTTTATTCATCTTCTATCTCCAATTCACCAAGATACTAGAGTAATCGAGGATGTCCAATCATTGAATCCACATGTTCTATCTTATGATGTCGAGGATCACGCTTATCTTAACCCTCTCTCTACCACGTCCAAGTGTCATGAAGCATTCATTCTAGTAGTTTTTGCATGAACTCTCCTTAGCCATGGTCTTCCCAACAACATTCGGTATGCAATGTAAGTACCATTTTCATCACCTCGAAAGTCCACCACACATACAACACCCATAAAAGATATTGCCACATTTGAAACAACACCTTCTGGTTTAGTTTTTCCCTTATTTAATGACCTTAACATAAGTGTTGAGGGGCGATCAATTTTTAAACCCAACATATTCATTACAAACTCGGTCATTACATTAACTGCAGCACCTCCATCAACTAAGACATCATGAATTGAAATACCATTACATAATACCTCAGCTTGTGGAGCATAGGGATCTGCCTCTGCCTCCAAAATAGGGACCTCAACCTCCTTTCTTCGTCGAGCATTGAGTCCACTTCGCAGCTCCCACCTCTTCTCAAAAGACATAGCCAAGAGTTGACCATATGTAATATTCGCAGGCCTTTTTGACAGATCTTCTAAGATGGAGTATGGTCCTTGTTCCTGTGAAATCAGAAAATCCTGCACACCCAAATTTCTTCTCATATGTTTCTTACTAGTTTCTCCTTTCATCTTCTTAGGATCATTTCCATCTTGGTTATCTTTTTCTTTCTTTCTTTTTGTTACAAACACATCTACTTCATTATTTATGCTCTTATCTACTACATCAAAAGAATTCACAGGTGCTTTTCCATTATCATTATCTCTTGTACCAGATGTAGAAGTTCTATCTGGACAATTATACTTATAATGACCCTTTTTATAACAAACATAACATACAACTTAAGAAATATTTCTTTTGGACCTCTATCTCCTCCCGAGAACTAAATTCTTTTCCTCAAGAAGATTAATAGTTAACTGGCCCATCTTCCTGAGCAAATCTTCATACTCAGTAGATGTACTAGGAGAAAGATTTTTTCTCACCGAGAGTGGTTGTGGATTCTGGACCAAAGGTGTTGGTGTAGGCTCTACTTTAGCAACAATTTCTTTGGTCTCCTCTTCTATGCTTTCTTCTTGCCTTCTTGTAATCTCCTTTGCTTGTTCAATGGTAGCTGGGCGGTCATAATTCACTCGTTGTCTGATCTTTGGCTTCATCCCAAGAATGAATTTCTTATAGAGGAGATTATCCACGCCATTCATCAACCCATCCACTAATCCTTCCTTCTGGATCTGGGCATCGAGCTTCCTCCTTAGCTCTAGAACACGACCATGATAATCCCTTATCTTCTTCTTCTCTCCTTAGGATAGCTTTGTGATATCGATCATGAGATTTTCATATTTCGTTGTTCACCAAATTCTTCAAGAAAACTTTCGGTTAATAAATCCCATGATTTTTTCACATTATCACCTAGTGTTTTAAATCACCTAAAATGAACCATCCAAAAAGGTAGGAAAAATTTAGTCCATTGTTCCCATCTTATAAGGCCATTACAAATACAAGATCGTTTAAACTCTTGAATGAAAGAGGAAGCATCTTCATTAGATTGGGCTGAAAAAATAGAATCTTCCCCATTTTCAAAAGTAACCATAGTGAAATACCAACCCACAAGTACAATCAACAAGACTTATGTGCATAAATAATTGGAATCACTATAATAGAAAATAGAAATGACCACGGTAAACTATGGTAAAACTTGACTTACTATGGTAAAAACTGACTTTACTGTGGTAAACACTATTCACAGTAAAAAGTGAAGTTACTTTGCGGTAAATACTATTCACGGTAAAAAGTGACTTTACTACGGTAAATATTATTCATGGCAAAAAGTGACTTTACCATGGTAACTACTATGCACAGTAAAAACAAGGTTACCCTCCAAATGTTTTCTGACTAAGTGGGAATATCTCTCTAGAAAATCCACCAACGAGGAATGGTCCCGGCAATGGAACCAAAATGTCAACACCAATCCGACACTATGATAATTCTTCACTGGGAACTCCTTGTGCTATGATTATTTACTAATGCACAACTTTTAGTTTGGTGGATGTAATCTGGAAACACAACAACAAACATAACACAAGAATACCATAGACTATGATAAGAAGGAATGATGATAAATCTGAAATATCAGTGTAAATTATAATATTAACATGAAATTGTTACAATCTCACCCATGAGGTACTTCAAGTGTTACTGACTTCACTTGCCTTCCACCAATACTATGGGAGAAACTTCACAATTACACCTCTTAATGGCTTCTTTAACACACCTTCAAAATGATGGCTTCCTTTACACACTTACTCATACAATATTTCTCACTACTTCCTTCTATGCTAAATGAGGGGGTGGCCTCTCTTTTTATAGAATTTTCAGGATTATTCATCTTATCTCTAAGATAGGATAAGAAATCCACTCTGACGAATCATATTCCATACCTTAACTCTTATCTGTACATGTAAGCTTATCTTTTAAGATAAGATAAACCTTATCATTTCACATGGGTTCCACATTTTTAAACTTTTTACAAATAAAATACACAAAATATTTATGACCTCACTCCTTGTCGTTATTACCAATATAATATTTCTAATTCCTAATCATGTAGACCCTACTTCTCTACTTACCCCAACTTTGACATTTTAACATTATCGGACCACTTACGACAAATATTTACTTTTTATCACAACATTCCTATTGTACTTTTGACTATTACCGTACTATACATTATTGGTGGTATCGTACCAGCAGTGTCGTTATCTTCTATCGGATGCTACTACTAATTATACTTAACAACATCCTATTCCTAATACATACATTAATGAAATAGAAATTATGGAGGAAAATTTTAGTGTCGACATGTCCCCTATCCCCTTTCAATGTATGTGATAAAATATCCTTGTAACATAAAAAAACACCTCTCTAGCCTTGTTTCTATATCAACAACATTGAGAATAATATACATATAGAAATCAATAATCGTCATCCAAAATTAGAAATTCTATCATCTATCATCATTCAATTTAATTCAATTTTAACATCCATAACATCATAATTCTACTCAAAATATCCAACATAGGCTACACATCCAAAATATGACATGTTAGTATAAAGTCAGAATACTGAAATCAACACACACACACATAAACACACACACACACACACACACACACACACACACACACACACACACACACACATCATTGTCATCTAGTGTATCGTAATCAAAATGTAAATCACAACATGTCAATAGTCCAAATATCTGCATAGTCTATCATCTACTGATCAATATATAATAATCAAAATGTCTAAGTATCAATCCAATAGTAATATCATCATAATGAAAATAGTGTCGAAGAGGAGTGGGCACTACACATCTGATATAAAAAAGTTGTTGATATATCACACATACATGTATAATCACACAAGTAAATCTGACCGAATTGATTTCCTAAGGCTTTCATTCAATTTGTATTTATATATTACAATGGAGTAAACTAATGAAGATAGTTCTAGATGGTATGTATAAGTTCTTTTCATATTTGGCATGTGGTTTTTTGGTTTGTGTAGACCATAATTATTCATTGTTGTCCACATATGCTATTTTTTTTAATAAATTTATTCGAACACTCCCCCATAAATTTATTTTTCTATGTTTACACAAACTTAAACAAATTCCTCCACACTTTATGGGTCCCGCCTACGTTACGGTCTTATGGCTTCTAAGGTACCCCTTTACATAATTTTCCTCGAGCCCTAATTTATCTCTAAATTTTGCAAAATTTATTTCACTCAATGCTTTGGTTAAAATAAAGATGTCACTTGAACCTCGGTTTTAGAGTAAACAAGTTGAATCACATCATTTTGAATCAATTATTTAATGTAGTGATGATGAATCTCCACATGTTTAGTTCTTGCATGATAGACATGATTATTTTCCAATTGAAGTGTACTTTTGTTGTCAAAATATAATAGTGAAGGTTTATTTTGAGGAAAATGTAAATCACCAAGTATTCTCCAAGAAAAATACTATTTCCCATGCAGCCACACATTCGAATCATATTCCACCTTTTTTGAGAATAATGCAATATTTATTGGTTAATTTTTGCTAGACCATGAGATAACACCAGATCTAATGTTGAACATAGAACTTGTAGTAGATTGGCAATCATCTATATATCCTTCTAAATTAAAATTTATAAAACTTGTCAAAGATATATAATCACATACAAAATACTCAATTCAAAATTTTTAAGTTCCTTTAACATATCTCAAAGTTATTTTAGCTACTTTCCAATGAGGAATTTTGGGACATGACATAAACCTTGAAACTAGACTAACTTCATAAGTAATGATAGGCCTTTTTAGTGTCGATAAATAAGACTTCTCACTAACTATTTATATATTATGTCATCTTCAAATTCTAAGTCATATCTTGTTGATAATTTCATCATCACTTCAACAAGAGTAGTAGAAGCTTTACAATTTTCCATTTTAAATTTGACCAAAACTCATGTGCATATTTGTATTGAAAGAGTAGTATCCTATCACCATTCTATCATACTTATATTCTAAGAGAAGGGTTCATTTTAAGACCTCCCCCAAAATTGTATAAATTCCCTGGAGAATTTGTTAAAATGACTTTCGAAATGGTGGAGAATCTAAAAAAATGGGTTTTGAAATGATGGTGAACCTTTTAATAATGGTATCCGCCGGTAGTAATTTTCGACTAAAACTATTTGTGTTCGGTTGATAGTATATGATGTTGGCCAAAACCATATGTATACTTTTGAAAATATTTTTGACAATAGTAGTGAAAATGACTAGTTTGACGAGAAATTTGTGCTCTCAAAACATGGGATGAATAATGTTTTTTAAAAAATGATGTTTTGTAAAAACATGGAGATTTCATTATTTTTGTATGGAATGTTTTTTCAAGAATTTTTTTTATGTTAGCAGTTAAATGATCATTTGAATGAGAAATGTGTCATCCCAAAATATAGTGTAAGAAAAAAATACCATTTTTTTGTCAATGACATCACCGAAAATGCTATCAGTGTGACAATGTCACCGACCAGTGACATGAAAAATAATCTTTGTTCGCTCGGTAGTGCCATTGGATGGTAGCATGGAAAATGCTACCGTCTAGTAATTTCATCAACCGGGAAGATGGAAAATGCTACTTGGTGGTAATGCCACCGCCAACAACATTGAAAATGATACTATGCGGTAATGTCACATGTCGATAACATTTTTTATGTTCCTTTATTAAGGATAAAGGAACATAAAGCCCTTAAATTCCATATAAAGACATTAACATACCGTGCAATAAAATAAACAACTTCCCAACATCGAAAGAGACATTTGGGTGAGAGAAATGGTTTCTTATGGATGAAAGAGGGATTCGCGAGAACCGATGTCGGCGATGCACCACAACGAAGTTGCACTCCGATGGTAACCTCAAGCCAACGCATATGCAAGATTCAAACAATGGAAAGAAGATTGCAAGTAAGAAGAATGGGTCTACTCATGGAGTGCAACTTCGTTGTGGTGCATCGCTTTCATCGGATTCTCGCGAATCCTCTTTCATGTGTTGGTGTGTGTGACTATCCAATCGTCGTCCACATCACCTAGGTGAGTCATCTCGCCTTGCGAGAGTCATAGGTCTTAGGAAGTCAATGACAAGTGTCGATTCTCGTTACATAGAATCGACATTGTCATTTGTGTCATCGTCATAGGAGTTACATTCCTTATTTGGAATTGTAACTCCTCTTCTAGTGGCGTCATATGCGTCGATCAACGTCATATGCGTCAATGACGTCATTGATTTCTTTCCATGTTTAGGCATGGGGTTACACAAAGACACCCTATTTGTACTTCCTATTTTTCGATCTATGAGAATGAGTAGACCCATTCTTCTTACTTGCAATCTTCTTTCCATTGTTTCAATCTTGCATATTGCGTTGGCTTGAGGTTACCATCGAGTGCAACTTCGTTTTGGTGCATCGCTTTTTGACATCGGTTCTCGCGAATCCCTTTTCATGGTATCGAGCTAGTTTCGATAAACGTGCACTCTTCGCTTCTCTCGCTTGTTTATTACTTCTGGTTTCTTCTTATTTCCTCGTGTGCAAGTTTTTTTCGATTATCATTTTGGAATTATTGCTCACCTCATATTGAGGTTTCAGCAGTTGCAAGTTAAGGTATTTCGCTGGTTTGCTTATCAGCTAAGATCGTATTTTGGATACTTCTAGATCTTTGTGGCTGTTGTTTCTGGGTTATTTCTTGCTGGTTGTGTTTAGATTCAGCTGCAGGGTAAAAGAAGAGCTCGTTTTTTGGCGTGGACCTGTGATTACTGGTTGGGATCGTTGTTTTTTCTTCACCGGTGTATACTCAGACTATTCCGAGCTTCTTCCTCATCGCTGTGGTTCCTTGCTGTCTCAAAACGTTTTTTGCAAAACCTCTCACGTTTTTGCCTTGTCTCTCACGTTTTTGGGAGTCTATTCACGTTTTTTTGACCCTTGCTGCATTTCCCAGCTTCTCTGGCCGTTTCTCCCTATCCTCTGGCTGTTTTTTCAACTGTGTAGGCGTTTTTTCTCTACCTACAGTCGTTTTTTCTGTCCAGCAGGCGTTTTTCTCCTCCTTCAGCGTTTTTCTATCACCTGGCTGCATTTTCAACTGTTCCAGCCTTTTTTTAACTGTCCTAAGGCGTTTTTTTCTGCTGTACTGGCATTTTTTTGACTGCTAAGGCGTTTTTTTTACTGTTTGGCCGTTTGGAAAAGCGTTTTCTTTTGGTTGCTATGTTTAGTTGCTGAGTGCACTGTTCCCTGCATTGATTTACTGTACCTGTAATCTCCTTGGCACGTTTTTCTTTCCTCTGGCACCTGCAGCACGTCCAGCACATCTCCAGCCTCTATTCAAACGTTACTTCTGCAGTTTTTTGCACGTGGTTCCTTCACCAAACAGCCAACTCCTCCAACACAGCACGTGGGCCCACACACACTTCTTATCACCTTCCTTTTTAATGTTTTAGGGTGATTAAAAAACAAAAACATTACATTTTAAGTGGCATTGTAATATTTTTGGCTTGTTTTATTATCATTCCTTCGAGTGCCGAAGACGAAGGGTGAGGTCCGGGATTGGCAGGTGGCTAATCCCCCCTCGCAATACAAACAAACTCTACCTCAAATTTCGTGCCATTTCCAACGAGCATACATACGACACCCTTTGCATGCGTTTAGGGCACTTTTTTAATCCGTTTGCAGGCTTATTGGTTTTTTCCTCATCAGTTGCGGGAATTATTTTTTGCTATAACTTTTGACTCGTTGCTCGGTTTTGAGCACTTCTTTAGTCAAAGTTGCATGTTTTTTCGCACTCTAGATGATGGGATCATTAGTTTTGTAAACGCACTAATTTTATAAAGTGCCGCATTTTGGGGGGGTGTCTTTGCATTGCTTAATTCAGCTCATTTTTTCTTGAGCTTTGTTTTATTCCTTTTTTGTGGACTTGTGAGCGCGTCCGCCATAGTCTTACAACAAAGGGATTCTTTTGTGCGACGTGAGACGCTGTTTCTCACAAAGCTCTTTCTTCCCCCTCTTGCTTCTCTCTTTACGTCGTGCTTGCTTGCCAGCAGTGTTGATCTGTTGTGCCCTACGAACCTTGATTGTTGTCTCCACCATTGCGTGTTATTACGCTAATTGCAAGGTGAGTGACAAACTGGTTCTCGGAACACAGTCACATCTGGTTGTAATCAATGCACTGAATTATAAAGTGCCAAACTCGGGGGGGTGTAATTTTGTTCGGGGGTTGTTATTGTCCTGGGTGTTGTATTACATGCAGACGCATTATCGGCCGAGTCCGACGTCTTGCATTTGTGCATCTTGCACTTTTTGATTCCGCATCATGGAGGGTGCTCTTTCCAGATTTGAGCGTCGTAGGATCGCCTTACAGCCTCCGCCAATTCTTACTGGGAGAGAGAACTATTCAGCTTGGCGTGCTTCTATGGAACATTACTTCGCCTACAAGGGTCTTTCTCACTTCTTGGTTGGGCCTGTTCCTGCACCCACTGATCATCGTCATCTTAATGATTTTCTCAACGATTGTGACCGTGTCTTTGGTCACATGATGATGCATGTCTCTACATCTCAATGGGTTCATGTGGCAGACTCAGATCCACCCCACCATGTCTGGAGCATTCTTCAGTCCCTCTATGGAGACCCTTCACAAACTGCCGCAATTGTTATTGCAGCTGATTCAGTTGTCTCCTCTATTTCTTTATGTGATGACAGTTTCACTGACACAGGTTTGCTTGGTTCTACTTCTGATGACGAGGATTGTGCATCCAGTTCTGATGTCGAGAGTACTACAGAGGACTCTTCTCCTCTTTCTCTCACTATTCCAGAGAGTGTTGACACTTCCCACATCTCATCAGATATCGAGCAGTCCCCTTCTCAGTCTCATATAGTCATCACACCCGCCTCCTTTCCACCTCCAGTGTGTGAGGCCCATTTCACTCCTCTACCTTCATTGGATGACTCATACCTATCTGACATCGCTCTTCTGTTTGTTGAGCCCCCTCATTGGGACGAGTATCTACCTGACCTTAGTCGTCTTTTCACAGATTCCACTTGTGATGCTCTACAGGTCCCTCATCCATCTACAGGTGTTTCAGAGGAGTTCATCATCTCTGTTGTTGGGAGTGCCCCTTCTAGGACTCTTGCCACTTCCACTTTTCTCGGAGACCTTCATTGATCCACCCTTGCTCGTGGATCCCTTTTCTGTTGTGGGGGATCTTTTGTTACTTTCACATCAGTTGGACATCCTTTCTACGGGTGTTCCTCTTCACTCTGACAGTTCTACGCACGTGGCATTACCTTCGGTTCCTTGGCACTCACTCGCTAGACCTATGTCACACTTCAGTGCACCAGACTCAGAGTTCTTCATGTTGCTGCCTTCAGTTTCCTTTGTGGAGTGGGCGGACTTCCAGCACGTCATTTCTGTCCTTCCTAAGGGCAGGCACACAGTTCGGTGTGGATGGCTCTTCTTCAGTCCAGAGGCAGAGGATCTCATCATCGACATACATTATGTTCAAACAGTTGATCAGGTTGCAGACATTTTCACCTAGCCCTTCACTGAGGTGAAGTTTCTTCACTTGCGGTCTCTTCTTGGGGTGAGGTCTGTTGCAGCCGCCCATCTTCTTCGGGCTATATAGTCCTCCTTCTTGTCCTCTTCTTCTTTCCAGAAAGATGTTGTTTGTACATGGGCACCTTATCAGGCCTTTAGTTGTCGGGGCCCATTGACACATCTTTCTTAGTTGTCTAGGGGAGTCTTCTTTTCTGCTTCGCTTACCTTGACCTCTTCCTCGCTTCTTCGATGAAGGGGGTGTTGGTGTGTGTGACTATCCAAATCATCGTCCACATCACCTAGGTGAGTCATCTCGCCTTGCGAGAGTCATAGTCTTAGGAAGTCAAATGACAAGTGTCGATTCTCACAGTAATCGATCATTGTCATTTGTCGTTAATCAATGCGTCATAGGAGTTACATTCCTTATTTGGAATTGTAACTCCTCTTCTAGTGGCGTCATATGCGTCAGTCAACGTCATATGCGTCAATGACGTCATTGATTTCTTTCCATGTTTAGGCATGGGGGTTACACAACACCCCTATTTGTACTTCCTATTTTTCGATCTATGAGAATGAGTAGACCCATTCTTCTTACTTGCAATCTTCTTTCCATTGTTTCGAATCTTGCATATTGCGTTGGCTTGAGGTTACCATCGGAGTGCAACTTCGTTGTGGTGCATCGCTTTTCGACATCGGTTCTCGCGAATCCCTCTTTCAATGGATACATTATTTCTTGTTGTGTATCATTTTCCACCCTTTTGAAACCTCCTCAATAGGAAGTGTTGGTATCCAAATTGATTATCCTTTGCAAAGAGAGAAACATCAAAGATTTAACAAGAAGCCTAGAGATAAATAAATCATGATGTATGTCATTTTTGTAGGCCGAGGAGGTGATTCAAATGCTCTTTGTCACTCGGATGTTGGAGAAATGGATAGCACCTTCCAAAGGATTTGATCTATCCTCACTAATTTAGGTTGTTCCTTTCAACCAGGGTGAGAGGACCTACTTTGTAACCTCTGTTGGTGAAGGAGAATGAAGATATCCTTCTTTTTACAAATTTGAAAGGAAACCTTGAGAAAATATGATCAATGCACCATAATTTAACTCTCACGAGTTGTCACTTCTAAAGAATGGTGATATTTTCTAAACAAGGTTAAGGTTACTAAAGACATTATGGAATCTTGATTGCTTCTACATATTTTGTAGTATAATTTATTCATTTGTGGACATACAGGAAAATAGGGGTAGTTTAGGTAGGATTCATTATTTTTGAATAATTTTTGGTGGGAGATTAAGAAGGATAAACTTGATTTTTCCAGATCTTTGAGAACATTCACAAAAATTGATAATCTAAATGACATAATGCTTCAGAATAGATAAAATATTCCTTTAACCAAAAGGTGTGCATCAATGGAGGCCTAGATTTACACGGTTTCACACAATCTCCAATAGTTTAACACGAAGGCTCATGTTAAAGACTCAATTAAACATTAAATACCCATGGTTCCTCATGCCTAAGATAAACTCAAAGGCTTACAAACAATCTTTATCAACAAAATGACAATAAAGTGATTTTAAATTGTTTATCTCATTATAGGATGAAGGCTCTTCTCGTAATGAAATTGCAAATGCCACTAAAATATCACAGGGATGAGATCCTATGTGATTCAGAGGGATTTTAACACAAGATTACAATAGGAACAAGAAATACTATTTGCAGACATTCTGAAATAAAGAAGACACAAATTTTCCCAAGATTAACACAGATTAATTCGAAGTTGATTAGATTCATCAGCAGGGAAGGTTTCTTGAACAATCTCAGAGCTTGTCAATGGTTGTACACTTGCAACCAACTTGACATGATCAAATCTAAAACATAAGAGATTAACAAGTTTCTCAGATGGTCTCTTAGGAAGATGGGATTTCTCAAATTTTCTCGTAAGAATTCAACCCTCACCATTTACATGACTAAAGCATGCTTTTTATAACACTCAATTTACATCCAAGCTTTCCCCTAAGAAAAGAATATTCGAGGAACCTTTGTTTGTTACATGTTTGATCATGATTTCTAGAAAATGACATTTAATAGGTTTGCAACAAAAAGTTGTCAGTTGTTCAAAAAGGTGAATCATTGCAAATATCTCCATCATTGTTTTAACTGGGAGCACATTTTCATCCTTCGTGCATGCAACCTCCATCATTTCATCCTTTTCCCATTCTTTCCTTAGCAACTTTTCTCAAATATACACTTCTCTAGTAATTCACATTTTTACAAGTGCCCGAGCAATTCCAACTTCAAAATATCAACCTTTACATTCCTTAGACTCACAAATTAAGCTCTAAATCCATTCAATTGCACTTTGCAGACAAAAATGAAAAGGAATTTCATCAAAAAATGATGAAAAATAATGCGTATTCGCATCTCCAGGAGTCTTGGAGCAAAAATGGCAGCAAAATCAGATGCAATGCACAACAACCATTGATTTTTCCCTTTCTCAACTTTAGATTAGAGTCATCCACATGGAAAAATTTGATTCAAAGCAGGCTAGGGGTTGCCTTTTACATTTTATGACTTTTGGAGAAAATGCACAATTTTCACATTTTTCCCCGCCCTCCACCTTTGAAATATAGGCTCGACACGTGGCTTAATCTAGGCCTTTGATGGAGTCGCGGCTCATTTATGAAATTTTACCCTTTTTAACAAAAAGGAAAAATTTCTAATTTTCCTCTGGCGACCCACTTCCCGCTTTTATCTTTTGATGTGTGCCCCAACGGAGTTGTGCTTCATTTTTATACTTTGCTCCTTTTCAAAAAGAGGAAAAAAACTTCAAAATGTTCCGCCGACCCACTTTCCCACTTGTAACTTGAAAAAAAGCCACGTGTCCATCTTTGGGGTCAAAGTAAGACTTTTTCCTTGCCGCTTCATATTTGCTTTGAATAGCCAATTAGAGACTATCGGGGCCACGGGGCCAATTTGGTATTTTTACAAATGTGACCAAAGTGGAAAATTTCACCAAAAAGACCCGCGGCCGCAACCAATTAAAAATGAACACGTATACACCTTCGGGAAAAAAGAGAAATTCACTCCACCTTTATAAATTTGACCGCCAATTAGAACTCAATGGGGCTATGGGGCCAAATTGATCTTTTGCAAACATAGCAAAAAGTTACAAGTTATAAAATAGACCCGATGTGCCTCATCCAATCAAAAGAGACCACATAGCTGAAGATGTTGAGATAAATTTTGATAGGGAAAACATGCCTGTTGAACAATAAGATGCAGGGCAACTTCATCATTTGTGCCAAGAATTGAATATTTCTTCAAGAACAAAGAATATTTAAATAATTCATGGCTCGGCGAAATCCACGACCATGGAGAAGGATTTACAATACCACCACAGGTAAAGATAAAACTTTTACACATTCATTTGGGGAGATAGAAAATACGACGAACCGCATGACAGTTGGGAAATTTCTAGAGCGAACGGGCGAGATCAAATTGAGCACCAATAGGAAGAATAACTTCAATAACATAAATTGACAGTATATGCTTTTCTAATAAGGAGAGTAAGGAGGGAAATTCTCCTTTATCACTTCACATGACTTTGGTTCAACATTTTTGATCATCTGAGTTTGACCATTTGACTTCCCTTGTTTCCATTATATGGGATTTCTCTTAGAGGGGTTTTAAGTAATGATTCGGTCTATTATTATGAATATATGTTTAAATCAAGATATTCCTTAGAATAAAACACGAAATTTTTCCACTAATTAGCTCTCTCAATTTTACACTTTTCCATCTCACAATCAACAATAGTATGTCCTAAGGAGAAACATCTTTTGAATCTGAAAGGTAGACCCATATAGTCTAGAGGTTGTGTCCATGTTCTATTTTGAACTATAAGGTCAATATGAGCAGGTAGGTTTTTTAAGGTGTCAATCTCAAATTGAATTCTTGCATTGGTTATGTATGTAAAATCATAGGTTTGAGATTCTATGTTTAGAATGTCACCCAGGGAATTTCCTATGAACATTAGACATGCATAGTCCTAGAATTGTAATGGTTAATGAGGTAGTCTAATCCATACTAGTTTGAAAAAAATGATTTAGTGTGTGGGTTAAAATGGGGGAACTAGGGTTTTGTGATGAGGTACCTTTGTTGACAAGCCCACGATTTTTGGCTATGATGTCCTTAACAACTATAGAAGAAAAAAATTATAATAAAATGTTTTGTTAGTATAGGGATAGATATATAACCTTCCAACTAGAAAAGGGATGGAATTCTTTGTGATCCATTCGTGAAGGAAATATACGCTAGTCCAAAAATTCTGAATTTGCGAGATCGGGGCACGGTCTTGGTAGTATGACTTGGATTTAAGAACTTCTTCACCAACTGTTATATTGGGATTTTTTCACAGTGTCATGGGTTTAATGTCGATTTCTCTACAAAACCTCTCGAAAGAATGATTATCCACTATCAAAGCTAGTTCACGCCCTTAATAGCTTCATCATCATTTTTGGTCACTAGAACAAGGGGAAGTTGTGTAGGGTGACAAATAGGGGATATAACCCCGTGGTCGTGTCTCCATGTTTACTCACCGCAATAGATATTCCAGCCACATGAGGGTTTTTGAATTTCTTGGATTGTTTATCGCCACCCTAATAGAAAATTCCATTCTACACTTGCAAAGTAGTTGTGTTAGTGTTGGAGGAAGCATAACCAAGAAAGGAGTTCGATGCAGTCTAATGGGTTTTGATATGATGTCAAGAAATAGTAACAGGTTTTGTGTAGGAGTGAAACCTTCAATAAAATCCTTTCCCCCAGGGTTGGGGCTACACAAATCTCTAATAACATCTTTCATAGAAATAAAGTCATCCCCTTTACTCCCTTCCTTCAATCGATGCACATTCTCGAGAGTTTTTAGTGCCCATGGAGAAGCCATTTTTGCCACTTTCCTTAGCAGGAGAAACAGATCTAGAGTTACCGATTAAGTCTCACTCAGTGTTCCCAGAGAGTTGCAATTAGGGCTCATGGTTGTTATTTACCAAAAATATTACTAGTGACATAAAAAATGATACCTATCGGTATTTCCATTGACTCCAGAAGCATGATAAACTGCTACTAGTATAGTAATCGAAACTTGTTACCATTCAAAGTGATGGCTCATCCTAGCGTGCAAAAGGCCCTTATGGATGTTCTCATCCGTAAGCACCCTCTACAATTTCTGTTTGGTTGCACCAATTATACCTTCATGTTTTTGGCTTGTACTTTCAGTTTATTCACAAGATTATTCACTTTTACCTTTATCTTCAATTCCATATTTCAAAATTAATGAATTTTTGAAATTATATTATATTGTACTACATTATGGAAAATTAATCCTATATAATAGTATATTATAACATAATGAAAAATATACCAACATTGGTCAACCCTTAGTGGAAATGGTAAGGTGAAATTAGGGTAAGATTTATTTATGAACAGAAAATTTTTGGCAAACCTACTACTATATGGTAGTAAAGAAATCCCCAATTTCAAACTTCCAAAATCATAATATTCACCAATTTACAAATATTAGCCACTAAAATGAACCATGGCCAAGAAAATAATGAATAAATCCTATATAAGTCATCTCAAAATTTTCTCGTTATCTTTTCTTTGCACCAATAATTAGCATGTCATGATTACTTGTAATTATTAATCCCATCCACATAAAGAACCACAATTATTGTTCCAACATCACTCTTTTTAAAATAAATATTAGGGTCAAACGGACTTTTTACAAACCCTTAATGTTTGAAGTACTCATCAATCTTTGTGTACCATAAGCTTGGTGCTTTCTTTAAGAAATTTTTTTTTAACTTACACAAAATATGCTCTTGTCCTTTTCTCACAAATCCCCATGGTTTCTCCATTTAGATATCTTCAAGTATCCCACCATTAATGCATTCTTAACATCCATTTGATGTAACTTTCATTTAAAGTTAAAAACTAAAGAAAGAACAATCCTTATTGAATTATTTTTTCAACTGGAGCAAGTCTCAATAATCTAAACCACTTAGTTTTTAGAAAATACCTTTACATCAAGTTGTGCTTTGCATTTTTCAATGCATCCATCATATCTAAACTTAGTATTAAAGACACATTTACTACCAAGAATATTTTTACCTTCAGAAGTCCTGTCAATTCCCATATATTATCTTTCATGAAAGACTCATAATCTTCCCATTGCACTTCCCCACCCTTTCTTTCCTTTTATTTCTTCATAAGATTGGGGATCATTTACTTTCTCTATTATAGTCATCAATGCATAGTTAACATGATGATTCTTTTCTTCAATTTGCTTACTCTTTTTATAAATTTCTTGAAGAATTTTTATTTTCGTTGGGGGATTTTCTCATGATCACTATTTTCTTCCTTTTGTACATCTTTAACTTTATAAACTAACTCAAAAGTAGATGTAGATTCCTTATAAATACTTGCAGCAAACATAACATCCCTACCGATAATTATTTTTTGAGTTTGAGGATCGTATAACGTGTATCCTTTAGACAGTTCACTATAACCAATGAAGATACATTTCATGCTTTTATTATCTCAGTAATGGCCCAACTTTCACCCCCTCAAATAATGAAGTTCAAAACTGGATATTATTAAAAAAATAGGATTAAAAAAAAAAGACGATTAATAAAATAATAAAGGAGAAAAAGGAAATAAAATAAGATAAATTTGTTTGACCTAAGAAGTGCATTGGTTTGAGAGAAAATCTTTTGGTGGAGGCGCGTTTTTAGAGTATGGGGTGTCATTCTTATAGACGGAGAGAGACAAATTCTCAACACCCTTTTAGAATTGTCATTTTCCTTACGAATAATACAACCCGTTATTGAGATCCGAGGAACTAACCACATTGAAACCCAAGTTCACGTTGGTAATTTAGCAAGATAATTGGATAGTTATAGTAAGACATAAAACTATACTCTCATATTTAAACAAACGAAATGTTTCAGTGGGAGGTTGTTACGAAAGGAGCTCTGTTTAAAACTATTTAAAATCAGTCCATTATGAGTTGGAATAGCTTGTGTAAGGTGATAAAGTTATAACCAAATATCTTCTCATTTTAGCATATGCAAATTTATTGATATGAATCTTTATTGGTGCTTGAAGTGGGTTCAACATCTCTATGAGGATCTTCTACTACCATTTTTTTATTTTTATATGTCAAGAGAATAAGAAGATTGAGGTTTAGGAGGTGCATATTATCTATCTTTTATTTTTTTCCTTTTTCTTATGTGTGCCAATTTTGGGTGCACCGCAACCTTTAAAGAACCATTCTCATGGAAAATGAAAGATACCAGCTTTTGTCCTACTCTTAATCTTTTTCTTTGAGTAACTATTGTATTGATTTAGGAATTGAAAGTGATTTTCCGTTGTCCCACATATATATCTTTACCATATTTGTCTCTTACAAACCTCCTCTCGCATGACATCCTCTACTTTTCAATTCTCCACTTTTCTTCTTTTTGTTTTTTTATCTCGCTCTCTATCTTTTATTAAAATAGCTATAGTATTAATTAAGGAAGAGAGAGTTATTTTTTTCTTGTTATCCCACGCATGTCTATGCAATATTTGTCTCTTTAAATCTTCATCCATGTGAGACCCTTTGTTTTCATTCTTTGTATTCCACAACCCACCAACATAATTCCATGACAAGTATGTGCTAGGAAAATAGTTTAGTGAAAATTATTTCAAGATCATGTACCTCTATACTAGGAAGGATAACTCATCGTTAAGAGCTATTGATTTCTCAAGTCTTGTTTTCTTTAAACTAGGGGATCAGGCTTTTGAAATAGCTTGTAGTATTTAATATAGAGCAAAAGATGAGGTTGTTATAAAGGCCTCACAGATATGTAAGAAAATTCCTCAAGTAGTTTTAAATCTAAAAGGGTAAGTGCACAAAGATGGGGGGGCCAAAAGGAGGTAAACACAAGACAACTTTTTCCCCGAAATCGTGAAACTTGAAATTCATCGAATAATTCGGCATGCCTATGATAAAAATTTGACAAAGTAATAAGAATAAGTATTATAGAGCTCAAAATCTAGTTTCTAAAATACTCATTTTTTCAAAAATGGTTGAGATTAAGAGGCTCAAATGTGGTGCGCACATAAACTATGTCTTTTTTTGTGTAAAAAAGATAAGAACCTATTGTGTGTGCCCCCAATTTTTTGAGTTGTATAATTTTTTTCAAATCCCTTTGGTAGAAAGTTATCTAAGACCATGTACGAGGTCCCACTAAAGTTTCATATTTTCTCGGACAAGTATATAATTTTTATTAATTTTCAAAGTGCACATATCCCGAAAATGAAATATTTTTGTGTGCACCCCAATAAATTTGAGAAAAAAATCCATATTTTCAGTGCATGTAGAATGGAATTTATCAAAACCATTTTTTTAATTTGGATAAAAATTGTAAATTGTGGACCAAAACGTATGCATAGGTTTTTACATGAAAATAAGACACTAGTAAAACAAATTATGGATGAAAACCTTAAACTAATCAGATTTTAGAAAAGAATTATATCATCATAAAGGTAAAAATGAGCTTGAGATAGTAGTATAACTTATTTTTGAATATTATGTTTGTAAACAAGATATATTTGGGTGTACACGTGAAATTTTGATGTTTTTCTGTCAAACACGGTTTTAATCACACAATACACATTCCAAACCTCTAGTTTGGAAATCCAAGCCTTTGGATTGGGTATTCCAAACCCAACAAGATGAAACACAAACACGCTATAAAACACTTTTGTTCTTGTTTCCAATGCGGAATATGTCCATTTGGGAGGGATAAAGTTGAAAAACACATTGAAAAACCATAATGTGAGCATGTTTTGTCTTGGTAAACCCGATCCGTAACACGACCTAGATTTTCCCTTTTCATTTTATAGTGCAACCGAGCAATAACACAAGCACGTTATGGCCAAAATGGTAGATAAATGGGTTTTTGTCCACTTTTTGGCCCCCATCTTTTAGATATGCCAAAAGTCCGAGAAATATTGTTAGCTTCCTCCAAGCTCGTATCAAAAATTATTTTGTGTTTTGTTGGTTCACCTTGAGCATGTGTCCATGTGATCAATTCACCTTTGTCTCCACTCTCATCCTGTGAATTTGGTGACACTATGGCCAATTGTTAGTCTTGGGGAGCTCATCATTATTGGTCTTATAGTTTGTGCTTGGTGAATGTGGAAAGTTATGCAGTCTCGTCGAATGTGGGGATCCTATTTTTGTATAAAAAGGTATCGCTTTCCCTATTTCGATTGCATTAAATTTGGCTTCCTCATTTCAAGATTTTTCAAAATTAAATGTTGAATGATAGGAAACATAATTTAAACAAATGAAAAAATATTTCCTTGATGTGAACTCTCAAAACATAAACAACAAAAAACGAAGAAAATCGTAGTGAAACACACTTAAAACTGATAATAGATTTATTATTCTCTTCGAATGATTAATTGATAGGTTTTACACTCAAATTTTATTTGCACACGCTTAATGGAACTGCAAAACCGGGAAAAACTTGATAGAGGTCTTGAAATATTGATTTCATACAAGGAAAGACAAATTTCATTGAACACGCTACAAAATAACTTTAAACACACTACAATAAGTTTTATAATGAAGGAAAATTTCAATATTTATTTCTCAACTAAGATGCATAATACAATATTTTTGTAGGATAAGTCTACAAAGAAAAATTAATCCCCCTATAATGATTGAAAGCATGAATAAATAAGGAAGAAAGGTGGAGTTACCAAATCAACGTCCTTAGTTACAACGACTTCACATCAATTACATGTAATTAACTACAACCTAAAATTACCGAGCCTATTTGGCATGTATGATGAATAAATAAAAATAAATTGGTAGTCGACTTGTAACTAATGTTAACTCTCCAATCAATCCTCCTTTTACTCGTGCATAGGCTAATAGATATTTTCGGGGATTTTGAGCATAATTTAAGGTAATTTTCAAACTTTAAGGTAAGGGAACCACTTTTAATTAGCCAAAAGGCTAATTTTGGACTCTTGTGTAAAAGTTGCATGAATTTTTCTTATCTGTAGAGGTGAATAATTTTTTTCTTACATGTATAATTAGATCCTTCACCTAGAAAGTGGAAAAGACTAATAATAGTTACTTTGAGTTCTTATATAAGACTTATGTTCCCCTCTCCTATGGGTAATAATGGAATAATGTTTAATTCGAAGCCACCTACGGCATGTGGATTTAACTAAACCCAAGCTATGATGGCTCAAACCATGGTTAGAAGGCTACTTAATGCATGGAAGTAGGGTTTAAACCCTAAAATGTTGTCATTTCCATCTTCACATTTCCAAGGAGGCTCTTGATGCTCCCTCACTTCATCAAACTCTAAATTTTTAATTTTGTAACCACCATATCTCTTGTAGAGCTTCATGTACGGGTTTTCTTGGGAGAGCTCTATTTTTGACCTATGAATGTTGTTTTAGTGCATTTACTCTTACTGTGGCCACTCATTGCATTTGGTGACAACCACGAATATGTCTTGGAGCCTCTTTTAGCTCTCCATTTTGACGTACAACTATGGTTTTGAAGATAATACTTACAGGTTACACCATTGTTTACTTTTTACGTGCTATTTTGGGTCTTCTGGTTTGTAGATCGGGTTGATTATCACTCGTAGAGCTCATTATTTCTTTATGGAATGTGCATATATCATATTGGCCTCCATTATTAAAAGGATTTCTAGCTCTTGTTTGAACCTTTGTATTGCTAAGGCAATTTGGATGGCACTTTGGGCTTCATGCTCATGAGTTGGGATGCCATTTTTAGCTTTAAGAAAGGTAAGGGTTTTTATTTCTTTGTTTGTTGATTTTTACCTGAATCGTGTATTCATATTTATCCTAGACTTCTTTGTCCAACTCGTAAATGTCTTTGCATTAACCAACTTGGCATTTTCTTTTAGTTTGATATCATTTGGGATCTATTTCATTTAATGCTAGTTAGAGCCGTGTTTTTGCTTGTGGGTTTTGTAGATCCGGTTAGACCATGCATTTAGCTTTCCATGATCAAAAGTTGATTATGTTTCATGCCTAGATCAGTTAGATATGGTTTAATCCACTATTATTCACGCTTAGAATGATGTGTAGTAGAATGATTCTTCCTCTTGTGTTTCTTGCATTAAGGTTTTTGGATTTACCTCACTATTACAACTTGAAAAGACTCAGCTGTCATTTTCTCTCATAGAACTTCGACTTTGGGCTGAGTGCATTGTTTTTGTAGAATGGCTATAATACCCCATTGGGTCTGGGCATTTCCCACTTTATTGGAGCTTTATTCTGTGAAAATTAATTCCATTAATTCCTATAGTTCACTTCCCCGTCATGACTTGGTATTTTGAAATTTGTTTTAATGGATTTGCTTCTTGCTAGGGTTGTATCTCCTGCATTACTTCCATTTATTGATATCAAGAATCTGTATATTAAGTTTTATCATTTTGATAGTGATTTAAAACTATATATTTTTGTTGCTTTCTATTCGATATGAAACTTGGGTTGAAGATTTAAAAATATTCTTTGCATTAGCTTTTGGATGTCTTTTAATAGTTGTAGATTCCTCCCAAGCCACCTTAAGTGAACACCATTGTGAATTTGGCCGCTCAACAGGATTTAAGTTACCAAGACAAGTGATGGTACCCATGTACCTCTAAATAGTTGACTCTTTATCTACAAAAACATCTTAAAGTGCATTTCAATTGAAAGTTGTGTGTGATAAACTGCTTTTTAATGCTCTTACACCTTGAAGATTTGTTTCAAAGGAACAAGCACATTTGAAACTATATATTCCAAAGTTGGTCCTTAAAATATATACTTGATGAATGGTGTCATATTGATGGTTGATCTTAATAAGTTGACTCTTATCTTCTCCTAATAATAATACTTTCTTTTCTTTATTTTGAAGAAATGTAAATGGCCTTTTCCTTTCTAAAGATACCTCTTGCCAAACCATGCTCATTGTACAATTTGTTCTTAATGGGGCTATCCGAAAACAATATTTACAACTAAAAAAATATGTTTCCTTTTGTACTTTTATGTTTGTCGGATATTGCTTTGTCAATGGTCATTAGAATGATGGATTGAAATTTTATGGAAGCTCTATCTTCTACGAAAAAAAAATAACTTTTGTTTGTACGAAGTGTCAGTAAATATCTTTCCTTGTTACTATGATTCAATAGTTGCAATCGATATTCGTGAACTTAGTCATTTATGAGAAAATATGAAACGATATCTTTGATAGTCTTTTGTAGCCATAATATTTTGAAGTATTGTTGCATTATTTATTTCTCAATGTTTACATCCTCCTCCAAAAAGTTTTCATTAAAAATTTTACATCTACTATAAATGAATTTGTTGTAAATATGGATGTGCTCTCTAGAAATCATTATGCTATTTACTTTTCTAATTTTCAAGGTTGTATTGGGAATCTAAAAACTACTCTTATATCTTGCTAAATCTGAAATGCATTTGGAGTTTCCTTTCATGCTGAAGTTGTACATTGTTACACATACATGGCTGCAAAAGTTGAAGTGATAAAAGGTTTTCATTGAATATTTTCAATTGTTGGTATTTAATAGATTTGTTTTTGAATTTATATATTATGAAAGTTACATCAATATTGAAGAGGTCATTTGTAGTGCCCACATTTTTATAGCCTCGGTTATCTATTGACTTCTTTATTCATAGACATGATTTGACAGGGATTTGATATATGTTGGACAATATGTTATGATATTTGACCTTCTTGGACATGTATGGATATTTGGGCACGTAGCGCCAATTTGATTTGATTAGTATGTTGACAAATTTTTCATTTGATGTTGTGGATACTAGCTTATTTCGATGTTGGTTAGACCTAATTGAGATATGTTAGATACTTAGTTAGTCGTATGCTTGGATTATATGGATGTGTGTCACTTTTATTTATCTCTAGGGCTAACTCATGGTAAATTGTGTTGTAATCATGCATGTTGTCACATTTTCAATTCCAGGATGATGATATGCTAGCATAGATTTCATTGATCACTTATTGAGTAGTTGATTTACATTGTATCGGACAGGTGCATTTAATGTGTGCAATGAGTGTGTAGGTGACAGGTCATAGGAGAACGTGGGTTTCAGGGCGGCTACACAAATTGTGCATAAGCAGTCCATGGGGCTAATTCCTAACTGTGTTTATTGTATGAGGCCTTAGTATTATCTTTCATTATTTCGGGCACCATGAGTGACCCTCATTTGTAATGTAGTATGTCATGTAATACTAACCTTGTTTAGGATGTTTAGTTTTCTTTGTAAACTTGATTTGAGGACTTAATGGTCCCCACTTGCATTAAGTTTTGTGTTTGGGTAATGGTGTATTTAATTAAAGGGGATTAGGGTCACATATGAACCCTTGGGTGGGCCCCACATCCTCTACACTTATGCCCAAGTGTTCCAAACCCTAAATTTGGCTATTTTGGGCATTTTAAGTGACCCCTTTTAAGTTTGGGAGTTCACTTAGCATGAAAATAGGCCCTTGGACCCTACCTAATATGTAGGGGCTTAATTTCAAGGTATAGAGGGAGTTTCCCTCTTATTTTGCCTCTCTTTGGTCACCATCCATGTAAGATGGATTGGTATGTGTGTTTGTTAAAAGTTGCACAAGTTTGTTTTGTTTTTCATTTTGGGTAATTTGGGAGAAGAGTGTTAAAAGCTAGTTTATCTTTTCTTCTTTTTATTTTAAGAATCTTTGACTTGGAGGGAAGAGAGGGTGACACATGTCACCCCCTCATTTGAGAGGAAATTTGTTGTCTTCTCTTCAAATTCTCCCTCATGGGGAAGAAGAGAACTTTTTTTGGGAGCTTTTACTTGGAGGCTTGGTGATTTTGGAGCTAGAGCTTGCTTGGATAAGGAAGTGGAAAAGCTAGAGTGTTGGAGATATTTTGGAGGTAGGCTCCTTGAGCTCATTTTATGTTTTATATTATGATTAGATCTTAGCCTTGTTTTGTTTAAAATGTGTGTGTTGTTTCTTGTGTGTGGCTATTTGTTGAGTATGCTTTGTGTTTTATTTATTTTTTTCTCCATCCATCATATGGCATGATGGATTTTGGAGTTTATGGGGGAAGAGAGAGGTATTTTCCTCTCAAACCTCATGGCTTGATGGGAAAGCCATGTAGGTTCTTTTTTTACTCCCCTCATATGGTTTGAGGTGGGGAAGGTGGTTCATATGGTTTGAACCCCCTTCCCCATTCTTGGAGAGGAAACCCAATGGGTTTGAAAATCCTCCCAAGAAGGATTTTGGTGAATGGGTGGAGAAATAAGGAGGGTTTGATGATTTGGAGGAATAAGGAGGTTGTGAAGATTCTTGTTTGTGTGCATCCAATGTTTGGACCACATTTTTGGCACCTTGGATATCTCTTCTTCTCTTCCCCATTTGGAGGTAGAATATGGTTTCTCCTCCTTTCCTTCTTTGCAAAATTTTGGTGTTCATCTTAGTGTTTGGATTGTCTTGATTGTGAAAATATAATGTTATGTCACCCTTTATCTTGTGCAAAATTTGTGGAAGCTAGCTCTCTCTCCCATGGGCTTGGGGGAGGCTAGCATGTCTTCCAACCTTGGAAAGGCATGTAATGATGCCTAAAGGTTGGGTGGTTAAACAAGCTTTTCTCCTTGTGTTGGTTCTTTGAAATCATTCAAAAGTTAGAGCTCAAGTGGAAGATAGTTGGAGATTCTTGTCATCTTGGCTTCTCATTGTCTTCTTCATCTTTTTGTGGACATCACTCTCATTGTAACTTTATGGATATGGATATGTGGAAGCTTTCATTGTCTTGTAAAATCCTCTTTTGTATTTGGGATTACTTGTAAACTTGAGTCACATTTTTATGTGCAACCTTTCTTCAATCTTGCAAGAATCTTGTAATGTGGTTACTTGAGTAGTTAAAGTATGTTGGAATTATGGAAATTTTGATTTTCAAGTTCCATAGAAATGTAAAATTTCTTGTATGATAGATGATGTAAAAGTCTTAAACTTGGTAATGCAACACGAGAAATTGGTTGAGAGTTACTCTTGTTAAAATCTTGTTTTTAAGGTGGAGTATCTCCTTTGCAAGTAAAAGAATTGATTTTTATATGATATATAACAATGCTATTTTCATATCCTTATTAGTATGGTAAATGTTTAGGAAGAAAATGTGATATTCCTTGTTGGAAATCCTCCTTGTTTAAAAATCTGAAATATTCATTTAGTTTTACATTTGAAAGGAAAATATTGTCCAACATGAAGATTTAGGATTTCACATTGTATGGAAATATTATCCTCCTTGCAATACACCTCTTTCTTGTAAATTTTTGTGACGTTATTGTATGGAATGAAATTGGTTTTGCCTCCTTTCCATGTAAAAACTTATGAATGTATTGTACAAGGAAAACCAACATGGATGAGTATTCTTCATCACTAAGTTTTAATCTCAATTTAATACTCTCTCTTCCCATTTGAAATACCTTGTTTCTTTTCCTTTATCTCATAAGTATGTAACTCATTTTAACAAAACTAGATATTGGAAAATTTTAGGTTCCATAATTTGCCAAGATAGCAAATAAAAATATGATATTTTACAACTTGATATAATCTTCTTCTTTACTTAAAAATTATATATATATATATATATATATATATATATGCATTGATAAATGAGTATTTAATATAGTTATTTATT
Source organism: Taxus wallichiana var. yunnanensis (assembly GCA_018340775.1). Taxonomy (NCBI): domain Eukaryota; kingdom Viridiplantae; phylum Streptophyta; class Pinopsida; order Cupressales; family Taxaceae; genus Taxus; species Taxus wallichiana. Next base: position 579,343,523 of record CM031236.1, read on the forward strand.
ATAATATAACTATATTAATTTTAAATGTAGTTTTATATATTATTTTATGTTATTAATATCAGGTTATATTATAAAATAATATAATGAAAATATATTATAATTTATATTATATTGTAACATATATATATATATATATATATATATATATATATATATATATATATATATATATATATATATATATATATATATATATAATTTTAATTAACAAAAAAACTTTTAAAAAACAATAAAATGAATTAGTAAAGAGATTACAGTGGAAGTTTGAAAGTTTATAGAAATAAATTTTATTAAGTTAAGAATGAAGATAGAAATACATATCATGTTTGGTAATAATAATTAAATGAGCAGCAATAAGACAAAAAGTAATATCAATAAACAAATATGGTGGAAGTTTTCAAGTTTTAAACAAAGGAAAAGAAATAGGGAGGAGCTGAGCCCTCCCCAACCTACATTTTTTTTGTAGCGAACCCAACACCATATACCCCACTCCCTTCACACCTCCACGCAGTCCCCCTTCACCTCTAATCCGCCAAAGAATAATCTCCGGTTACAATAGAAAACTGTGGTTTTGATTTATCATTCTGGGATGGTTTGAATCGATTTTCCAATATTATTGACAAAACTTATTCATTTATATATGGGTGTGTAAGAGATTGCTTACTCAGATTTGTATGATTTAACAAAAGAAAATTTGTGGGTATTTTACATACCCAATAACCTGAGTTTTCGGGTAAGAAAAATAAAGAAATAAATAAATAAATATTTATACATGATAGAATAATGAGATTTTTCATCAAAAATCTCCATGAACCCAAAACTCCATATCTCCTCAACTGCAAAGACAACAAAATAAAATGAGAAGAGAAAAAAGAAAGGAAAAGAAAACATAAAGTTGAGTTAGGTCAAATTTAGGGCAAGATGAGATCAAAGGCCAAGATTTGTTTAATCCTAGGGTCCATATGTGACCCTACATACTTTTAAGTCAAAGTAATTTTATGGGAATGGGAGAATAAATTGAAAGGGGTGTGTGTGGTAATTAAATAAAAAGGGGGGATAACTAGTTAATTTTAAAGGGGTGTATATTTACAAGTGGTGACTCTAGTAAACCTTATAGAAATAAATATTTTAATTTGGTATGGGACTAGAGATTATTTAGTTTGGGTAAATTAAATTTGTATAAATTAATTATTAATGGGAAACGGTTAAGAAAATGATTAGTATTAATTAATCACTTCAAAAAAAAATTTACCCAAATTTTCTAGACGTATTTTGGTGTGGTTTAAATTGTCCTAAGATGGGGCATTAAATCATAAGTTTTTATCTTTACATTACATAGAATCACTCTTTACTTATATAACTTTTTTCCCTATAGAAGAGTCATCTCAAATATCTATACATATCTCTCTGACAATATGGATTCCATTTTATAGTTCATTATACGATGTATCTTCATATTCCTTACCTCGATTCACTAATATCACCATCATTATTACTAGATAAGTCTATTGCAACACTCTTGTTTGTAAAGTACAACTATTAGCATAATTATAGTTTGATAATTGAATAATATAGTTGTATTTCTTCAAACATTTGATGAGATTATGATTCGGAAAATGAAGTAGTCCTTCAAAAAGTGTAGTTGTGAGTTTTGACTATGCTGGCTGTATTTTGAACTCATTTTTGGTTTGCAAAATTTGTTTTTATGATTATGACGACTATGGTTCCATGCCTTTTGAAGATTTCTTCTTTCTTTGGTGTCACAGGGGGTCAATGAAAACATCCTTGTAGTTATTTCTAATCTCATTGTATGTTGCGAGTCTAGAGATCTATTCTTGGTTACACTTTGCAAAATTGTGTTCTTTCCATTTTGATTAATAATGCATTTACATTAAAAGTTAGAGATATAACGAGATAAGATAAAACATGAGATCTAATTGTTTCCCTCTTCACCTTTCATGTCTGATAATGAAGTGAATGTCGTCAAGTAGAAGTAACTCACAAGGAAGAGGATCTCGACAATCAGAAATTACGGCTTGTGTGGGATAAATGTACTATTCATTATGAATAAATGAAAATTCCTTTCATATGATGAGATGTCTCGCATGTCTTTTAATTTTCTCGGTGACATAAGCTGTGGAATAAACCCATGCAATTCAACACATTAATGCAATTTCACTTCATCATAAATTAATAAATTATACCTTCATCTAATCCGAAACTAATAATCAAGCAAGAGATTACCCATGTAATTGTACTTTATTTTGATATCTGAAAATTGCAACCAAAATACTTGTTGTCCTAGGTTTTTAATTTCGATGCTTGGCATCATTTCCGTATTTGTCACGATCCTATAGTAGTAATAAGAGCCTAATGGATGGTCTTGGAAAAGGTTACAACTAGAATAGATTTAAATCTGAGAAGTAAGCATTCTAGAACACCATGCCTAGTTATAAGTTTCTGTGCAATTTCCCAACTAACCACCAAATCTAAACGACTTGAAAATTTTGTATACCCCTCTTCCATGTTGACCAAAACCTGGTCAACATCTTCGATGATTGTGATGAACTGGTTTCCTATTAATAGGTGAAAACCCCTCAATCAACTTACTTTTTAGCCATGAAAATAATCTAGAAAGCACTCTATAAGCCTGATCATGCATACAGGAATTTGAATTGCACTGATTAAGGACTGAAAACCCTCCACAAAAAATGAAAAAAAAACAACAACAATGTGCAAAAATGCACTTGGAGGAATGGAAAAACACATACAAAGCTAGGAAATCATACATGCTTCAAGGTGAAACATGTAGAGTGTGCCAAAGCACTTAATCTATAGAAAATCAAACCTACATTAACCTACTCTAACCAATTGAAAATGAGAACCTAATCAAATCCTGTTGCGGGATGAGAGAAATAACTTCCTTTACTAAAAAAATGTGACCATGAGCTCAACTTGAATATTAGATTACATGGCCAATATGGGACTAGGATTTGTAGCTTTAATTTTCTCAAAAGATTAGTCCAAAATGCAAAAATAAATCGATTGGAATTAAAATCTATTATGGAAGGTATTGAGGCTGATTATTGAGAACTTGAAGATCATATTTATTCTCGAGTCAAGCATAATTGCTTTGGTAAAACTTAAATGACTCTAAACCAGCCAAGTATCGGATGGGACATGGCCTTCTCACACTTGTAAACTTCTCTTCTGATTTTCATTGTTTCACCGATTTCCCTTTCAACTTCGAGCATGTTCTAAAACATATTAGTAATTTGATCTACCTCTTCAAAATACTCAATTTCTTCCATCATGAGTGATTCTATCGTGGTTTCAACCTCTTGACCCTCGGTCGATCCACCACCCAATTTGAAAGCTCAAAAACTTTATGGCTACCTTGTTGCTCTTCTTGGTACATTTCTTCTAATTTTCTTTGTGAATAATTGTAATTCTCTAATAGTGCAACAATATCCAAACATGAAGCATGATATGGATATTTACATTTGTTTGCATCATTCGATCGGTTTATAGCTCTACTTCCTCCACCATGTCATTTTTCTCATCATCATCCACTAGTAAAAAAATTGTTAAGCTGAAAACATGTTGTTCTTCGTCATATGAAAACTCTAAAAATGTTGATTTCTCTTTAGATTGGAGCTAAAATTGATTCTTTAGATCTTATTTTGCAAGGTGGGATGAATTGGTAACCTCTGTGAATATTGTGCTCTCATGCACACTGCAATCAAAGTACAAATATTGTTGATCATATCCTTCTTGTGCTTCCTCAAGACTCAAAATCAAACTCCTCCTTTTTATACATCCTTTCTCCAACTATGGAATATGATCAAATTGTAACTTGGACACCGATTGTTGTAAATTTTTCATGAATTATAACATGATGGTTTTTTCAATTGGCTTCCCCTCTTGAATGTTGTTTTATCATTACCTTCTTGAATCAGAGCTTATAGATGAAGGAGGAGGGGTGGGTAGTGTCTCGACTTGATTTTACAATTTTTATACAAAGGGATGGGGTTTGAAATCTGCATGTGAGCAAGGGGAAGTGAGAACATCAGTAGCTTGGATGCTTGGAATTTTATAGGTAGGTTCGAAACCGATTATAGATTAGAGGGGGTAGAAATTGTAGCTGCTTGAAAACATGGAATATTATAAATGGGCTGCATTGGTTGAAAAGGAATAGACATTGGATTTTTATAGGGAAGGTAAGTGGGAAGACCTAATTTATAGGGGTCCTCAATTTTATTCTTATAATCCTCTAATGCTCTAAAATACATAATATAATCAACCAACTAGGGAAGAGAGTTTTGAATTACCTCAAACCTTTGTTATGGCATAAACCAACAAGGTAACGGACCTCCCCTTTGACAGGGACGTTCTACACCAAGATATTTATCTTGCAAAATATTTACTTATTCATTACCATCCTACCATATCTAATCCAATTTATGAACACCACTTTAAAAATACTCCTCTAGTTGGCAATTGTTTCTATAACCTCAATATTATTTCTCATATCCTACATGATTTGCATAACCTGGAAAATATCTCTGTTCTTGAACATCATAATGGCTATAAGGGTGGCCATATTGATTAGTAAAATTTGGATCATAAGGAGATGGGTTGTGATAAGAGTTATGATACCAAGTGCGAAGGATATTGAAAAAATGGAGGAGGATCGGGTGGTTCAACTCTTGGAGGAAGGAATCCCACATAGAAATTGGTGTCATGACCACATGACCTCGTAAAGGATTGAAAAAATGGGATATCACATCTATTGAAAATAAAAATAATCTCTTTGGACCAAAAATATAATCAGATGTGTATAGAAAATTATCTCCAAAGGGCTAAAATTTTACGAAGCACAAATCAAACTGGAAAAACTATGAAAAATTTAATTTGAGGTCCCACTAGGCATGCCAAAAATTGTTATCGGTCAAAGTGCACCTCTAAGTTGGATGGGCTATCTGACTCTGACTTTGGCCGGTACAATGGGATCTCCTTTGACTTGTGGGTGCCTCGGAATGAGGAGAACCTCTATAGAGGGATGGCTCCCTTGATGGATCACCTAAAACTGTTAAATCTAAATGGGTTGAGGGTTAAGAAAACTGTAAAAACGAAAGCTTGAAAGAAGGTGATCACCAAATTTTGTGTGGGATTTAAACTCATAGTGAAACACACTTAAAACTGATAATAGAATGATTATTCACTTCCAATGATAGTTTTCTAGGTTCTACACTCAAAAGGTGTTTTTACACACTTGAAGGAATTAAAAATGGGAAAACTTGATAGAGGTGTTGAAATATTGTGAGCATGCAAGGAAAGAAAAATTTCATTGACACACTATAAAATACCTTTAAACACACTTCTGCAATAACTTTGAAAAAATACCTTTACTTTCACAAATCTCAAAGAGGTTTACATTTTCGAACAATAAGTAAAAATGTTTGCATGTTTAGCTATATTCCTGCAAACATATGGGGGGAAAGACTAGCTCAAGCTCAAGTCTTTTGACATGTCCTAATAAGCTACAAATATTGCATTATTCGGTGCCCTCTAGGATTTGAAGAAAAATATTGATAGATCATCAAAGTGATGTACTTTACGTAGGCATGTTGTAGACATGTTGATCAATAGCTACTTTTTTACTATTTTTGGTTGTTTTGTAGTTGTATGGGTTATTTTCTGTGTAGTTGTTTAGATACATTTGTGCTCTCCTACTACATCTTGATTTTGGTCACTTTTTGGTATGATTTTAATGTAATATTGGAATCTGAGCCTTTTTGTAGAAGGGTATAGTCGTCTTCCAATAAACTATTTACCAATAAAAAAAGCTTGACAATGAAGGAAAATTTCAGTCTTTATTTCTCAGCCAAGGTGCACAGTACAATATTTTTGACAAAGCATAAGTATGCAAAGAAAAATTAAGACCACCCTCCCGTAATACTTGAAAGAATGAGCAAATAAGGAAGAGAGGTGGAGTTTCAGCTCAACATCCTTAGTTACAACAGAAAGATCACATCAATGTCATGTCATTAGCTACACCCCCAAAAGCAACGATCCTATTTGGCATGCATGATGAATAAAGAAAAAAATAATGCACAGTAGTTGACTTATCAACTCGATGTTAACTCTCTAATCAATCCTACTTTTTTCATAGCCTAAGGGATGTATACGGGGCTTTTGAACATGATTTTAGGTATTATGTAAAATTTAAGATAAGGGCACCACTTTTAATTAGCCAAGAGGCTAATTTTAGACTCTTATGTAAAAGTTGCTTGAATTTATCTTATCTGTAAGGTGAATAATTTTGTCTTACATGTATAATTAGATCCGTCACTTAGAAAGGGAAAAAGGATAATAATAGTTACTTTTATTTCTTTCCTTTCCCATGCAAAATATAACAAGTATGTTCCCCTATCCCTATGGGTAATAATGGAATAATGTTCAATTCAAGCCACCTATGGCATGTGGATTTAACTAAACCAAAGCTATTATGGATCAAACCATGGTTATAAGGCTAGTTAATGCATGGAATTAGGGTTCAAACCCTCAAATGATTTCATTTACATCTTCGCATTTCCAAGGATAATATTGATGCTTCTAACCTTGATGAAACTCTATTTTTTTAGCCACCATTTCTCTTGTAGAGCTTCATATACGGGTTTTGTTGGAAGAGCTCTATTTTTGACCTATGGGCGTTGTTTAAGTGCATTTCCTCTTTGTGTGGATACTCATTTCATTTGGTGACAAACATGAATATGTTTTGAAGCCTCTTTTACCTCTCCATTTTCTTAACCTTCATGGTTTCGAATGTAATACTTCGGTTAAATCATTATTTACTTTTTGTGCTATTCTGCGGGTCTTTTGGTTTGTACATTTGGGTCGATTATCACCCGAAGAGCTCATTATTTCTTTATGGAATGTGTAAATATCATATTCATTTCCATTTTTAGAAGGTTGTATAGATCTGGTTTGACCCTATGCATTGTTGTGGCTCTAGATGCCACTTTAGGCTGTGTGCTCTTGAGTTGGGACACCATTTTTAGTTTTGAGAAAGGTAAGGGTTTCTATTTCCTTCTCTATTTATTTTTACCCTAAAATGTGTATTCATATAAGTCCTAAAATTATTTTCCCAACTCGAATGTCTTTGCATTAACCAACTTAGCCTATGTCTTTTAGTTTGAGATCATTTGGGTTCTATTTCCTTTAATGTTTGTTCGAGCCATGTTTTTGCTTGTGGGTTTTAGTGATATGGTTAGAACATGCATTTAGCTTACCATGATTAGAAGATCACTATGTTTCACACCCATCTCGATTAGATCTTGTTTAATCAACAATTATTCTCCCTATGAATGATGTGTAGTAGAATGATTCTTCCTCTTGTTCTTTTGGCATTAAGGTTTTTGATTTACCTCACCGTTGGAACTCGAAAAGAGTCGGCCACTATTTTTATCATAGAGCATTAGTTTTGGACTTTTTGTATTTTTTTAGAAAAATAGTTATAATACATCATTACGTTTTGGTGTTTCACACTTTCCTTGAGATTTGTTTTGTGAAAATTGATTACATTAATTCCTATAGCTCACTGCTAGTCATGGATTAGTATTTTGAAATTTGTTTAAGTGGATTTGCTTCTTGCTAGGGTTATATTTCTTGGGTAAATTCCATTTATTTATAGATAGAATCTACATATTCGAGTTTATTCTTTTGATTGCCATTGAAATCAATATATTTTGGCTACTTTATATTCTGATCTTTGTAATGATCTTTGAAATCAGTTAAAATTTTGGGTAATTTTTTTTTTCGAAAGGTTATTGTTATCCAAATTTTTCCTCAGAAAAATTGAACAAACATAAACTTGTATGCTATAAAAATGTGGTTGATCCGATTACGGGAGAATGCATTTCAAGTTTGGTCAAATATGGTTGAAGTGGGTCGAGCATTGCAAAGAATTTCGGAAAATAAGAAACCTAAAAGTATGAAATTTCGGACTTCAAAGGTGGATTTTTTGGAGTTACGAAAGCCAAATGATGAAAAGATGAGAAAAAATCCTAAAATCCTAAAACACAAACTATGAAATTTTAGAATTTCAAGATTTTAGAGTTTCGGAGGTCTCAACGGGATCAAGTGATGAACAACGCCTCAAGCCCGAAAAGGAAAACTTGAAACCCCAAAAGTCTGAAATTTGAGTTTCGGGTTGCTGATTTTGGAGAAAGGGAACAACCGAGTTGGAAGATGCAACAAAAATTCAAAAATATTGAATTCCAAAATTTTGAAAGGTTTGATTTCAAAATCAAACTTAGTTTCGTGGTCAAAGCGGCGATTTTTAGAGTTTCGAGTTTTAGGTTTGAAGTCTTGGAACTCTTGTGGCAATTGAAGGTTGAATAGTGACAAAAGTCGAAAGGCAATATGTTTTGAAATTAAAAGTCTGAAATTTCAGACTTTCTAACTTTCGGTGTTTTGGGATTCAAAGTTTGAAGTTTGGATCCCTAAAACATAAAAACACAACAGGATGTTCGAAGTTTTGGAACTCTCAAGTAGAATTGGGGTATGAACACTAACCCGATCTCGACACCAAAATGTCTGAAAGTCTGAATTTTGGAATTTCAGAGGTTGCATGTATTTGAGACTCTAAAAAAGGAAGATTAACAATTCACATATTTTGGAGAATGACCACCCAACCTCAAATGGCCGTAACTTTTGACTAGGAGCTCAGATTTGCACAAGAAAGGAAGTTTTGGGAATCTCACGGGGTCCTCTAATCAAAATGGACAATTAGAGTCCACCATTTTAGGATTTCCTAGGTTTTATTACCTACCACAATGAAGTATGGATTTTCTTTTTTTCCCAACAAGGCATGGTAAATGGAGGCATGAGTTTTTGTATCTTGGCATCCATCATTGTTGCAAAGTGAATTCAATGCATTCAAGGGTGGTTCAAGTAAGGATTCGAATTCTTCTCTCCCCCTTTCTCTCATTCTTCATATATATTGTAAGGAGGGTCATTTTTCTAATGTTGGATAATTTTTCTTTGCACCCTCCCTTCTTCCCTTATCTGTAAGTGAATTTTTGATTTCAAACCTCCCATCTAAATTGTAAATGCAATCTTGCCTCTTAGCCATTGCGATTCACTATATAAATGTATGGAGCAATAATATATGTCTATGGATGAATTTTAGCCCTCTCTTGTGTTCATTTTTATCTTCTGATCTCTCATTGTAATCTTGGTTATCTTTGCATGGTGGTTGTATTACATTTTTTATGTTTAAAGGCAAAGAAGGTGTTAAACATTCCCGTGTTCATGAAAGGGTGTAGAAGCCATGAATTTGGGGTAAGAATTCCTAAAGAATCCCCAAAGGCTTCAAGCAAAAAATCAGTGGACCATCCGATAAGAAATGAGCAAGATTTTCTAACTAGAATACATTATGAAGTAAACACTCAAATTTAAGCTAATTAAAACTACCTCTATTCTTTGAAAGCTTAAAATAATGAACCTAGTAAGCCCTAAGCAATCAATTTTAATGATTAAGAGAAAGAGATCTCCCCATTATAGGCCTTTAAGCCAATGGTTCTTCTCCTTTACCCTATAAATTAGATTAGCAATACAAAAATGAAGTGAATAGCTCAATATCTAAACTAGAAATGAAATCTAGAACCTAGATGTAAAATACTATAATCTATGCTTAGGAAGAAGGGAGGAATTATTGAAAATGAGAGAGGGGGTCTAGCCCTATATATAGTTTTCCATTTGGGAAAATGGGAAACTTGAGTGCATGTGGGACAAACACTAAATTCCAAAAAACACTTTTAGCAAGTAAAATCTTACTTTGACTAGGTTTAGGGAGTGACAAACCATGTTTAAACTTAATTAAACATGTTTAAGAGGTGATTAGGGTTTGTAGAGAGTTTTGAAGGGTCAGATCAATCCAATGGAATGGATTGATAGGCCAAGAAGGTTGTAGAAGTGGACTAGAAGAAATTAAGAAGCTAATGTAGTTAGAACATAGCTATTATAGCTTGTTTAAATGGTTTATAAGAGGAAAAACAACAAAAGGGATGTCGTAGGAAGAAAGTTAGATAGGTCAAACCGGCGGTGAATCATCCATTTGTAGGGAGAAGCACAACTAGCGTAATATTAGTTGTAATAGTGCATTGGCCAAACTACAGTTGTCTACATTTACCCCTCTTTGAGGTGATGTAAGCTACATCAGTTCGAAGAAAGTAGAAAAATATAAAAGAGAAGAAAAGTTTTGAAGGGATAGAAGAAAAATTAATAGGATGAAGGATGCCCCCTCGAGTGTCGATGGGGTGATGAAAGAAGTCGATCGATGCTCAAAAAAGGTGAGATATAGATAGAAGAATGGGGAAGGGGTAGGATGCCTGATGAGAGGGAAGATTAGGGGTAAAAGGAAAGTGCGAAGAGAAGAGGATGAGAAACAAGAAAAGAGATATTGAGCTATCCACAAATCAATTGTATCCACTATTTAAATCATCATTTTGCTTAGAGACCTCCTCATCGGTCCTTATTAAAAATGTGAGCATACAACAGAAGCGTATAGTGACATGAAAAGACAAGATACAAAACAAATTTCTATTGCTAAAATGCCAACTCCATGCAACATATAAACATGTAACATAATAAAAGAAGTAAACAAACTCATGTAACAGGGAAATAAGTACGAGTCACACACACTTAAACCAACAACATTCAAGAAGGTTGTACAATTATTTTATTATCAAGATGAAGTCCCAAATGTTACGATAAATGACAAGGGTAAGAACAATGCCCCAAGCAATATGCACATGCAAGGAAATGATGTAGGACACTTGGAGTCGATGAGAAAGCAACGTGCATGACGAGATAGTACCGAGGCAATTAATAGTGCCCCAAAGTATAGATGAAATAAGCATCGGTCTTTTGTAAATGATTGTAGATCGGGGTGATTCATGAGTCATAATTTTAAAACATGTGAAAATGCCAATAGGATATAGGATGAGCTCCATGCAAAAGACCTGATTTTAGGCTGAAAAATGAGTTGGTTACCGATTTTAGGTCGTTTTCAAAGTTCTATACTATTTTTGATATTTCTAAAGCAATTTTACAATTTTTTTAATTTTTGATCGATCGGAAGAATTCAAAAGATCAAAGATCTTCTAAAAATTATGTGCGGAGGCAAATGGGGAATGTGAGGCCATAAAAGAGCCAAAAGGGGATCCCAATTTGAAAGAAAGAAAGGGTGATAATAATTATTGTAGAGAATTATTGCTCACGACGGGAGGTAGATAGACGAAAAAGAGGAATCAAAATAAAGGAAAAATCTGTAATGTTCGTAAACAATGCAGGGTTAAGAGGAAGTGTCTGCAGGGTAGCACAAAGTGCCCGAGCATGTGAAAATAAAATAAAAAATTATTTTAATAATAAAATAATTATCACGGCGGGTAGAAGAAGATTAGAATGATCACGGCGGAGAAAACATGCCCCAGGGGCATCACGACAAGTTAATATACCCACCCAGGGGGGGAAAAATAATCACAACCAATTCATTTGTACCAGAGCCCTTAAAAAATTTTACCGCAAGGTGTCGGTGAGAGAGCACAGAGTGCGATTGAGAGGTTACCGATAAGGCGGAGAGCGAGCATACCGGATCAAGTGGTCTATCCTTTCTCTTTTAAATTATGCATTTAATGCTTTGTAGGTCATTTCTAGGGTAGGTAGGTGGGAAAAAGACACATGCACGCGCACAGGAGTGTCGAAAATGCGGAGAGCGCATATGTGTATGTGTTGAAAAAGTGGGTATGCATGGGAATATTCGTTTGAAAATAGGTACGCGCACGCGCGTGTCACATCCGAAAGGGTGAAAGCGGGACGTGCGCGCGCGTCGAACCAAGCGCGTAGGCGCTAGGGGGAATTTTTTTGAATTTTAGTAGGAATGGATGCGTGTATGCGTGCATGCTTTGGGAGGATGCATAGGCATCACATTGGGTGCATTAGTGTCTGTGTGGCATACATGAGAAAAATGGAAAAGGTAGGGCGCGTATGCGTTGGTTAGAAGCGCATAGGCGTCGGAGGATGCGCGTGCATTGAAAGGGCGTGCGTGTTTTGAGAAGAAAATGAAACACACTTATAGCAATAAAATAGCAAAGTGTAGAGGAGAATAATTAGAAGAATTTAGAAGAAAAAGGGAAATTAGTAAGTTCAAGGACTCAGCGAACCATTTTTCCTTAGAAAGATAGCTAGAAGTTAGATAAGTGCCTAACACTTGTTTTGATCTTACAGCATAGATTACCCACACTTCAAACGTGGGAGAGATATGGCCACCTTGAGATGATAGAGGCACAGTTCGAGGATGGAGATAGGAGGATATTAGATATCCTCCTTTATGTCATAGGGTTAGCCTATGTGGCTGACATGCCCCAGATCACATTGGACCACGACCTTCTCACGGCCATAGCAGAGAGATGGCACAGCGAGAGCCAGTGCTTTGATTCCTACAGGGGAGATTACCATTATGTTGGAGGATGTCTGGCACATCATGCACATTCCTATCGTTGGCCAGCCCATTCAGTATGTGAGCGACAGAGCAGCGTTGGATGGATGCATGCACAGCTGTTCGGGGTCCCGACGCTACCTCGTCATGGGATGATGGTGCATTTATCACGGTGCATTGAGGACCTTTCTCTAGATCGGGTCATGGTATACATGATGGCCTTTGTCAGTGGAGTTTTACTCCCTGACAAGACCGGTTCCTCATTCCCACTTGGACTACTTGGGGTTATTCTTGGATTGATACAGGGAGAGACTTATTGCTTTGGGGCCAGTGCATTCTGGCACATCTTTACTGGGATCTACATCTTATCACCTACTACCATCAGAAGATGGTAGGCTGGCCAGGCTTCTTATGATATGGGCCTGGGATCACATTGCTATCGGGTGCCCCTTAGGCATTCTGAGAGTTCGGGCTCCAGAGGATCCATCTACCATGGATTGGGTCCCAGTCGGGGATGATGTTTGGCCCTACAGAGGTGATCCCTATCCCTATTATCGAGAGCTAGATGACCTACGACTGAGGCCCAACCGTGGTATGGAGGCCATACGACATTTCTAATGGCTAGAGGATGCCCGAGAGCTATCCATAGCCGGAGTAGAGCACTTTATCATGGGTAGCTACAGCTATATGTGGGAGTTTTACAGGGTTGATAGATGTCAGTGATAGTTTGGCATCACACAGGATGTTCTGGGGCCCGATATGTGGTATGCGTGGAGGGTGCGTAAGTATTTTGACATGGGGCCGCAGAGATAGCCTTTGTGAGCACAGGAAAGTTTTACACATGTGATATACATTACATGGGTACCTTTGGCGCAGTGTGAGATCTAGGGTGCACTGTAGTACGCACCTGGTATCACGATATGATTCCACACAGGCTAACTATTCTAGGGCGGCAGCATATGAGGTAGGCGTGAGGCCTCCCCCAGTGGGGCCACCTAGCGATGATGATGGCACCAGAGGTGATACTAATGATGATGATTCAGATGACGAGGGTGGCCCCGATGCATAGCATCGAGTTAGAGGCAAGGCCCCACAGCCATAGGTATAGGGTCCTAGGCCTATACCTAGATAGGCACACCAGGCCCCAACTGGTCCATTGCCTCCAGTAGGCATTCCAGTGGGCATATATGTCCCATTACAGTAGGTTCTACCACAACAGGGTCCACCTCCTTAGGCCCCAGGAGGTGGTGATGGATAGCTTGTTGCACTACAATAGCGATTCTGAGGCCCTAATAGTGGTACAACTTGGTGGGCTGCGAGAGAGAGATCAAGGCAGAGCATAGGTTCAGGTGTTGACTACCAAGAGAGACCAGGCTAGGTCTCGATTCTGACGGGGCAGTGGTAGGGTCATATGGCGAGGTCGAGTTACACGTTGGCGGCCACGGGGTGCTCAGTTAGTGGGTGCCTTAGGCCAGGTACAGAGCTAGTTACACAACATCATGGTTCAGCATGATCAGGTGTAGGCCGAGGGATAGACCTATCTGATGGAGAGAGACCAGGCCCGTGTTGAGTTACAGAGTGTCACACTAGAGAGGGATCGAGAGGCCGCTACTGTTAGGCAGGATGATGCTAATAGAGGTCGATTGATAGGCGAGCGCAATGCTGCCTATAGGAAGCCTTAGCCACAGGAGATGAGGATTTGATACGTGACACTATCAGGGCCACAGGTGAGGCTCTTTATTACAGGACAACCTACTTCAGGTAGTTCCAATAGTAGAGCGAGTGACACCTTTTTCCCAGCTTGATGTGAGCCACACAAGCTCTAGATCACGGAGGTCGGCTACACATCCGAGTACACAACAGAGGGGTACACAGGGTCTTCCCTCACAGTTGGCAGGTTCTTCAGGGGCAGGCCCATCACAGCCTCCATTATTCCATCCTCCAAGACATGGTCCCAGTAGCCTAGTGAGGGTGAGAGTTGCGGCTGAGTCTCCTACTCATGCCATGATATATATGTATGTATTGGATGTATATGCCTCTTATGAAGGTGGGTTTTGACTATGTATAGATTCTTTAGATTATTTTGTGGATGCCTCTAGATGAAGGCTTGATTTTGATTGATGTAGGTACTTTTTGATGTACCACCATACCTCTGTATGTAGGCATAGTATCTAGTCCACCCCTTTTATATGGCAGATGGACAGAGCATTTTGTATATACCGAGACTTTGACACAAATATTTTATTATACATGTACCATATGGACACTTTCTTGTATATCTTGTCATGCATTGATATATTGTCATGGTAATTATGTTTCATTGATGTTCATGTTGTATCTTTTCCTCTTCATGTATGTGACATACTTTCAGATGTAGAGATGTACATGTTTTTCTTTCATAGCGATGATATACTCGTGTATTTGATATCATGTGTTTTCACTTTATGAGATGTTTGATTCCATATGGCTAGTATTTTGGGATGATACTAGATGATATTGGTGCGGGGGGGATAGATTAGTGATCATGCGCAACCCCTCTTGCCCCCATTGATGATACGATATGTGATGATTAGCTTAGCATACATGCATGATGTAATACTTAGCATTTTTGTATATATGATGTAGTAAATGATGTGATAAATGTGATGAAATGATAGATGATAGATGTGATAACAAACAAATGTGCTAAACAAACACACAAGAAAAAGTTAACAAAACTAAACCAACACACACATGCAACACAATGCAAAAAAAGAAGATTAATCTAACACTTTAATCTAAGCAAGTAAAAATGAATTCCAACGGATGCAGCGTACGTCGGAAAAGTGCAAGTAACTCTTCCGCGTACCCGACCTCCCGAGGTCGTGCCGAGACAAGCCCGGTGGGGTAGAATATGCGAAAAACTAGTTAGGCGAGTCTAATGTCTTCGATACGCACTAGTGGAATTTGTGAATCTAAGGCAAAGAAGGCCCTTCTAACTTGGGTGGTGTGATAGATCGATCGGCGAGGATGACTGCTCGAAGGCTCAATCAATATCGAGCTCTGGCGTGATTCGATCTATGGGTTGTGGAATGCGTGGAAAATGACCTAGGATTGTTTCGTGTATATCTCCTGATAAGGTCATATGGCGGATGATGAATATAGTCGATTCTATGGACGATTTTCTGGCCTAGTCCAGAATTCCCTAGCTTCGTTAGCCGCTATATCTAGCAAAGACAGTTGTTCGATAATGATAGGTGGTAGTGGGGTGGACTGAAATACTAACGTGCGTAGGCCAGTGTCTATATCTAACTGACTTGTGGATTCGTTGGGCTGTGGGATCTGTGGATCACAACCATAGACTCTTGGTTGTTGCGGTCCTGTTATGGTCATACGCGAGATCAAGTTCTAATCCCTAGTATCCAGTAGTCGTAAGCCTTTTCAGCTTCTACGTTTAGAACCAACAGTTGTGCGATCTTCTCAGAATACCTTACAGGCGTTTTCGCAACCTGGATTCTTAAACTGGTATCTATATCTACGAGGATGTCTCCAGCGTCTGGCTGTGGAACTAAAGGATCACACCCGAATGTTTGTTCTCTTTCGAGCCCTTCTACAGTCATGTGGATATTTTCTAGGGTAATCTGTAGTTTGGCTGACTTGACCAAAACGCATGTGCTTGGTCGTCTTCTATGTTTAATCCTCTTAACGTGGCCCGATCGATTGTAAATCTGCGTTGTTCGGAATACTTGTATCCTGAGATTTTGGTCTATGTCAACTATCGCTGTGGCGAGGTTTGGTTGAGGCACGATTGGCTCAAATATATATTCCCTGGGCTCCTGAGGTCCCGTTATTGTCATACGAAACAAAATGTAATCTAACTGTAATGAAATAAATTCTAACTACGTGAAATAAATCTAACTGCATATAACTTTATCCTTCTAAGAAATATTCTAACAATTCTAAGAAAAACAAACTATTTTAAGCGTATCTAGAAATAATAACTAAACAATAATTTAAAACAGACAAGATAACCGAGTGTGGTTATTTGCTGTGTGCATTTGTAGAATTACTCTAAATAAATAAGATAGCCTGTCTAATCTACCTGCAAGATTCTCGATCCTACCTCAGAAGTGAGGAGTGAATCATAGTTTCTCAGAAACTATCAATCCCCATAGCTTCCCTGGCAATATCGAGAATATAATGAAAATGAAATAAAGTGATTAACTACTCTATTTGATATAAATCTGACTAGAACTTTGAAATTTAGAACCTGGACTCCGCAGAATAGTGGCGAATCCGATGGTGTATGTGATCTCGTCCCCTCAGTATGATCTTCTCGTTCTTTCGTGTTCACTTGGATCCAGAAAAGCGTGTAATGCTAGCACCGATAGGAGTAGATTTTGGGACAAGGACAGCTCAGAATGCAGACCGAGAATGCGAGTAGGAGAGGGATAGCGCAAGAGTACAGAGCTTGGCTTATGCGATTCCTAGCGGGATTTTACTGCGAGTCATGCAACGTGAAGCGACCGAGACTCATGGCTATCCTATGCGAAGAGCAAAACCTACAACTTTAATGGCTTCCTAAGCTATTTTGTTCCAAAATGAAGACACTTTGCTTGCTTGCACAAGTTGGATATGTGGCTTACTAACAACTGAATAAAGCTAACCAGGTATATAACGAATTGGACTAAGAACTCTAAGTCACAGTAAATACAAATCTACAGCAAAAGGAATTCAGAGGCAAGCTTCTAACCGGATTGGATAGAGCAACAACACTGCCTGCACAAGATGGGTCTGTGGCTTACCAACAGCTAAGCAATACTAAACGAAGTGTGAAGTAAACTATGCTATCAATCCTAAGCAAGCTTAACCAAAATACTAAAAACCAGAAGATTCTAACAAAGAAAATGGTGATCAAAACTCCAGCTCAAATTCTTCACACAAACTCAGCCAAAAATTCAGACCAGAATCAGACCATTTGCAAATACACAAACCATGCATTTATAGGAATTCAAACACCCAAGAATCAAAACCAAATTGAACTCCTAAACAATAAAAAAAAGAAAAACACTGTTCCAGGGGACCAAAAACATTAATGCATGCTCAAGTCGGCAAAGAAAAGCTGGTAAATCGTGATATTTCACGTGGGTCACGTCAAAAGAGCAGTGTTACGAAAACGCGCAGACCGCCGCTACGAGCGGGGTGGTGGTTCGGAGATCGCCGCTACTGTTCGGGCGGCGGTCACTGAGACCGCCGCCTGCGGGCGGCGGTTTATCAATGAAGGCCAAGAAGCCAAAGAAAGAGGAAAGAAAGGGGAAAACAAAGGGCGCGGGGGCAAAGCGAGGCATGCGGGATGTTAACGCATACTCCGAGGGCTTTTCCGGATCCCGAACACCTTGCGAGGAGACCTGTATCATCATCGGGGCACTTGTTACACTTTGTTACAGCGATGCAGATGCCGTATAATTTTGGGTACGTACATATTGCCCCCTCGGAGAAGCGTTTTAGCCATGAAGAGGCATAAAGCGGTGGGTCCGTCAGTATGGCGATCCCAAAATGGGGAGTTAGAAGTTATACCTTACACGTCCGTGTGTCGAAATGACGCCATCCAAAATTCCCGCCACCTGCAAAATGAAAAGAGAACTCAAGTGCAGATAGATACAATAACTTGGAAGATAAACGCTAAAATAATAGGGAAGGAGAACGTACCATTCATGCGGGGATAGGAACTTACCTCCGTCAGCGCTCCGAACCTGCGAAAAAGCCATTTTAAAACGAAACATAATGATATATATATGAAAGTGGGCCCATTTTCCTATTCATTTGCGCGAGTTGATTTGATAGATTTTGAGCTCTGGGACCCACGGTGATGGTTTCTCGTGCGAATAGAGTCGAAACGTCCGGAGTGAGATAGCGATCATGCCCCCACGTGCGGAACGCCACCCCACGAGATCACAGGTCGGTTTTCTTTAATTTTGCATTTTTCCCCCTTTAAATTTGAAATGGCAAATTCTTTGTAATGGGGGTATTTTTGAAAATGCTAGGTTCAAAAGGTCCACCTAGGGGCGCTCTTTGGTAGGCTTTGTTTTTAGCCAAAATGGTCAATTTTTGCATTTTTTTGGCTTTTTAGGTTTAAAAACCCGCGGGTTTTGGGACCACGACCGCCGCTTGCCACAGCCGGGCGGCGGTTACATGACCACCCGCCTGTTCGGGCGGCGGTTACCTGACTACCGCCTTTAAGGCGGTTCTACAAAACCGCCCCCTGCTTGGGCGGCGGTTTTACACAGAATGCAAAAGAACTTAACTTTTGAGATTGCACTTGTATTTTTATCATTTCTATATGCTTTTATGACTCTCTCGATATTGATTAGATACTAACTTGCCATGTTTTGTGTGTTTTGGTTGTATGCAGGCGAGAGCAGAGTACATTAGATGGAGTCGAGAGAGGGAGTGTGATTGGCTTTCGGGGGTATTAGATGCCCTTTCACCAGATGAGGAGGACACATTGCAGAGGGCCGGCATACTGCGCATATCGTGCGTGCCCCATGTCACACCGTCTAGTCACATTCTTTGTGACTTGTTCTCATATTGGGATGCAGATCGGAACACTTTCCGACTGCCAGGGGTCCGCGGTGAGTGGACCATCACTTTGGAGGATGTTTACCGTATCCTAGGGGTCCCGATCATCGGGAGGAGGCTCACACTGCCCAGAGCAGTGGGTCCAGAGCATAGATGCACGGTGGGCGAGGCTACATGGGGATGCGGCTATCTCCACGGGGCCGAAGAAGGGAGTGAGAGTCGAGATCCATTCCTTCTTTGCCCATCCCCATATTTCGACAGGCTATCATGGGGATCCTTGCCTCGAGGCTGATCGGGGACAAGGGAGGGGATACCTTATTATACTGCTGGGCCCCCATCATTGCACAGATAGAGGGGCATGGTCGGATATATGCCTGGGGCGCAGATATTTTGGGGACCACTTATCATGACTTATACAGGGTGGTCCGTTTACAGGGACAGTCTTTGAGCCACCCTACTCTAGTTATGAGTTGGGTGTATGAGCGCTTCATTCCCTATGGCAGAGGCGTGGAGGTGGCAGATCCCGGGGCTGTGAGGGCAGCCAGATGGTCAGACATGTCGGTGCTTAGAGCACCTCACCAGCCAGTAGCTTCCCTCATCACAGCAGATATGGAGGCCACACCGTACCAGCTCATGGCCGGCATTTGGGGAGAGGAGGCTCTCACATTGATCTCTTGCTCCACCACAGGGCAGCTTATTGACCGTGTGGGACGGGTGGAGGTACATCCTTTCGGTAGGGTTCCTCAGCAGTTCGGCCTCCCATATGTGGGCATGCTTCCTCCAGTGGCACCAGTCTATAGATCAGTCCGGGAGGCTAGAGGGGGGCCTAGAGGCCGTGGTTGGACAGCGATCACTCCTGGCACTCCTATTGCAGCCGGGGGTAGTTCGGGCTAGAGGGAGAGCCGGTGTGCCTCGGGCACCTTTACTTGGATTCTGCGGGTCTGCTCATAGCGCGCGATGACCTATAGATATCGACTCCGATTACGAGGAGTCCACGAGAGGAGGTCGGAGGAGCGAGATGGATGGCGGTGATCTGAGTGGCATGACACTCGGGGATATTATGCGGCGAGAGGGAGGAGCGAGTGCGAGAGAGAGACTCTAGTTTCGAGAGGAGCCCCTTTCTCGGGGCCGTGGTGGAGAGGGCGAGTCCATTGCGGGGCGTCATGTTGCCCCTACTACAGGAGCAGCCCCTCAGTCGGCAGCGGCATCTGCGGCGGTGGGCGCTGGCCCTAGTGACCCATCTTGGAGGCCCGGTGACCCGAGTAAGTCATCCTCTCTCCCTTTCAGTGTTAGTTTGATTTAGGACTTGTTTTAACTGCTATCTCTCCTTATATTTTGATATTGTATCTTTTAGTCTCTTGCCTAGTTTCTAATTCATCTTTCTTCTTTGTTTTGCAGAGACCGTCGACGAGTGGCGGGATCTAATCCATAGGGTATGCACTGATTCTCTGATGATCCCTATGGATAAGACCCGTGCGGAGCTATCTGTAGATGCCGGGGAGCCCTCAGCAGCCGGTAGGCATACTGACGTCTTTGCTCCCATTTGGCACGTGGCTAGGATGGTGTCGACTCTTCGTACAGAGTTGGCGGGCTATAGGACAGCCGAGCGTCTTATGAGGAGCCATTCTCGTGGTGAGACCGCGGCTGCTCCTCGAGACCCTGAGCCTTCCGTGCATTCAGAGCGCCGGCGTAGCCGGAGTCCTAGGCGAGGGCGCGCACCCTCGGAGGGGTCGCGTAGGGGTTGAGAGGCGACTTGGCCCTTGTACTTTGTACTATAGATTCTTTTGTATATCACGGGCTCTTTGAGCGTTTTGACCATGCCTAGAGCATGATGGCATTGTATATAAACGTTGATTATTTATATATATGCATTGTTTTTGGATCAAAACTTTGTCGCTCGTGCTTTCCCTTTCTGTTTCCAGCTTTCTCGTGTATACTACGATGTATGTTTTATATGCTTTCTAGAATGTATGCAATGGAAAACAGATGATGCAAATGTTTGCTTTCTTTTTGTGTTTCATGATGCTGATACATGATATTGTAGATATATTGTGATCTTAAATCTTAGTTTCTATGAGCAATTTGGATACCTCATGATTTGTTTTGGCAAAGTGATGAAAATAACCAGTATGATGAACAGATTAACTTGCCCCACTCTTAACTCCACGCAACTAGTAAGATGCGAGGGCTCATCACCAAGAGCCAAGAAGGGCGCAAGTTATGGAATATGGTGAAATGATAGTGATGAAAGACAGACGAAGCTTTGGTGGAACCAAATTGAAAACTACAAGCTTACTCTACCTGAATGACTTCATAGTTTTGGATGCAACTTGCTTTGCGGTTTATCCAGACTTAGACCCGTAGATGGCCACATAGTAGACAAAATCTAGGTTTTTAGGATTGTTAACTCTTCTTGGAACTTTGAATATCTGATTCATTCGTTTTTGACTCAAAGTTTGAATTGTTTGTTTATGACCTTTTAACATTTACTTTGTCTAGAGGACCCCCTACACTTTGCCCCATGCTACCTGTAAGAAGCATGGGTTTATCACCGTGGGCAAGGCATAGGCGAGTAAGGGCATTTCCATCCTTTCCCAACCCTACGTCACTAGTAAGAGACGCAAGCTCATCACCGAAGGTTGGTGGGGCAAGGAAATGTGTAAAAATAAAATTTTCTGTTTAATCACTTCTTGACTTGTCTTTTTGAGTAAAATGTCAGTATATGCTTATTTCCAAAGAGATGTGTATATGGGATAGATGTGACACCATGAAGCTTCTAGAACAGACCATAGGCAAGACACCTATCCTAAGAAGAAATCAAAGCGAGAACAAACTTGCAGATCTTGGTATGGTTACCGTTAAGACTTCGTCATGTCTGATTTTGTTTGATAAAAGATTCGAAGATGATTTGATAATACACGAAGATGGAGAGGTATGATTAAAGAACTTTATGCCAGAAACATCACGAGTTTGTAATGAATTGCTTTGAGAATAGATTCTTTGATCACAATTTATGTAAGAACAAGTGGACAAAATGATCCTAATTTATATGAAAATGCAATGTAGATAGTTATATAGGTAGCGTTAGCTGCTTATGCGTAGAAACGCTTGAGGTGCAAGGAATTGACTGTTTCGCCAAACTCCTCACCTTCTAACGTACATAAGAGATAAGCACCATTCCCGTAGTCCTTCATGACTCGGTATGGGCCCAACCATTTGGGCCGGAATTTCCTTCCTTCGCCGGTCTTCTTATCGATCCGGCTGTCTAGTCTTAGAACTAGATCACCTTCATATATGTCGCGTTCATAGACCTTCTTGTTATACTGCCGGCACATCCGGTCAGCATAAGCTCTATGCCGCTGTTCAGCATCTAACCTAGTTTCATCTAGGCTTTCTAGTTGGGAGAGACGTGCTTCTCTGTAAGCGTCTTCATCCAGAATCCCTTGTAGCGAAATGCGGAGACTGGGTATTTCGACCTCAAGCGGGAGAACTGCTTCTGCCCCAAATACTAGCGAGAAAGGAGTTGCTCCCGTTGGTGTTCTTATTGAGGTTCGGTGGGCCCACAAGGCCGGATATAACTTCAAATGCCAATCCCGCTTGTTTTCTTTCACTGTTTTAAGGAGAATGGCTTTCAGCGTTTTGTTTGTTGCTTCAGCCTGTCCGTTAGCTTGGGGATAATACAAGGAAGCCGTATGATGGCTTATTTTGAATTTACCGCATAGTTCGCGAACTTCTTCATTTTTGAAAGAAGTTCCATTATCAGAGATAATGATTTGCGGGATACCGTACCTACAAATGATTTGATTCAAAATGAACTTAGCGATTACTGAGCCAGGTACAGTAGTAAGAGGCATGGCCTCTACCCATTTGGTAAAATACTCAGTGGCCATGATTATAAAATTGTGGCCATCTGTGGATGAGGGAGAGAATTTCCCTATTAAGTCTAGGCCCCATGTAGAAAAGGGCCATGGAGTAGCGATTGGTTGCAGAGCTTGTGCTGGCATGTGGATCTCGTGAGAGAATTCTTGGCACTTATGACACCTGCGTGCAAACTCTATCGCGTCATGTTCTAGAGTGGGCCAGAAATAGCCCATTCGATGTATTTTTCAAGCAGTGGCATGGCCACCGAAGTGGCCTCCACATATACCACTGTGGGATTCATGGAGAATCCTTTTGGACTCTTATGTGTCGACACATCTTAAGAGCATTCCATCGAATGCTTTTCGATAGAGACACTTGCTCTATGATGACATACTTAGATACGATTATGCGTAACCGCCTTCTTTGTTGCGGTGTAACTACCTCTGGGTACGTATGGTCCATGATATAATTAATGATATCAGTGTACCAAGGACACTCAGAGATAGCAGGTCGAGTTTCGATGTAGTATACGCATTCATCTGGAAAGTTTAAATCTACTAGATCGCCTCCGTCTAATGGGTTGTCAGCTAACCAATCCGCGATGATTTGTCCTTTAACTAACTTCTGGTTTACAAATGTTAATTTGAACTCTCCCATTAAGGTTATAAAACGTCCAACTTTTTTGGACAAGGACCCTTGTGTGAGAAAAGTCCGTAAATGGTCCGTCTTTACCATGACCTTTGTTTCTTGATTCAGCATGTAATGTCTTAGACGTTTAGTAGCAAAGACTATGGCAAGACATTCTCGCTCTGCTGTGTATAGCGTGTTTCATAGTCGAGCAATGTTCGGCTAATGAAATAAATCGCACGCTCTCTCTTGTCATCGTCTTCTTGGGCCAACATACAGGCCAGCGAGACATCGGTAGCCCGTGAGTATAGAATTAACGGGCGATCTAGCTTAGGTGGCATTAGCGTAGGCGGTGATAACAGGAAACGCTTGACTGCATCAAAAGCTTCATTGCAATCTTCAGTCCAATCAATGCTATAGTCCTTCTTGAGTAAATTGTTGATTGGATGAGCGGTAACTTAGATCCGGGATAAATCTCCGGATTGCACCCAGCTTTCCGAGAAATGATCTGATTCCAGATTCACTCGAGGGCGGGACCATTTCGAGGACAGCCCGAATTTTGGTTGGATCAACATCGATCCCTCGTGACGATATGATGTAACCTAGGAGCTTTCCTCCTGTTACACCAAATACGCATTTCTCTGGATTTAGTGTGACTCCGTATTCTATTAGACGTGAAAGAATGATGCGGAGTACTTCGGGATGATCACAATGCTTCTTGGCTTTAGCCAACAAGTCATCTACGTAGGATTCCACGATTTTGTGAATTAAATCGTGAAATATGTATGTCATGGCCCGCTGGTACGTAGCACCGGCGTTCTTGAGACCGAATGGCATAACAGCGTAGCAATAGGTTCCCCAAGGAGTTATAAACGTGGTTTTAGCTTGATCTTGCTCGGATATTCTGATTTGATTGTATCCCGAGAATCCATCCATGAGAGACAAGAGTTCAAAACCAGCTGTTGCATCAACAATAACATCTATGGATGGTAATGGGAAGTCGTCCTTAGGGCAAGCTTTGTTGATATCTTGAAAATCTATGCAGATGCGTATCTTTCCATTTTTCTTGAGAATGGGAACGATGTTGGATACCCATTGGGAGTAGTCAACTGGCTTGATGAATCCTACCTGAAGGAGTTTTATTACCTCCTCTTTTACCATGAGAGCTACTTTGGGCTTCATGGGTCTTGATTTTTGTTTAATTGGCTTTGCATCTGATCTAGTGACGAGGTTGTGCACCGCAATGTGGGGTGCGACTCCTGTCATCTCTTTGTAATTAAATGCAAATGCCTTTTGATGTTCTTTGAGAACCTGAGTATGTATTTCCACTTCTTCTGGGGTTAATGAAGAACCTAGTTTCAATATCCTTGGTTCATTCTCTGTCCCAATGTTGACATCGATTGTTTCTTCGATTAAAGAGGCGTTACCCTCTTCGAACTCAGGTGGTGCTGGAGGTAGATCTATATCATCCCCATTTTCTATTGCGTATATGCTAGGTTCCCTTTGCGAGGGAAGATCCGTTACGGGATTTCCGAAGTAGGAAGATGAATGCGGGATCAGAGATAAATCTAGTGTGTGATAGGAGAGATGTAGTGCTGCATAGGCATTTAAGTAATCCAAAGTAGCCGCATCATTTCCAACATGGTCTAGGACGGTAGATTCACTTCCGCTTGAAAGAGGATTTGTCATTGTTTTTATCAATGGTTCGTTACGAATGGATACTGTGAAGTGAGTATCTTCTAGCTCATTGCTTGGAGTGAAGCGTGATGCTGAAGTTGCTATTGAATCGGCGAGAAGATTTTTCTCTCGCGGGATTGCTTCAATGGATATGAAATTAAACGCCTTGCTTAAATCTAATACAGCATTTTTGTAGAGTTGTAAATGTTCGGCTTTAGTTTCATATATTTCAGAAACTTGGTTTGTTACTAATTGCGAGTCTCCGAGGACTCTGATGTTATCAATACCAATTCTTTTGGCTAAGGTAAGGCCAAGGAGGAGGGCTTCGTACTCAGCGCCGTTGTTTGTGCATTCAAAGTTTAACTTAAAAGAGAATGGGAGGACCTTCTCCTCGGGCGAGGTAAGAATTATACCTGCCCCCGCTCCATAACGGCATTTAGCTCCATCGAAATGGAGAGTCCAATACTTAGCCGGGAGTATAGATGTTGGGGCATCTGCTACGTTTGCACACTCTACTTCTACCATACAGAGATCTTCTGCTGGCAAGGAACCAACACCTAGGGAAAATCCCATGCCTACTGAATCGAATGGTAAGAACATTGGTGAATCTTGTTCTATCAACTCAACGATCTTCGCAGTAGTCCCTAATGATACTGTTTCTTTAGTTTTACCTTTAGGGGTTGGAATTGTTTTGGCTATGTTGGTAGTTTCAAGATCTGTCGTAGGTATCAACTTTTCCTCTGGCTTTGGGTCAGAGGGTTTATTAAGTTGATTTGTTGGCAGTTCGAATTCTGAGTGCACCCCTGGTCTTTTCTTTAAATCAGCTAGGTGCAAATCGAAAGGTTTTGGGTCACCTTTGGCTACAAATACCTTTCCCAGATGCAAGAATCTTACTTCCTGAAATAGCGTGGAAGGGATTGCCTTCATTCGATGTATCCAAGGTCGGCCGAGGATCATATTATAGTTAGTTTCCCGATCTATAATATAAAATTCAGTCAAGATGGTTTTGGGCCCTAAGGTGACCGGCAGTATTATAGTTCCTATTGAAGTGGCTTTAAGGCTATCATAGCCTCTCAAGGTATTTCGTGTAGTAGAACAGTTCGTTTCTCCATATCCAAGTTTTTGGAGGAAAGAGAAAGGGACTATGTTAACTGCGGCCCCGTCGTCAACCATTGCCATTTTACATAGTTATTATAAACCCACACCTGTAAGTGTAAGGCTGGGTCACCTCGGCGTGCGATCTCAGCATCTGTGGGCATTTTACTTATTTCAAATGAATTCGACATCCTTGTCCGGCTGTCCCGGAGGGTGGATGTCAAAATCTACGTGATTTACTTGTGTCTCAGGAGGTGGAGTGATGTTAATTAGATGGCCTAGACCTAATGCTTCTAAAAGAGCAGCTCTGTGAGGGGGAGAGTTCTTTAGCAAGTCCAAGAATGAAATGTGTGAAAAGGTCTTTGTTAGGTCACTAATTAAATCATAGGCACCGATGGGTTTTTCAATTATTTGCTGACTCCTATCTGTCTCTGGCAGATGACTTGGGCTCGGTTGAGAGAAATACTCTCGTGTTCTTGTTATAGCTTCGATAGGTAGTTCAGCGTCTAATTCTACCAAACTAACTATCTTAGGTCTTGGTTGAGCTCCCAACTGTGGCGCAACTGACGGATTTAATGAAGTTGAAGCTTCATGATCATTGTTTCCCGTTATTGCACCTTTGTTTGTTCCGGTTGGATTCAGCCTATTGCCATCATGATTTGGGAGCGGATCGCTAAAGATCCTGAGGGGAGCATTCTGAGGGGAAACTGCCCCTGCGAGAGCATTTGGTGATGATGAGACGGGATCTGCCAAAAACAAGTCTATGAAGAACTGTCTTTGTTCTTCTGGCAAACGTTGCATAAATTTATTGTAGTCACGGCACGTTCTAGTGTCGTGACCATAAATTTTATGGAAACCACAATAAGAATTGGGGTTATAATTCCCATTTTGTTGGTTAGGTGTGTATTGTGGCCTAAAATTCCGATCAAACTGTTGCCTATTAGGACCAAAGTTTTGGAATTGTTGTTTTTGGTTTTGACTTTGGTTTTGGTAACCAAATGAGTTTTGGCTTGGCCCTTGCATGGGATTTCACCATTTTTGTTGTTGTTGTTGTTGTTGTTGTTGTGACGGGTTAAAATCCACTGTATTGACTACTGGGGTAAAGTTGTTGTTTCGCTGGTTGTTTGTTTGTGACGGAGTATTAACAACATTTACCCTCTTGGGCTGGTCGGTTACCCCATCCGTTGTTACCCCACGATTTTTGTTAAGGATTTTGGGTCCTTGATTGACATTTGTGGTAGTTGTAGTATTTTGAGTGGAGGTGATTAACCTCCCATTTGCTCCGTAAGTCTTACGACCACTATCTATTGCTGCTTGATCAATTCGCAGAGCGCTCTCAAGTACTTCATCATAAGTCCTTAGTGGGAACTTCTGGACTTCTTCTTTCACTTCTCTACTGAGGGAATGAAGGAATAAATCGCATAGTTCCATCTGATCCATGTTTGGAGCACTTGCTGACGAATACAGAACTGTACGCCATCTCTGGATGAAATGGGCGACAGATTCGTTGTGTTCTTGTTTGATATGCAAGAATTCCCTGATTCCTGTTCTCAATAGTTTGTTCATGTCAAAGGCTTTGATGAACTCTGACACGAGTTGTTTAAATGAATGTATGGAAGCTTCAGGTATTCTATAATACCAATCGAGAGCGATGCCTTCCAAGGTTTTGGGAAATATTTTAGCAACAACCCCATCCCAAGGGAGTAATTCTCGTATGGCTGTAGCGTAAGCTTTGATGTGCACATTTGGATCTCCTTCACCCTTGAACTTGGGAAAATCAGGGAGAGGTCTTGGAAGCATGACGCTTCGTATGGTGAAATCTAAGGGTTCCTTTAGATATTCTGAATACGTCCCTATTGCATAGCTTTCGACCATTGATGGTGGTTGCTGAGGGAGCGGTGGTGGGATAGGTTGTTGATACGGTGCAGCGTATGCGTTGGCAGGGGCATAGGGAGGTCCCTGCGTTTGAGCAAACATGCCGGGAGAGGAGAACATATCTCCTTGGGGTGATTTAGAGTACATGTTTAAATAGGACGGGGTATTGTCAAGGAATGGATTGTTTGACACTAGTCCTGGAGGAATAGTGTTAGAGATGGTGGGCCTTGTTGGCGTTTGTTGAGGAAACTGAGGAGGCATGCCTAACGTGCCTACTCCTGTGAGGAGATCTACTTGGCCAGAGTGGTATGGAGGATTGGAACTCCCCGTTTGCATGAACGGAGAATTTTGATTTGCTTGAGCAAGTTCTAACCCTCTCACTCTTTCTACTAACGTTGAAATGACTTCATTTGGTGAAGTCACGGTACTTTGCCTGAGCGGCGTTTGTTGTATACCCTGGTGTTGTATAGGCATGTGATAGCCTGTCATGAACTGATTGCTATCTTGCCAAGTTTCTCCAAGAATATTTCCTGTAGAGATATTTTCTTGAAAATGGGTCTCGGGTTGTACTTGTAAACCTCCTATAGGTGGGTACATACCCCGGGAGCGTTGTTCACTCCTAGGATAAGGTATTGATTGTCCATCGTCTAAGACCAAGTATGGATCTGATTGTCTACTAATATGTGGTCTGAGTAGTATTTGAGGAGACGAACCAGATTCTCCGGTAAATGTCATATTGTTTGATCCTGAAGGCTCTGTTTGTTGGGTTCGAGGGAGTTGGTCTAACTCCTCGGTTTGAAGAGACAAACTATATCTGGTTCTTGGGGTTTGAGTTGACAACTGATTAGTTGAATAGTTGTCACCCCATACTGAGAGCGAGGGTGATGATTCCCTATTCTGTTGGGCGTAGTATGCCTCAAGACCCAGGAGGGGTCTGCCGTAAGCATCAAATCCCGACATATTCGGGGGGTATATGAATACCCACAGAATAATGGGAAAGAGCGAAGGTGAAAGAGAGAAGATGAAACTTCTCAAAGAGAAGGTGAAATAATTGTTTGATTCACGTCGGGTTCACCAATTTTGTACGTCGGAAAAGCGACAGGCGAGCGTGAGAATCAACAAGTAACTCTTCCGCGTACCCGACCTCCCGAGGTCGTGCTGAGACAGCCGGTGGGGGTAGAATATGCAGACAAACTAGTTAGGCGAGTCTAATGTCTTCGATACGCACTAGTGGAATTTGTGAATCTAAGGCAAAGAAGGCCCTTCTAACTTGGACTGGTGTGATAGATCGATCAGCGAGGATGACTGCTCGAAGGCTCCAATCAATATCGAGCTCTGGCGTGATTCGATCTATGGGTTGTGGAATGCGTGGAAAATGACCTGGGATTGTTTCGTGTATATCTCCTGATAAGGTCATATGGCGGATGGTGAATATAGTCGATTCTATGGACGATTTTCTAGCCTAGTCCAGAATTCCCTAGCTTTGTTAGCCGCTATATCTAGCAAAGACAGTTGTTCGATAATGATAGGTGGTAGTGGGGTGGATGAAATACTAACGTGCGTAGGCCGTGTCTATATCTAAACTGGACTTGTGGATTCGTTGGGCTGTGGGATCTGTGGATCACAACCATAGACTCTTGGTTGTTGCGGTCTGTTATGGTCATACGCGAGATCAAGTTCTAATCCCTAGTATCCAATAGTCGTAAGCCTTTTCAGCTTCTACGTTTTTAAACCAACGGTTGTGCGATCTTCTCGGGAATACCTTACAGTGTTTTTTGCAACTGGATTCTTAAACTGGTATCTATATCTACGAGGATGTCTCCAGCGTCTGGCTGTGGAACTAAAGGATCACACCCGAATGTTTGTTCTCTTTCGAGCCCCTCTACAGTCATGTGGATATTTTCTAGGGTAATCTGTAGTTTGGCTGACTTGACCAAAACGCATGTGCTTGGTCGTCTTCGATGTTTAATCCTCTTAACTGTGAACTGATCAGTTGTAAATCTGCAGTTGTTCGGAATACTTGTATCCTGAGATTTTGGTCTATGTCAACTATCGCTGTAGCGAGGTTTGGTTGAGGCACGATTGGTTCAAATATATATTCCCTGGGCTCCTGAGGTCCCGTTATTGTCATACGAAACAAAATGTAATCTAACTGTAATGAAAATAAATTCTAACTACGTGAAATAAATCTAACTGCATATAACTTTATCCTTCTAAGAAATATTCTAACAATTCTAAGAAAAACAGACTATTTAAGCGTATCTAGAAATAATAACTAAACAATAATCTAAAACAGACAAGATAACCGAGTGTGGTTATTTGCCTGTGCAATTTGTAGAATTACTCTAAATAAATAAGATAGCCTGTCTAATCTACCTGCAAGATTCTCGATCCTACCTCAGAAGTGAGGAGTGAATCATAGTTTCTCAGAAACTATCAATCCCCACAGCTTCCCTGGCAATATCGAGAATATAATGAAAATGAAATAAAGCGATTAACTACTCTATTTGATATAAATCTGACTAGAACTTTGAAATTTAGAACCTGGACTCCGCAGAACAGTGGTGAATCCGATGGTGTATGTGATCTCGTCCCCTCAGTATGATCTTCTCATTCTTTCGTGTTCACTTGGATCCAGAAAAGCGTGTAATGCTAGCACCGATAGGAGTAGATTTTGGGACAAGGACAACTCAGAATGCAGACCGAGAATGCGAGTAGGAGAGGGATAGCGCAAGAGTACAGAGCTTGGCTTATGCGATTCCTAGCGGGATTTTACTGCGAGTCATGCAACGTGAAGCGACCAGAACCTGTGACTATCCTATGCGAAGAGCAAAACCTGCAACTTTAATGGCTTCCTAAGCTATTTTGTTCCAAAATAAAGACACTGCTTGCACAAGTTGGATATGTGGCTTACTAACAACTGAATAAAGCTAACCAGGTATATAATGAATTGAACTAAGAACTCTAAGTCACAGTAAATACAAATCTACAGCAAAAGGAATTCAGAGGCAAGCTTCTAACCGGATTGGATAGAGCAACAGCACTGCCTGCACAAGATGGGTCTGTGGCTTACCAACAGCTGAGCAATACTAAACGAAGTGTGAAGTAAACTATGCTATCAATCCTAAGCAAGCTTAACCAAAATACTAAAACAGAAGACTCTAACAAAGAAAATGGTGATCAAAACTCCAGCTCAAATTCTTCACACAAACTCGGCCAAAAATTCGACTTAATCGGACCATTTGCAAATACACAAACCATGCATTTATAGGAATTCAAACACCCAAGAATCAAAACCAAATTGAACTCCTAAACAATAAAAAAAAAAAAAACAACATTCAGGGGACCAAAAACATTAATGCATGCTCAAGTCGGCAAAGAAAAGCTGGTAAATCGTGATATTTCACGTGGGTCGCGTCAAAAGAGCATTCTGGAAAATGCGCACAGGACCGCCACTCGAAAAAGCGCGATTCTGACAAGGACCGCCGCCTGTTGGCGGCGCGGAGACCGACCGCCCCTGCCGCAGGCGGCGGTTTCGTCACTGAAGGCCAAGAAGCCAAAGAAAGAGGAAAGAAAGGGAAAAAAAAAGGGCGCGGGGGCAAAGCAAGGCATGCGGGATGTTAACGCATACTCCGAGGGCTTTTCCGGATCCCGAACACCTTGCGAGGAGACCTGTATCATCATCGGGGCACTTGTTTGGGTACGTACATGCACATAGCAATAAAAGAAATATACAAAAATTACTTTACAAGCATAACTGTCCTAACAATCAATGCAACGCAATATACAATTAAACCGAACAAGATCTAACGTAATGTAAGCAAAGAATCATTCAAAGAATGAACAACACAACAAGCTAAGTACACCAAAACTATATAAACCAACAACTAAAAGCAATCTAACTTCTACTTTGCTTTTGAGGGATAATATTGAAATATTTTCCAAATGTTTTTGTATTTTCAAGGTCATGTTTTGAAAGCAATGTACAAGCTTCAAAGAAACGTGGAATGTCCCCAACGTGATGTAGGAATATACAAAGGGTCAAATGTCAAGCGTTAATGTACGATGAAGTGGAATGTGAATGTGCCCCCAATGCGATGTGGTAATATACAAATAGGCCACATCCTTCACACAGATATAGTGTAAGTAAACCAGATCACAGGTCTTGCAAGGGAGCTCGAGGTCAGATTCCTAGACCTAGCTAAGGTACTATAGAATTTTGCAAGTGGCAAGAGTTCTTGTACGCCGGAAAAGCGATAGGCGAGCGTGGGAATCTACAAGTGACTCTTCCGTGTACCCGACCTCTCGAGGTCATGCCGAGATAGCCGGTGGGGGTAGAATATGCGTGGGATTTAGACAAACTAGTTAGGCAATCTAATGTCTTCGACACACACTAGTGGAATTTGTGAATCTAAGGCAAAGAAGGCCCTTCTAACTTGGACTGGTGTGATAGATCGATTGGCAAGGATGACTGCTCAAAGGCTCCAATCAATATCGAGCTCTGGCGTGATTCGATCTATGGGTTGTGGAATACGTGGGAAATGACCTGGGATAGTTTCGTGTACGTCTCCAGATAAGGTCATATGGTGGATGGTGGAAACAATTGACTCTACGGACGATTCTCTGGCCTAGTCCAGAATTCTCTAGCTTCGTTAGCTGCTATATCTAATAAGGACAATTGTTCGATGATGATGGGTGGAAGTGGAGTGGATCTAAATACCAAGGTGCGTAGGCTAGCGTCTATATCTGATTGACTTGTGGATTCGTTGGGCTGTGGGATCTATGGATCACAACCGTAGACTCTTGGTTGTTGCGGTCCTGCTATGGTCATGAAATCAAGTCCTAATCCCTAATATCCAGTAATCGTACGCTTTCTCAGCTTCTATGTTTAGGACCAATAACTGTGTGATCTTCTCAGAATATCTCACAGGCGTTCGTGCAACCTGGATCCTTAAACTAGTATCTACGTCTGTGAGAGTGTCTCCTGCACCTGGCTGTGGGACCAAAGGATCACAACCAAAGGTTTGTTCTCTTTCGAACCCTTCTACAGTCATGTGAATGCTTTGCCTAGGGCAGTCTGTACTTTGGTTGATTTGACCAAAACATGTGCGCCTGGTCGTCTTCTATGTTTAACCCTCTCAACTGAGAACTGATCAGTTGTAAATCTATTGTTGTTCGGAATACTTGTATTCTGAGATTTTGGTCTATGTCAACTATTACTGTGACGAGGTTTGGTTGAGGCACGATTGGCTCGAATATGTATTCTCTGGGCTCTCGAGGTCCCGTGATTGTCATACAAAATAAAATGTAAATCTAACTATAACAAAGGAAATTCTAACTACGTGGAATAAATCTAAAACATATATAACCTCTCTTTCTCTAAGAAACCTTTTAACAATTTTAAGGAAAGCAAGCTATTTAAACATATCTAGAAATA
The DNA here is from genome assembly GCA_018340775.1 of Taxus wallichiana var. yunnanensis. NCBI lineage: Eukaryota > Viridiplantae > Streptophyta > Pinopsida > Cupressales > Taxaceae > Taxus > Taxus wallichiana. The sequence goes on from CM031236.1 coordinate 579,377,158, forward strand.
ATAACTAAATAACAATTTAAAACAAACAAGATAACCGAGTGTAGTTATTTGCCTGTGCGATTTGTAGATTTATTCTAAATAATGCAATAACTTTCCTAATCTACTTGCAAGATTCTCGATCCTACCTCAGAAGTGAGGAGTGAATCATAGTCTCTCAGAAACTATCAATCCTCACAGCTTCCCTGGCAATATCAAGAATAGAAATTCTACCAAAATAAAGCAATTAACTATTCTATTTGATATGATTCTAACTAGAACTTTGAAAGTTAAAACCTGGATTCCATGCAGAACAGTGGCGAATCCGATGGTGTGTGTGATCTTGTCCCCTCAGTATGATCTCCTCGTTCTTTCGTGTTCACGTGGATCCAGAAAAGCGTGTAATGCTAGCATCGACAGAAATAGATATTGGGACAAGGACAGCTCAGAATGCAGACTGAAAAATGTGAGTAGGAGAGGGATAGCGCAAGAGTACAGAGCTTGGCTTATGCAATTCCTAGCGGGATTTTATTGCGAGTCATGCAACGTAAAGCGACCAGAACCTGAAACTATCCTATTGTAAGAGAAAAACCTGTAAATTTAATGGCTTCCTAAGCTATTCTACTCTAATGGAATGGATAAAACAACAACACTTTGTTTGCACTGTTTGGATATGTGGCTTACCAACAGCTGAACAAAACTAACTAAGCCTGCAAATGAACTGAAACTATGGATTCTAAACAAGATAAAATACTGAACTATGAAAATCGAGATGATGAAAAGTGAATGAGGGGCAGACCATTTGCTTGTGCACAAACCATTTATTTATAGCTTTCATTCACCCAAAGATCAAAACCAAACTGAACTCTAAAAACCATAAACAATGGCCAAACACTATTCCAGGGGACCAAAAACATAAATGCAAGCCCAAGTCGGCAAAGAAAAGCTGGTGAAACGTTGATATTTTACGTGAGTCACGTCAAAGCGCTTTCTGGAAAATGCGTGCAGGACCGCCGCTCTGAGCAGGGCGGCGGTCACGTGCGAGGCGGTCACCGCCACCGCCACCTGGCGGGGCGGCGGTTTCCAGTGCAAGGGCAAAAGGCCAAGAAAAGAGGAAAAAAGGGGAAAACAAAGGACACGGGGGCTAAGCGGGGCATGCGGGATGTTAACGCATACTCCGAGGGCTTTTCCGGATCCCGAACACCTTGCGAGGAGACCTGTATCATCATTGGGGAACTTGTTACGTTTTTTTGGCAGTACAATACCTTACAATTTTGGGTACGTACATATTGCCCCCTCGGAGAAGCGTTTTAGCCATGAAGAGGCATAAAACGGTGGGTCCGAGTATGGCAGTCCCGAAATGGGAAGTTTAGAAGTTATACCTTACACGTCCGTGTGTTGAAATGACGCCATCCAAAATTCCCGCTACCTGCAAAATGAAAAGAGAACTCAAGTGCAGATAGATACAATAATTTGGAAAATAAACGCTAAAATAATAGGGAATGAGAACGTACCATTCGTGTGGGGATAGGGACTTACCTCCATCAGCGCTCCAAACCTGCGAAAAAGTCTTTTAAAACGAATCAGGGTGCTATATATATGAAAGTGGGCCCATTTTCCTATTCATTTGCGAGTTGATTTGATTGTTTTTGAGCTCACAGGGCCCACAATGACGGTTTCTCACGAGTAGAGTCGAAACATTTGCGCGAGATCGTGATCATGCCTCCATGTGCGGAACACCGCCCCGCTAGATCACAGGTTGGTTTTCTTCAATTTTGTGTTTTTCCCCCCTTTAATTTGAAATGCTAAATTTTTTGTAATGGGGGGGTCATTTTTGAAAATGCTAGTGTTAAAAGGTTCATCTAGGGGGCCTCTTACCGGGTAGGCTCCGTTTTTAGGTTAAATGGTCTTTTTTTCTTGTTTTAGGCTTTTTAGATTAAAAACCCGCGTGGGTTTTTGGACCACGACCGCCACCACCGGCCGGTGGTGGCGGTTACATGACCGCTGCCCTATCCAGGGCGGCGGTTACACACCGCCTTTAAGGCGGCGGTTCTAAAACCGCCTCCTGCTCGGGCGGCGTTTTACACTGAGAATGCAAAAGGAACTTATATTTGAGATTGCACATATATTTTTTTGCATTTCTACGTGTTTTTATGACTCTCTCGGTATTGTTTGGATATTAAATTGCTCTGTTTTGTGTTTTTGGGTGTATGCGGGCGAGAGAGAGGAGTACATTAGATGGAGCGAGAGAGAGAGTGTGATTGGCTCTCGAAGTGCTGGATGCTCTCTCACGGGATGAGGAGGAGACACTACAGAGAGCCGGCATATTGCGCATATCGCGCGTGCCCCACGTTGCACCATCTAGTCACATCCTTTGTGACTTATTTTCTTATTGGGATGCAGATCGGAACACCTTCCGATTGCCAGGGGTCCGTGGTGAGTGGACCATCACATTAGAGGACGTTTACCGCATTCTGGGGTCCCGATCATCGGGAGGCGACTTACATTAGAGACAGCAGGCTCTCGGGCACAGATTACACAGTGGGCAACATATATGGGAGATGCAGTCATCTCCATGGGGTTGAAGAAGGGGGTGAGAGTTCGATCCATTCCTTCTTTGCCTATCCCCGTATTTCGACAGGCCATCATGGGGATCCTTGCCTCGAGATTGATCGGGGACAAGGGAGGGGACACACTGTTATATTGTTGGGCCCCCATCATTGCACAGATAGAGGGGCATGGCCGGATATACGCCTGGGGTGCAGATATTCTTGGGACCACCTACCATGATCTATATAGGGTGGTCTGTTTATAGGGATAGTCATTGAGCCACCCAACTCTAGTCATGAGTTGGGTGTATGAGCATTTTATCCCTTATGGCAGGGGTGTGGAGGTGGCAGACCCTGGGGCTGTGAGGGCAGCCAGATGGATGGACATGTCGGTGCTCAGAGCACATCATCAGCCAGTTGCCTCCCTTATTACTGCAGACATGGAGGTGACACCTTACCGCTTATGGCTGGCATATGGGGCGAGGAGACTCTTACCCTGATCTCCTGCTCCACCACAGGGCAGCTTATTGATCGAGTGGGACGAGTGGAGGTACATCCTTTCGGCCGGGTTCCTCAGCAGTTTGGCCTTCCATATATGGGCATGCTTCCCCCAGTGGCACCAGTTTACAGATCAGTTCGCGAGGCCAGAGGGGGGCCTAGAGGCCGAGGTTGGACAGTGATCACTCCTGGCATTCCCATTGCAGCCAGGAGGATAGTTCGTGCTGGAGGGAGAGCTGGTGCACCTCGGGCACCTTTACTTCAGATTGCTGCGGGTCCTGCTCATAGCAGCGATGACCCCATAGATATTGACTCCGACTCTGAGGAGCTCACAGAGGGAGGGTCAGAGGAGGAGACTGATGATAGTGATCCTGAGTGGCATGACACTCAGGATATTATGCAGGTAGAGAGGGTTGAGCAGAGCGCAGAGAAGGACACTCTAGTTTCAGAGGAGCCACTCTCTCAGGGCCATGGTGGAAAGGATGAGTCAGTTGCAGGGTGACATGTTGCTCCTGCCACAAGAGCAGCCCTCGGTCGGGCGGCATCCGCGGCAGTCGGCCCCAGATGACCCATCTTGGATGCTGGGATCTGAGTAAGTTACCCTTCTCGTTTTAATGTTTATATGTATGCTCTCCTTAGTTTCTTATTGTCGTATCTTTTAGCCTCTTGCTTGGTTTCGATTCGTTTTCTCCTTTGTTTTGCGAGACACCGCGAGACGAGTGGCGGGATTTGATCCGCAGGGTATGTACCGATTCCCTGATGATCCCCATGGATAGGACCCGTGCGGAGCTATCCGTAGATGCCGGGGAGCCCTCAGCAGCCGGTAGGCATACCGATGTCTTCGCTCCCATTTGGCACGTGGCCAGGATGGTGTCGACCCTCCGTACAGAGTTAGCGGGCTACAGGACGGCTGAGCGCCTCATGAGGAGCCATTCTCATGGTGAGACCGTGGCTGCCCCTCGGGACCCCGAGCCCTCCATACATTCAGAGCGCCGGCGCAGCCGGAGTCCTAGGCGTGGGCGTGCACCTTCGGAGGGGTCGCGTAGGGATTGAGAGGCCTCTTGGCCCTCGTGTACTTTGTATTATATATTCTTTGTATATCACGGGCTCTTTGAGCATTTTGACCATGCTTAGAGCATGATGGCATTGTATATAAACATTGATTATTTATATATATGCATTCGTTTTTGGATCAAAAGCTTGGCACTCATGTTTTCCTTTCTATTTCCAGTTTCCTTGTGTATACTACGATGTATGTTTATATGCTTTTTAGATGTATGCAATGGAGAACAGATGATGCAAATGTTTGCTTTCTTTTTGTGTTTCATGATGCTGATACATGATATTGTAGATATATTGTGATTTTGAATCTTAGCTTCTGTGAGCAATTTGGATACCTCATGTTTGTTTTTCAGAGTGATGAATATAACCAATACGATGAACAGATTAATTTTCCCCATTCCTAACTCCACGCAACTAGTAAGATGCGAGGGCTCATCACCGAGAGCTAGAAGGGCACAAGTTATGAGGTGTAGCTGAAATGATAGTGATGAAAGACAGACAAAGCTTTGGTGGAACCCAATTGGATGCTACAAGCCAACTCCACTCGAGTGACTCCATAGTTTTGGGTGCAACTTGCTTTGCGGTTTATCTAGACTTAGACCCGTAGATGGCCGCATAGTAGACAAAATATGGGTTTTTAGGAATTTAACTCTCTTGGAATTTTGAACATCTGAGTCATTCGTTTTTGACTCAAAGTTTGAATTGTTTGTTTATGACCTTTTAACGTTTGCTTTGTCAAGAGGACCCCCTACACTTTGCCCCACACTACTAGTAAGAAGCATGGGTTTATCACCGTGGGCAAGGCATAGGCGAGTAAGGGCATTTCCATCCTTTCCCAACCCTACGTCACTAGTAAGAGACGCAAGCTCATCACCGAAGGTTGGTGGGGCAAGGAAATGTGTAAAATTAAAATTTTCTGTTTAATCAGTTGTTGACTTGCTTATTTGAGTAAAATGTCAGTATGTGCTTATTTCCAAAGAGATGTATATATGGGATAGATGTGACACCATGAAGCTTCTAGAACAGACCATAGGCAAGACACCTATCCTAAGAAGAAATCAAAGCGAGAACAAACTTGCAAATCTTGGTATGGTTACCGTTAAGACTTTGTCATGTTTGATTTTATTTGATAAAAGATTCCGAGATGATTGGATGATACATGAAGATGGAGAGGTATGATTAAAGAGCTTTATGCCACAACTTCATGAGTTTGTAATGAATTGCTTTGAGAATAGATTCCTTGATCACAATTTATGTAAGAAACAAATGGACAAAATGATCTTAATCTATATGAAGATGTAATGTAGATAATTATACAAGTAGTGCTAGTTGCTTATGCGTAGAATCGCTTGAGGTGCAGGGAATTGACTGTTTCACCAAATTCCTCACCTTCTAGCGTACATAAGAGGTAAGCACCATTTCCGTAGTCCTTCATGACTTGGTATGGGCCCAACCATTTGGGCCGGAATTTCCTTCCTTCACCGGTCTTCTTGTCGATTCGGCTGTCTAGCCTTAGAACTAGATCACCTTCATATATGTCGCGTTCATAGACCTTCTTGTTATACTGCCGGCACATTCGGTCAGCATAAGCTCTATGCCGTTGTTCAACATCTAACCTAGTTTCATCTAGGCTTTCTAGTTGGGAAAGATGTGCTTCTCTGTAAGCATCTTCATCCAGAATCCCTTGTAGTGAAATGCGGAGACTGGGTATTTCGACCTCAAGTGGGAGAACTGCTTCTGCCCCAAATACTAGCGAGAAAGGAGTTGCTCCCGTTGGTGTTCTTATTGAGGTTTGGTGGGCCCACAAGGCCGGATATAACTTCAAATGCCAATCTCGTTTGTTTTCTTTCACCATTTTAAGGAGAATGGCTTTCAGTGTCTTGTTTGTCGCTTCAGCCTGTCCGTTGGCTTGGGGATAATACAAGGAAGCCGTATGATGGCTTATCTTAAATTTATTGCATAGTTCGCGAACCTCTTCATTTTTAAAAGAAGTTCCATTATCGGAGATAATGATTTGCGGGATACCATACCTGCAAATGATTTGGTTCAAAATGAACTTGGCGATTACAGAACCAGGTACAGTGGTAAGAGGCATAGCCTCTACCCATTTGGTAAAATATTCAGTGGCCGTGATTATGAAATTATGGCCATCTGTGGATGAGGGAGAGAACTTCCCTATTAAGTCCAGACCCCATGTAGAAAAGGGCCATGGAGCAGTGATTGGTTGCAGAGCTTGTGCCGGCATATGAATCTCATGAGAGAATTCTTGGCACTTACGACACCTGCGTACAAACTCTATTGCGTCATGTTCTAGAGTGGGCCAGAAATAGCCCATTCGATGTATTTTTCGAGCAGTGGCATGGCCACCGAAGTGACCTCCACATATTCCGCTGTGAGATTCATGGAGAATCTTCTTGGATTCTTCCATGTCGACGCATCTTAGGAGCATTCCATCGAACGCCCTTCGATAGAGAACTTGCTCTATAATGACGTATTTAGCTACGATTATGCGTAACCGCCTTCTTTGTTGCGGTGTAACTCCTTCTGGGTATGTATGGTCCATGATATAATTAATGATATCAGTGTACCAAAGACACTCAGAGATAGAGGGTCGGGCTTCGATGTAGTATACGCACTCATCTGGAAAGTCTAAATCTACTAAATCGCCTCCGTCTAATGGGTTGTCAGCTAACCAATCTACGATGATTTGTCCTTTAACCGACTTCTGATTTACAAATGTTAATTCGAATTCTCCCATTAAGGTTATAAAATGTCCAGCCTTTTTAGACAATGACCCTTGTGTGAGGAAAGTCCGTAAATGGTCCGTTTTTACCATGACCTTCGTTTCTTGATTCAGCATATAATGTCTTAGGCGTTTAGTAGCAAAGACTATGGCAAGGCATTCTCATTCTGCCTGTGTATAGCGTGTTTCATAGTCGAGTAGCGTTCGGCTGATGAAATAAATCGCGCGTTCTCTCTTGTTATCGTCTTCTTGGGCCAACATATAGGCCAGCGAGACATTGGTAGCTCGTGAATATAGAATTAACGGGTGATCTAGCTTAGGTGGCATTAGCGTAGGTGGTGATAATAGAAACGCTTAACTGCTTCAAAGGCTTCATTACAGTCTTTGGTCCAATCAATGCTATAGTCTTTCTTGAGTAAATTGTTGATTGGATGAACGGCGAAGCTTAAGTCTGGGATAAATCTCCGGATTGCACCCAGCTTTCCGAGGAATGACCTGATTCTAGATTCATCTGAGGGTGGAACCATTTCGAGGACAACCCAAATTTTGGTTGGGTCAACGTCTATCCCTCGTGACGATATGATATAACCTAAGAGCTTCCCTCCCGTTACACCAAAGACTAATTTCTCTGGGTTTAGTGTGACTCCGTATTCTATTAGACGTGAAAGAATGACGCGGAGTACTTCGGGATGGTCACAACGCTTCTTGGCTTTAGCCAATAAGTCATCTATGTAAGATTCCATGATTTTATGAATTAGATCGTGAAATATGTATGTCATAGCTCACTGGTACGTAGCACCGGCGTTCTTGAGACCGAATGGCATAACAACGTAGCAATAGGTTCCCCAAGGAGTTATAAACGTGGTTTTAGCTTGATCTTGCTCAGATATTCTGATTTGATTGTATCCCGAGAATCCATCCATGAGAGACAAAAGTTCAAAACCAGCTGTTGCATCAACAATAACATCTATGGATGGTAATGGGAAGTCGTCCTTAGGACATGCTTTGTTGATATCTCGAAAATCTATGCAGATGCGTATCTTTCCATTCTTCTTGAGAACGGGAACGATGTTAGATACCCATTGGGAGTAGTCGACTGGCTTGATGAATCCTACCTGAAGGAGTTTTATTACCTCCTCCTTTACCATGAGAGCTACTTTGGGCTTCATGGGTCTTGATTTTTGTTTAATTGGCTTTGCATCTGATTTAGTGACGAGGTTGTGCACCGTAATGTGGGGTGCGACTCCTGTCATCTCCTTATAATTAAATGCAAACACCTTCTGATGTTCTTTGAGGATCCGAGTATGTATTTCCACTTCTTCTGGGGTTAACGAAGAACCTAGTTTCAATATTCTCGGTTCATCTTCTGTCCCGATGTTGACATCGATTGTTTCTTCGATCAAAGAGGTGTTACCCTCTTCGAACTCAGGTGGTGCTGGCGGTAAATCCAAATCATCCCCATTTTCTACTACGTATATGCTAGGTTCCATTTGTGAGGGATGATCCATCACGGGATTTCCGAAGTAAGAAGATGAATGTGGAATTAAGGATAAATCTAGCATATGATAGGAGAGATGTAGTGCTGCATAGGCATTTAAATAATCCCAAGTAGCCGCATCACTATCAATACGGTCTAGGATGGTAGATTCACTTCCGCTTGAAAGGGGATTTGTCATTGTTTTTATCAATGGTTCATCACGAATGGACACCATGAACCGGGTATCTTCTAACTCATTGCTTGGAGTAAAACGTGATGCTGAAGTTGCTATTGAATCGGTGAGAAGATTTTTCTCTCACGGGATTGCTTCAATGGATATGAAGTTAAACGCCTTGCTTAAATCTAATACGGCTTCTTTGTAAAGCTGCAAGTGTTTGGCTTTAGTTTCGTATACTTCAGAAACTTGATTTGCCACTAATTGCGAGTCTCCTAAGACTCTGATGTTATCAACACCAATTCTTTTGGCTAAGGTGAGGCCAAGGAGGAGGGCTTTGTACTCAGCGCCGTTGTTTGTGCATTCAAAGTTTAACTTAAAGGAAAATGGGAGGACTTTCTCCTCGGGTGAAGTAAGAATTATACCTACCCCCGCTCCATAACAACATTTAGCTCCATCGAAATGGAGAGTCCAATACTTAGTCGGGAGTATAGATGTTGGGGCATCTGTCTGCGTTTGCGCACTCTACTTCTACCATGTAGAGGTCCTCTGCTTGAAGGGAACCAACACCTAGGGAATATCCTATGCCTACTGAATCAAATGGTAAGAACATTGGTAAATCTTGTTCTATTAACTCAACAATTTTTGCAGTAGTCCCTAATGATACCATTTCTTTAGCTTTATCGTTAGGGGTTGGGGTTGTTTTGGCTATGCTGATAGTTTCAAGATCCGTTGTAGGTACCAACTTCTCCTCTGGTTTTGGGTCAGTGGGTTTATTAAGTTGGTTTGTTGGAAGTTCAAATTCTGAGTGCACACCTGGTCTTTTCTTTAAATCAGCTAGGTGTAAATCGAAAGGTTTTGGATCACCTTTGGCTACAAATACCTTTCCTAGATGCAAGAATCTTACTTCTTGAAATAACGTAGAAGGGATTGCCTTCATTCGGTGTATCCATGGTCGGCCGAGTATCATATTATAATTAGTTTCCCGATCTATAATATAAAACTCAGTCAGGATTGTTTTGGGTCCTAAGGTGACCGGTAGTATTATAGTTCCTATCGAAGTGGCTTTAAGGCTATCATAGCCTCTCAATGTATTTCAAGTGGTGGAACAGTTTGTTTCCCCATATCCTAGTTTTTGGAGGAAAGAGAAAGGGACTATGTTAACTATGGCCCCATCGTCAACCATTGCCCATTTTACATAGTTATTATAAACCCATACTTGTAAGTGTAAGGCTAGATCACCTCGGCGTGTGATCTCAGCATCTGTAGGCATTTTACTTATTTCGAATATGAATTTGACATCCTTGTCCGGCTGCCCCGGAGGGTGGATATCAAAATCTACGTGATTTACTTGTGTTTCAGGAGGTGGTGTGATGTTAATTAGATGACCTAGACCTAATGCTTCCAAAAGAGAAGCTCTATGAGGAGGAGAATTCTTTAGTAAATCCAAGAATGAAATGTGTGAGAAGGTCTTTGTTAGGTCACTAATTAAATCATAGGCACCTACGGGTTTTTCTACTATTTGTTGACTCTTATCCGTTTCTGGTAGATGACTTGGGCTCGGTTGAGAGAAATATTCTCGTGTTCTTGTTATAGCTTCGATAGGTAGTTCAGCGTCTAATTCTACCAAACTGACTATCTTGGGTCTCGGTTGACTTCCTAACTGTGGCGCAACTGATGGATTTAGTGAAGTCGAGGCTTCATGATCATTGTTTCCCATCATTGCACCTTTGTTTGTTCCAGTTGGATTTAGTCTATTATTATCATGATTTGGGAGTGGATCGTTAAAGATCTTGAGGGGAGCATTCTGAGGGGAAACTACCCCTGCGAGCGTATTTGGTGGTGATGACATGGGATCTGCCAAAAACAAATCTGTGAAGAACTGTCTTTGTTCTTCTGGAAAACATTGCATGAATTTATTGTAGTCACGACATGTTCTAGTATCATGACCCCGAATCTTGTGGAAACCACAATAAGAATTGGGATTGTAATTCCTGTTTTGTTGGTTTGGTGTATATTGTGGCCTAAAATTCTGATCAAACTGTTGCCTATTAGGATTAAAATTTTGCATTTGTTGTTTCTGGCTTTGGTTTTGATAACCAAATGAGTTTTGGCTTGGCCCTTGTATAGGATTTCACCGTTGTTGTTTTTGTGGATGATTAAAATCCATTGTATTGATTATCGGGGTAAAGTTGTTGTTTCGTTGGTTGTTTGTTTGTGATGGAGTATTGACAACATTTACCTTCTTGGGCTGGTCGGTTACTCCATCCGTTGTTACACCCCGATTTTTGTTAAGGATTTTAGGTCCTTGATTGACGTTCGTGGTAGTGGGATAATTTGTAGTGTTTTGATTGGGGTGATTAACCTCCCGTTTGCTCCATATGTTTTACGACCACTATCTATCGCTGCTTGATCTATTCGAAGAGCGCTCTCAAGTACTTCATCGTAAGTTCTTAGTGGGAACTTCTGGACTTCTTCCTTCACCTCTCTGCTGAGAGAATGAAGGAATAAATCACATAGTTCCATCTGATCCATGTTTGGAGCACTTGCTAAAGAATAAAGAACTGTATGCCACCTCTGGATGAAATGGGCGACAGATTCGTTGTGTTCTTGTTTAATGTGTAAGAACTCCCTGATTCCTGTTCTCAATAGTTTGTTCATGTCGAATGCCTTAATGAATTCTGATACGAGTTGTTTAAATGAATGGATGGAGGCTTCAGGTATTCTATAATACCAGTCGAGAGCAATGCCTTCCAAGGTTTTGGGGAATATTTTAGCAACAACCCCATCCCAAGGGAGTAGTTCTCGTATGGCTATAGCGTAAGCTTTGATATGTGCATTTGGATCTCCCTCACCTTTGTACTTGGGTAAATTAGGAAGAGGTCTTGGAAGCATGATGCTTCGTATGGTGAAGTCTAAGGGCTCTTTCAAATATTCTGAATAAGTCCCTATCGCATAGGTTTCGACCATTGATGGTGGTTGCTGAGGGAGTGGTGGTGGGATGGGTTGTTGATATGGCGCAGCGTATGCATTGGCAGGGGCATAGGGAAGTCCCTGTGTTTGAGAAAACATGCCGGGAGAGGAGAACATATCTCCTTGTGGTGATTTGGAGTACATGTTTAAGTATGACGGGGTATTGTCTAGTAATGGATTGTTTGATACTAGACAGGAGAAAATAGTGTTAGAGATGATGGGCCTTGTTGGCATTTGTTGTGGATAGTGAGGCGGCATGCCTAACGTGCCTACTCCTGTGAGGAGATCTACTTGGCCAGGGTGGTATGGAGGATTGGAACTTCCTGCTTGCATGAACGAGAATTTTGACTTGCTTGAGCAAGTTCTAACCCTCTCACTTTTTCTACTAATGTTGAAATGACTTCATTTGGTGAAGTCACGGTGCTTTTCCTGAGCGGCGTTTGTTGTATACCCTGGTGTTGTATAGGCATGTGATATCCTGTCATGAACTGATCGCTATCTTGCCAAGTTTCTCCGAGAGTATTTCCTATATGCAGTGGCATAGAGGTATTTTCTTGAAAAGAGACCTCGGGTTGTATTTGTAAACCTCCTATAGGTGGGTACATACCCCGAGAATGTTGTTCACTCCTAGGATAACGTATTGACCATTCATCATCTAAGACCAGGTATGGGTCTGATTGTCTACTAATTTGTGGTCTAAGTAGCATCTGAGGAGATGAACTAGATTCTCCGGTAAACGTCATATTGTTTGAACCTGAAGGCTCTGTTTGTTGCGTTTGAGGGGGTTGATCTAACTCCTCAGTTTGAAAAGATGAATTATATCTGATTCTTGGGGTTTGTGTTGACAACTGATTAGTTGAATAGTTGTCACCCCATACTGAGAGTGAGGGTGATGATTCCTATTCTGTTGGGCGTAGTATGCCTCGAGACCCAAGAGGGGTCTACCATATGCATCGAATCCCGACATATTCGGGGGTATATAATACCCACAGAATAATGGGAAGGAATGAAGGTGATTTGTGAAAGAAACGTGATACTCACTCCGAAGAGAAGTAGGAAGTTTAAGTCAGCTTCACTAATTTTGTTTGTTTCACGTTGGGTTCACCAATTTTGTACGCCGGAAAAGCGACAGGCGAGCGTGGGAATCTACAAGTGACTCTTCCGCGTACCCGACCTCTCGAGGTCGTGCCGAGACAGCCGGTGGGGGTAGAATATGCGTGGGATTCAGACAAACTAGTTAGGCAGTCTAATGTCTTCGACACGCACTAGTGGAATTTGTGAATCTAAGGAAAAGAAGGCCCTTCTAACTTGGACTGGTGTGATAGATCGATCGGTAAGGATGACTGCTCGAAGGCTCCAATCAATATCGAGCTCTAGCGTGATTCGATCTATGGGTTGTGGAATATGTGGAAAATGACCTAGGATAGTTTCATGTATATCTCCAGATAAGGTCATATGGTGGATGGTGAATACAATTGACTCTACGGACGATTCTCTGGCCTAGTCCAGAATTCTCTAGCTTCGTTAGCTGCTATATCTAGTAAGGACAATTGTTTGATGATGATGGGTGGAAGTGGAGTGGATCTGAATACCAAGGTGCGTAGGCTAGCGTCTATATCTGATTGACTTGTGGATTCGTTGGGCTGTGGGATCTGTGGATCACAACCGTAGACTCTTGGTTGTTGCGGTCCTATTATGGTCATGAAATCAAGTCCTAATCCTAGTATCCAATAATCGTACGATTTCTCAGCTTCTATGTTTAGGACCAATAATTGCGTGTGATCTTCTCAGAATATCTCACAGGTGTTCGTGCAACCTGGATCCTTAAACTAGTATCTATGTCTGTGAGAGTGTCTCCTACACCTGGCTATGGGACCAAAGGATCACAACCAAAGGTTTGTTCTCTTTCGAACCCTTCTACAGTCATGTGAATGTTTTTCCTAGGGCAGTCTGTAATTTGGTTGATTTGACCAAAACATGTGCGCTTGGTCGTCTTCTATGTTTAACCCTCTCAACTGAGAACTGATCAGTTGTAAATCTATTGTTGTTCGGAATACTTGTATTCTAAGATTTTGGTCTATGTCAATTATTGTTGTGACGAGGTTTGGTTAAGGCATGATTGGCTCGAATATGTATTCTCTGGGCTCCCGAGGTCCCGTGATTGTCATACAAAATAAAATGTAAATCTAACTATAATAAAGAAATTTAACTACGTGAATAAATCTAAAACATATATAACTTCTCTTTTCTAAGAAACCTTTAACAATTTTAAGGAAAAGTAGCTATTTAAACATATCTAGAAATAATAACTAAATAAAATTTAAAACAAACAAAATAACCGAGTGTAGTTATTTGCTCATGTGATTTGTAGATTTATTCTAAATAATGCAATAACTTTCTAATCTATTGCAAGATTCTCGATCCTACCTCGAAGTGAGGAGTGAATCATAGTCTCTCGAAACTATCAATCCTCACATCTTCCCTGGCAATATCGAGAATAGAAATTCTACCGAAATAAAGCAATTAACTATTCTATTTGATATGATTCTAACTAGAACTTTGAAAGTTAAAACCTGGATTCCGTAGAACAGTGGCGAATCCGATGGTGTGTGTGATCTTGTCCCCTCAGTATGATCTCCTCGTTCTTTCGTGTTCACGTGGATCCAGAAAAGCGTGTAATGCTAGCATCGACAGAAGTAGATATTGGGACAAGGACAGCTCAGAATGTAGACTAAAAATGCGAGTAGGAGAGGGATAGCGCAAGAGTACAGAGCTTGGCTTATGCAATTCCTAGCGGGATTTTATTGCGAGTCATGCAACGTAAAGCGACCAGAACCTAAAACTATCTTGTTTGAAGAGCAAAACCTGCAACTTTAATGGCTTCCTAAGCTATTCTACTCCAATGGAATGGATAAAACAACAACACTATTTGCACAAGCTGGATATGTGGCTTACCAACAGCTGAACAAAACTAACTAAGCCTGCAAATGAACTGAAACTATGGATTCTAAACAAGATAAAAGCAAAATGAAAATCTAATTCTATGAAAGTGAATGAGGACAACCATTTGTTTGTGAGCACAAACCATTTATTTATAGCTTTCATTCACCCAAAAATCAAAACCAAACTGAACTCTAAAACTATAAACAATGGCCAAACACTATTCCAGGGGACCAAAAACATAAATGCAAGCCCAAGTCGGCAAATAAAGCTGGTGAAATGTTGATATTTTACGTGAGTCACGTCAAAGCAATTTCTGGAAAATGCATAAAGGACCGCCGCTTTGAGAAGGGCGGCGCCATTGAGGGCGGATTCTGACCGCCGCCTGATCGGGCGGTGGTCACGAGACCGCCACCCATGCGGGCGGCGGTTTCAGAATCAAGGGCAAAAGCTAAGAAAAGAGGAAAAAGGGGAAAACAAAGGACGCGGGGCTAAGCGGGGCATGCGGGATGTTAATGCACACTCAGAGATTTTTCGGATCCCGAACACCTTGTGAGGAGACTGTATCATCATTGGGGCTTGTTACACTGCTTGGCAAAGATATACATTACCTTACAATTTTGGGTACGTACAGTCCCATCCTATCGCAAAAGTGACTCCATAGCCTTCCTCCCAGTCCAAAACTAGATTTTCACAAAAGGACATGCCCAAACAACATGGTTTTCACAGGGAAAAAAGTTTTTCATTTACTTTTTCTCAATTTTTTAATTTTTTGCTTGTTTTTTCTTTCTTTTCTACTTTTTAGTTTCTTATCTCAATATTTCAATTCCTAAGCATAGAAGCACTTGAGGTGAATGTCGTTCATGGGCTCAAGCTCTTCACCATCCGAATAGCAAGTCTATATGCCCATCCATATTTAGCGGTCACCACATAGGGACCGAGCCAATTGGCCTCAAATTTACCTTTCTTTTCCCTCTCTTTGGTGGTATTCTTGTTCCATTTTATTTCCAATCTCCTCATCAAAACCTACGCAAGATACAAAATATCTCCAATAATCTCTATTTCTACTTTAAATCCTCTCACCCTCCAAAATTCAAGAGACTAAAAATGATCAAGAAACTCCCCTTCATCTTTGTCGAAGTCAAAATGAATTCTCAAGGAATAAAACTTCCAAAGGTATGATGGCTTCAAAGGGGTATGATGTGAATACAAGTAGGTCGTGTCGACATCAAATTTTCCTCTGTAATTTCTATTTCATTAATGTATGTATTATGAATAGGATGTTGTTAAGTATAATTAGTAGTAGCGTCGATAGAAAATAACGACACGATGCCGGTGTGTGCCACCAATAATGTATAGTACTTGTAATAATCAAAAGTACAATAGGAATGTTGTAAAAAGTAAATATTTGTCGTAAGTGGTCCGGTAATGTTAAAATGTCAAAGTTTGGGTAATTAGAGAAGTAGGGTCTACATGATTAGGAATTAGAAATATTATATTAGTAATAAGGACAAGGAGTGAGGTCATAAATATTTTGTGTATTTTATTTGTAAAAGTCTAAAAATGTGGAACCCATGTAAAATGATAAGGTTTATCTTATCTTAAAAGATAAGCTTACATGTACGAGATAAGAGTTAAGGTATGGAATATGATTCATCGAGTGGATTTCTTATCCTATCTTAGAGATAAGATGGATAAGCCTATAAGTTCTATAAATAGAGAGGCCACCCCCTCATTTAGCATAGAAGGAAGTAGTGAGAAATATTGTAGAGTAAGTGTGTAAAAGAAGCCATCATTTTGAAGGTGTGTTAAAGAAGTCATTAAGAGGTGTAATTGTAAAGTTTCTCCCATAGTCTTGGTGAAAGGAAAGTGAAGTCAATAACACTTGAAGTACCTCATGGGTGAGATTGTAACAATTTCATGTTAATATTATAATTTACTCTGATATTTCAGATTTATCATCATTCCTTCTTATCATAGTCTATGGTATTCTTGTGTTATGTTTGTTGTTGTGTTTCCAGATTACATCCACCAAACTAAAAGTTATGCATTAGTAAATAATCATAGCATGAGGAGTTCCCGGTGAAGAATTATCATAGTGTCGATTGGTGATGACATTTTGGTTCCGTTGCCGGGACCATTCCTCGTTGGTGGATTTTCTGGAGAGATATTCCCACTTAGTCAAAAATCATTTGGAGGGTAACCTTGTTTTTACTGTGCATAGTAGTTACCATGGTAAAGTCACTTTTTACCGTGAATAGTATTTACCGTAGTAAAGTCACTTTTTACCATGAATAGTATTTACTGCAGTAACTTCACTTTTTACTGTGAATAGTGTTTACCACAGTAAAGTCAGTTTTTACCATAGTAAGTCAAGTTTTACCATAGTTTACCATGGTCATTTCTATTTTCTATTATAGTGATTCCAATTATTTGTGCACATAAGTCTTGTTGATTGTACTTGTGGGTTGGTATTTCACTGTGGTTACTTTTGAAAATGGGGAAGATTCTTGTTTTTTTAGCCCAATCTAATGAAGATGCTTCCTCTTTCATTCAAGAGTTTAAACGATCTTGTATTTGTAATGGCCTTATAAGAAGGAAATAATGGACTGAATTTTTTCCTACCTTTTTGGATGGTTTAGCCCTTAGGTGGTTTGAAACACTAGGTGATAATGTGAAAAACTCATGGGATTTATTAACTGAAATTTTTCTTGAAGAATTTGGTGAACAACAGAAATATGCAGATCTCATGATCGATATCACAAAGCTATCCCAAGGAGAGAAGGAGAAGATAAGGGATTATCATGCTCATGTTCTAGAGCTAAGGAGGAAGCTCGATGCCCAGATATGGAAGGAAGGATTAGCGGATGGGTTGATGAATGGCGTGGATAATCTCCTCTGTAAGCACTTCATTCTTGGGATGAAGCCAAAGATCAAACAACGAGTGAAGTATGACCACCCAACTACCATTGAACAAGCAAAGGAGATTATAAGAAGGCAAGAAGAAAGCATGGAAGAGGAGCCCAAAGAAATTGTTGCTAAAGTAGAGCCTACACCAACACCTTTGGTCCAGAATCCACAACCACTCTCGGTGAGCACAAATATTTCTCCTAGTACATCTACTGAGTATGAAGATCTGCTCAGGAAGATGGGCCAGTTAACTATTAATCTTCTTCAAGAAAAGAATTTAGTTCTCAAGGAGGAGATAGAGGTCCAAAAAGAAATATTTCTGAAGTTGTATGTTATGGTTGTTATAAAAAGGGTCATTATAAGTATAATTGTCCAGATAGAGCTTCTACATCTGGTACAAGAGATAATGATAAAGGAAAAGCACCTATGAATTCTTTTGATGTAGTAGATAAGAGCATAAATAATGAAGTAGATGTGTTTGTAACAAAAATAAAGAAAGAAAAAGATAATCAAGATGGAAATGATCCTAAGAAGATGAAAGGAGAAACTAGTAAGAAACATAGGAGAAGAAAGTTGGGTGTGCAGGATTTTCTGATTTCATAGGGACAAGGACCATACTCCATCTTAGAAGATCTGTCCAAAAGGCCTGCAAATATTACATATGGTCAACTCTTGGCTATGTCTTCTGAGAAGAGGTGGGAGCTGTGAAGTGGACTCAATGCTCGACGAAGGAAGGAGGTTGAGGTCCCTGTTTTGGAGGCAGAGGCGGATCCCTATGCTCCACAAGCTGAGGTATTATGTAATGGTATTTCAATTCATGATGTCTTAGTTGATGGAGGTGTTGTAGTTAATGTAATGACCAAGTCTGTAATGAATATGTTGGGTTTAAAAATTGATCACCCCTCAACACTTATGTTAAGGTCATTAAATAAGGGAAAACTAAACCAGAAGGTGTAGTTTCAAATGTGGCAATATCTGTTATGGGTGTTGTATGTGTGGTAGACTTTCAGGTGATGAAAAATGGTACTGCTTGCATACCAATGTTGTTGTTGGGAAGACCATGGCTAAGGAGAGTTCATGCAAGAAACTACTGGAATGAAGGCTTCATGACACTTAGACATGGTAGAGAGAGGGTGAAGATAAACATGATCCCTCGACATCATAAGACAAAACTTGTGGATTCAAGTGATGAAACTGATGATTGGACATCCTCTAATTACTCTAGTACTAGTGAAGTGGACATAGAAGATGAAGAAAGTGAGGTTGATGTTTCAGTCATGGATATCCTTCCAGTCACACTGACTCATGAACCCATAAAATTATCTGAAGAAGAAATTTATGATCGTCTCCAACAAATAAAGATTGGTGATGCTGTGATGGAGAGTGAGAAGGAATCCTACCTCCAGCTCTTTCAAAGGTACATACACCTATTCACTTTTGATTACAAGGAACTCCATCAAGTAAGTTGGGTAGAACATTCTATTGAGCTGGTAGATGGTGCTAAGCCCATAAAGCAAATGCCATATATAATGAATCCTAATTTTTCCAAGAGTAAAAAGAAGAAATAGATAAGTTGCTTGATGCAGGATTCATATTTGCTATGGAGAATTCATAATGGGTTTCTCTCATTGTGATCTCAATAAAAAAGAATGGGAAGCTATGCATTTGTGTTGATTATAGGAAGCTCAATAAGGCAACAAAGAAGGATCATTACCCTCTTCCATTCTCAGATCAGATCTTGGATGAAGTAGCTAGCCAGGAGTGTTATAGTTTTGCTGATGGATATAGTGGATACAACCAAGTTCGTATAGCAGAAAAAGATCACCTGAAGACCACATTCACCACTCCTTGGGGAACGTTTGCTTATAGAGTTATGCCTTTTGGGTTGTGTAATCTTCCGAAAACATTCCAGCATTTGATGAATAGGGTGTTCAAACCCTACATTGGGAACTTCATCAGAGTATTTCTGGATGATTTTTACATCTATGGGAGCAAGATGGACCACCTGCACCAGATGGAGACAACATTTCAAAGGTTAGATGAAGCACAAGCCTCACTAAACCCTAAAAAGTGTGTCTTTGGATGTTCTAAAGGTGTTTTGTTAGGGCATGTTGTATCCAAAGATGGTATTTGTATTGATCCTGATAAATTTTCAAAAATCAAAGAGTTACTATTTCCTATGAATAGAAGTAAGTTGAGATCATTCTTAGGCCATATGGGTTCCTATAGATGGTTCATTAAGAATTTCTCAAAGATTGAACAGCCACTAACCCAGTTCTTGAAGAAGGATGTTACTTATGAAACCAAGAAATAAAGCGCATGAAGCTTTTGAACAATCAAGGAAGCCTTGGTGTCTTCACCTATTTTATAGAATCTAGATTGAGCAAGCCATTCATTATGTACAATGATGCCTCAGATGCAGCACTAGGAAGTACTCTAAGCCAAAAGGATGAAAATGGGAATGAACATCCAATTTACTTTGGGAGTAGAAAAATGAGCAGTGCTGAGGTAAATTATACTATAACTGAAAAAGAGGCTCTAGCTATCATTTTTGCTGTAAAGAAGTTTAGAAATTACTTGCTAGGGCAAAAATTTATAGTTGTAACATATCATCAGGCTCTAAAATATATTGTAAATAAGCCTAACCCATCAGGGAGGATAACAAGATGGATAATTTTTCTACAAGAATTTGAATTTGATATTATAGATAGGCCAGAAAGAAGCATGTCAATGCAGATGCACTCTCTCGAGCCTATGATGGTTTAGGTTCATCTTGTGATGATGATGATTTCCCAGATGCAACATTGTTATCCCTTGACACAATCCCTAGTGAATACATAGATATTTGGAATTATTTGAATGAATTCAAGTTTCTTGATGGTGCTAATGCAAAGACTAAGAGGAAGATTACTCAAGTCAGTCGTCCATATTCTATTCTGCATGGAGTATTATTTTTAATAGGACCTGATGGAAAGTATAAGAGGGTAGTTGGACGTGATCAAGGGAAGGAGCTGATAGAAGAATTCCACAATGGTACATGTGGAGGGAACTTCTCTGACAACTTATAGCAAGAAGGATCTTGGATGCAGGTTATCACTGGCCCACTCTTTTTAAATATTGTTATAATTATTGTAAGACATGTGATATTTGTCAAACACATGGTAACCGTAAGACTTCATCAGCTCCATTATGCCCTATTCTTCCACTTGGTCCCTTTGAAAAGTGGGGAATAGACATTTTAGGTCCACTTCCAACTACCCCATGCCAAAATAAGTATATTGTAGTTGCCACAAATTATTTAACCAAGTGGGTTGAAGCTAGGCCATTGAAAACAACTTCCATGGATGAAGTGGCAAGGTTCATATATGAATGCATTGTCACCAGATTTGGTTGTCCATTAGAAATTGTAATAGATCAAGGAAGGCACTTCATTAATGAGGTGGTAGAAGCCCTAGTCAATAAGTTTTCTATTAAGAACAAGAAGGCAACAACATATAAGCCAAACACAAATGGACAGGTGGAACGAACAAATTTTGTGTTGTGTCAAATTCTAGCAAAAGATGCAGCCTTGCAGGTACATAAGTGGGATAAAAGGATTCATGCAGCATTGTGGGCATATAGGGCAACATCAAAGTCAGCAATAGGATACTCCCCATTTTAGTTGGCTTATGGCATTGATCTAGTTCTTCCTATTGAGTTTGATATTCCCACTATGAGAGTTATGAAAAATGAAAGGATGGATGAAAGTGATTTAGTAAAAGAAAGGTTGGTACATCTTCATTTACTAGAGGAAATGAGGGAAATAACGAAGGATACAAGCTATAAGAAGAAAATGAAGTAGAAGGAATACTTTGATCAAAAGATCTATTGGTCTCCATTTCATGTGAATGACTTGGTCCTAGTATATGATTCAAGATACAAAAAAAGAAGATAGAGAAAATTTCTTCCAAAATGGATGGGGCCCTACAAAATAGTAGTTGTGCATGAAAATGGTACATACCGACTGGAAGAATTAGATGGCACTCACATTAAGAAATGGGTCAACCACGACAAGATAAAGATTTTCCAAGCACCGAGAATAGTGTACTCCGAGGACGGAGTAGAATCTAGGAAGGGGGAAGATGTCGACACTAAAATTTTCCTCCGTAATTTCTATTTCATTAATGTATGTATTAGGAATAGGATGTTGTTAACTATAATTAGTAGTAGCGTCGGATAGAAGATAACGGTGTTACGGTACGATACCGCCAATAATGTATAGTATGGTAATAGTCAAAAGTACAATAGGAATGTTGTGGTAAAAAGTAAATATTTTTCGTAAGTGGTCCGGTAATGTTAAAATGTCAAACTTGGGGTAAGTAGAGAAGTAGGGTCTACATGATTAGGAATTAGAAATATTATATTGGTAATAAGGACAAGGAGTGAGGTCATAAATAGTTTCGTATTTTATTTGTAAAAAGTCTAAAAATGTGGAACCCATGTGAAATGATAAGGTTTATCTTATCTTAAAAGATAAGCTTACATGTATAGATAAGAGTTAAGGTATGGAATATGATTCGTCAGAGTGGATTTCTTATCCTATCTTAGAGATAAGATGGATAAGCCTAGAAATTCTATAAATAGAGAGGCCACCCCCCTCATTTAGCATAGAAGGAAGTAGTGAGAAATATTGTATGAGTAAGTGTGTAAAGGAAGCCATCATTTTGAAGGTGTGTTAAAGAAGCCATTAAGAGGTGTAATTGTGAAGTTTCTCCCATAGTATTGGTGGAAGGCAAGTGAAGTCAGTAACACTTGAAGTACCTCATGGGTGAGATTGTAACAATTTCATGTTAATATTATAATTTACACTAATATTTCATATTTATCATCATTCCTTCTTATCATAGTCTATGGTATTCTTGTGTTATGTTTGTTGTTGTGTTTCCAGATTACATCCACCAAACTAAAAGTTGTGCATTAGTAAATAATCATAGCACGAGGAGTTCCCGGTGAAGAATTATCATAGTGCCGGATTGGTGTTGACCGTCGTACTCAGTAGGGGTGCAGATGGAGGTTTGATAAGCTTAGAGGGTGGAATGGATTTGCAAGTGCCAATTACGACCATTTTTATTGACCATTTTCTCCATAATTCACACAAGAGTTTTTTTGTAGCCTCTATTTGCCCATTACCTTGAGGGTAATAGGGGGTGGACCATTTAAGTTGGATACAAAAGTGTTGACACAAGGCTTTTACCATCTTGTTTTTGAAATATTTACCATTATCAGTGACAATGGTCGAGGGGATACCATAACAACATATAAGATGGTTCATGATAAACTTGGATATTTGCGCACTAGTGACATAGGTAAGAGGAACAACCTCCACCCATTTATTGAAATACTCGGTGGCAATTATGATGTGTGTATGACCATCTGATGAATAAGGGTGGAGCTTCCCTATGAGATCTAAAACCCACTTTGAAAAAGGCTAAGGCATTGTAATAGGCTGTAAAGCCTATGCTTTGGTGCATGTATGAGATTACCATACTTTTGACAAAGTTCACATTTCTTCACGAAGTTGTAGCAATTGGATTCCATGGTAGGCCAATAGTAGCCTACTCTCAACAGTTTCTTAGCTAGCACCATGCCACTAGTGTGTGCCCCACATATACCACTATGTACCTCTTTAATCACATGAACTCGAATTAGTAACATTTAGACAGCGAAGGAATTTCTGTCGTAGCCACGATGATAAAGGGTGCCTCCTAGGAGGGTATAACGGCAATGCGGTAGATAAGGGCTTTTTTCTCTGAATGGGTAATGTCAAGTGGGAAGGTTCCATCTTGTAGGTATTGGTAAATAGGGTCATACCATGGGGATAGGGGACCAACAAATTCACATGCTAAATAGGATTCAAGCATATCATATGCCGGCATTTGTAAGTGTTCCACAAAGAAAGGCATCTTACTCTCTTCAGGTGGGATGCGCAAGAGAGAGCTGATGGTAGCCATGGCATCCATAGATCTATTATGAGATCTAGGTTTTTGTTCAAATATGACATGTGAAAAATATTCCTTCAGGGTTTCAACCATCTTCTTATAGGGAATAATTTTTTCATCTTTAACCTTGTATTCATCATTGACCTACTTAATGATGAGCTGAGAATCTCCAACAACTCGCAGCTGTTTGATGTTCCAAGTGATAGCTAGCTTGAGGCCAGCAATGAGTGCCTCATACTCTGCAATGTTATTGGTACAAGGAAACCCCAATTGGAATGCCCTTGGTATAATATCTCCTGTGGGAGTAATAAGCACCACTCCTGCTCCTGATCCATGAAAAGTAAATGATCCATCGAAATGGACCTACCATTCCGTGGATTCTTCGATATACATCATAGATGTGTTTGGGAGATCCAAACCTAAACACTCTGTTCCTGGTAATGGTGCTTCTACAAACTGATCTGTAAATACCTGTCCTTGTAAGGACTCATGGTTTACAAATTCTATCTCAAATTCACTCAAAAGAACGATCCAATTAGCCATTTAGCTTGTTAAGGTGGGTTTGGATAAGAGGTACTTAAGAGGGTCAACCTTGGAAATAAGTTTAGTTTTATTGTTAAGGAGGTAATGGCGAGAGTTTTTGAAATGTAAAGATGACTACCAAGCAGGCCTTTTCAATCTGTGGATAGTTCAATTCATAGGCAATCAATGTATGGCTAAGGTAATAAACAACTCTCTCCTTATGGCCAAGGTCGTATTGGGCAAGCAGTGCACCAATAGCGAATTGGGTAGTAGAAATATATAAAAGGAGAGGCTCTCCAGGAGTAGGGGACATCGACACAGGTGGATTCACAAGGTACTACTTGGGCGAGAAAATTCCTCGACATTCGGGTCCCCACTTGAAAGCAACATCTTTCTTTAAAAGATGTGTAAACGGATGACATTTATCCGTAAGCTGAGAAATAAAATGGCGAATAGCCTGGATCTTTCCTTGTAGACTTCTAAGTTGTTTAAGAGTGGTGCATGGAGTCATGTCCATAATAAAGGTGACCTTGGCGGGATCCACTTATATCCCTCTCTATGATATTATAAATCCCAAGATTTTTCTTAAAAATACACCTAAGATGCACTTCTTAGGATTAAGACAAACCTTGTAGTCCCTGAAGCGCTGAAAGATACGTCTAAGCACTTTTGGGTGCTCTTCTCTACTCTTTGATTTAGCTAATATGTCATCCACATAGTCCTCCATAATATCATTCATCATATCATGAAAAATGACAAAATGCATAAGCATACTTTGATAAGTAGCCTTGGCATTTTTGAGTCTGAACAACATGATTTTTTAACAAAAGGTTCCCCATAGAGTGATGAAGGAAATTTTGTGCTGATCCTCTTCTGTGATCCTTATCTGATTATACCCTAAGAAGCCATCCATTAAGGATAGCATCTCATAGCCAGCGGTAGAGTCTATGATCATATCTATGTTTGGCAAAGGAAAATCATCTTTAGGACATGCTTTATTGATGTCACAAAAGTCAGTACAGATCCTAATGCCAATAGGTTTCTTTTGTACTGGAACTATATTGGAGATCCAATCTGAGTAATCAATAGGTTTGATAAAATCTGCAACCAAGAATTTCTCCAATTCTTCTTTGATAAGAAGTGCAACTGTAGGATGCATCTTCCTTAGTTTCCATTTAATGGGCTTGGCATTTGTGTGCACAACAAGGTTATGCTCTACTAGTGTTGGATCCAAGCCGGGCATATCTGAAAATGTACATGTGAAAATATCAACGTATTCTCTTAAGAGTTCCACAAAGGTTTTCTATTCTTGAGTTGAGAGTGAAGCCCCCAACTTGATCATCCTGGGAAAATCTTCTGAACCAATGTTAACACTGATGGTTTCCTCAATGAGCATCTTAGATGCGTCCTCCATTCTGGTAGGATCAAGAGGGAGGGTGAGATCAACCTCCTGAGGTAGCTCTTTATCATCTTCAAATGGATAAGTTATTTTATCCACTTGCTTTTCATTTTGTTCTTCTATAAGTGTTTCAAAGAGTTTGTCACTGTGAGATTTCTATTTTTTCTTTGTACTAGGCTACTCTGAAGCATTTTTACTTTTATTCACAACATTCTTACCTAAGCAACCACACATCTCTGCCTCTTCTTTGAAGTATGCACATGTTTTTAACTGAATTTGGAATCCTTTCTTGTGGTCCCCAGTAGGAAGAAAATCCTTGAGTCCCATGAATTCCGTGAATGCTTCATCATTCTCGAAGATATCAAGTGGTACGTAAAGTTGTTGGTCCCAATCTACAAGTTCAGGATAAACTAGGGTGACTTGATAATCAGTTGAAGGGATGGATTCAGATAGGGTAAGGATGGTTGACTCGGGAATAGGTTCGTGGAAGCCAAATCTTTGTAGAGGCTACATTGGGAACTTGTATCACTATCCGCATTATACGAAACATCCTCACATTCAGAAAAGGTAGCATCAACCTTGATGGGTTGAGCATCCTGGGATTTTAACCCAAGACCATGCTTGTCAGATTTGAAATGGTGAGTAGGAATAGGTTCTAGACGGCCTTGTGCATTGGCTCCACATCCGTATCCTTTATAACCCATGACAAACATCATGCGGTGTCCTTTAATATACTGAGGCACTTGATGGCATGAGGCCATGGTTCCTTCTAGCACCTTACTAATGGGATCCTCCAACATATTTTCTTCGGATAGGAGGCCACTATGAACAAATTTATCCAATGGTTCTGAACATGGTTCTCGTGTACTTTTGAACTGAAAATAGGGCTTACCCCGTGTCCTAGGTGACACTGATAAGTCTGAAATTAATAATGCTTGTTCAAGAGTAAATGGATCTCTTGGGCCATATTTTGGCTGATGTAGCCTCCCAAGATGTAAAAGGATTGACCAAAGAAGGGAAGTCCTGATTATAAGGTGTGAGCGATTCTGAGTCCACCCGATTCTTCATAGCTTTCATTTTAAGAGGGATAGCAACATCTGCAGAAGGGAACTCATAGGATTCACGAGAGAAACTATGCAACGCTCGACAGTGAGTGAACGACTCAGGGTCACCTGAGATAGTGACTATATTCCCTTCATGGCACAACTTGATACACTGATGAAATGTCGAAGGGATAGCCTGCATGGCATGAATCCATGGACGTCCCAAGAGCATGTTATATGGGAGATCTAAATCCAGGACATGGAAGGTCGTATCATGACATGTTGGACCTACTTCCATGGGCACTATAATAGTACCTGTGGATTCTCTCTCCTCATTATCATACGCTATGATGGTGATGGTCTTAGCTCCTAGATCCATTTCTGAAAGGCCTAGCTACCTAACCAACTTCAATGTGCATACGTTTAGACCAGATCCCCCTTCCACAAGCATTCTTTTAATCTTACGATGGGTAACCACCACTTCTAAATAGAGAGGAAAATTATTCTCAGGGTTGTTACGTAGGGATAGCGTTGCGATCAAAAGTGATATGATCAGTGGGTTCAAGGTGGGAAACCATAGCTTGCAAGTGCGCGGGATCTACCTCAGTAGAGACTCGGAATTCTGTAATGTTTTGTACAATATATCCTTGTGAGCAGTAGAGATTTTAAGAAGGTCTAAAATGGATATTTTAGTTGGTGTTTTCTCTAGCTAGTCTAGTAAATTATATTGGCTTTGGGTAGTTGGTATTGGATCAGGTATGATTAAGCAAGCACGTCACGTTCCAACTGCACAACTCTTTTTGAGAATTTAGATTGTGTTTACTCGTTCATCAAAGTGACAGATGCA
This sequence comes from Taxus wallichiana var. yunnanensis, assembly GCA_018340775.1. Lineage (NCBI taxonomy): Eukaryota > Viridiplantae > Streptophyta > Pinopsida > Cupressales > Taxaceae > Taxus > Taxus wallichiana. The sequence continues at coordinate 579,404,250 of CM031236.1, forward strand.
ACCTATAAGGGAGTCAAATGGACTGTCATCACTAGGGTAAACATACGCAGTAGTGCGATAGTCATTAGAGGCCTGCTCATGATCTGGTTTCCTTTTCTTTTTATCCATGTGATTGGGAAAAGGTTCTTTGTATATGCCCATTTTTTCATTAGGACCTTGTCCTGAATCGGGGTGATTCTACGGAAATCTTGCCCTCTTCAATGAGGTCTTGTATGAAGTGTTTCAGCCATAGACATCTATCTGTTTTGTGTCCTTTGACACGATGGAAGTCACAGTATTCATGGTCTTTATACCAACCAAGTTTTGGAGCATTTTCTGGGAATGGTACTATGGTACTTGGATACTCTACCATTTTAGCATCATCTAATTGTTTTAATATAGTAGTCAGGGGTTTGCTCAACGTTGTGAACATACGTTTTGTAGGTGCCTTGGGATGAGGTCCTTGTGAAAGCTTCAAAAGCGGACCTGTTTGCACAACTTGGACTCTTTTGGAGTCAGTAATTCCATCACCGACGACGTGCTTGTTCTTATTAAAGAACTTAGGTTTGTCTACAGATTTGGCCTCATGTTTTTCTTTGATAAAGGGTTTAAGTGTTCCTTTGGTAATAAGAGCCTTTTCAATTTGGCTACCTTTCTCTATAACTTCCTCAAAGTTAGATCCATAATGCATCTGAAGATGGAAGGCTATCTCTGAGTTTAAATTAGGAACAAAAATGCTCACTAATTGTTTTTCAGGTAAAGCACAAGGGAAGTGACTAGCCAACGACTCTCCATCGTTGTAAGAAACCCGTGAAGGTCTCATTAGGTTTTTGCTTTGCATTGCAAAGGTCATTCATCGTGATATCATTTTCAATATTGAAAGAATAGTGCTGCACAAATTTTTCTGCTAGTGCCGGCCACATTGTTATAGATCCTTTAGGTATGCTACAGAACCATTCAATTGCCAAAGCTCCCAAACTGCGGGGAAAGAGTCATATTATAAAATTATCATTTTAAAATCCTTTGATGTGATCGTGGGGATCACCTTTTCCTTTGTACTTTTCAAGCTTTGGGATAGTGAAATGTTTAGGAAAGGGCTGCAGTAGCATGTCTTTATCGAAGGGATAAGGACATAGTTCTTCATAGAGATACTTTCTGTTTTGGCCTATATTTCCTTGTTGTAATGTCATGAGCGTATCTTTCATAGATTTCAATTCATCCCGAATGATTTGCTCCTTAGCAGTGATATTGGCCTTTGAGCCCGATTTGCTTTAAAGGTATAGTCATATGCGGATCAAATTGAAACTCGTTAAGTTTATTTTTGTCTTTGTCTTTACCTATGTTTCCTTTTGAAGTACCTAGGTTCACTAATTTATGACTCAACTTCAAGATCTATTTTTGGAGGGTCTCCTCCTCAACCAGGGGATCCTCTTCTTCATCGAATTTCGAGAGGAGGGGAGGCCTTCCACTCAGTTTTTACTTTATGCGAAGCCTTAAAGTGAGGTTTACATGATGTTTCACCTTCAACAACGGCCTTATGTTGCCCAGAAGTGGATGCATATCCCACATCGAAAGGATTATCTGTAAGACAAATATTCTCTCTCCTAGGTTGGGGTCAATGACCTTTGTTTCCTCTACATGCTCATGTGGAAGTTTAGCTCCTAACGCCAAGAATCTCGTGAGTACTTGATATTTGTTATAATATAGGAGCTTTTCAAATCTGTTTAGGTCTAACCTTTGTTGTTCTCCCAAAGAGTCTGACTCTCCTCCACTATGATCAATTAACGTCTCCGTATCTTTGACTTGAGAGAAGAGTGGTCCTAAATTGTTCCCGCTAAAGGGGAAACCATCAAAAGGATTAGCTCTGAATTAAGCTCACTAGATTTTGTTGCCATTTTGAAAAGTCTAGGCATTACTAGCCGACACTCAGATGCAACACTATGTTTACTAGTTTTCAAAGGATACCAATATGGACAGATGAAAATGTATCACTTACCTAAGTTGTGTTATGTCAAATATATACTTAAAAGACCAAGATGAATGACAATGTTGTACCAGATATGTGGGCTGAAGTTAGAAATCTAACAAGGCTTGAATATCAGCACAATACTGACAAAGTCCTCTAACAAGGTATACCTAGAACTGACTCAAGTACTGACAACAAGCCAAGTGTATTGAAAAGTGGAAGTCACAATTAGATACAACATAACAATGCTTTGTCAAGATATCTCAACCAAGCAAGCAAGGCGTCGATATCAAGACAATATCATGGCGATATATATAATGCGTTATCAACACTCGTCAAAAAACCTAGATGACGTTAGAACTAAAATCAAAGAGAAGGTTTAATGAAAAGTCTTCGAGGATGCGAGCAGCTTAACTGCGTAATAGAGGGATTTATACTATGTGCCCAAAGAATGGGAGATGCAATGTAAATGCCAATACTAAATGAATAAAATGTAAGCAAAAGTCGACAAACTAGGGGAGAGACAAAATGACAAAACCGACTGTAATAATGACGAAGATTCTAAAATCAAGATCATAAGACTGCCAAAGATGTGAAAACGTACCAGCTTGCTTTCGTCGTTTAACACCCAAGCCATAAACATGGATGAGTGTAAACATACAAAAAGTAGCTAGCACTATCTCTGACATGACATGTAAAGTATGCGTCTTTGACTTCCAACATGGAAAGTACGAACGCATGGGTGTAGATCAAGAACATGTGAAAATAGACTTATTTTCACTTTGAAGTGTAGAAACTTCGCCTCGTTTAAAAAATGAGATGTAAGCTAAGCTAAGCAATACATTTGTCTAAATTCGTGATGAAAGACACTCAAATCAAACTTGGGATGAGTTTGTTACCGTGTTTGAAAAACACGATGCTAAATCCAAACAAGTTATCACTTCGTGATGGAAAATGACGCGAATGGACTAGTAAAGTTGGCCTCCAGACAAAATGGTTTCCTTAATAAGTTCTCTCAACTAGGTGTTACAAAATTATCCACGAGCGAGATGATTTACCCAAACAGTCCTCGACTATCTTGGGAGTATCTCGACTTTGCTTCCTTTAAGCACAGTGGGCAGTAAATGTGTCCATCATGTACTTAAAAGAATCACATAGGGACAACTTGTAACGCTATCTCACAAGGAATTACTAGTCAAGTAGGTTAAGCGAGGTGCTTCCCATTTCGTCCATGAGGTTACTCAGCGGTGGACTACTTTGGGGTTCCTGGAACCACCCCCATTGTTATAGCTTAAGGTGTTATGCCAAAGGGGTTACGTTCCAGTTAAGCGGAGAGGGACTTACCCTTTTCCGAAACTTGCAATACAGTGTGTTGAATATGGTGTGTTTTTTTAATCTTTTTAATCTTAATGTGGTTTCAAAAGTGGCACACCATTTGGCAATCTACAAACACACATGTATTAGAAGTTTTCGCTTCATTTTAACACCTTTCTTTGACCAATGTTAGGTCCTGTAGACAACAAGTTGGTTAGTAGTTTTCTAGGTTTACCGATTGAGGTAAAAGAGAACTCACACTTGCTTTTGATTCCTAAGATCGCCCAAAGGCGCGAAGGAAGAGCATACGCAAAGTGGAAATCCTACTAAAAGCACATAAAAATGTTACTTTATCCTTTAAAAGCAAGTGTTTTTAACATAAAAATAGAATTTGTGCAAGTGCTTTTGATCTCCAAGATCGCTTTGGAAAGCGTGAGGAGAGAGCATATGCACTTTTCACAAATCCTAATTTAAGCTAAGGAATGAAAAACACTTAATCATGCAAACTGAAATTTTAAGGAGATAACCTTGTTTTTAAACATGTCAACTTTTTAGAAACCTGCATCAAAAATGTTAGAGAAATAGTTAAAACAGGATGTAATTTTTATTTTTATTTTTTTGACAATAACACTGCGCATCAAACCGACATGTACGCACCCCAACAAATGGGTACATGCCTATACCAACACCTACGTAGGTCTATTAATATCAAAAGAGTCACCAACACCTACGTGCCCTAATCCAACAGGTATGCTAGGGTTTCAACGTGGGTGCGCTCCTACCGACGGATACGTGGCCCAAGTAAAAGAAGTCTGTAAAATTTTTACACAGTGATATTAATTACACGTACACATCTGAGAGAGACAGAGACGTGGGCACATCCCTGTAGAGAATTTTTTTATAAACATAGAGGACACCCTAACGGGTATGCCTTTTCCAACGAGAGACGCGTGTATATCAACGTGTACGCGTCACCTTAAAACACCTACGCGTGCCCTGTAAAAAAACATGTAAAACACACATATTTTAATTTTTTTAAGAGAAAACAGGTTATTGGTTAGTCAAATCTTCCTATTTCTATGTTAAACCCACAAATGCATGTAAATAGAGTTCATTAATCCAAGGTTTAAAACAGAAATGAGGAAATAACAAGTGATTTAAACTAAAAGCTTGAAAAATAACTTTGAAAAACCTAAATGACCTCCATTAATGGAGGATGGACATAAGAGTCCCACCGGGCATGCCAAATGTGTTCAAAGAAAAGTTGTGAAAGCCATGGATTTGGGGTAAGAATTCCTAAAGAATCCCCAAAGGCTTCAAGCAACAAATCAATGGACCATCCGATAAGAAATGAGCAAGATTTTCTAACTAGCATACATTATGAAGTAAACACTCAAATTTAAGCTAATTAAAACTACCTCTATTCTTTGAAAGCTTAAAATAATGAACCTAGTAAGCCCTAAGCAATCAGTTTTAATGATTAAGAGAAAGAGATCTCCCCATTATAGGCCTTTAAGCCAATGGTTCTTCTCCTTTACCCTATAAATTGGATTAGCAATACAAAAATGAAGTAAATAGCTCAATATCTAAACTAGAAATGAAATCTAGAAATGAAATCTAGAACCTAGATGCAAAATACTATAATCTATGCTTAGGAAGAAGGGAGGAATTCTTGAAAATGAGAGAGGGGGTCTAGCCCTATATATAGTTTTCCATTTGGGAAAATGGGAAACTTGAGTGCATGTGGGACAAACACTAAATTCCAAAAAACACTTTTAGCAAGTCAAAGCTTACTTTGACTAGGTTTAGGGAGTGACAAACCATGTTTAAGCTTAATTAAACATGTTTAGGAGGTGATTAGGGTTTGGAGAGAGTTTTGAAGGGTCAGATCAATCCAATGGAATGGATTGATAGGCCAAGAAGGTGGTAGAAGTGGACTAGAAGAAAGTAAGAAGCTAATGTAGTTAGAACAAAGCTATTATAGCTTGTTTAAATGGTTTATAAGAGGAAAAACGATAAAAGGGATGTCATAGGAAGAAAGTTAGATAGGTTAAACCGGCGATGAATCGTCGGTTTGCTGGGAGAAGCACAACTAGCAGAATATTAGTCGTAATAGTGCATTGGCCAAACTACATGTGTCTACAATTCCTTTTGGTGTACAAGCTTTTTTAATTTAGGTTTATTTTCTCGTAATCTTCTTAACTCTGTCTCCTTGGCAAGCTAGAGTGTGTTTTAGAGTATATCCTCTACAATTTGAATGTATGCATCAGAATAAAGGAATAGGAACCGACCTTCATCTAGAGAGATTTCTTGATTGCAAAGTCCCACACTTTGGGAAAAGCTCCATGTTATGCAATCACACTGACAATTTCAACCCATCAAGTTGAAAACATTCAGGGGTGTTGTGATTACGCATCAACACATACTTTATGATTTTTGATTTCAAATGGTTCATTTTCCTGAAACTAGATAGCACATGAGTACAGATTAAACCATGAACTCTTAACTAATGTTCTTTTCTTTGCTTTTTTATGTACACTGTAATTGTTGGGTGCAGAACATGAACATAAAGGAGCTGGAACCGAAAAAACAAAGAACGAAGGAAAACCCAAGGAAATGATAAGTTTCTTCTATACTCTTTTGTTATTAGTTTCATGTACATTTACCATCTATTTCGATAATCATATAAGTTACATCCCATGACTTTTGTTGGAGACATTGAATTTCCTTAACGAATAAATGATATTACTTTTGTAATTGAGTTGTGTACTTCCTTTAACTTTCATCTTTTATGATATGTAATGATTGTATTGTATGTAGCCCCCTAGTTAGGTTCATTCATCAATTCCTTCCATCGAAAACAAAGTTTCAAGTTGCCCATTTTTGCACAAGTGCAAAATTATCAACATGGCCCAATCCTCATTACTTAAGAAAACAAAACAGAATTACATTCCTAATGCAATTGGGGACCATTAAGTCCCCCATCCTAGTTTATAACAATAATAAACAACCTAACCACAATTAATTTTACATAAAATACAACATTACAAATAAGGGTCACTCATGGTGCCCAAACAATACAAGCAACCAATAAGGCCTCATACAACTAACATGGTTAGGACTTAGCCCCATGGACCACTTGTGTACATTTGTGTAGCCATCCTAAAACCCACGTTCTCCTATGCCTTGTAACTTGTACACTCAATATGAATAGTAAATGAATCATGTCCAATACAAGTGTAAAGAAACTACTTAGCAGACAATCAAGTCTAAACATGCAAACTATGCTAACACATCATCAACATGGAATTGTAAATGAGAAACATGCACAATTTCACACAAATTCACCATGTGTTAGCCATTAAAATACATATAAATGACATATATCCATGCTATCATGTGATCTAATGAATAATTTAATAGTCTATAACATGAAGATGTGCGACCAAACAATGTATCCATCATATATCAATTATGCCCACAAAACATAACAATATGGTAATATCTAAAAATTCTACTTAAATGTGCCAACATACTAATCAAAGTTAAATTAGAAATACACACCCAAATCACCATACATGTCCATGAAGATAAAATAACATAACATTATATACAAAATATGTCATAATCCCTGTCAAATCATAAATATGAGTAAAAATTCGGTAAATAATCGAGGCTAGAAAATGTGGGCAATACATCCCCTCTCCTAAAAATAGGCTTCATCCCGAAGTCACTAGAAGAAATAAGGATATTTAATCCTCAATTATGTAGTATCCTCCTAGGTATTTGATGTCTCATCGTATCTGTCCCAATGCACCCTAACCTAGTCCATGTCTCGACCTTGAAGGGCCAACCTCTTGTGCTCCAAAGATATACGTACAGGCTCCAACTTCCATTTTCCTCCGCCCTTCACCTATAAGGCCAACCAATCCAAAACATGAGAGGTATCAAGTACATATCTATGTAGTACATAAACATGAAATGCATCGTGGCCCCATGCAAGGCGTGGTGGCAAAGATAGGCGGTAGGTAACTGGACCGATGGCCTTAAAAATATCAAATGGCCCCACAACACGAGGAAAAATATTAGAACCCTTTCCATAGTGGATTGGGATCTTATGAGGATGAAATATCAAGAAGATTTTGTCACCCACCGAAAAGTTATGATCAATCCTCTTGGTAGTTGTATACACCTTCTGGCGTGCCCTGACCTGCTTAATACGTTACCTAATCAGAATAACCTGCTGCTCTAAGTCATGTAGGTAAACTGGTCCATGTATAATCATGTCATCTAGCTTGTCCCAACACAAAGGTGTCCTACAAGGTCGACCATACAAGGCTTGATAGTGATCCATACCTATATAACTACAATATTTGTTGTATGCAAACTTGACCAAATTAAGGTAATCCTCCCACTTCTTCTGTTGGTCCATCACATACATCGTAAACATGTCCTCTAGTACCTTATTAACCCTCTCCGTTTGTCCATCCGTCTCTTGATGATATGCTTTGAGATGAAATTAATCTATTTACCTAGAGCGGCTTGAAAGGAAGTCAAGAAATCTTATGTGTAATTTGTATTCCTATCATTGATGATGGTATTTGGAATCCCGTGGAATCTAACAATGTCCTCCATAAACACTTTAGTGATGGCCTATGCATTATAGGAGACCTTGTTTGGTGAGAAATGTGTAGCCTTGGTCAACATATCCACAATGACCACAATGGCATCGTGATGATAGTAAGACATAAGGAGTCCTAATATGAAATCCATGGAGATCACATCCCATTTCAACTCGAGAATCTCATGAGGGTGTAAGAGTCTTGCAGATTCGAATGCTCTACCTTGACCCTTTAGCATTCAAGGAAACATGTTCCAAAATATGCCATGTCCCATCGAATAATAGGACAATAATAGAAATCCCTCATATTGGCGTGCATTTTCTTTACTCTTAGATGTGTTGCATATGGGGCTCGTTGAACCTCTCGAAAGGATGAAGATACAAATATCACATGTCTTAGGCACATAAATGTGCCTATGAAATCAATGTAAACCACCTACCTAAAAATGCATCCTAATATCTGCCATTTAAGGAACCATGTGACTCAATCATGTAACTAGAAACCTTATTAAATCTGTCCTCTGGAAGGTGTTGAATAATCCTTCCTCTCAAGTCTGACTGCAATGTCAAGGATGCAAGCACATGTCTTCATCTACTAAGTGCATATGCAATGACGCTTTCCTTTCCTTTGATATACTACACCTTCATGTCGTACTCACATAGGAACTCCATCCAACGTCATTAGTGAGTGTTGAGATTTGGTTGTGAGAAGATATGTTGTAGGATAACGTGATCTGTCCTCAAAATGAAAGGTCTACTCAAAAGTAAATGACACCAATGGAAAAGAACATGAACAATTGCTGCAAGCTTTAAGTCATGAGTAGGATAGTTAAGCTCATAATATTTAATCTTACGTGGCTCAAAGGAAATAAACCGACACTCCTAGATAAGAATTACACCCAAACCCTCTAGTGATGCATCAATACAAATTATAAACTCCTTTGTCGATCTGGAACTACTAAGATAGGTGTCATGGTTAACCTTTCTTTAATAAATTTGAAGTCCTCACATTTCTTTGATCAATCACACTTCTTTCATTTTCTATGAAGGGAAGTAATAGGGTACAATCCTCAAAAATCCTGTATAAATCTACGGTAATAACCTGCTAACCCCATGAAACTCCTCACCTTAGTAACTCGATGTGGGTGATGGCCAATCAAGAATAGTCTATATCCTAGAGGGATCTACTTTGAGATACCCTTTCCTAATATGATGTGTCATAAGTATTGAATCTCTATCTGGAAGAAGATATATTTTTCCAAGTTTCCGAACAACTTCTTCTCTCTCAAAACCTCGTAGTACTGGACTCAAATTCTCCTTGTGTTCCTCCTCAAAAGGAAAATAAATCAATATATTATCTAGGAACACCAAGACAAAGTGGTAAGGGAAGGTCCTGAATACTCTAGTCATGAGGCTCATGAAGACATATGGGGTATTTATCAAGCCAAATGGGACAACCGTGAACTCATAATGTCTATATCATGTACGAAAGGTTGTCTTATGGATGTCTTCATCTGATATATGCAATTGATGATAACTTGACTTGAGATTAAGTTTTGAGAATACCCTTATTCCCGCATTTGATGAAGAAATTCATCAATCTTAGGGAGTGGATAACATTTCTTTATTGTGACTTTGTTGAGATGTCTGAAGTCAACAAAAATCCTAAGAGAACCATCCTTCTTCTTCACAAATATGATTGGTTCTCCCAAAGGATATACATTAGATCAAATGAGACCCTTCTCCAATAACTCCTCTAACTCTATCTCGAGCTCATGAAGCTCTAGATTCATCATCCGACAGGTTTCCTAGATCTTGGTGTTGATCATGACACTTGATCTATGGTGAAATCCACCTCTCTACGGGGTGGTAACCCTCAAGCTTGCCTAGAAATTTTTGTATATTCCCTCAAAACTACATGATCATCTAACGGTGAATTCTCTAGAGGTCCCACCGACCGATCACCGATGGTGATAGAAAATAACAAAAACTTTATGCATGCTCGATTTAGTTTCTTAGTTGAGATTATGTGAAAAGAGATAGGCCTCTGCATCCGTGTAATCACAACTGAACTCCCAACATCATCGTGGCACTCATTGACCTTATTCTTGCATCTACCTTGGCTCGATGAGCCTAGAACCAATCCATACCCAAAACAACCTAATAGAATCCTAGAGGTATAACTCGAAGCTCAAGTGTAGTGGAGAACAATCCTAAATCAAGTAAACAAATCTCCACATATGATTTCATTTTTAATTTTACCCCGCAGGCCAACTCAACCTACTAGCCATCTACTACCTAGCCACCTCTAGTCCACACTATTCCACTACGAAGGAGATATAAAATAATTTTAAGCACATGAATAAAAGAGAACTGAGACAAAAACACCCCTAATAGTATCTATCATCTCAATCACTATGTCCTAATGCTTGGCCTAACGGTAGTCAACCATTGCATATACATGATGGGTGCATCCAATGTCACCCATTCTCTTCTTAGATCTAGGTGCACTCATGTCCATCAAGGGTAGCGGGTTTGAGAAGAAACATGCAAACATAGTGATCAAGGGACCCAAATAAAACATCCTTTTATTCCCCTTAGAGATGGGGTCCCTCCTATACTCTAGTGAACTAATCCTACTAGCCCAACCCTAATGAGACATCACAGTGTGCAAGATGGCTCTACCTAATGAGTAACATGTCTCCTATCTCTAGCTCTAATAACAACCCTCTAGCTCCACCTCTCTGTATGCTCCACCTGTCTAGCCCTCTTGTTGTTTGTGTCTCGATGCTGTTTTCTCTCGATGTGTATGTTGTGGAGCTCTCGATACTATTGGAGGAGGAAAAAATCCTCCTTTAGAGGGTGGGGTTGTACCCCATGACCTATGACTCTAAAAGTACTACATCTTCTCCTGATATTTTCCCTTGTTCCTATGTCAGTGCTCCTGAGCCCTGGTCCTATTCTCCTCGGCTAATTAGGCCTCTTCAATGACCTTCTCAAGTGTGGGAGGAGATAACATCCTAATCTGCTCCAGCTATGTCCGCATACAGGATCAATAAACTTATTTCCCTATAAAATCTCATTTTGTAGGTAGTCCACATACTACAAAATATCTAAGGACCTTCTCTCATATTGTGTCACTATCTCGAACCCCGTCGTAAGTCATGAAACTCATAAATACTCTTCTGCAAAAAAATTCTCTAACATATAATGATCTCTAAAAATCTCCTCAAACAATTCTCAGTCACTGTATCCCGAGTCAAATGAAGCTTCCACCCTCTTTCCTCCACCAAACACCTGCGCTGCGTCTTGGAGGAGGTGTATGACAAACATAACCATGACATTGCCCTCATAAGAGTACAATCCAAAGAAGCTATTAAGACTTAGGAGCCATAACTCGGACCCAAATCCATCCGTAGTGCCGGTGTACATAGGTGGCTACAAGAGAAGGAGGTCTCTAATCACACTACTCTTATCACAATCATGGCATTTTTCATCCAACGGGTGAATGTGGTTGTGTATCCCTAAATGGTCCCTCAAGACCATGTGAATTCCTACAATGGCACAAGGCCGCACTCTCCTAGTGATTGGAAGGTCTACGTGACCTCTCCTACCTCGAGGTATCATGCTCTGATGGTTCTCGAGTGTTCCTCCTCACCTATTGGATCCTCATCTCGTGATCGGACATCCGTCTCTCTCATCTCCTACGATGGTGGAAGGAACTGCACACAATGCTTATCACCGCTAAAGAGCCTCTAAAATCTGGGTATGAGCTCATAGTCTAATGGCTCAGGCATACATGATTTACGTCCCAAGCTCCTAATGGATCAAGTCTCGCGGGTGCCATCCTGTGTATGAAGTAAGAGAGTGGATTATCAAGGTGTAGGAGGTTGTGGAAAAATTTTAATGGTTTTTGTTTATTTTTTTAAAACATTAAAAACTAGTTTAATATTTTACCTAGAGCGTCCGCGTGTGCGAACCTTCACTCTGATACCAAATATAATGCCCCACCTTGCACATAGAAAACTACACCCTATATCGGTTAAAATTTTGGGTAATTTTATTTTGAAAGGTTATACTTCTCAAATCTCATTATTGGTTATTCAAGCCAATATTATTTATTTAATTAATTAAATAAAGTTCATTCCCAATTTAAATAATTCATCTAAAAGCTACCAACATTAAGGAGTTGGTTAAAATAATTTTCCACCATGGTCACTACATAAAAATAATTTTGTAGAGCCACCCCTATAAATTTTTTCATGCCCTTTTAAATTAATTACCCCACACCCATCTTATTATTTATTTCTCATTCCCACAAAATACCCATGGCTTAAAGTGGTCTAGGATTAAACGTGAGCCATGGGGTCAACATAATCTTGGCCCTTTATTTTAGGATGCCGTATAGTTGCCCTAATTCATCATTATGTTTTCTTCTAATTTCCTTTCTCTTTCACTTGTTTCATTTGGTTTCTTCTTTTTGCAGTTGTGGAGGAGCTATAAAGGTCAAGAACATTTCTTCTCCATGTTTTTTGTTATGAATGTGGAGATAGAGAAGATTTCATGGCTAATCCCATTTCCTCCTTATTTACTTGAGGGCTAGGGTTTTAACAATTTTATATTTGTTTTTTTTTCCAATCTATATATTTTTTAATTCTACCAGAGATATCTTTGGTTTTTGGGTATATGTATTTTACCCATTTTATTAAAGTCTTTTACACACACACACACAATGATAAAAAATGGCATTGTGCATAAGGTATGGCCACGTATATCTGTGGCGGTCACCCGCTCCATTGTTCAATAGTGGCTCGGGGGGGGGGGGGTTTGGTCGCCCTATCCCCCATCCGTAATAATTTATTATTATTATTTATTTATTTCAAATTTTTTGCGCAACAACAATCTATGGATTGATCTTTCATTTTACTTTGTTGTGGAAACATTTTAATGGTTTTCGTTTAATGTTTTAAAACATTAATAACTAGTTTAATATTTTAACCAAAGCATCTGTGTGTGTGAACCTTTGCTTTGATGCCAGATGTAATGCCCCACCTTGGGACATAGAACACTACACCTTGTATTGATTAAAATTTTGGGTAATTTTTTTTTTTGAAAGGTTATACTTCTCAAATCTTGTTATTGGCTATTCAAGCCAATCTTAATTAATTAATTAATTAAATAAAGTTCATTCCAAATTTTAATAATTCATCCAAAATCTACCAACATTAAGGATTTGGTTAAAATAAATTTCCACCATGGTCACTACATAAAAATAATTTTCTAGAGTCACCTTATAAAGTCTTTCATGCCCTTTTAAATAAATTACCCCACACCCATCTTATTAATTATTTCTCATTCCCACAAAATACCCATGGCTTAAAGTGGTGTAGGATTAAATGTGAGACATGGGATCAACCTAATATTGGCCCTTGATTTTAGGATTCCATAGAGTTTCCCTAATTCATCATTATGTTTTATTCTCATTTTCTTTCTCTTTCACTTTTTTATTTTGTTTCTTCTTTGTGCAGGGTTGTGGAGGAGCTATGGAGGTCAAGAAAATTTCTTCTCCATGTTTTTGTTATGCAGGTGAAGATAGAGAATATTTCGTTGCTAATCCCATTTCCTCCTTATTTACTTGGAGGCTAGGGTTTAAACTCTTTTATATTTGTTTGTTTGTTTATTTTTTTGCAATCTATATTTTTTTGAGTTCTACCAAAAATATCTTTGGTTTTTGGGTATATGTATTTTACACATTTGATTGAAGTCGTTTTACACACACACACACACACACAAACAAAATGATAAAAAAGGGGGTGTGCATAAGGTATGGCTATGTTTACATTGTGGTACCCCGATCTATTGTTACTAGAGTGGTTGGGGGTGGGGTGGAGGTTTGGATGCCCCATCCCCCATCTATGCATTTATCTTTTATTTTACTTTGTTATATATATATATATATATATAGCCATCAAAGATATTTTAATCCAAATTCCTTTTTTTTAAGTCAAGATATTTAAAATAATAATACTTTTAATATTTCTATTTATAAAGGAAAATGTACCAAAGTGATATATTGGTCTATCATACAATTTACAAAGAACTATTGTATAATCTGAAATAGCTTAAGTAAAACCAATTTTCTTCCTGAAAACATTTTAAGTATATAAGTATTTAAATGAAACCTTAATGCTATAACTTTTCCCTTAAAAAATAGAAACCAAATTTCTACAGCCTGTTTTGATTAGGAATGAATTCAATGCTGATTTCTTTAAATATCTCATTCAACAACGATTTGTACCTTCAGCATACCATGTAAAATTAAAAGGAATCATTTCCAATGTGATAAGAAAGCTTCATTTTGCACCAAACATTAGACATTAAACAACACATAATATCGATATTTTTCCTTTTTTTTGCACTAGTCAAAACAATGTTCTAAATTCCTATTAAGAAGGAGATTCAATAATAAGTATCACACTTTCATTTGGATCTCTTAACATTAAAATTTGCACTCCTATAGTGGAAGACAAGATTTCCAAAATAACCCGCTTTATTTTCAAAGGAGAGATATAATAGTCTATTTTATTTATTTTATAAAGTAAGAACACTTAACAAACATTACTTCCATTTAAGCAAAAAGTGGGATAGTGATTTCATGTTACATATCATTTACAAATCATTTTCAAGTATGAATACAACTTCACAAAACACAAGACCCTCTTTTAATATATGATCAAATCAACAACAAATCCATTATCATGAAAAATCAATACCAACTAAGATTCAACCCAATAAGGAGTGGGTAAACAAAACTAATACCACACTAGTTACGCAAAATCCATCCATATGCCAACATTGGGAGATTACTAAGATTAGGTCTCTTGCCATAGCCATATTTACATTGTAACAAGTAGTTTAACACTCCCAAAATCAAGGAAGAAAAATTCATAAAAACCAAAGAGAAGCCCCAACCATCTTAAAGATTTAGACTCCAAGTCTTGTTCTTCACATAGCCATAAACACAAAGAGAAAGGCTTGTTTCAACACCCAGCCTATAGGCATAATTACATGCATTTCCAAAGGTTGGAATACATGCTAGCCTCCCCCATACCCATGGGGGCAAGATCTAGCTTCCATAAATGTGCATAAGAATAAGGGAGAGGTAAACACAAGCATATCACATATAAGACTAACTCATACACAACAAAAATACAACAAATACCATCAAAATAAAAATAGGAGAAACACATATTCATCCTCAATAAGGTGGAAGAGTGGATGAGACATCCAATAATATCATAAAGTATGGTCGAACCATAGGATGCACACTTGAAAAATATTCAAAAACCTCCTTATCCCTCCAAAACAATCATCCCTCATAGTTACTCCCCCATTCACCTAAATTCATCCTTAGGAGTATTTTCAAATCCATTGGGTTTCCTCTCCAAGGATTGGGAAGGGGTTTCAAACCATATGAACCACCTTCCCCACCTCAAACCATATGTGAGGATAAAAGAGAACCAACATGGCTTGCCCATCAAGCCATGAGTTTTTGAGGGAAACTCCCTCTCTCTTTCCTAAAACAAACTCTCAAATCCATCAAACCATATGATGGATGGAGAAAAAACAAGTAACACATCCAAGAAACCATACAACACATACAACAAGACAAAAAAATTCAACAAAAGAAATTATAATATCTAACATACCCAAAACACAAACTAAGATCAAAGAGCCTACCTACAAAAGCTATCTAAGTCTCTAAGTTTTTCCCAATTCCTTGCCCAACCAAAGCTCTAACTCAAAAAGCACACCAAGCACAAAGATCGAAACAAAAGTTCTCATTCTCCTACATGAGGGAGTATTTTAAGAAAAAGAAATAAGTTTCCTCACAAATGAGGGGTGGCATGTGTCACCCCTATCTTCCCTCCAAGTCAAGATTCCCAAAAACAAAAGAAAAAAATATAAACCCAAATTTAAACACCCCTCTCACAAATTACCTAAAAAGAAATTAAAACAAACATATGCATTTTTTCACAACACACACACTCTAACCATTCTTACACGGATGGTGACAAATGAGAGGCTAAATGGGAGGAAAACTCTTTTTGTCATTGGAATTAAGCCCCCTACCTAATAGGTAGGGTCAAAAGGCTTATTTTTATGCTAAGTGTAATGCCCACTTCCCTTTGATACTTTTTACTATTGATTTTGATATTGTTGACTATACTTATGGATATTATTGTATCATTTTGACTTAGCAGGATGGTAGATGATAGAGATACTCAGTCTATTGTTGGTTTCGATTCATAGTATGTTGTGTGTGGATTATTAGAGACATTTTATATTGATGATGATATGTTGTTGACATAGTTACATATTTTTGACATACGATATTTTCGTCTTTTTGAGTAGACCTTAACAATTGAACTAATCTTGTGATCCTATTGATATTGATGAAATGTAAGATCGAGATGTTGTTAGAAATTGTAAATGATATCGTTACTTGCCTAGATGATTGTGGATTTATATTGTATATTTTATTTTGGATGTTTTGATGCGGCCATGAGGCCAAAGGAGGTATTATGTGTTTCACAGGTAAACATATCACAATAAACAACGGGGCAATTGGAGACCAAAAAAATTAGAATGCTAGATGAATTCAACAAAGGTCACCATGGAAACATGTATTTTGTTGTGTGTGTGTGTGTGTGTTGAATTATTTTTAGGGGGTCCCCATGGCGGGATCACCTCCAACTGTGACCAATGGGTTTGTGTGTTATTTCTTTTATTTAGTTTCCTTTATTTAATTTTAGTATGTGATTTTATAGTGATGTAATTTCCTTGTATTAATTATTTAAATTGTGTCTTAATTTAGTTAATTAATCATGTTCTAAACTAATTAGGGATGGGACAAAAGAATTCATTTATTATATTTGATGGCTCTTTGGGTTATGTGTTATAAGTTGAGTGTTTTATGATGTTAAGTGTTGTACACTCTACCCCTTCATGAAAATTCGGATTTGGCCTTAAGGGCAAATTTTGGAGGCTTGTGGGACAAGTTAAACTTGTCCCACACCTCTTAAATTACTATACCAACCCTACCTATAGATTGGGGGTTAAAGAATACACCTCATTATATGTTTTGTAAGTCAAAAAGTGACATTTATTGCACCTTTCTTACATAGGTCTTAAATTTTTCCTTAGGGGGTGGGCTTGGATTGTGTGTGTAAGTAATTTATAATTTCTCTCACCCACAAATTTATTGTGCATTGGGGTTGAGGTTTGAATTTGGAGGTGGAGTTGAGGATGAGTGATGTGGCATCCTACATGAGGCCACCTCACCCACCACTCTCTTTTTCTATTTATTCAGGTTCTTTTGCTTGTTTGGAGGTTACTTCATTATTTTTGTGCTTGTATTTTCTTGGAGTTGGAGGATTTTGTAGTGCTTGTGGATTTTTTTGGAAATTATTGGCAATATTTTGGGCTTGAAGGAGCTTGGTGTGTGACTCTTGGATCACGTTCTACTATGGAAAGGTAGGAGTTATACTCTTGTTAAATGTTTTCTTTTATATTGTGTATTTTTGGTATGCTTGTTAGGTGCTTGGGTAGATTTCCTGGTGTGGTGTAGGGGTACTCTAGAGATCTTACATGCAGGAGGCATAAGATTTTATTTCATGTTTTTGAGGGAGTTGGGTTTGGTGCCCCACTTGGACAATACAATGTTTGCATTTCTTACTTGGTTTTTAAGAGGGAGACATAAGAGATTGTAGGTAGACATAAAAGAATGTGGGAGGCATAATAATTGTGTAGGGGTTTTGAGATGTGTATTGGAGGGTTTTAAGGTGGACACCTATTTCCCATTGGGAGGCATAAGTGACCTCCCATAGATCCTTGCTCCTTTGGCTTTTGTATTTTGAAGCCTTGTATATTTTGTTAGTTTCCTTCTTGTGATTGTAGTTGTGTTGATTGTGTTTTTGGTATGGTTGTAAAATATTTGTATTGTGATGTGGAAGCTTGTATTGTTGCCATGAGTTGGATCCATCTTTCATTGCATTGTGGTTGGGGCTCGGGGGCCAATGAGGAGGATAGCTTCTTCTCCTCATTAGATTATTGGTTGGGTGGAGAGTGTTGCCTCTCCCCTTTTTTTTTTTTTGATCAAATGAAGCATGGTGGAGATATCTTATTGGTGATGTGAAACTTGGAGCATTTTTGGTGTCCTTAAGAAATATTTCCTTGTGAGAAAACCTTCTTGTTATTCCCACTCAAGGTGGAAAACTTATATTGTTGCATTTTGTTTAAAGGAAATGTTATATTGTAAGTGGTAATATTATTTGAAGGAAGTTCATTGAAGAGTTGTAAAATTTCCTTTCTCTTTAAATTTTATTATGTAAAGGAAGGAACCAAAATGTAAATCATGTTTAAAAGTTTAGTTTTAGTTTGTATTGTGAGAAAGTTATTTGCTTTAAAAGAAATGAGCTATGCTCAAGGAAAAGAAAGTTTACTTCTATTGTTTAAATTTTATTATTGTAAATGAGAAAGGAGAAATATAAAAGTTGTAAGAGGATAGCAGTGTATGCATGGAAAACATGCACATGGAATAAAGTTGTAGTTAATTGAACAACTAAGTCAGATCTTTGGAAATGGAAAGAAGGAACCAATTTAAAGTATGTTGTAATGTTGAAATGTTGTTTTTTTGTAGTAAGAAAAATAACAATATTAAAATTCTATTTAGTTCCTTTTTACTTTTGGACTTGAAAGACACTTTATTGAACAAAACAAAAATGATCTTTTAGTTTTTTTCTTATTAAAATAGAAAATGCTTTAAAAAGGAGTAATGTTACTATGGAATGAATAGATGAGTTAAATCTTACAACTGGAAACTTTAGGCACATAAATTTAAGTTTAGAATGAATCTTAGAACACTCTAGTGACTTTTTTTTTTGAGAAATATCAAAAATTAAGGTTTTGTTTATAAGAAACATGATTGTCGCCTGTGCAGAGCGGTGGTCTCGCAATCGCGCGACTCGAGCAAGGTGGCGGTTTGTGAATCGTCACCCATGTGGGCGGCGGTCCCAAGACCTCCGGCTTGCTCTGGGCGGTCGTTCTGTCACTTACGGTGGAAAAATACACAGATCCTTGTATTTTAACTTGTTCTAACTAAAATGTAAGAATGTTAAAATTAAGAGGAAATCTCCTGCAAGAAAAGGATGATTAAAACTCATTGTTCAAAGCAAATAAATCTTCAAATGGTTAACTAGAAGTGTTAGATCTCATATATATTAATGGAGGTAGGGTTTTCCCCAATTAGAGAACTCAATATACAAATAGTTTTGTAATAAAACCATATTTGGAAAGGAAATCCCTTCAATCCTTGAATGAAAGAAATTACAATGATAAATCTACAATCTAAACTAAACTAAGCTTGATTTCTTTGTAGACTCCTCCATAGTTCTTCCTTTCTTGCTCCCATGGCTTCTTTCTCTCCAACCTGCAAATTAAAGAAAGGAAAAGTGACCAAATGAGGAGACTAGGGTAAAGAAAAGGTTTTAATAAAAATTCATAAGGATATTTAGGGTTAGTTTGGAACCCTAGGATCTAGTGGCCACAATTGAATTTATATAAGGGTTGCAGATCAACCCTACAATTGTTTGTTAGGAATGAATATTATAGATGTTTTAAATAAAAATTAAAGGTATGTGTGGATGGGTGAATGGGGCCATTTAAATACCTTGGTGTTCAAAGTCATTGATTATGTTCCAAGTATGTTTTAAGAAAATAAATGAAATGGACTTCTAAGCTATAAATATAATGGAACTAAAGTAACTAAGTATAAGGTAAAGTATTAGGGTGTGAATGTTAGTTAAGGAGGAGGAAAATATTTAACCAAGTAAATTAAATTATGTCACCTCCCTAGTTGAATGTTAATTAGTTGACCTTAGAGACAAATTAAGAATATTTAAACATTTAATTTAGGCCTAGTCTTTCATTTATAAAGTATAGATTATTGGTGAAAATTAATTTAATGCACACTTTGGGGTTGACCCCTGTTGGTGCTCAATTTGATCTCACCCCATTTGTCCTTGAAATTCTTTAATTTGCGGGCTCTGTCGTATTTTCTATTTCCCCAAATGGATGCGTGAAAGGTTTTCTTCATTTGTATGTTGTTGAAGATCCTTCTCCATGGTCGTGGATCAAATTTGGGCCTTGTATCATTTCCAAATTCTTTGTCCTTAAAGAAAGTTTCAATCTTGGGCGCAAATGGTGAAGTTCCCCGCATCTTACTTCGTTCGGGGTGTGTTTTCCCCATAAATTATATCTCAAAGCATCTTCGATACGTGTTCATTCTTGATTGGATGTGGCCGGTGGGTCTTTTTGATGAAATTTGACACTTTGGTCACATTTGTAAAAATATCAAATTGGCCTACTGCAGCTCAGATAGTCTCTAATTGGCTATCCAACAAATATGAAGAGGCAGGGAAAAAGTCTTACTTTGACCCCTGAAGAAGGACACATGGCATATTTCAAAAGTTAGAAGCGAGAAGGCGGGTTGCCGGGGCATTTTGAAGTTTTTTTCCCTTTTGTAAAAAGGAGCAAAATTATAAATTGATCCACAATCCTGTAAGGAAAAATTCTTACTTTGACCTCGAAGAAGGACACATGGCATAATTCAAAAGTTAGAAGTGAAAGGTGAGTCATCGGGGTGTTTTGAAGTTTTTTCCCTTTTGTACAAAGGAGTAAAGTTATAAAATGACCTGCGACTCTGCTAGGGCCCACATCAAAAGATAAAAGTGGGAAGTGGGTCGGCGGAGAAAAATTGGAAATTTTGCCTTTTTTTAAAAAAGGGGTAAAATTGCATAAATGAGCCGTGACTCCATCAAAGGCACAGACTAAGCCATGTGGAAAAATGTGAAAATTACACATTTTCTCCAAAAGTCATAAAATAAAAAAGGTAACCCCAGGCCCACTTTGAATCAGATTTTTCCACGTGGATGGCTCTAATCTAAAGTTGAGAAAGGGTAGAATAAATGGTTTTTGTGCACTACATATGATTTTGTCACCTTTTTTGCTCCAAGACTCCTGGAGATGTGAATACGCACTATTTCTCATCATTTTTTTAATGAAATTCGTTGTCATTTTTGTCTCAAAAAGTGTAATTCAATGGATTTAGAGCTTAATTTGTGAATTCTAAGGAATGTAAAGGTTGATATTTTGAAATTGGAATTGCTCGGGCACTTGTAAAAATGTGAATTACATTAGAAGTGGATGTAAAGAAAAATTACAAAGGAAAGAATGGGAAAAGGATGAAATGATGGAGGTTATAGTACAAAGGATGAAAAACATGTTGCTAGAGGAGATGACTGGGTGCCCTTGTTAAAACAATGATGGAGATATTTGCAATGATTCACCTTTTTGAACAACTGGCAACTTTTTGTTGTAAACTGTTAAACGTCATTTTCTGGAAATCATGATCAAACATGTAACAAACAAAGATTCATCAAATATTCTTTTCTTGGGGGGAAAGCTTGGATGTAAATTAAGTGTTATAAAAAGCATGCTTTAGTCATGCAAATGGTTGGGGTTTAATTTTTACGAGAAAATTCGAGAAATCCCATCTTCCTGAGAGACCATTTGAGAAACCTATTAATCTCTTATGTTTTAGATTTTATCGTGTCAAGTTGGTTGCAAGTGTACAACCATTGACAAGCTCTGAGATTGGTCAAGAAACATTCCCTGATGATGAATCCAATCAACTTCGAATTAATCTTTGTTAATCCTAGGCAAATTTATGTCTGCATTATTTTAGAATGTTTGTAAATAGTATTTCTTGTTCCTATTACAATCTTGTGTTAAAATCCCTCTGAATCACACATGATCTTGTCCCTATGATAGTTTAGTGGCATTTGCAATTTCATTACGAGAAGAGCCTTCATCCTGTAATGAGATAAACAATTTAAAATCACTTTACTATCATTTTGTTGATAAAGATTGTCTGTAAGCCTTTGAGTGTATCGTAGGCATGAGGAACCAGGGGTCTTTAATGTTTATTTGAGTCTTTACCTCGAGCCCAGTTAAATTCTTGGAGATTGTGTGAAATCGTGAAAATCTGGACCTCCATAGATGCACACCTTCTGGTTGAAGGAATATTTTAGCTATTCTAAATAATTTTATCATCTAGTTTTCCAATTTTTGTGAAGGTTCTCAAAGATCTAGAAAAATCAAGTTTATCCTGCTTAATCTCCCACCAAAAATTATTCAAAAACTATGAATCCTACCTGAACTACCCCTGTTTGCCCTATATGTCAAAAAATGAATAAATTCTATTGCTAAAATATGCAGAAGTAATCGGGATTCCATAATTTCTGTAGTAACCTTAACCTTGTTTAGAAAATACCACCATTCTTTAGAAGTGATAACTCATGAGACTTAAATTGTGGTGCATTGATAATATTTTCTCAAAGTTTGCTTTTACATTTGTGCAAAGAAGGATATCTTCATTCTCCTTAACCAATAGGGGTTACAAAATGGGTCCTCTCACCTGGTCAAAAGGCATAGCCTAAAGTAGTGAGGATAGATCAAATCATTTTGAAGGTGCTACCCATTTCTCCTACATCCGAGTGACAAAGAGCTAGGTGAATCACCTCGCCGGCTACAAATTGACATACATGATGATTTATCTATCTCTAGGATTCTTGTTAAATCTGTGATGCTTCTCACTTCTTGCAAAGGAGAATCAATTTGGGTACTAACACCTTTTGGCACCGTTGCGGGGGGATTATTTGAATTCGAGACTTATTTATGCAGTAACAACACCTTTTTGGCTCCATTTCCAAGGATTATTTGAATTCTAGGACTTATTTGTGCGGAAACAACACCATTTTGGCACCGTTGCTTTGGGAAAATTTGAAAAAGGTGTACACATACCAACCTTGTAATGTTTCTTACATGATCTAAGTGTAAATACATTGTTTAAATGTCATCCTTTGTTGAGATATGTAAGATTTGTGCAAGTTACAAGTTCTGTGTGCAATATTTCTAGTTTCTGTTTGTTTTTACACTAAATTTACATCATCAATGTTAAATAAGGGTAAAGGAAGGTCATATCTATGAAGCTTTTCATGAATTTAGTGTTGACATACATTTGACAGATCAATTTTAGTGCATTTTCACAACTAAGGTGAAAATCCTTAGTGGTGACTCCATGTTGAATTATTTTTTGATAAATGCCGTGTTTTAATCTCTGTCAATTGAAATTTATCATGAATCTATGCAAAGTTGGAAGGAAGAAGATATTTCTTCGTTAAGGACCTTCTTTAGAAGGTTGTTTCAAGAATTAGGAAAGACAAATTCAAAGGAAGAAGAATCGGAAAGTTATTGGAGATCAGAAATCAAGAAAAAAGTTATCAATTATGGAAACTGATCAGCCTGTCATTGAAGATTTCCATACTTCCTCAAGTGCTTCTGAATCAGGTATTCTTTTTGTAGATCCGAATTCTCCAACTGGAGAGGCTCCTTCATTTTTATTTGAAAAGTTTGCATCTCATTTTGTCCTTATGTTTTCCAAAGTTGATAGGATCTTCCAAGAAATAGAGTTTTTAGAGAATATTCATTCTAAGAATTACATCCTTATGCCCCACAGATCCCTCATTCCTCATCATTTTGTTTCTCCCGTAAGATCAACTCCCAAAAACAATATGGCCCAAAGACCTATCTAGATCTCCATTTGTTGTGAACACTTTTGGTCCTATAGATTTCAAAGTTATGATTGGATATCTAAATGTTGTGCCCCAAGATGTTAGAAATATACTTCCTAAATTTCAAGGAAATAATGCTATTACAGGTGATCAACACTTAAAGCTTTTTGTCAATATGATGGAAGAATTTGAGATCAAATTTGAAGATGTGTACATAAAATTGTTTATTCATACTCTAGATGATGACACACAGGATGGTATAAATATTTCTCAAACAAATCCATTGATTCATGGAAAAAATGAAGAATGCTTTTATATTGCAATATGGGGATAAGAAGGATCATAGGTTTCTTTTGTCTAAATTTGAAAATATTAAGAAGAACCCTAATGAATCTATTCATGACTTCAATACTCGGTTCAATAAGACCCTGAATAGGCTACCTATAATCCTGATGCCAAGTGATGTTTCTTTTTTAATAAAATACTCTGATGCTTTTGCTAAGAATGTTTCCTATTATTTAAGGGACAAAAACCCAGGATCTTTGAGGCAGGCCTTCACCATGGTTTGGATATAGAAAGCAATATCAAAGAAGTTGGTAAGCCTCCTAAGAGGGAAGGTATCAAGCTGATCAATCCAGAGAAGCCTCAGTCAAGCAAGTTTGTGGATCTAGAAGAGGTTGTAAAAACTTTGGCGGAGCTGTTAAGGAAATATCCTATAAACTGGCCAAAGTAGAGAAGGGGATTGATAAAGTTCCCAAGGTTAGCACAAACCACAAGGTCAAGAAATATTTACAAATCATCTCATAGGTGATCATAGATTAGATGACAGAGGTAAAGGTTCTGTGGGATTGAGAAATAGACAACCCTAACCCCAGGAAAACAGATTGGTGCCTGATCCTTTAGCTACCAGAGTTGTTGTTGTTGAAGAAGCTCATGAAATTGAGTGGTGTGATAGCTATTTCTTGCCACATTCTCCATGTGATGTTGAAAAGGGAGTTGAGGAAGAAGTTGATGATGATGATACAAATGATGATGCATGCACGATGGATTTCTCTACAAGTTCATAACAGGGAGCAACCTCAACTTGAGTGATGAGTGCCAGAACTGTTAAAGATTTATGGGATTGCATTCACTGGGTATTACCTCTTCCTCCCACTCATACTTTTGAAATTGATATGGTACAAGCTTTTGAGTTGCCTAATAATGATTTTGAGTACTTAAGGACATTAATGATTAAGAAGTATGATGGAGGAATTCCTTCAGAAGAGGACAGATAGTTGTTAATGAATGCAGTAGTTGGCCATGAAAAAGAGTATAATACTAGGAGAAAAGTTGTCAAAGGGGCAGGGCCTTAGGCAAACAAAAATTCCAGTGCTTACCAGTATCCCTAAGGAAAACCCTAATAAAGATGCATTTGAAAAGGCTTTGTCACCCCAAATAAAACTTGTGTTCCTCCCCATGCTCAAACTGTAAAAAATCTTGTGCCATCAGATGAATTTGTAAACCTTCCTCCTAATACTACCTTACCCAAATATGTTCCTTGTGACATAGCCCAAATCTTGAGTCAGATCAAGATTTATATTCCTATTATTGAATTTCTTAGAATCCTGAGCATAGGAACAAAGCATTCAAATATTTGGGATTTAAAGAAGAAAAGGTCACCCAGGGTAAAAATGTAAACAATGTAGAGGTTCCTCCTACCATTGTATTATTAGAAAAATATAAAGCATTGGAGGAATTGGGTGAACTACACCGATGTTTATTTGGGAACTTCTCTGGTTGAGTCTCATCGAAGGTGGATCCATTTTCACTACTCGATTATTAAGGATAAGTTGCTACATAATTGTATGTTTGATTCAGGTGCCTCATGTAATGTAATGCCTCTTGAGGTCATGAAGGAGTTGGATCTCAATGTAACAATAAAGTATGGGAAGTGAACTGCCATGGATTCTAGAGAGGTGTCAGTGGTTGGATGTGTCAAGGGTTTGATAGTGCAACTTGCAGCCTACCTAGGAAAGAACTTAAAACTAGATGTTGTTATTGTTGATTTCCCTACCAAATGGGGAATGTTGTTATCCAGAAAGTGGGTAGCTAGTGTGGGTGGAAATGTGCAAATGGACATGTCTTATGCCACCATACCAATTAAGGGCAGCCTTGTGAAGTTACCTGGTGAAAATAAAATGTTATATCTCATTGAGGACCCCAACAATGCTTCTTATGAAGTATTGCATGTAGACATTGATGTTGATAACTCTGTGAGCTATGTTGTTTTCAAGGATTATGAAATTGATCAATGCAGATATCCTGAGCAGATTGATTTTCTAGGACATTTATGTTTGATGCAGCCTTGAGAGATGTTGAAAAACTTGACATAAGAACAAAGGATAAGCCTGAAAAAATGTGGTCAAATAGCAACTTGGATGGAAAAGAGAAACACTCATATGACCATATGTTAAAGACGTATCAGAACTGCTTAACATGGTCATATCCAGAATGATAGGCACTTGAAACATTTCCTTGATTTTGTTCTACTTTCGTGTTTTTCTGTTTTGGTTCGTCCCGGTCCTTAGTAGCCATTTTTGTTGGTTTCTCGGTTTGTTCTGGAGGGTTGGCTCGTGACTCCATTGGCCATGGATTTTTGGCATATGGTCTTGCTCTATTGTTCTTTTGGCTTTCGCATGGAGTGCCCACTCCCGAGTCGGAGCCGATGTTGGTGCTCAATTTCGATCTTGCCCCGTTTGTCCTCAAAATTCTTCAATCTATGGGCTCTCACATGTATGTTCCATTTCCCTAAATGGATGTATGAAAGGTTTTATTCATTTTTATGTTGTTGAATATCCTTCTCTATGGTCATGGATCACATTTGGGCCTTGTATCATTTCCAAATTCTTTGTCCTTAAAGAAAGTTTTAATCCTGGGCTTAAATGGTGAAGTTCCCCTGCATCTTACTATTCGACGGGCATTTTTCCCGTCAAATTATATCTCAACATCTTCAGATATGTGTTCATTCTTGATTGGATGCGGCTCGGTGGGTCTTTTTGGTGAAATTTGCCACTTTGGTCACATTTGTAAAAAATATCAAATTGGCCTCGTGGCCCTGATAGTCTCTGATTGGCTATCTAGCAAATATGAAGAGGAAGGGAAAAAGTCTTACTTTGACCCCAAAGAAGGACACGTGGCATATTTCAAAAGTTAGAAGCGGAAGGCGGGTCACATGGGGCATTTTGAATTTTTTTGCCATTTTGTAAAAAGGAGAAAAGTTATAAATTTATCCGCAACCTCGCAAGGAAAAAAGTCTTACTTTGACCCCAAAGAAGGACATGTGGCATATTTCAAAATTTAGAAGCGAAGGCGGGTCGTCGGGGTGTATTAAAGATTTTTTTCCTTTTGTACAAAGGAGCAAAGTTATAAAATGACCATGATTCTCCTACACCCACATCAAAAGATAAAAGGGAGAAGTGGGTCAGTGGAGCAAAATTGGAAATTTTGCCTTTTTGTTAAAAGAGGTAAAATTGCAAAAATCTGTCGTGACTCCATCAAAGGCCCGGATTAAGCCACGTGTCGCGCCCATATTTCAAAGGCGGAGGGGCCGGTCAAAATGTGAAAATTGCACATTTTCTCTAAAAGTCATAAAATACAAAAGACAACCCTAGGCCCGCTTTGAATCATATTTTTCCATGTGAATGGCTCTAATCAAAAGTTGAGAAGGGGTAGAATTAATTGTTGTTGTGTATTACATATGATTTTGCCACTATTTTTGCTCCAAGACTCCTAGAGATGTGAATACACGTTGTTTTTCATCATTTTTTTATGAAATTCCTTGTCATTTTGTCTATAAAGTGTAATTGAATGGATTTAAATATTAATTTTTGAAGTCCAAGGAATGTAAAGGTTGATATTTTGAAGTTGGAATTACTCGGGAACTTCCAAAAACATGAGTTACCAAAGAAGTTGGATGCGAGAAAAAATTGCAGAGAGGAAAGAATGGGAAAAGAATGAAATGATGGAGGTTGTAGGCATAAAGCATGAAAAACATGTTGTCATAGGAGATGACTGGGTGCCCCAGTTAAAAAATGATGGAGATATTTGCAATGATTCACCTTTTTGAACAACTGGCAACTTTTTGTGCAAACTTGTTAAATGTCATTTTCTGGAAATCGTGATCAAACATGTAACAAACAAAGGTTCCTCTAATATTATTTTCTTCGGGGTAAAACTTGGATGTAGATTGAGTGTTATAAAAAGCAGGCTTTAGTCATGCAAATGGTCGGGGGTTGAATTCTTATGAGAAAATTTTAGAAATCCCATCTTCCTGAGAGACCATATGAGAAACCTGCTAATCTCTTATGTTTTAGATTTGATCATGTCAAGTTGGTTGCAAGTGTACAACCATTGACAAGCTCTGATATTGTTCAAGAAATCTTCCCCTGCTGATGAATTTAATCAACTTCAAATTAATCTTTGTTAATCTTGGGCAAATTTGTGTCTGCTTTATTTCAGAATGTCTGCAAATAGTATTTCTTGTTCCTATTGCAATCTTGTGTTAAAATCCCTCCGAATCACACAAGATCTCATCCCTGTGATAGTTTAGTGGCATTTGCAATTTCATTACGAGAAGAGCTTTCATCCTATAATGAGATAAACAATTTTAAATCACTTTACTATGTTTTGGTTGATAAAGATTTTTTGTAATCCTTTGAGTGTATCTTAGGCGTGAGGAACTAGGGGTCTTTAATGTTTAATTGAGTCTTTAGCTTGAGCGTTTGTGTTAAATTGTTAGAGATTATGTGAAAACATGCAAATCTGGGCCTCCATTAATGCACACCTTCTGGTTGACAGAATATTTTAGCTATTCTGAAGCATTCTATCATTTAGTTTTCCAATTGTTGTGAAGATTCTCAAAGATCTAGAAAACTCAAGTTTATCCTGCTTAATCTTCCACCAAAAATTATTCAAAAAGAATGAATCCTACCTGAACTACCCCTATTTTCCCTATATGTCCACAAATGAATAAATTCTAATACCAAAATATGTAGAAGCAATCAGGATTCCATAATGTCTTTAGTAACCTTAAGCTTGTTTAGAAAATATCACCATTATGTAGAAGTGACAACTCGTGAGAGCTAAATTGTGTTGCATTGATCATATTTTCTCAAGGTTTCCTTTCAAATTTATGCAAAAAGAATATATTCATTCTCCTTCACTTACAAAAAGGGTTACAAAATGGGTCCTCTCACCCTGGTCGAAAGGCACAGCCTAAAGTAGTGAGGATAGATCAAATCCTTTTGAAGGTGCTATCCATTTCTCCAACATCTGAGTGACAAAGAGCCAGCTGAATCACCTCCCGGCTACAAAATGACATACATGATGATTTATCTATCTCTAGGCTTCTTGATAAATCTTTGATAATACTCAGGCTAGAAAAGGAGGATCAATTTGGGTACCAACAACACCCTTGTACCCTTATAACTTTAACAAAACAAAAAACCCACATCTTTTGGGTTAAGTGTTTAAGGTTTTAATGTGTTCTTGGAATGTAATTTTTATGGGCGTTACACTTGGAATATCAGTTCCATGGGTTCAAATCTTGGACCCTTGGGCACACTAGAAAACACGAGATATGAACACTTAACCTAGCCTAAATTTATTTTCATTTAACCCTAGAAAACAACACTATCTGATAATAATATAATATAGAAAACCTAGAAAACTAAAACAAGAACCCAGAACGATGAACTAAGTCTCGCCTTAGTCATGAAAGAGGTGCGAGACCAGACGAGGGTCCTTTCACATAGATTTATATTTACCACCTCCATATCAAGCGATAGCAACCATTCTACCTCGGGATTTTATAGACGCTTTAGGACGTCAATGTCGCTTATA
Organism: Taxus wallichiana var. yunnanensis; assembly: GCA_018340775.1. NCBI lineage: Eukaryota > Viridiplantae > Streptophyta > Pinopsida > Cupressales > Taxaceae > Taxus > Taxus wallichiana. Next base: position 579,433,708 of record CM031236.1, read on the forward strand.
CGCGGAGGGTCCTTACGAGGACTGCTTGACACTAAAATTTTTCTACGTAATTTCTATTTCATTAATATATGTATTAGGAATAGGATGTTGTTAAGTATAATTAGGAGTAGCATCCGATAGAAGATAACGGTGTTGTTGGTACGACGCCGCCAATAATGTATAGTATTGTAATAGTCAAAAGTACAATAGGAATGTTGTGGTAAAAAGTAAATATTTGTCGTAAGTAGTCCGGTAATGTTAAAATATCGAAGTTGGGGTAAGTAGAGAAGTAGGGTCTACATGATTATGAATTATAAATATTATATTGGTAATAAGGACAAGGAGTGAGGTCATAAATATTTTGTGTATTTTATTTGTAAAAATTCTAAAAATGTGGAACCCATGTGAAATGATAAGGTTTATCTTATCTTAAAAGATAAGCTTACATGTATAGATAAGAGTTAAGGTATGGAATATGATTCGTCAGACTGGATTTCTTATCCTATCTTAGAGATAAAATGGATAAGCCTAGAAGTTCTATAAATAGAGAGGCCACCCCCTCATTTAGCATAGAAGGAAGTAGTGAGAAATATTGTATGAGTAAGTGTGTAAAGGAAGCCATCATTTTGAAGGTGTGTTAAAGAAGCCATTAAGAGGTGTAATTGTGAAGTTTCTCCCATAGTATTGGTGGAAGGCAAGTGAAGTCAGTAACACTTAAAGTACCTCATGGGTGAGATTGTAACAATTTCATGTTAATATTATAATTTACACTGATATTTCAGATTTATCATCATTCCTTCTTATCATAGTCTATGGTATTCTTGTGTTATGTTTGTTATTGTGTTTCCAGATTACATCCACTAAACTAAAAAATGTGCATTAGTAAATAATCATAGCACGAGGAGTTCCTAGTGAAGAATTATCATAGTTTCGGATTGGTGTTGACATTTTGGTTCCGTTGCCAGGACCATTCCTCGTTGGTGGATTTTCTGGAGAGATATTCCCACTTAGTCGAAAAAATTTAGAGGGTAACCTTGTTTTTACTGTGCATAGTAGTTACCATGGTAAAGTCACTTTTTGCCATGAATAGTATTTACCGCAGTAAAGTCACTTTTTACCGTGAATAGTATTTACCACAATAACTTCACTTTTTATTGTGAATAGTGTTTACCGCAGAAAGTCGGCTTTTCACTTGCAGATAAGTCAAGTTTTACCATAGTTTACCGTGGTCATTTCTATTTTCTATTATAGTGATTCCAATTATTTGTGCACATAAGTCTTGTTGATTGTACTTGTGGGTTGGTATTTCACTGTGGTTACTTTTGAAAATGGGGAAGATTCTTGTTTTTTGAGCTCAATCTAATGAATATGCTTCCTTTTTCATTCAATATTTTAAACGATCTTGTATTTGTAATGGCCTTATAAGAAGGAAATAATGGACTAAATTTTTTCCTACCTTTTTGGATGGTTTAGCCCTTAGGTGGTTTGAAACACTAGGTGATAATGTGAAAAACTCATGGGATTTATTAACTGAAAATTTTCTTGAAGAATTTGGTGAACAACGAAATATGCAGATGTCATGATTGATATCACAAAGCTATCCCAAGGAGAGAAGGAGAAGATAAGGGATTATCATGCTCATGTTCTAGAGCTAAGGAGGAAGCTCAATGCCCAGATCCGGAAGGAAGGATTAGCAGATGGGTTGATGAATGGCATGGATAATCTCCTCTGTAAGCACTTCATTCTTGGGATGAAGCCAAAGATCAGACAACGAGTGAAGTATGACCACCTAGTTACCATTGAACAAGTAAAGGAGATTGCAAGAAGGCAAGAAGAAAGCATGGAAGAGGAGCCCAAAGAAATTGTTGCTAAAGTAGAGCCTACACCAACACCTTTGGTCCAGAATCCACAACCACTCTCGGTGAGCAAAAATCTTTCTCCTAGTACATCTACTGAGTATGAAGATCTACTCAGAAAGATGGGTCAGTTAACTATTAATCTTCTTCAAGGAAAAGAATTTAGTTCTTAGGGAGGAGATAGAGGTCCAAAAATAAATATTTCTTAAGTTGTATCTTATGGTTGTTATAAAAAGGGTCATTATAAGTATAATTGTCTAGATAGAGTTTCTACATCTGGTACAAGAGATAATGATAAAGGAAAAGCACCCGTGAATTCTTTTGATGTAGTAGATAATAGCATAAATAATGAAGTAGATGTGTTTATAACAAAAAGAAAAATCTAACCAAGATGGAAATGATCCTAAGAAGATGAAAGGAGAAACTAGTAAAAACATAAGAGAATAAAGTTTGGTGTGTAGGATTTTTGATTTCACAAGGACAAGGACCATACTCCATCTTAGAAGATTTGTACAAAAGGCCTGCAAATATTACATATGGTTAACTCTTGGCTATGTCTTCGAGAAGAGGCGGGAGCTACAAAGTGGACTCAATGCTCAATGAAGGAAGGAGGTTGAGGTCCTTGTTTTGAAGGCGAGAGAAGATCCCTATGCTCCACAAGTTGAGGTATTATGTAAAGGTATTTCAATTCATGATGTCTTAGTTGATGGAGGTGTTGCGAGTTAATGTAATGACCGAGTCTGTAATGAATATGTTGGGTTTAAACATTGATCGGCCCTTAGCACTTATATTAAGGTCATTAAATAAGGGAAAAACTAAACCAGAGGTGTTGTTTCAAATGTGGCAATATCATATGGGTGTTGTATGTGTCGTAGACTTTCGGGTGATGAAAAATGGTCTTTACATACCCAATGTTGTTGGGAAGACCATGGCTAAGGAGAGTTCATGCAAGAAACTACTGGAATGAAGGCTCCATGACACTTGGATGTGGTAGAGAGAGGGTGAAGATAAGCATGATCCCTTGGCATCGTAAGACGTAAACACTGTGGATTCATGTGATGAAACCGATGATTGGACATCCTCTGATTACTCTAGTACTAGTGAAGTGGACACATAAGATGAAGAAAGTGAGGTTGATGTTTCAGTCATTGATATCCTTCCAGATCACGCCGACTCATGAACCCATAAAATTATCTATAAAAGAAATTGATGATTGTCTCAACAAATAAAGATTGGTGATCTTTGTGATGGAGAGTGAGAAGGAATCCTACCTCCGGCTCATTCGAAGGTGCATACACCTATTCACTTTTGATTACAAGGAACTCTGTCAAGTAAGTTGGGTAAACATTCTATTGAGAGGGTAGATGGTGCTAAGCCCATAAAGCAAATGCCATATAGAATGAATCCTAATTTTTCCAAGATTGTTAAAGAAGAAATAGATAAGTTGCTTGATGCAGGATTCATATTTGCTGTGGAGAATTCAGAATGGGTTTCTCCCATTGTGATCTCGATAAAAAAGAATGGGAAGCTACGCATTTGTGTTGATTATAGGAAGCTCAATAAGGCAACAAAGAAGGATCATTACCCTCTTCCATTCTCGGATCAGATCTTGGATGAAGTAGGCTGGCCGAGAGTGTTATAGTTTCTTTGATGGATATAACGGATACAACCAAGTTCGTATATCGAGAGAAAGATCAGCCAAAGACCACATTCGCCACTCCTTGGGGAACATTTACTTATAGAGTTATGCCTTTTGGTTTGTGTAATGCTCCAACAACGTTCCAGTGTTTGATGAATAAGGTGTTCAAACCCTACATTGGGAACTTCATCAAAGTATTTATGGATGATTTTTGCATCTGTGGGAGCAAGATGGAAACAAAATTTCAAAGGTTAGATGAAGCACAAGCCTCACTAAACCCTACAAAGTGTGTCTTTGGATGTTCTAAAGGTGTTTTGTTAGGGCATGTTGTATCCAGAGATGGTATTGGTACTGATCCTGATAAAGTTTCAAAAATCAAAGAGTTACCATTTCCTATGAATAGAAGTAAGTTGAGATCATTTTTAGGCCATGTGGGTTACTATAGAAGGTTCATCAAGAATTTCTCAAAGATTACACAACCACTAACCTAGTTCTTGAAGAAGGATGTTACTTATGAACCAGGAAATAAGGCGCATGAAGCTTTTGAACAACTAAAGGAAGCCCTGGTGTCTTCACCTATTTTAAAGAATCTAGATTGGAGCAAGCCATTCATTATGTACATTGATGCCTTAGATGTAGCACTAGGAAGTACTCTGAGCCAAAAGGATGAAAATGGGAATGATCATCCAATTTACTTTGGGAGCGAGAAAATGAGCAAGCGATCTTGAGGTAAATTATATCATGGCTGAAAAAGAGGCTCTAGCTATCATTTTTTTGTAAAGAAGTTTAGAAATTACTTGCTAGGGTAAAAATTTATAGTTGTAATGAGATCATCGAGCTCTAAAATATATTGTAAATAATCCTAATGCAACAGGAGGATAGCAAGATAGATAATTTTGCTACAAGAATTTGAATTTGATATTATAGATAGGCTAGGAAAGAAGCATGTTAATGCAGATGCACTCTCTCGAGCCTATGATGGTTTAGGTTCATCTTGTGATGATGATGATTTCCTAGATGCAACATTGTTATCCCTTGACACAATCCCTAGTGAATACATAGATATTTGGAATTATCTGAATGAATTCAAGTTTCCTGATGGTGCTAATGCAAAGACTAAGAGGAAGATTACTCAAGCCAGTCATCCATATTCTATTCTGCATGGAGTATTATTTCGAATAGGACTTGATGGACAATACAAGAGGGCAGTTGGACATGATCAAGGGAAGGAGTTGATAGAAGAATCCCACAGTGGTACATGTGGAGGGCATTTCTCTGGACAACTTACAACAAGAAGGATCTTGGATGCAGGTTATCACTGGCCCACTCTTTTTAAAGATTGTTATAATTATTTTAAGACATGTGATATTTGTCAAACACATGGTAACCGTAAGACTTCATCAGCTCCATTATGCCATATTCTTCCACTTGGTCCCTTTGAAAAGTGGGGAATAGACATTGTAGGTCCACTTCCAACTACCCCACGCTAAAATAAGTATATTGTAGTTGCCACAGATTATTTAACCAAGTGGGTTGAAGCTAGGCCATTGAAAATAGCTTCCATGGATGAAGTGACAAGGTTCATATATGAACGCATTGTCACCATATTTGGTTGTCCATTAGAAATTGTAACAGATTAAGGAGCCACTTCCTTAATGACATGGTAGAAGCCCTAGTCAATACATTTTCTATTAAGCACGGGAAGGCAACAACTACAAGCCAAACACAAATGGACAGGTGGAACGAAAAAATATTGTGTTGTGTCAAATTCTAGCAAAAGATGCAGCCTTACAGGTACATAAGTGGGATAAAAGGATTCATGCAGCATTGTGGGCATATAGGGCAACATCAAAGTCAGCAATAGGATACTCCCCATTTCAGTTGGCTTATGGCATTGATCCAGTTCTTCCTATTGAGTTTGATATTCCCACTGTGAAAGTTATGAAAAATGAAAGGATGGATGAAAGTGATTTAGTAAAAGAAAGGTTGGTACATCTTCATTTGCTAAAGGAAATGAGGGAAATAGCGAAGGATACAAGCTATAAGAAGAAAATGAAGCAGAAGGAATACTTTGATCAAAAGATCCATTGGTCTCCATTTCATGTGAATGACTTGGTCCTAGTATATGATTCGAGATACAAAAAAGAAGACAGAGAAAATTTCTTCCAAAATAGATGGGGCCCTATAAAATAGCAGTTGTGCATGAAAATGGTACATACCGACTGGAGGAATTGGATGGCACTCCCATTACAAAATGGGTCAACCACGACAAGCTAAAGATTTTCCAAGCACCGGAATAGTCTATTCCAAGGACGGAGTAGAATCTAGGAACGGGGAAGATGTTCACACTAAAATTTACCTTTGTAATTTCTATTTCATTAATGTATGTATTAGGAATAGGATGTTGTTAAGTATAATTAGTAGTAGCGTCTAATAGAAGATAACGCCGCTGCTGGTATGCCGTCGCCAATAATGTATAGTACGGTAATAGTCAAAAGTACAATAGGAATGTTGTGGTAAAAAGTAAATATTTGTCGTAAGTGGTCCGGTAATGTTAAAATGTCAAAGTTGGGATAAGTAGAGAAGTAGGGTCTACATGATTAGGAATTAGAAATATTATATTGGTAATAAGGACAAAGAGTGAGGTCATAAATATTTTGTGTATTTTATTTGTAAAAATTCTAAAAATGGGGAACCCATGTGAACTGATAAGGTTTATCTTATCTTGAAAGATAAGCTTACATGTACGAGATAAGAGTTAAGGTATGGAATATGATTCGTCAGAGTGGATTTCTTATCCTATCTTAGAGATAAGATGGATAAGCTTGGAAGTTTTATAAATAGAGAGGCCACCCCCCTCATTTAGCATAGAAGGAAGTAGTGAGAAATATTGTATGAATAAGTGTGTAAAGGAAGCCATCATTTTGAAGGTTTTTAAAGAAGCCATTAAGAGGTGTAATTGTGAAGTTTCTCTCATAGTATTGGTGGAAGGCAAGTGAAGTCAGTAACACTTGAAGTACCTCATGGGTGAGATTGTAACAATTTCATGTTAATATTATAATTTACACTGATATTTTAGATTTATCATCATTCCTTCTTATCATAGTCTATGGTATTCTTGTGTTATGTTTTTTTGTGTTTCCAGTTACATCCACAAAACTAAAAGTTGTACATTGGTAAATAATTATAGTACGAGGAGTTCCCGGTGAAGAATTATCATAGTGCCGGATTGGTGTTGACAGGATGACTTGCTAGACATGATATGGAGCCATCAATGGAGGCTCATGCATCTCCTTGACACATTAAGGAACATAGGGTGGAAAACTTCTATGTGGAGTCGGATAGGGAAGAGTCATCACATAGAGAACATGGAGAGATTATTTCAGGACATAGGGACAGATCTCGGAGCCCTAGGAAGAGGGAGGAGCATACAGAGAGACCTAGGGGTCATCAGTCATTAGCTACGAGACCATATCAAGGATATCCTGAAGCTATGACCATCTCACTATTTTGGAGATACAGGTGGTTTTCAAGAAAAGGCCTAGTTGGTGAGCTTGAGCGGATGCTTTAAGCTCTACCCTTGTACCATCAACATGAAATATTGTGTTGTGATCCATATTCTAAGGGATGGAGCAGGAGTCTATTGGAGGACCGAGGAGAAAAAGCTCCATTTTGACTCGAAGATAGTTACGTGGGATCTATTTGAGGAGTGGTTCTGGATCAGGTATTTACCCAAGAGGTTTATTTAGTAGTGGATAGACAAGTTCCATGACCTCCATCAGACATCTATAATCAGAATGCCGTAGAGTATGAGAGTCGATTTCTAGACCTACTCCAGTATGTCGACTATATGCAGGATGAGTAGGTATGGATTCATAGGTTCATCAGGGGCCTAAATTTGGATTTGGGTGGTGCGGTGTGCATTCACTGCCCATAGACATTAGCAGAGGCCATGAAGAAGGCCTATATTTCAGAGGAGACATGGGGGATGACGTAGTAGGCTAGGGACAAAGTTGAGCCACATCCAGTAGATGTAAGATAGTAGGTCGAGGGGTCATCTCCTCCTCCTCGTGGTGGACAGGGTTCAGTATAATCTTCATTCGGGAACCACATCAACCACCTTAGTAGTAACAACAAGAGACCCACCCACCTTAAAGATCTCCTTAGAGATTCGACACACGAGAGGAGCACCAAGAGCTTAGTAAGAAGAAGCTCATCGGTAGAGACCTTAGCAATCCATAGTCAGGTCGTCGGGATCCACATCATAGACCTCTAGAATACCAGCTAGAGCTGCATCTCACTGGAGAGGACCAAGCAGTTGTTATGATTGTGGTGTTACTAGACACCATTGGAGAGAGTGCCCACAAAACCCTAGTAACAAGGGTAAGACGTAGATTTCAGAGCCTACATTGGGTGACATGGGGCGCAGCCATCGGATCTACGTAGTGGTCAAGAACCACTAGGATGAGCACCAGAGTACCATGATAGAGATAACATGTAGCATTGGTGGTATTCCTACCTCCATTATGTTTGATTCTGGTTCTTCTAATTCTTTTATTGCACCATCCTTAGTAGATAATTGCAAGCTAGTGGTAATTAGGCGGGGTATTAGTTGGAACATTGAAACAACGGAGCTGAAATTTCTATAGACTCTTTAGTTAAGGAGTGTGTAGTGGATTGAACCCTTCACCACTACCTTGGATCTTGAATCCCTCCCTTAGGTATGGACTGGTTGTCTGCACATAGAGCTAGAGTGGATTGTTACCATAAGAATATATCATGTACAGATGATCTAGGAGTTGAGTCAGTGATAGTAGGAGTTAGGAGGCCCGTTTCCATTTGCACCATCTCCACTATGCAGCTTAAGTGGTGTGTGCGACGAGGTTGTCAAATGTATGTTGTTATGGTTAGTGACAGATCTGAGGATGATTCTAGTGGACCATCCCTTGATGACCATCACATCTTGAGAGAGTTTGTTGATGTTTTTCCAAGGGAGCTACCGGGGTTACCTCCCCCACGTGAGATAGATTTTCACATAGATCTGGTTCTAGGCACGAACCTATCTCATGAGCACCTTATTGGATGACTACCCTTGAGATTTGTGAGATCAAGTTGCATCTTGAGGACCTTCTAGAGAAAGGCCTAATCCTTCCTAGTGTATCCCCTTGGGGTGCACCGGTGATTTTTGTAAAGAAGAAGGATGGATCTCTATGGTTGTGTATTGATTACCGCCAACTGAAAAAAGTAACGATCAAGAATCATTATCCCCTTCTGCGCATTGATGATTTATTTGATCAGATGAAGGGGGCCACAATATTCTCCAAGATAGATCTTAAGTCGGGGTATCATCAGCTAAGGATCACAGAGGTAAATATTCATAAGACCACCTTCCGTATAAGATATGGCCACTACGTGTTCACAGTGGTACCTTTTGGTCTGATGAATTCCACCACAATGTTCATGAGTTTTATGAATGGGGTATTTAGGACATTGTTGGATCACTTCATGCTCATTTTCCTTGACGACATCCTGATATACTCACGTATGCGTGAGGAGCACGAGGAACACCTTCACCTAGTTCTTTAGTGTCTTCATGAGCAACAACTTTATGGGAACATGGAGAAGTGTGCATTCGTTCCCAACAGAGGTGCATGTTTGCACCCAAAATTGCATGTGCTACATTGTCGGGAAAATGGTTACAAAAGTCCCCAATGATGATTCAAAATCCTTTCAATAAGGTGTTCAATCTCCAAAACCCATTTGCAGTGTATATTTGTAGCCTAGACATCCTTACGTAGCCTTTCCATGATTTCTTCTAGCTTGCCTCTCATTTCTGTGTATTTTTGGCTTTAGTGATACGACCGCCTCCTAGGCTTGGGCGACAGTCAGGGACCGCCTCCATGGATTGGGCAGCGGTTCTTGGACCACCTCCTTAGCTTAGGTGGCGGTCAAGGACCACCTCATAGGCATGGGCGGTGGTCCTAGGACCGCCTCCCGGGTAGGGTGGCGGTCATGAACACTTTTCCGAAACTCTTCATGTATGTTTTTGAGACACAACACTTCACTTAACTCAGATTTTAGGGTGCTTTTGTTAACCAAATTACCTAAAAATAGTCTTGTTTGCATGGTATTCCTTCCCTCTTCTATTTTAAAATAGATTTAATTGGTTGGAACTCGTCCTTCTTGCCTTATGCATGAAGTAAACTCCTAGCTTCCATTCCTAAATTTTCCATGCTTGTATTCAAGCAAAGGGCCGAAGAATTTTGGGTATCTTGTGTTTTTTTGCTGCCATAATCTCACTAGGAATCGCATAGCCAAGATTAGATCTTTTGTGATATCTCTCTTCTACTTGCATTGCATCCAGATTACTTCCAAGATGTCATTGCTCAAGTGCCATCCTCGTGTTGTTGTTCTTTGCATTCCCAATCCCTTGGAATCACATGAACACTTAGAGAAATAAAGGAAAGAACTGAGGGGATAGATAGTGATACTACTGGATTTACTAAGGTTCTTACTCTTCTAGGTTAGATTTGTGCATTTGTTTTCTTTTTTATAAAATTGTCAATTACGAATTTTTAATTTCAATTCCATATCAAATAGAGTAGAAATCAATGTCTTTTCATTTGCAAGTAGTTAGTTAATTTCCAAGAGGGTTTGAATCTTTCATAGCAATCCCGGTGATGGATCCTCTTCTTCCCATCCCTATGGATCTGAAGGAGAGAATATCTGTAGGAGGTTGTCTACACATCATAGATCATTTGGAAAATCACTTGTTTTAGGTTAGTTTAGATTCAATACACTCAAGTACATGCAAATAACCACACCGGGTTATTTTTCTTGTTTAGTTTTAGTGTAGAAGTAGATTTGATTATTTAGAATAAAAGTGAATTGTTGTTTGTGATTGTAATATTTCAGTTTTGTGACTTGTTTAGATTAGTTTCCTTTCAATAGTAGCATAGATTGTTAATTTCATTCAGCTTACATGGACAGTTCGAACTAGATCAACACTTAGATTCAAGTTAAGCAAACAAACCATAGGGAATTTATGCTACCCGTTCATAGCCTCTAAATATTCCCTTTGTCAACTCGGCTACCAGAGATCACACTACCAGATCTTAGTCTCGATCCTCCTATAGTTAGCCACACACATTCAACATCGACTTATCTGGCACAACCTCGAGGGGTTTAGTGTGGTTGAAGGTCACGTGTTCATTTTCATCCGTACAAATTGGTGAACCTGATGTGAAGGATTAATTCCTTGTTATTTCCTTTATTTAATTATCTTAACTCGTCTTTCCATTTCTTCCCCTATTTTTGTAAGCATTTTATACTTTCTAAAATATGTCTGCAAGAGAGTTTGGCGGGCCATTTGGCTCTGATAGATAGTACACCAACATGCAACCATAACGCAGTCCCCTTCTCTTTCGAGATGGGGCAACGATTATACAAGCAACATCCAAACCTCCCCTAGTTACACTTCAAACACCATTATCTATGTAAAGATGGAGGAGGTTGATCAACCATTAGACATGCAATACGGTCAACCCAATGCAAACCATGTTGTTATCACAAATGGAATAGGGTCTTACCATAGAGTCTTGTCAAAACCTCACATTACCATGTAATCAACAAAGGATGATCTATTTACACAAATAGCTAATCCTCTTCGTCAGATAGATGAGTCTTTGGATAGAATGAAGGCTTCAGCCTTTGATATTTTAATACCTATCCCAATATTCTTACTTCTAAGGAAGACAAGAATTATAACACTAAAAAATTCATGACAAGGTATCATGAGCCTACTCAATCAAACCCTACACCATAGGCACCCGAACAAGGGACTCAATCCTCTCCCAACGATCTCATTTCTACTTTAGTGGGGAGAATTAGAGAATTAGAAAGTGCCCAAACTTCACAACCAATACATGTAGTAGGGCAGAACATGGGGTATCCAGTTGACAATAAAGGATACATCCCTTCCAATGAGAAACTAACTCAATATCATATATAACAAGGTTATCCATCTCATTCAAATCCAGGTGATCTTCTCACAGGGTTAGACACACTAGGGATGGGTCCTCATCCTTCACAAGCTTATCCTATACAAGGGCTGGTTGGAAGTGTGTTCTTGAATGCCGCGAGAACAGGCAATGTCGCGTTCCTGGTTTTACACCCGCTAGTCCATATCCTGGAGCTATCCCACCTTACATACATATGTATTCAAAAACTCCCCAGATGGACCCATATACCATTCCTGCTCCCTACATGCCATATCAAGGGACCCCATATGTTCCCATCAACACTTATAATGCATCTTATCCAACTCCTCCTCTTCTACCTCCTCATCAAGGATCTTCAATGGTGGAATCTTACGCAATGGGTACATATGTTGAGTACTTAAAGGAGCCTCTTGACTTCACCATACATGGTGTCATGCTTCCATGCCCATTTCCGAGATCTTCCAAAATTTAAGGGAGAAGGAGACCCAATTCTCATATCAAGGCCTATGCTACTTGTTATCAGGGAATTGCTTCCTTGGGATGTTGTAGTGGCTAAGATATTTCCAAATACTCTCGAAGGAATCACATTGGATTGGTATTATAGGATACCGGAAGCTTCTATACATTCCTTCAAATAACTTGTTTCTCGAGTTCATCAAAGCATTTGACATGAACAAGTTGTTGCGTATAGGGATTAGGGAGTTCCTGCATATTAGATAGGAGCAAAATGAATCTACCACTCATTTCATCCAGAGATGGCGCCAAGTTCTCTATTCCTCTACAAGTGCACCCAACATGGACCAGATGGAACTTTGTGATATTTTCCTTCACTCGCTCAATCAAGAGACTAAGGAAGAGGTCCAAAAGTTTCCTTTCTATAGTTATGAGGAAGTATTGGAAGGAGCGCTTCAGATTGATCAAGCCTCTATAGACAGTGGGCGTAAGACCTATGGTCCCAATGGGAAATTGGTATCCCCAAATAAAAATAATGTAAATTATCAAAACAATGGTGCCAAAAACCAAGGACCTAAAGGTGTGAATCACAATCATGGTGCTACCATGAATGGTGCTACTGATCAAGCCAAGAACGTTGGTTTTCCAAACAATGGAAACACTAACAATAACAACAACTCGGGAAATCAAAGAAGCCCTAACATTGTGTCTTTTGTCAACATGGTCGATGTAAATCTTCTACAACAAAAGAAAAACCAAACCCAAGGCCCAAACCAGTATCAAAACTTTGGTCAAGGGGCAGAAAATCATGGTTATAACAACCAATTTCAAAATTACAACCGAGGTTATAATCAACAACAATAAGGTGTTTATCAAAGGCTAAGATGTTATGAAACTAACCTATATTGTGGTTTCCATAAGGTTTGGGGTCACGACGATAGGAATTTCCGTGATTGCAAAAGTTTCGCAAAGACTTACCAAAACCAAAGGCAACTCTTTGTACATATGTTCCTAGCAAATCCTGAAACAAACTCGTAGTCTGACTATACAGGACCTGTAGCTCCTCAGAACACTAATGTGAGCATATTTAGAGATTCGCTCGCTACACATCCTAAAAATTTCAAGGTGAATTCATAAAACACAAATGAAGGAATTCTTATAGGAAACAATGACCACGAAGCTTCAACTTCCAATAACTCTCAGGTCACTCATAACCTTGGTTCAAACGATAACACAAAAATCTTGGGATTAGTTGAGCTAGAGGTTGAGCATAAAATTAATGCAACAAATCAGATGGAGTATGTTTCACAACCCCTACACAATATTTCCTTCCCACAGGAAGATGTTCCCACAATCGCAAAATCGGTAGGATCCTATGATTTAATATTGGATTTGAACAATACCTTTTATCACATTTCATTCCTAGATTTGTTGAAGAATTTACCTGCGCATCATTTTGAATTGCTCAATGCACTAGGTCTTGGTCATTTAATCCATGTTACGCCACCTCCTAGCACTTAAATAAATCATATTGACTTTGACATACATTCTCCGGGATAGAATGATAGGGATCTTTGGGTTTGTTTTTATATAGACAAGATACCATCGATGCTAAAATTACCTAAAGAGGTGATCCCGACTTATTTTTACAAGTCTGGGTTTATAGCAATTGCATTAAGAGAGCCATGATTGATGACGAGGATGCTATAATTGTGGTTACTTTCTTTTATTGCAGAAGTTAGGATATGGAGAGAAAAATTGTTCCTCTACAAGAAACACATTATGGGGTACAAAGTCCTTAAAGTGACCTCGATTGGAACCATAGTTCTTCCAATCACACTTGGTCTAAAAACCATCTTGACAAAGTTTTACATTATCGACAGGGAAAAAAATTATAACATGATCCTTGGGAGACCCTGGATTCATCGAATGAAGGCTATTCCTTCTACACTATTCTAGGAGATTAGATTCCTCCATTTGGGGAAGGTCTTCATCGCTCAAGGGATCCTAAGCCCTTTGATATACACTTAGAAAACCTCAAGAAGAAGAAAGGAGTCCATATGGAGTATGAAATTCCTGCGAATCAATTGAACAAACCACCTCCAATAAAAGAGTTAGTCCCGATCACCCTAGATGTTCCAAAGGTTGAAGTCATTGACCCAAAAACATTTGAGGTGGAAAAAATAGATAAGGGTAAATCAATATCCGTGGAAAAAATTTCAACTAAAACCACAACAAATTACGAAACTCTTAGAGAGTGACAATTTGATCTTCCTCCCGTTTCAGCCACAAGGGATGGGTGGTCTTCTCGGTTTAGCATCTCATCCCTCTCGAAGAACTAGGTCTAGGTATAACCATTATAGAATTAACAAATGAAGAATAGAAATTTGAGATTAAAATGATGCCCATAAAAACCATCTCGAGGGTTGTTCTATTCTATACCCCGGTTTCAACCCACGTGCGTCTAAAGCTAAGCCTACCATATCCATGGGGAAAGGACTCTTCATTTCGCAAGAGTCACAAATAAATGCAATGCTCCACATAGGAAACAAGGTTGAGCAGTATAGTCATGCTCACCCACACACCATGTCTCAAGAGCGCCTCTTTTAGACAAATGATTTTAATGATTGGACATATACACTTTTGGGCATGGGTTGTAAGTCTAAACCCGAATGGTAGGCCCTTGTCAAGAGAACGGAAATTTTATGGATAATGGTTCTCCACTATGTACTCTTAGGGGTGAATAATTCAATATTCGTCAACTTTATTCACCTTAGCTATCATGACATGAAGATTCACCTCCATTTCCATATATACATTATTGCATCTACATTGTATTTTCATCCGCCAATTCATTTTGTAAAATTTGTGATCAAGGGACTTATTTTTACAACAATTCCTAAAAACTTCCTAAAAAAATGGCAAAACACTCAAATCATATCTCTTCAAATTTTCATGGTATCATCAATTGTTTTCGAATCACTTCATCAGTTCAAATAGGATAAGACAAAGCTTTGAAAGTAACGATACCAAAGCCAACATACTTGGCTCTACTTATAGTCTCTTTCTAGGTTAGGAGTCTTTGCCTATAATATGTTCTAGAAGCTTCATTGTGTCACATCTATCCCATAAAATTCTGTTTGGAAATAAGAACATTCTAAACATTTTCCACAAATCGATAAGTCAAATGCAAATCCACACAAAATTTATATTTTACACATTTCTTTTCCCTACCAACCTTCGGTGTTGAGCTTGCATCTCTCATTGGTGATGTAGGGTTGGGAAAGGAGAGAAGTGCCCTTACTCACCTATGCCTTGTCCATGGTGATGAGCCCATACTTCCTACTTTGGTAGCATGGGGCAAGGTGTAGGTGGTCTCTTTGAAAAACTTGAAAGTTAGAAGCGATTATATTATCTAACATAGCTAAAACAAAACTAAGATCAAAGAGCCTACCTACAAAAGATCTCTAAGTCTCTAAGTTTTTCTCAATTCCTTTCCCAAGAAAATCTCTAACTCAAAAATCACACCAAGCACAAAGATCACAAACAAAAGTTCTCTTTCTCCCACATGAGGGAGTATTTTAAGAAAAAAATAATTTTCCTCACAAATGTGGGGTGACATGTGTCACCCTATCTTCCCTCCAAGTCAAGATTCCCAAAAACAAAAGAAAGAAAATATAAACACACATTTAAACACCCCTCTCAAAAATTACCTAAAAATAAATTGAGACAAGCATATGCAGTTTTTCACAACACACACACTCCAACTATTCTTACATGGATGGTGACAAATGAGAGGTTAAATGGGAGGGAAACTCTTTTTTGTTCTTGGAATTAAGCCCCCCTTCCTAATAGGTAGGGTCAAAGGTATTATTTTTATACTAAGTGTAATGCCCACTTCCCTTTGACACTTTTTACTATTGATTTCGATACTGTTGACTATACTTATGGATATTATTGTATCATTTTGACTTAGCATGATGGTAGATGATAGAGATACTCGGTCTATTGTTGGTTTCGATTCATAGTATGTTGTGTGTGGATTATTAGAGACATTTTATATTGATGATGATATGTTGTTGACATAGTTACATATTTCTGACATGTGATATTTGCGTCTTTTTGAGTAGACCTTAACAATTGAACTAATCTTGTGATCCTATTGATATTGATGAAATGTAAGATTGAGATGTTGTTAGAAATTGTAAATGATATCGTTACTTTCCTAGATGATGATTTGATTCATATATAGATGATTGTGGATTTATATTGTATATTTTATTTTGGATGTTTTGATGCGGCCATGAGGCCAAAGGAGGTATTATGTGTTTTGCAGTAAACATGTCACAAAAAACAATGGGAGGATTGGAATGCTAAATGAATTCAACAACATTGGAATGCTAAATGAATTCAACAAGGGTCACCATGGCAACATGTATTTTTTTTTGTGTGTGTGTGTGTGTTGAATTGTTGTTAGGGGTTCCCATTGGGGGATCACCTCCAATTGTGACCAAGGGGTTTGTGTGTTATTTATTTTATTTAGTTTCCTTTATTTAATTTTAGTATGTGATTTTATAGTGATGTAATTTCCTTTTATTAATTATTTAAATTGTTTCTTAATTTAGTTAATTAATCATGTTCTAAAATAATTATGGATGGGACAAAATAATTCATTTATTAGATTTGATGGCTCTTTGGTTTATGTGTTGTAAGTTGAGTGCTTGTGATCTTGAGTGTTGTACACTCTACCCCTTCATGGAAATTTGGATTTGGCCTTAAGGGCCAATTTTGGAGGCTTGTGGGACAAATTTAAATTTTCCCACACCTCTTAAATTACTATACCAACCCTACTTATGGTTTGGGGGTAAAAATAGACCTCATTATGTGTTTTGTAAGTCAAAAAGTGACATTTTTTTCACCTTTCTTACATAGGTCTTAAAGTTTGTCCTTACGGGGTATGGGCTTGGATTGTGTGTGTAAGTAATTTTTCATTCCTATAACTCACCAATTTATTGTGCATAGTGGTTGAGGTTTGACTTGTGAGGTGGATTTGAGGATGAGTGATGTGGCATCCTACATGGAGCCACCTCACCCTCCATGTTATTTTGATTGTTTGGGGGTTACTTCATTATTTTGTGCTCTTTTATTTTCTTGGAGTTGGAGGATTTTGGAGTGCTTGTGGATTTATGTGGAGATTTTTAGAGATAGTTTGGGCTTGAAGGAGCTTGGTGTGTGACTCTTGGATAAAGCTATACCATGGAAAGGTAGGAGCTATACTCTTGTTAAATGTTTTCTTTTATATTGTTTATATGTGTATGTTTTTGAGTGTTTTGGTATGCTTGTTGGGTGCTTGGGTAGATTTCCTAAGTTTGGTGTAGGAGGGGACTATGGGGATCTTACATGTAGAGAGGCATAAGAGTTTATTTCATTTTTTTGAGGGATTTGGGTTGGGTACCCCACCTTGGACAAGAAAATGCTTGCATTTCTTAATTGTTTTTATGAGGGAGACATAAGAGATTGTAGGGAGGCATAAGAGAATGTGGGAGGCATAAGAGGTTCTTGAGGGAGGCATAAGAGTTGTGTAGGGGTTTTGAGATGTTTATTGGAGGGTTTTAAGGTGGGCACCTATTTCCCATTGGGAGGCATAAGTGACCTCCCCATAGATCCTTACTCCTTTGGCTTTTGCATTTTGAAGCCTTGTATATTTTGTTAGTTTCCTTCTTGTGATTGTAGTTGTGTGTTTGGTATGGTTTTAAAACCTTTGTATAGTGATGTTGAAGCTTGTATTGTTGCCACGAGTTGGATCCATCTTTCATTGCATTGTGGTTGGGGCTCGGGGGCCAATGAGGAGGATGGATGGCTTCTTCTCGTCGTTGGATTATTGGTTGGGTAGAGAGTGTTGTCTCTCCCCCTTTTTTGTTGTTGATCAAATGAAGCATGGTGGAGCTCTCTTGTTTGTGATGTGAAACTTGAAACATTTTTGCTGTCCTTTAGAAATCATTCCTTTTGAGAAAACCTTCTTGTTATTCCCACTCAAGGTGGAAGACTTGTAATATTGTATTTTGTTTAAAGGAAATGTTGTATTGTAAGTTGTAATATTATTTGAAGGAAGTTCATTGAAGAGTTGTAAAATTTCCTTTCTCTTTAAATTTTAGTATGTAAAGGAAGACACCAAAATGTAAATCATGTTTTAAAAAGCTTAATTTTAGTTCGTATTGTGAGAAAAAAATTCTTTTCTTTAAAAGAAATGAGCTATGATCAAGGAAAAGAAAGTTTACTTTCATTGTTGAAGTTTTATTATTGTAAATGAGAAATAAGAAATATAGAAGTTGTAAGAGGCTTATCATGTAAGCATGGAAAACTTGAATGTGGAATAAAGTTCTATTTAATTGAACAAAATAAGTTGTAGTGGAAATGGAAAGAGGCAACAAATTTAAAGTATGTTGTAATGTTGAAATCTTTTTTTCGTAGTAAGAAAAATAACAATATTAAAAGTAGATTTAGTTCCTTTTTACTTTTGGACTTGAAAGAAAATTTGTTGAACAAAATGAAAATGATTTTGTAGTTGTTACTATTAAAATAGAAAATGCTTTAAAAGGAGAAATTTTACTATGGAATGAATAGATGAGTTAAATATTACAACTGGAAACTTTAGGCATATAAATTTAAGTTCAGAATGAATCTTAGAACACTCTAGTGACTTTTGTTTTTGATAAATCTCGTAAATTAAGGTTCTATTTCTAAGAAATAGGATCGCCGCCCCTCAGGCAGAAGCAAAGGTGGTCTCATAACCGCCACTCGTAAGGCGGCGGTCTCGAAACTACTTGCTCAGGGAAATGCGGTAGTTCGTGAATCGTCACCCAGGTGGGGCGGTGGTCCCAGGACCATTGGCCTACTCTGGACGGTGGTTCTATCACTTATGGTAGAAAAAAAACATAGATCCGTGCTTGTGCGAATTTCAACCTATTCTAACTAAAATTTAGGCATGTAAAAATTAAGAGGAAATCTCCAAAGAAGCAAAGGATGATTAAAACTCATTCTTCAAAGCAAACAAATCTTCAAATGGTTAAATAGAAGTGCTAGATCTCATATATACTAATAGAGGTAGTCTTTTCCCCAATTATAGAACTCAATATACAAATAGTTTTGTAATAAAACCATATTTCTAAAGGAAATCCCTTCAATCCTTGAATGAAAGAAATTGCAATGATAAATCTACAATGTAAACTAAACTAAGATTGATTTATTTGTAGACTCCTTCGTAGTTCTTTCTTTCTTTCTCCCATGGCTTCCATCTCTCCAACCTGTAAATTAAACAAAGGAAAAGTGACCAAATGAGGAGACTAGGGTAAAGAAAAGGTTTTAATAAAAATTCATAAGGATATTTAGGGTTAGTTTGGAACCCTAGGATCTAGTGGCCACAATTGAATTGATCCAAGGGTTGAGGATCAACCCTACAATTTTTGGTAGGAATGAATATTATAGATGTTTTAAATAAAAATTAAAGGTATGTGTAGATGGGTGAATGGGGCCATTTAAATACCTTGGTGTGAAAAGTCATTAATTAGGTTCCTAGTATGTTTTAAGAAAATAAATGAAATGGATTTCTAAGCTATTAAGATAATGGAACTAAAGTAACTACGTATAAGGTAAAGTATTAGGGTGTGAATGTTAGTTGAGGAGAAAAAAAAATTTAACCGGGTAAATTAATCTATGTCACCTCCCTAGTGGAATGTTAATTAGTTGACCTTAGAGACAAATAAAGAATATTTAATCATTTTACTTAGACTTGGTCCATCCTTTGTAAAGTATAGATTATTGGTGAAAATTAATTTAATGCACACTGGGGGTTGTCACCCTTGAAACCTTATAACTTAAAGAAAAATAAAATTGCCGCAACTTTCAAGTTAAGTGTTTAAGGTTTTAATGTGTTCTGGAATGTCATTTTTGTAGGTGTTCCACTAATTAAACAACCATATGGGTCACTTACAATGCTAAAAATAACCCAATTTCAGGTTTATCACATTTGCACACAAATGTTGACAATGTGGGGCCCACTCAAGGGTGCTTAAGTGACCCAAAGCCTCATTACATAAGTAAAAAAATATACAATTACATTCCTAATGCAAGTGGGGACCATTAAGTCCCCTAACCTAGTTTATAACAATAATAAACAACCTAACCACAATTAATTTTACATAAAATACAACATTACAAATAAGGGTCACTCATGGTGCCCAAACAATACAAGAAACCAATAAGGCCTCATATAGCTAACATGGTTAGGACTTAGCCTTGTGGGCCGCTTGTGCACATTTGTGTAGATGCCCTAAAACCCATGTTCTCATGTTCCTTATAACTTTGTACACTCAATGCGAACATTAAATGCATATACCTAATACAAGTGTAAATCAACTACTCAATAAATAATCAAGTCAAAACATGCAATCTATGCTAACACATCATGAACATGGAATCGTAAATGAGAAACATGCACAATTTCAAATTTTTTACCATGTCTTAGCCATTGCAATATATATAAATTACATATATCCATGCTATCACGTTCTGTCATTAATAATTGAATAGTATTAATGTCAAGATGTGCGACAAACCATGTATCGATCATATATCAATTAGGCCCAAATAACATAGCAATATCTTAGTATCCACAACATATATTGAAATGTACCAACATACTAATCAAGGATAAATTGGTGTTATGTGCCCAAATCACCATACATGTCCACAAAGACCAAATAACATAACATAATATCCAAAATTTGTCCTAATCCTGTCAAATTGTGAATATGAGTAAAAAGTTAGTAGATAATGAGTCTAGAAAATGTGGGCACTACAATCTGAATCTTAGGTTGTGAATTTAAAAATGTTCTCTACATTAGATTTTGGTTGTGTGTTATCAGCTATAGATTTGTCCCAATACACCTTAAGTTAATGTCGTTGTGAATTTGGCTAGAAATAGGATCCAAGTTACAAATACCATAATAGTACCCATGTACCTCCAAATAATTAACTCTTTGTCTTCAAAAACATCCCAAAGTTCCTTTTAATAAAAAAATGTGTGTGATAAACTACTTTTTAATGATCTTACACCTTGAAGATTGGTTGGAGGAACAAACACATTTGAAACTTTGTGTTACAAAAATGATCCTTAAAATTTGTAATGATGGATATTGTCCTTTTAATGGTTGATCTTCATAAAATGAATCTTATCTGATCCTTAGAATCATACTTTCTTTTCTTTCTTTTGATGAGATGTAAATGGCCTTTTCCTTTTTGAATATACCTCTTTCCAACCTATGCTCATTATACAATCCGATCTTGATGGGGCTATCTAAAAACAATATTTAAAACTAAAAGTATAATTCCTTTTTACATTGATGTTTGTCGGATATTGATCTGTTAATGGTTGTTAGAATGACACACTAAAAGTTTATGGAAGCTCCATCTTTTGTGAAAAAAATAAGTGTCTCTTTGTACATCGAAGCTATCTTGAAGATCTTTCTTGGTTCTGTAATGTAATATTTGCAACCGATATTCGTGAACTCGGTCATTTATGAGAAAATATGAACTGATATCTTTGATAGTCTTTATAACACTAAAATTTTGAACTAATGCTTCATTTTTTATTTCTCAATCTATGCATCCTACTCCAAAAATTGTTCAATTAAAATTTTACATCTGATGTAAATGACTTCATTGTAAATATGGATATGCTCTCTAGAAATGATTTTGTTGTTCACTTTTTTGAGTTTCAAGGTTGTATTGGAGATCGAAAAATACTCCTGTATTTTACTAAATCAAAAAATCATTTGGAGTTTCTTTTATGCTGAATCTCTACATTGTTGCACATACATGGCTGCAAAATTTGAAGTGATAAAATGTTTGCTTTGACAATATGCACTTGGTGGTATTTGATACATTTTTCTTTGAATTTACGTATTATGAAAGTTGCATCAATACTTGAAGATGTCTCTAAGTTTCTTTGATCTTTACTTGATGTAGAATTAGCTCTTTGCTTCCATAAATATTTTTGCTATAAAAGAGGCATCTCAAAGCTCTATACACATCCCTCTGCAATATGGATTCCATTTTCTAGATACTCATATGATGTATTTTCATATTCGTTACCTCGGATTCACTAATATCACCATCATTGTTACTAGAAAATCCCATTGCAACAACTGCTTGTAAAGTACAATTGTTAGCATAATTGTAGTTTGATACATGAATGGTATAGCTTTCTTTCTTCAAATTTTTGATGAGAGTATAATTTGGAAACTAATCTAGTCCTTCACCAAAGTGTAGATGTGATATTTTGACCGTGTAAACAATATTGTGAACTCATTTTTGGTTTGCAAATTCTATTTTGATGATTATGAGGACTATGGTTTCATGCCTCGTGAATTTTTTTCTTATTTTTGTGTCATAACGGGGCTGTGGAAACCGCCTTATAGCAGATTGCTGATCTTATTGTACACTACAAGTCTAGAGATCTATACTTGATTACACTTTGAAAAATTGTGTTCTTTCCATTTTTATTAATAATACATTTACATTGAAAGTTAGAGATAGAATAGTAAAGATAAAATCTGAGCTCTAAGTCTTTTCCTCTTCACCTTTTAGCTACAGCGACGATGAATGTGGTCGTGTAGAAGCATCCGATGAGGAAGAGAATCTCAAGAAATCAGAAATGACGGGTTCCTCTTACACTTTACCTCTCTAGCTTTTAGTTTAAATGCATTTACCTTGTAGCCATATCCCATGGCTTGTGTGGGATAAATGTACTATTCCTTATGAATAAATGAAAATTGCATTCATGTGATGAGTTGGTTGTGTCTCTTTTCATTTTCTCATAACATAACTATGAAATGAACTTATGCAATTCAAAACATTATTGCAATTTCAATTATTCATAAATGAATAAATTATACCTTCATCGATACGAAACTAATAAATAAGTAAGTGATGACCCCTATAACTTTAATTTCTTTCGATACTTGAAAATTGCAACCTTTGAATACTTTTTGTCCCAACCTATTAATTTTTAATGTTTGACGTTGTTCCCATATTTGTCATGATCCTTCGATAGTAATAAGAGGTTGATACATGGTCTTGGAAAAGGTTCCAACTAGAATGGCTTCAAATGTGAGGAGAAAGTATTCGGAACAACATGCCTAGCTATTAGTTTCCTATGCACTTTCCTAACCAACCGCTAAACCTATACAACTTTAAATTTTTGTATACCCCTCTTCGATATTGACCAAAAATGGTCAACTATTTGTGTTTATCTCTACACACAAAGCTTTCATACACATCTTTGTTTACTTCAAAGATAATAATTATCATCTATTTTTACTTGTCTTCCTTCATTTCTTTTCAATGAATAGTCATCTCTAAATATTTGGTTCTACTCCCTTCTCCTCATCCTCAAATATAGATTTTACTAAATAAATCTCCATTTTCTTAGACCCTTATGGGTCTAGTTGGTTAATGTCACTCTCAACTGATATTTTTGATGTTTCAATGAACAATATTTAAGCACGACAAAAAGTTCTATAAATAAAGATAAATTAAGGTCATTTCATTTAACTAAATTAGTTTTCTGGCATTCATCTACATTTTATGGTGTAGAGATGAGTACAATTATTTCTAATAAAAATTCCTCCAAATTTTCAACATTTGCGTGATTATCTATGAGTTTACAACTCAACTTCTCAAAATATAGTATTTGAAGGAGCACCTACAAGATTATTGGCATAATTTTAATTTTTTGCTTTCATCACAATCTACATTTTAGCTCCAAAATATATTTTAAAAAACGGATGATCCTATCTTGTATTATCACTCATATATATGCTTACCTTAATCACTTCTTTTGATAGATTTGGTGGATATTTTTCTTTATCTCCAAATTACTTATATTTGCAAATAAGGGAGTAGGATAAAATAGTAGAGTGCATTAGTAACAAGTTTAATATAAAATAAAACTAAACTTCTATCCATGTGGAAGAGTTAGTCTTGAACAAATTTTGATTGATAGTCAAATATATGTTTAATAGGTGACATGTTTTTATAATTGTGTTATTCATATGAGTTTTTCTTTAAAGAAATCAATAAGAAAAAAAAAGATTCATTATAAACATATACTTTCCCATGAAGATAATTAAATGATACATTTAGGATAGCGATAATGTATGCTAATATAGTTTGCTTAAATATTAAATATTAACCGAAGGTGTAATTCCAATGAGAAAGGATGTGTTTTATAACACACGCTAAAACGACCACTTGAGACCCAAGAACAACCTAGGTTTAGCTAGAAAAATTAAGGAATTATTATTTTTTGAAATGCATGACCACTACCAGGCTTCAAGCAACAATTATCACATCAAGGATTCAAAGTCAGTTATAACTTAAAAAAATAATTTTTCCCATCATAACACACATTAGACCCACATTACAAAACTAATGAGTATGATTGATACAATATTGTTAAATTTATCTTAGGAGTTAACTTAATAAGTAATTAAATTAGCATTATAGTTTAATATTCCTTAATCAATTTTAGAGGGTCAAAGGGCCAAAGGAATTAAATACCTTGGGTATTTAATTCCACTAGGTCTAAACAATAAACAAGGTTCCTATTTGCATGGGATAGGAGAACATTCCCTTATCCTCTAACGTGACCCTTAAAAAAGTTCAACCCATGCTTTAGAATTAAAAATTTAAGTTAAAAAGGGTAATTTCCCACTTACCCACTCTCAGACTCATCTTTACACTTCAACCTGATTTTTCACATAATTAATGCACTTAAAGTTTCCTAAAAACATTTCCATTAGATAGAAAATTTCTTCCCCTTTCCAATGATATAAAGAAGTCCTCCTAACTCCTCATATTTCTTAAGTTACGGGCGGCGAGCCTGGGGTGGAAAATTTTACCAAAGGCGGGCCGGCGGGCCTAGGGAAATTTGTTTCTCCAAAAGGCGGGCCAACGGACCGGGGATGAAAATTTTTCCAAGGGTAGGCCAACGGGCTTGGGAAGAAAATTTTCCCAAAGGTGGGCTAGTGGGCCCAGGGAAGAAAATTTTCCTTAAAGCACAAGGGACACGTGGCACGTTGTTAAGCCCATGCGAGAAGGCGGGTCGTCGAAGGTAAATTGGATTTTAACTCCTTTTGTTTGAAAGGAAAATTTGGTTCAAAAACCCCACGCCTCTGCCGATGCCTAGGGATGCCACATGTCCTTCCCAAAATCTCAAGTGGGCAAGTGGACCATCAGGGGAAAACTTAAAAATATTGGATTTTGTGTTAAAAGGTGTGAAGGCTAAAAAGAACCCGCACCTCCGCCGACGCCAAGCGAAGCCACATGTCGATCCAACGGTGACTCGCGAAGGTGGGCGGTAGGGAAACTTAGGAAAATAATTCCATTCACAGAGAAACTTTCCACCACAAATAATATTACAATACCATCCACTTGAAGTGGGAAATTTTTACAACAAGGAAACCCCAAGGAACTAAATTTTTTTTCTTCATCCTTATCTCCGAACAACAATAAGAAGATCCACCATATTTCCTTTAATCACAACAAAAAGGAGGAGAGGCAACGCTCTCCACCCAACAAAGAATTCCAATGAAAATGAGAAGTCGTCCTCATATTTGTCCCCGATCCCCAACCACAAAGCAATAAGAAATATATTACAACTCATGGCAACAAACATGCTTCCACAACAAAAACAAAATTTTCACATATAAAAGACATTCCAATACATAATGCGATTTACAACCACATGAAGAACAACAAAGAATACTTAGGCTTCATCATGCATAAGCCAAAGGAGCAAGACCTATGGGGCAAGCTTCTTATAAGTCCCAATTAGGGAAATGGGTGTCCAAATTAAGATAAACCCGCATATATATATATATATATATATATATATATATATAATTTCAAAACCCCTACATTCCCTTATGCCTCCCCAAGTACCCCTTATACCTCCCGTTTTCTTATGCCTCCCCACACTCTTATGGCACCCCATAACGAGTAAATAAATGCAAGATATTTATTTTACAATGTGGAACCCAATCCCAAACTCCCTCCACAATAACACTTATACCTCCCAAAACTCTTATGCCTCCCAAAAGAGATCCCCATAGTCTTATCCTACACCATACCTAGGTAATCTACCCACCATCAAACAACATACCAATTTATTCAAAGCATTAACATATGTATAAATAAAGGAAGAATATTTTAAAGAGCCAAGATCTTTGCTCTGTCCATGGTAGAGTTTGCCCCAAAAGTTCAACTACAAGTTTTTCCAATCCAAATAGTCCAAAATCTCTAAAAATTCACAAGCATTCAAAAACAATCTCTAACTCTCCTCAAAATTACAAGAGCTCTAAAACCAAAAAGGAGTAACCAAAATGAAATCACCAAAAATGAAGTAACCCCCAAAATAAGCCAAGGAATTCGAATAAATAGAAAAGGGAGAGAGGAGGATGAGGTGGGTCCATGTAGGATGCCACATCACACATCCTCAACTCCACCTCACAAGTCAACTTCAAACTCTAAAGCACAATTAAAAGGTGGGTGAATAAATGACATTTTACTTACACACACAAACCAAGTCCACACCCCAAGGACCAAAATTAATTTCATGCAAGAAGGTGCAATAAAAACTTACAACTTGCCTTCCCAAAATACATAATGAGGCCTAATTTTGACTCCCCAACCCATAGGTAGGGTTGGTGTAACAATTTAAGAGGTGTGGGACAAGTTTAACTTGTCCTACAAGCCTCCAAAATTAGTCCCTAAGGATAGATCCGAATTTCAAAAGGAAGGTGGAGTGTTTCACACTCAAAGTTACTTACACATTACTTACAACACATAATCCAAGAGCCATCAACTCTAATAAATGCATTCTTTTGACCCATTTAATTAATTTAGCAACATGATTACTCACTAATCTAGACACAAATGAAAAAAATAATAAAGGGAAAAATACATCACTAAAATCACATACTAAACTTTAAACAAGAACTAAATAAAAGAATACACATAACCCCTTGGTCACACTCAAAGGTGATCCCCCATGGGAACCCCTAACAAAAAAAGAAACATACACAAATAACAAATACATGTTGCCATGGTGACCCTTGTTGAATTCATACGGAATCGCAATGTGGTTGGTCTCCAATCCTCCAATGTTTGTTGTGACATGTTTACCTGCAAAACACAAATACGTCCTTTAGCCTTGTGGCCGCATCAAAACATCCAAAATAAATATAAATTATAACTCCAAATCATCTATATATATGAATCAAAACATCATCCAAGCAAGCAACAATCTCCTTTACAATTCCATCCATAATCATATGATCACAAGATTAGTTCCATTTTCTAGGTTTACTCGATATGACAAAATATCACATGTAAGAAAATATATATATATATATATATATATATATATATATATATATATATAACCATGCCAAGAAGTGTATCAACATCAATATAAAATGTCTCTAATAATCCACATGCATCATATATGAATCCAAATCAACCACAATCCATGATTTCTAATGTCTAACATCATACCAACTCAAAGGCTATAGTAATGTCCATAAGTATAGTCAACAGTATCATAATCAACAACAAAAAGGTGTTAGAGGGAAGTGGGCACTACATCCCCTCCCCTTAGACTTGAATTCCTCCTGGAAGTCACTAGAATAGGTGTGGAAATTGAACTCGTAGAAAAGTAGCATCCTCCCATGTAGCCACAATCTCATCATATTTGTCCCACTACACTCGAACCTGGTCAATCTCTCTGCCTTGAAGGCCCAGGGTCCTACGCTCTATAATGTGAATGGGCTCCACCATCACTTACCCTTGATCTTGCACTGCAAAGGAGGTCCAATCTAGCACATGAGAAGTGGTCTGCAACATATTTCCTAAGTACTGAAACATGAAACACATCATGGATGCGAGACAAGCTAGGTGGCAATGCTAGACGGTAGGCCAAAGGATCAATACACTCCAAGATCTCAAAGGGGCCCATGAATCTAGGAGCTAACTTAGAAACTTTTCCGTAATGGATAGGGATCTTATGTGGCCTGACATGAAGGAACACCTTCATGCCCACATCAAAACTACGGTCGGTGCTTTATCTTGATTAGCATACTTCTTTTGTCTTTCTGTGCCTCTTGTAGTCTCTGTCTGATCATAACCACCTGTTGCTCCATGTCCTGTAATAAAGCTAGCCTAAGAGAAACCCTATCCTCTAACATGTCCCAAATAAGAGGTGTCCTACACTCTCTAACATACAATGCCTGAAAGGAACCATGCTTATCAAAATCCGAAAACTATTATTGGAGGCAAAATCCACAAATTACAAATACTCCTCCCATCTTCACTTTGGTAATCCATAACATACATCGTAAGCATGTCCTCTAGGATTTGATTCACCGAATTGGTCTCAATCTATCTCGGGGTGATGTGTCGTATTGAAATTGATCTTCCTTCAGGGGGCATGCTGTATGGTAGTCCAAAAGTGGGAAGTATATAGAGGATCATAGTCATAAATGATCTTCTGCGGAATCCCGTGCAATCTGACAATCTCATCTAGATATACCCATGCCATTGCACTAGCTATATAGGTGGTCTTCACTTTGAAGAAAAATGAGATACTTTTGTCAACTTATCCACTGTGACCATGATGGTGTCATGGTGGTATCTCGACATCGGTAACCCAACAATGAAATCCATGGAAATGGTGTCCCACTTCCACTCCGGTATAGCATGAGGAAAGAGAAGGCTAGTTGGATGTTGATGCTCGTCCTTCACTTACTGAAAATATAAATAGTGTGACACAAAGAGCCACGTCTCTCCGAAGTCCTCTCCAATGATACAATTGTCTCAAAGTGGCATGCATCTTCTTCACCCCGAGGATGGGCTGAATAGGGTGCACAATGTGCCTCTATCAAGATGTCCTGCCTCAAGTCTCCATATCACGGGAACATAAATCCGGACTATGTGCTTGAGAAGTCCATCTACCTATAAATAAAAACCATCGTACTTCCCCTCAAGGGGTCTCTGAGACTCAATCTCCGCTCTAGCTGTAATATAGAAACTTTCGTGAGGAAGGCTTTGTAGAATCTTGTTACAGTAAATCTATGCTAACGAGGTGGCCATAGCCATAGGTCTCCTCCTACTGAAAGCATCTGTAACCACATTCTCCTTCCCTTTCATAGGATCTATCTCCATATCATACTCACAAAGCAACTCCATTCAACGTCGTTGATGAGTGTTGAGATTTGGCTTCATGATAGGGATACGAAGAATCAAGTGATCAAACCAGTGTGAATCTTCGACCAAGAAGGAAATGTCTCCATCGACCCAGGCGTGTAGGACTACCGCAATCTCAATATCATGAGTTAGATAATTGATCTCATAATCCTTGAGTTTGTGAGACTCGAAAGCAACTACTTTTCCCTCATGCATCAACACACTTCCAAATCCTACTAAAGAAGCATCTGAGCATACGAAAAAATCACCCTATAGATCTGGGACTAAAAGAACAAGCGTTGTTGTGAGCTATTCCTTGAGTTTCCTAAAGGCCTACTCACACTGTCTAAAAATCAAAAATTTTCCCTTTCCTTTGAAGGGAAGTGATGGGGTGTGCAACTTTGAGAGAATTCCTAAACAAATCTCCTGTAATAACTGTCAAAACCCATGAAGTTGTGCACCTCTATCACAGTATTGGGTGTTGGCCAATCCATAATAGCTTGAATCTTGGAAGGATCGACAACGATACCTTCCCCAGAAATGATGTGGCCTAAATACTGCACCTCCATCTGAAAGAATGCACACTTCTCCAAGTTCCCATAAAGTTACCGCACATGAAGACACTTTGAAGAACCTAGGGATGGTGCCCTCGTGCTCCTCACACGTACGTGAGTAAATCAAAATGTCATCAAGGAAGATGAGCATGAAGCAATCCAAGAATGTCCTGAACACCCCATTCATCAAGCTCATAAACACTGTGGGGGCATTCGTCAAACCAAAAGGCACCATGGTGAACTCGTAGTGGCCATATCTCGTATGGAAGGCGGTCTTATGAATGTCTACCTCCGTAATCCTCGAGTTGATGATAACTTGACTTAAGGTCTATCTTGGAGAAAATTGTGGCCCCCTTCATCTAATCAAACAAATCATCAATGTGCGAGAAGGGGGTAATGATTCTTGATCATTACTTTTTTTAGTGGTAATCAATACATAACTGCAGAGATCCATCCTTCTTCTTTACAAATATCACCAGGTGCACCCCAAGGGGATACACTAGGATAGATTAGGCCTTTCTCCAAAAGGCCCTCAAGCTACAACTTGAGCTCACAGAGCTCAGGGGTAGTCATCCGATAAGGTGCTCATGAGATAGGCTCTGCTCCGGAACTAGATCTATGTGAAAATATATCTCACGTGGGGGTGGTAACCCCGGTAGCTCCCCTGGAAAGACATCTGAAAACTCTCTCAAGATGGGATGGTCATCAAGTGATGGTCCACTAGACTCATCCTCCGATATGTCACTATTTGTAATAGCATACATCGGACAACCCCATCGTACACACCCCTTAAGATGCATGTGGGAGATGGTGAAAATGGAAACGGGTCTCCTAACCCCTACTATCACTGAATCAAATCCTATATCATCTGCACATGATATAATCTTATGGTAACAATCCACTTTGGCTCTATGTGCAGACAACCAGTCCATTCCCAAGATGACTCCATACGAACCCAACGGAAGGATACAAAGATCCGAGGTAGTGGTGAAGGGTCCCAAATCCACTACACATTCCTTAACTAAGGAGTCTACAGAGATCTTGGCTCCAGAAGCCATCTCGATGTCCCAACTAAGACCCTTCCTAACTGCCACTAGCTTGCATCACTCTACCAAATATGGTGCAATAAAAGAATCGAAGAACCAAAATCAAATAGAATGGAGGTAGGAACACCACCAATGCTACATGTCATCTCAATCACGGTACTTTGGTGCTCACCTGGCAGCGATTCTCAACATTGCTGCATAGATTCGATGACCATGTCACCAACGGTAGAGCTCGAGATTTGCATCTTACCCTTTTTACTAGGGTTTTGTGGTAAATCTCTCATAAACTGTCCAATAACACCACAACCAAAACAACCTCCTGATCCTCTCCCATGAGTAACAGTCCAGTAGTACTCGGAGTGCATCTTATGGATCCTAATGATGGCTATGGGCCGGTTGAGGTCTTTGATGATGAGCTCCTGGCCGACCGAGCTCTCAGTGCACCTTGTGTCCTTATGGGACCCCTAGGATGTGGCTCCATACTCGCCCCTCTCTGTGCATCAAATCTCTAGGGAGGTATGTATGGTGGACGATCTGCAGCTATGGTCTTAAAGATGATCGTGATGAACCCATTCCACCATGAGGAGGAGGATCTAACCCCCTCGTTTTGTTGTACAACATCTACTGGATGCAGCTCCGGACTTGGTCTTTGGCCTGTTGTGTCTTTCCTTGAGTCTCCTCTACTATATAGGCCTTCTCAATGGCCTCAGCTAATGTCTGCAGACAATGGATATGCACCGCACCTCCAATTTCTAGATTCAGGCCCAGGATGAATCGTGGATCCGTACTTGCTCATCCTGTATCTAATTAACATATTGAAGTAGATCTAAAAATTAACTCTCATACTCAGCTACTATCAAAGATGCCTATCGAGGTCATGAAACTCGTCTATCCTCTACTAAATGAACCTCTGTGATAAGTACATGCTCTTGAACCACTCCTCAAAGAGATCCTAGGTAACCATCTTTGAATAAATGTGGATATTCTACTCCTCGGTCCTCGACCAGACACCGGATCCATCCCTCAGAAGATGGATTGCAATAGAAGATTTCATGTTGCTACTGAACAAGGAAGAGCTTGAAGCACCCTCTCAAGCTCACTAACCGAACCTCTGCCTAAAATCCACCTATGTCACCAAAATAATGAGAGGGTCATAGCTTTAGGATCTCCTTGATATGGTCTATAGCTATAGTCTGCAACCCCTAGGCCTCTTTGCATGCTCATCTTTAAGCCTAGGGCTCTGAGACCTATCCTTGTGTCTAGAAGTCTGGTCTCCTTGTACCCTCTACGGTAACTCTGCCCTGTCGACTCTACAGGGGAGTTATCTCCTCTATACTCCTTATGTTGTTGAGGAGATACATGAGCCTCAATGGATGGCTCCCTATCATGTCTGACTGACCGTCCTCCTACAGACCCTCTGCGTAAGGTGAAATTAACATCCTGAAGCGTCTATAAAATTTGGGGTAGGATGGTTGCTACAACATGATCTAGGAGGTGGTAAGTCTAGATCTATGTGAAAGGACACCTTGTCTTTTCCGCACCTACTATATAGACCAAAGTGAGAGTTATTTCATTATCCTAGGTTTTATTCAGCTTTTGATGTTTGCTAGAATATGCAAATTCCAAACAAAGTTGTTTTCTTGGTTTAAAAGTGTGCTAGGTTTAATATTCATGTCTCAAGTTTTCTAGTGTGCCCAAGGGTCCAAGCTTTGAACTCACGGCTCTGATACCAAGTGTAACACCAACTAAAATGACCACTCGAGACCCAAGAACAACCTAGGTTTAGCTAGAAAAATTAAGGAATAATTTAAAAAAAAGCGTGACCACTACCAGGCTTCAAGCAATAGTTGTCACAACAAGGATTCAAAGTCAGTTATAACTTAATAAAAGAATTTTTCCTATCATAACACACATTAGACCCACATTACAAAATTAATGAGTATGATTGATACAATATCGTTAAATTTCTCTTAGGAGTTAATAAGTAATTAAATTAACATTATAGTTTAATATTCCTTAATCAATTTTAGAGGGTCAAAGGGCCAAAGGAATTAAATACCTTGGGCATTTAATTCCACCAGTGTAAACAATAAAAAAAAGGTTCCTATTTACATGGGATAGGAGAACATTCCCTTATCCCCTAATGTGACCCTTAAAAAGGTCAACCCATGCTTTAGAGTTAAACATTTAAGTTAAAAGGGGTAATTTCCCACTTACCCACTCTCAGACTCATCCTTGCACTTCAACCTAATTTTTCACATAATTAACACACTTAAAGTTTCCTAAAAACATTTCCATTAGATAGGAAATTTCTTCCCCTTTCTAATGATATAAAGAAGTCCTCCTAACTCCTCATATTTCTTAAGTTACAGGCCGACGGGCCTGGGAAGGAAAATTTTCCCTAAAGTGCAAGGGACACATGGCACATTGTTAAGCCCACACGGGAAGGTGGGTCGTCGGAGGTAAATTGGATTTTAACTCTTTTTGTTTGAAAGGGAAAAAAGGTTCAAAAACCCCACGCCTCTGTTGACGCCTAGGGATGCCACGTGTCCTACCCAAAATCTCAAGTGGGGAAGTAGACCATCGGGAAAACTTAGAAATATTGGCTTTTGTGTTAAAAAGCGCGAAGGCTAAAAATAACCCGTGCCTCCGCCGACGCCAAACGAAGCCACGTGTTAGTCCAACAGTGACCTACGGGAAGGTGGGCCGGTGGGGAAACTTAGGAATTTTTGCCAATATTTTTCCAAAGGTGATAAGGTCTAAAACCATCTACGCCTCTGCGATGCCTAAAGAAGCCACGTGTCAGACCCACAGTGACAGGTGGGGAAGTGGACCGGCGGGAGACTTAAGATTTTTCGCCCTTTTTCAAAAAGGTAAAGTTTGAAGGTGTGGGCCCGTGAAGGCATTTTTCCAAAAGTGAATTGGTGGGGCTGCGGGGCCGTGGAGGAATTTGTGACTTTTTATTTTTTCAAAAATTTCCTAAGTAATTTTCGGGCCCGTGGTCCGATTTACAAAAATTCCCTCTTTTTTAACTAAGCAAAGTAAAAACTTGAAGAGGCCATAAATTTCGACTGGAAGCTCATATTTGGGAAAATGAGGACTTTTTGGAAAGGGCTCGAACTCCTCTTTGTATAATAAATGTCAAAATTAATTTTTGACAAACTTGAGTGGGTTTTTTGGAAAAAAACATCTCTCCTTCCATAAAATGTGGATTAAATTTTTTAACTTAACAGAATTTAATTCAATCCACAATTCTTTCTTCTTCAACATGCCAAACCGACATGGATGATTGAACTGGAAATATTTGGATGGATTTTGTAGGGTTTAATTGATGGATTGAGTTTCAAAAGGAGTTTTCCCCCTTTTCTTTGCAAAACATCAAAGTTTTTGTCTAGTCGATTAATTGAAATATGATAAATTTTCTTGAGCAATTCAACTATTTGAAAAGTGTTTTGATATTCCTTAGCTTACATTATTAATTCAATTTGTATTTTAAGTTGTAGAGTACTCCAATTTTTTTGATAAATATTTGCGGTTTTGCATGAATCAAAATAGAAATCATACTTGAACTCGAATGGATCTACTTTTCATTATCATCCTCTAAATATTTAAATTCATTCAAATCTACTTTACAAAGTTTAAATTTAATTCAATCAATGCATGAAAACCCAAAATGTAGTTCTACTTTCAAAATATGCATTTTGAATGAAACAAAGAAATGTAATATTTCTTCATACGTATTTATTTTTAATTTTCAAACAAATATTTCACAATATATTTCAAACACATATTTCAAATGAGAACCATACCATTTGTGGTAATTAAAACAACTTCTATTGAACTCCAATAATTCTTTTACAACTTCCTTTTTCATTCATCAAATACAACTTACAGAATATACATCTTTCACATTCAAATGTAGAATCCATTTCCAAAACAGAGCAACTTTCCACCATAAATAATATTACAATGTCATCCACTTGAAGTGGAAAATTTTTACAACAAGGAAACCCCAAGGGAATTTGCAAAAATTTCTTCATCCTCAGCTCCAGAACAAAAACAAGAAGATCCACCATATATCTTTTTGATCACAACAAAAAGGAGGAGAGGCAACGCTCTCCACCCAACCAAGAATTCCAATGAAGAGGAGAAGTCATCCTCCTCATTGGCCCCGAGCCCCAACAACAAAGCAATAAGAAATGTATTTCAACTCATGGAAACAAACAGGCTTTTACAACACAAAAACAATTTTCACATATAAAACACGAGTCAATACATACTTTGCAGTTTGAAACCATAGGTAGAACAAAAATAATACTCAAGCTTCATCATGCACAATCCAAAGGAGCAAGACCTATGGGGGAAGCTGCTTATACCACCCAATTGGGGAAATCGGTTTCCACCTTAAGATAAACCCGTCAATATATATATATATATATATATATATATATATATATATATATTTCAAAACCCTACATGCCATTATGCCTCCCCAAGTACCCCTTATACCTCCGATTATCTTATGCCCCCACACTCTTATAGGACCCCATAATGAGTAAAGAAATGCAAGCTATTTATTTTACAAGGTGGAACCCAATCCCAAAATCCCTCCATAATAACACTTATACCTCCCCAAAATTCTTATACCTCCCATAGTCTTCTCCTACACCATACCTACGAAATCTACCCTACCAACCAATAACATACCAAGATATTCAAAGCATTCACATATGCATAAATAAAGGAAGAACATTTTAAAGAGCCAAGCTCCTACCTCTCCATGGTAGAGTTTTCCCCAAAAGTTCAACATCAAGATTTTTCCAATCCAAACAGTCTAAAATCTCCATCAATCCACAAGCATTCAACAAAAATATCTAACTCGCCTCAAAATTACAAGAGCTTCAAAACCAAAATGAAATCACCAAAAATGAAGTAACCCCCAAAAGAAGCCAAGGAATTCAAATAAATAGAAAAGGAAGAGAGGAGGATGAGGTGGGTCCATGTAGGATGCCACATCACATATCCTCAACTCCACCTCATGACTCAACTTCAAACCCCAAAGCACAATTAAAAAGGTGGGTGAATAAATGACATTTTACTTACACACACAAACCAAGTCCACACCCTAAGGATAAAAATTAATTTCATGCAAGAAGGTGCAATAAAAACTTACAACTTACCTTCCCAAAATACATAATGAGGCCTAATTTTGACTCCCCAACCCATAGGTAGGGTTGGTGTAATAATTTAAGAGGTGTGGGACAAGTTTAACTTGTCCTACAAGCCTCCAAAATCAATCCCTAAGGATAGATCGGAATTCCAAAAGGAAGGTGGAGTGTTTCACACTCAAAGTTACTTACACATTACTTACAACACATAATCCAAGAGTCAGCAGCTCTAATAAATGCATTCTTTTAACGTATTTAATTAATTTAGCAACATGATTACTCACTAATCTAGACACAAATGAAAAAAATAATAAAGGGAAAAATACATCACTAAAATCATAGACTAAAATTTAAACATAAGAACTAAATAAAAGAATACACATAACCCCTTGGTCACATTCGAAGGTGATCCCCCCATGGGAACCTCTAACAATAAAACAAACATACACAAATAACAAAAACACATTGTCATGGTGATCCTTGTTGAATTCATCTAGAATCCCAATGTGGTTGGTCTCCAATCCCCATTTTTGTTGTGACATGTTTACCTGCAAAACACAAATACTTCCTTCAGCCTTGTGGCCACATCAAAACATCCAAAATAAATATAAACTATAACTCCAAATCATCTATATATATGAATCAAAACATCATCCAAGCAAGCAACTATCTCCTTTACAATTCCATCGATAATCATAAAATGTCTCTAATAATCCATAATCATATATATAACCATGTCAAGCAGTGTATCAACATCAATATAAAATGTCTCTAATAATCCACATGCATCATATATGAATCCAAATCAACCATAGTCCATGATTTCTAATGTCTAACATCATACCAACTCAAAGGCTATAGTAATGTCCATAAGTATAGTCGACAATATCATAATCAACAACAAAAAGGTGTTGGAGGGAAGTGGGCACTACATGTTTATATGTCATGCAAGTTTAATAGTTTACTACTAATAGTTGCAATAAATAAAAAAGAATATCATACCTTGCTAAGTATCTTGCTCTAGTGTTTTGGGCTAGACTTTCTTTTCCACGTTAACTAACCAAATTAATTATTGGATCATAGTTATAAAAAAATCTATGATTGATTAGGTAAAAATATCCTATTATGAGAGTGTGGATGATAAAGGTACCGGGAAACATTAATGTTTATATTCGTTTAGCCTCTCTGAAACTAATAGTATGTGATTTGCGGAATTTGATTAACTACTTAACACAATTTGTATTCAAGGATAAGAACCATGGGGTATATTAATAAAACATTGAAACTATACTTACTAATCCAACATAAAATATAGGCACTAAGTTGAAATTTCTCCTCTTTCCCTATACATGCCTGCATATCTTGAATGAATGAATTTCAATACAATTTCTATAAAGGCATTCTTATACAAATTATTATTTACATTTATAATCGATGACTAGTATAACATGATTAGAACTTCCTGTTGTGAAACTCAAATCATCATCTCAAGATACTATTGGTCCATATGAACACTTATAAAATATATCTTGTATAATTTTATTTTCAAGAAATCGTGTATGATAAATACAAATTTAAGAGTGTTAGGTTAAATAAACATTAGGATTGAGTGGTGAGCTTAGGAATATTAGTGTTGAGTGGTTGTAAACATACTTGGAATATTTTCCTCAAGCATTCATAAACTCACAACTTTTGTTGATAACATAAAGGCTCTATGATATCATTTTTAAAACATTTTGCACAAAGTGTACTCATTATTCCATTTTTAAAAATTATTTATTTAGTGAATGTAAAATTCGGTACTAATAAGGTTTTTATATGAATTATATTTCTTTACAAATATGTGTTCCATGTAATTTAAGAAACATTAGATATTATGACGTATGCAGAGAAAATATAGACCACTTAAGAATTTTAAGGAAAATCAATCATTCACTATAGTTATAATTGAATATTATTAACAACACACACTTCACAACACATCTGTAACACCAATAAAAATTGTCCACATGAGACCCCGAACATCCTAGGATTAACTAGAAAAATTATGGATTTTTTTTTTTTTGAAAAGCGTGCCCACAAAATATTTTCGAAAATGACAAAGTTGCCACATTACTTTTGTCTCTAAGGTGATGATTTTAATAAATAATTTTCCATGATAACACAATATTGAAAATCTAGATTATATTTTAATACATTGATTTGTGAAGCATGCTTAAACTCCTTAAGGATTATTTAAATAACAATTTAATTCCTATTAAAGTTGAATATTCCCCCATGGGGTGTTAAGGGTAAAAGTGGCCAAAGAAATTAAATACCAAGGTTATTTAATATCTATAATGTTGAAACAATTAGCAAGGTCTTGTTGACAATTTTTGCACTTGTGTGAAAATGAACAACTCGAAACTTCGTTACGATGGAAGGCATTGATGAAGTATACCTAAGCTAAGGGAGTTTTGATATGATTGTTACTACTGAATTAGTTAATGATTAAATGAAATCTACAGCTATGTGTGTTGTTACAAAACATAACAAATCACATAGTCTACAATTTCATGACTATCTTCAGAAAAAGAACACAAGGCCCCGAAGGACAATTGTGTTTTCTTGATGAAGACATTCGATTCTTGAATACGTGAAATGTTGAGTTTTGGGATAACAAACATAAGTGTAGATTACAAAAATCAGAGTTCATTACTGGATGTTACAGGTTTTCTTAATTTTTCTTCCTTCATGATTAAGACATTCAATTATATTACTAAGTTTTTTAGTTCATCATACAATCCATACAAAAAGCTGAAATGCAGAAAGAAATATACAACTCATTTTCAGAATTCAATGTTTTATTCATAAGGAATTTTCAAATGTTCCCACACAAGCCATGGGATGTAACTGAAAAGTAAAGTACAACTACTGAAATAAGAGGTACACATGCATGAAAGAGAAAATAAAGGAGTATGAGTGAACCCATCATTTCCTTGGGGGTTTTCTTCTTTGGTCGAAGCATCTCCATTCCAGCTTTTGTTCCTTCTTCATCTTCGTTGTAGAAGTCACTATACTTGAAAAGAAGAAAAAGAGAAAACTATCAGTTACGAGCTCAGGGATCAGTTTATATTCCTATATTGTCCAAATTTGTGCATATGAATCTCTTAACAATAGGAGATATAGTTGTAGACACCTATAATTACACCCAAGCAATTTAAATACTTAAATTGCGTTAATTATCCCCTTTCTCGCAAATCAACGACATATCGTCAAAAGCACTCATTTTCCCTCATAACATTATTAATTAATTACACTAAGCTAATTAATTAAGTTTCCTATCCAACAAATACCCTAATTAACGACCTTCCGTTAATAAATAACCCCTTCTACCTAGAATAATTAATTATTATTAATTAATTAGCTTTCCCTTCCATTTAACCAATAAATTAATATTTAATTGATTTAATCCCCTTATAATAGCCTAAATCATACTAATATTCCTCTGATTATCTTCATAAGCTTACATCTATCTATTAGTTAATCATCTTTGATTAATTAAAACACCCCCTAACTCCCATGACTTGCTAAGCATAAATTAAACCCTTCTAAAATAAGGTTACCTTTAATAAAGCAACCTTATCCATTCCTAATCATGTTTTACCTTTATCCCACATTCATGAGAATGTGTTGAATCCTTTATCCTTTGGGCTATATAAAGAGCCCTCCACCTACCTTTTTACTTACACCTAAACTCCTAAGAGAGCAAATGCAAAGCATATAGCAAAGAGACTAAGAGCTTGCACCTTGTTTTCTTGAGAGTTCATCATCTTGAGGAGCTAAGCTTCCTATTCTAGCCTAAAGTGCTTAGGTCATATGGGAGGTGTCAAAAATGGTCTTGTAGCCCAACTTTGATAAGACCCCATTCCTAGGTTCTTGGAGATATCAAGGACAACCAAATATTGATTGCCATGGAGCTTATTTAGGTCCATTTACTTGTTTGTTGGTAATCTAGAGAAGTAGAGATTTAAATACTTTAGCATTGTTTAATTCAAAGTTAATGCATTATGCTAGGTATTAATCTTGTTTAGCTCTCATCTTTGATGGTGTTTAGATTTTGTCATTAGCTTTGTTATAGAACTATTTAGGTGTTAGTTCTCATTCATCTAACTTAGCTAAAAGCACAAAACCATGCACACATTTGGCACACCCGGTGGGACTTACTCCATTGTCCTTTGCACTTAATTTCAAGTTTTTGTAGTTAAGTTTCATTTTTGGTTACTAACCCTCTTTTACACATGTTGATCTAACTTGTTTTGTTGAGTTTGCATGTGTTGAGTCTTCCTTGTAGGTATAAAGGAGGTGAAGTGTTGTCAAAATTGGAATTGATGGGAAAATTTCAAGATTTCTCCATGTTTTCATTTTTAGAGCTTACTTTTTCAACATTTTACATGCTAGTTTTGTCAATTTCTTGAAAATTTTAAATTCTTGAGCATGTAGGTTAGTGTTTGATAGTACTGAGTCTTCTATTTACATATTAATGTGGTGGGTTGCTGTCAAAATTTAATCTTGGTGAGAAAATTTCAAGATTTCATCATGTTTTCATTTTTAGAGCTTACTTTTTCATCATTCTACATGCTAGTTTTGTCAATTTCTTGAAAATTTTAAATTCTTGAGCATGTATGTTAATGTTTGATAGCATTGAGTCTTCTATTCATATATTGATGTGATGGGTTGTTGTCAAAAATGAATATTGGTTAGAAAAAATTGCCCATTTTGCAGATTAAGAGACGTTTTTTTGACATTTTTGAGTGCATGTCAAGTGCATACATGTGAGCATAAGAGCATATGCGTAACCCATCTTCCGAAGGCCATAACTTTTGCTCCCAAACTCGAAATGACTCCATTTTTTTACGTTGGAAAAGTATTAAAGTTAACTATACAATGAAAATATAAATTCAAGATTTATACTTATAGAAATTAGAGGTTTTTCTATTAGTTTAAAACTGGTCATTTTCTAACATGTCTAATGTTTTGATGAATGTTGTATTTCCATGCTTCCTCGATTTAGAAAAAATCATGTGTATGCTCTTCTCTTGCACCTTTTGGTGATCTTGAGAATCAAAAATAACTTTGATATATATCTTTTTAACATTGGGATTAAACTTGGAAATTTGATTATTCATTTTGCTTAAGGGAATGAACCTTTTACAAAGCATTTTTCAATGGTCCTTTGATTTAAAGTTTTCCATTTCTATATAGTTGGGATAAAGTTTGTGTATGCTCTTCTCTTGCACCTTAGGGTGATCTTGAGAATCAAAAGCAACTTTAGTCTTCATTTTATAACATTTGGTAAATTGGAAACTTCATCTTTCACTTTTGGTTTAAGGGAATGAACCTTTTCTAAAGCATTTTTCAATAGTCCTTTGATTTGAAGTTTTCCATTTCTATATAGTTGGGATAAAATTTGTGTATGCTCTTCTCTTACACCTTAGGGTGATCTTGAGAATCAAAAACAACTTTAGTCTTCATTTTATAACATTTAGTAAATTGGAAACTTCATCTTTCACTTTTGGTTTAGGGAATGAACATTTATCAAGATTTTTGTATGGTTCATTGATTGAAAATATTTTCTTTAATTTTTAGTTGGATTATTTGTTGTGTATGATCTTCTCTTACATCCTTGGATGATCTTGAGAATCAAAAGCAACTCTTAATCCTCTTTTAAATAATGTGATTTTCTTGGAGAACTACTAACGCTTGAGTACAAGACCTAAAAACACTTGTCAAAGAAAGGAGGAATCCAAACGAAATCAAAAACTACTAATACAGTTGTTATACAGGTTGTCAAAAGGTGTTCAAGCAAACCACACCTAATTAAACAAGATAAAAAGAACAACATATTCAAAACAATGTATTGTAGGTTTTGGAAAAGGGTATGTCCCTCTCCGCTCAACTGGAACATAACCCCTTTGGAATAACGCCTTAAGCTACAACAATGGGGGTGGTTCCAGGAACCCCAAAGTAGACCACACAAGAGGGAACCTTATGGACGAAGCGGGAAGTGCTCCGCACTACCTACTTGACTAGTGATTCCTTTGTGAGATAGCATTACATGTTGTCTATTGTGGTGACCACAGTGATAGTACACGTAGACGCACTAGTTACGTACTATTCTTGAAGGGGGTAAAGTAAAGCCGAGATACTCCTAAACTAGTCAGTGTGAATTTTTGGGTAAATCACGCTCGCTCGTGGCAACTTTGTAACACCTAGGGCAAGAGAACCACCTAGGAGAATATACTTTGGCCAGAACCCACTTTGACCATTTTAAAACAAGTTGCGTTGTGAACCTTCTTTTTAAGAAACATGTGATGTATTACTTTTGCCTAGTTTTTACTTGCCTTAGACGAGGCGAAACTCTGCCGAAGTGAGGCTAGCATTTTTTTCATTTTCTTGATTTATTTCCTTCATATTCTTTTGACACTTTGTTGATCAAAAGAGGTGTGATTACCTTTGTGTTTCCATTCGACTGTTTCTCTCACTTTTATGTCATTTACACCCATCCATGTTTGCGGTTGGGTTAGTTAAACGTCTAAAGTGAGCGGAGGCATTTTCACGTCATTTGGTAGCCATTGTGATCTTGATACCCACATCAAGATTGTCATTGTAGTTAGGTGTGGTTCATCACCGCGGACTTCCATAGAGGAGTTAGCTTGTTTGTCTCGTATCATTACAATTTCGATATTTACGTCTTGTTTCTTGTAAACTCGACATAAATACCTATATTGTACGATTACACTGCACACATTTTTAACTATTCCTAGGTATACTTTGAGATTTTTAGTTCGGTTCTATTATTACCTTGATTTCAAAGAGTGTTAGGTGTTACAATTTGTGTGTGTTATATCAATAACACCTTGATATCAATACTTCACTTTCTAGCAAAGTGGGTTAACATATCTTGGTGATATTGTTGTGTCATTCGCGAATTGTAATTGGCACTTTTTGAGATATAGGTCTTAATCGAGTTTGAGATCACTCATCATAAATATTGATTGGGAGATTTCATTGAATTCTTGTATTTATTTACGTTTTTTCTTTTCCTTGAACTTACCATAAGTGAAAACATCTTATTGATCATCTTGCGACGCAAACTACTTTTTGAAATGTAGTCTAGGAAGTACTTCATTTGATCAAGTTTTAATACCAAACGCTTGTATCACGGGTGATTTATCACTCTATCATATTGGTATTCTCACATTGTTGACATATTCATACTCTTAGCAATTTCATTTTACATTTCACTTAGGGGTAGTCACTAAGCTTTGCACATATCTACAACTCACCCTAGTGAAACTATCATGAAAACATGGCTCCCAAAACACATCTAGGGTTGAAGAAACAGACATATGAGGAACAACAAGCGCACGCTTGGGAGACCTCTAACAGACAAGGGTTAAACCCCTTCATTAGACATGACTTAGGGCCACTTTGTTTTCTATAGAAAAGGAAACCGAAGAGATGGTCGATCATAGTGGAAATGAATTAGAATCACCACACGCAGACTTTGATTTTGACCCCACTCTACTAGATGAGTTTCTCCTTATAAACAAAGATAGAGTTTTGGCACGGGTCGTGGAATTAAGGGCCAAATTTTGCACCGAGAATGAACCAATATTACCTACAAATGACACTACTAAGGAAGAACGCCCTTATCAATATGGAAGCTATTTTAACAAAGGGCATGCTTCCACTTCTTATGCATAGAATTCCCCTCATCAAAGTGCCATTAAGAAACAAGATAGAACATGAGACATGGAAAGAACCTCCACAATACGAAGAGGAAGAACCTTTAGAAGAAGAAGACACAAACCAAGTCACAATCCAACAACAACTCAGTAACCTAAGCCAACAA
Source organism: Taxus wallichiana var. yunnanensis (assembly GCA_018340775.1). Lineage (NCBI taxonomy): Eukaryota > Viridiplantae > Streptophyta > Pinopsida > Cupressales > Taxaceae > Taxus > Taxus wallichiana. The sequence continues at coordinate 579,477,604 of CM031236.1, forward strand.
CTAGCTTTGCTTACTTTCCAAGTACAGAAAGACACAAACAAGAACGTTCAAAAGTCAAGGCCTAAGTTTAGGATCCACGAACTCCATCGAGAAAACCAAGGAGAAGAAGACACGGGGTATCATCGTGTACATGTCCCCGCTTCTCCCACTAGAGAACAATTGCTCGCACAAGAAGTGAAATCTATGAAAGCAATGCTTACGAGCATACAAGAAAGCAATATAGGGAGTATTAGGAAATACCAATACAAAGAACTATGCCCCTATCCTTTTGACAAGACAATGACCCTTCAACCCTTTCTAAAGAAATTTGATATGCCAAATTTCGACAAATACAAAGGAAAGGGAGACCCAAGGGATCATGTTAAATATTTCTACATGGCATGTCAAGAGGTGTCTTATAGTGATAATTACCTCATCAAAATTTTTCCTAAGAGTCTCGGAGGTCAAGCATTGGAATGGTTTATGCACTTACCACGAGGATCAATTTTCACCTGCCAAAATTGGCGAAAGATTCATGCATCATTTCTCGTATAACATAGAGAGTGATGTCACCATGGCAGACTTGTGCGGTGCAAAACAACGCCCAAATGAGACCTTCGCTAGCTTCCTCCAACGATGGAGAGGGATAGCTAGTCGCTTCCCTTGCGCTTTCCCTGAGAAGCAGCTGGTCAATATTTTCGTCCCTAATCTCAACCCAAATATAGCTTTCCACCTCCAAATGCATTGTGTCCGCACCTTTGAGGAGGTTATCGAGAAAGGGATTCAAATAGAAAAGGCTCTCATTGCCAAAGGCACCCTCAAAACCCAATCTAAAGACAACCAAAGTGTCAAACCCATTGAAAAGCTAAAGATCTTTAACAAAAACAAAAATGTGGTGGGAGACGAAATCACTGATTCCAAACGTGTTCAAACGGTCCAAACTAATCAACCTTTTAAACTAGCCAAGGGCCCAATTCAACCACCACCAAAGTGATTAACAATCACCTCCCTCAATGAACCGTTGTCTGTCATACTAAAATAGTTGGATGTGGCCCACATGATGACCTATCCTACAACGCAACCATTTGATGACAACGCTCCTAAACCTTCATGGTATAAGGAGCATGAATATTGCAAAATGCATCACGTTAAAGGTCATAAGACAGAAAAATGTCTGTGGCTTCACCACTATATTCAGGACCTCATTGATAATGGGGAGATAGAGGTGGATAACCCTGGAAAAACAAAAACACCTAACGAGAAAATGGGGATTTATAAGGAACCATTCCCTAAGCATGATAAGTTAGAAAAGACAATTACGGATCGGTAAGACTCATCCAAAACCTATAAAGCCACAAATTACTTGTATACCAAAAGAGATAACAATCATTACGATTCACTTATCAGATGTATTCACCCCCTATTGATCGTGTCAATACCATCCGGATCAAGGGAAAGGACTACTCTGCGGTAGCAAAGGAGTGCCCACCTCGTGATTCTAACCCTCTCTGTGACCCCGCAAACTAGTAATTATAACTTTTTAGAAAAACTTGAGAGGACACTGCTAAGATCTCGATCTTAGATCTTCTCAAGATATCCAATGTGCATAAGGACATTTTAACCATAAGGAGGTCCCTACCAAGAATCCTAAACATAATCTTCCCTTATACGGTGAGGTAATTGTCACCCATAGAAAATCAAATAGATGCTTGTGGATAATGGATCTAGATTGAACATCTGCATGCTTAAATTAGTCAAACAATTGGGACATACGGAGGCAAATCTTGAGTCCCATATCATCACTATCACCACATACGACAACATGGAAAAAGCGTCAGCAGGCACCATTATGCTGCCCATGGAGGTGGGCCCCACTTGCCATCGAAAAAGTTTCCCATCCTAGACTTGGAACTTCCATATAATATGCTTCTAGGCTGACCATGGATCCATGACATGCAGCCGTGCCATAAAAATTTCATCAATGCATCAAGTCAAGCATGAGGTACATACGGTAAATAATACCAGGGAGACTTAGAGCCCTTTTCTCATTGTAGAGCTCTCAATAGCTTTACACGAAATGGTACATACACATGACCCTCCGTGGATATGGCCATTCCTTTTCAGTTTGAGCCTATGGAATCCCGACTGGATTCAGATTCTCTTAGGTCTTGCGCTCATGGGGCATCCACTTCCACATCTCCATTTGATTCATGGGAGATGAAAATTCTGGAATATGGCTATGGGGAGTATAATGTACAACAAGCACTCTTGGTTTCTGACCTCTCCTTGTCGCCCAAGACTAGAGGTCGACCCAACTACCACTTCAGGAGACCTAGAGAGGAACACACTATTGGGTTGTTCCTACCTGGAGGCTTGTTAGTTGAGGAAAAATTACTTGATCCACCTACTACTTGGGTCCCTGAGGAAACTCAGTCATCTTGTTGTCAAACCCCGGAATATGAAAAATCTAGCAAAATGATGTACTCCATGGGCTACAAAGTCCTAGGATGTGGGAGGAATGAACAAGGACAAAGAGAACCAGTCCCTCTTCCACATTTCAAAATAGAAAGATATGGCATTGGGATTCACCCTTATGGAGCACACCCCAACAATCAAGATGCGACTTGTTCTAAGCATGAGGATAGCTCCGAGTACCTAGACAGCGATATGGATTCCCATTGTAGCCTATATGAGGATCTGGCCTCCACGAACCTTTTCATGAACAATGTTGTCCTGACCATAACCCTCACCGAACCGACCCTTGACCTTGTGTACCCTTCCCTTGTTGAATGGGACCAACAACGTCACGTGCCACTAGATTTATTCGAGAACGACAAGGCTATTGCAGAGTTCATGGGCATAAGGGATACTGTACGCCGGAAAAGCGACAGGCGAGCGTGAGAATCTACAAGTAACTCTTCCGCGTACCCTACCTCTCGAGGTTGTGCCGAGATAGCCGGTGGGGGTAGAATATGCGTGGGATGCAGACAAGCTAGTTAGGCAGTCTAATGCCTTCGACACGCACTAGTGGAATTTACAAATCCAAGGCAAAGAATGCCCTTCTAACTTGGACTGGTGTGATAGATCGATCGGCAAGGATGACTGCTCGAAGGCTCCAATCAATATCGAGCTCTGGTGTGATTCGATCTATGGGTTGTGGAATACGTGGAAAATGACCTGGGATAGTTTTGTGTATGTCTCCTGATAAGGTCATATAGTGGATGGTGAATATAATTGACTCTACGGACGATTCTCTGGCCTAGTCCAGAATTCTCTAGCTTCGTTAGCCGCTATATCTAGTAAGGACAATTGTTCGATGATGATGGGTGGAAGTGGAGTGGATTGGAATACTAGTGTGCGTAAGCCAGCGTCTATATCTGATTGACTTGTGGACTCGTTGGGCTGTGGGATCTGTGGATCACAACCATAGACTCTTGGTTGTTGCGGTCCTGTTATGGTCATACGCGAAATCAAGTTCTAATCCCTAGTATCCAGTAATCGTATGCTTTCTCAGCTTCTATGTTTAGGACCAATAACTGTGTGATTTTCTCATAATATCTCACAGGCGTTCGCGCAACTTGGATCCTTAAACTGGTGTCTATGTCTGTGAGAGTGTCTCCTGCACTGGTGTGGGACCAAAGGATCACAACCAAAGGTTTGTTCTCTTTCGAACCCTTCTACAGTCATGTGAGTGCTTTGCCTAGGGCAATCTGTAGTTTGGTTGGTTTGACCAAAACGTGTGTGCTCGGTAGTCTTCTATGTTTAACCCTCTTAACTGAGAACTAATTAGTTGTAAATCTGTGGTTGTTCGGAATACTTGTATTATGAGATTTTGGTCTATGTCAGCTATTGTTGTGACGAGGTTTGGTTGAGGCACGATTGGCTCAAATATATATTCCCCGGCTCCAACCTGCAACTTTAATGGCTTCCTAAGCTATTCTGTTCCAATGGATTGGATAAAATAACGACAATTTTTGCACAAGTTTGGATATGTGGCTTACCAACAACTGAATAAAGCTAACCAGGCATATAATGAACTGAACTAAGAACTCTAAGCAACAATGAAAATTAAATCTACAGCAAAGAGAAATTCAGAGGCAAGCTTCAGACCGGATTTGAATGAAATGACAGCATTGCCTGCACAAGATGGGTATGTGGCTTACCAACAGCTGAGCAATCTAACTAAAGATGCAAGTGAATTGAAACTATGGCTTCTAAACAAGATAACAAGCTAAAATACTAAAATGAGGAAATGAGAGCAAAGATCAATCTTCAAAATCCAGCCAAACTTTAGACCATTTGCTTGTGCACAAACCATGCATTTATAGGAATTCAATCACCCAAAAATCAAAACCAAACTGAACTCCTAAACAATAAACAAAGGAAAAACACTATTCCAGGGGACCAAAAACATAAATGCATGCTCAAGTTGGCAAGGAAAAGATGGTGAATCATGATATTTCACGCGAGTCGTGTCAAAAGAATGTTCGAAAACGCGCGCAGATCATATTTTGTCAAACCAAAATATGAGGTTCAACCACGCAGACATGAGATTTAATCCCTCCTCAAAGACAGTGAGGCTCACTGCTTATTGCTAATCTAAAACACAGTAAATAATATATACAATATTCACACTAATCTAACCATTGGGGGTTGGGATGAAATCCCGAAATCCACATTCACACGATTCAAGGATATTGCTTTCGTAAGTGAAATAGGTTAGAAACTGATTACAGTGAAAGAAGCACGGTAGAAAAGAAATGGGAGAAACGTATTTTCTTTCGAGTAAACACAGAGCACGAAATAATCATACGAGTTTTAGATCACAGATATAGTGTCCGAGATAATTAGAAACACTAAGATTCTATGCAAAGAATAGCTTTAAGATCATGAACATAAGAACACTGTCTTAAATAAGATATATTTCACAACACAAAGTCTGTAAAACAATATCAACTTCTATTCTTCAAAATGATTGAAAGAAAACACAAAGTTTTTCTCCTTTCCAATAGCCTCTTAATGCTTCAAAAATTCTCGACCCTTTAGAATGCACAAGCATCCCTTATTTATAACAAAAGAAGCTAGAGATCAAACAGGACAGATCCTAAAGAGTAGCCTGTTAACTGGAGCTTCAACTTTGCATGACTCTCACGCAGGAGATCAAGTCAAAGTATGAATTAAAAATAATGATAAAACGGAAATAAAAGATATGTCATTCTAAAAATAGAAATGGCATGTGACATCTGGACTTAATCCGAATCATCATCTTGAACTACTTCCTTCCCCTGTTGGAATAACTTTTGGATCCATTAGCAATCTTCTCAATCGTAGGCACCGATGAGAAATCGAATCCGGCAGAAACAGAAGAAGGTGTTATGGATTCAAGAGGTTTTGAAAGTTTAATCAAAATCTCTGTCAACTGCTCCACTTTTTCCTTAAGCTCATCTCTGCTGACTTCTCGGCCTTCTCCTGAAATGGAACAGGGTCCGACATGAAGAATGTTGGAGGGAGAAAGGCTCTAACTCGTGATGATGTCTTTCAAACTGAAATCCCGATTGAATGAATGCGCCTAAGAAGAGAAGAACCCAACACGCCAAGAGGATGTCGGAACTTTGAGGAACCCGACAAGTTTGATCTGCCGGAACCTTGGCCAAGTCCGACACTTGCTTTCAATGGCGGAAACAGGAGAAAACCCGACATACCGTTAATGGCGGACACGGAGAAAACCCGGCACCCACTTTCGATGACGGAACTTAGGAGATGCCCGGCACTTAGTGTTGAGGTCGGAATGTTGAGAAACCCCGTCACTTCGAGCTTCCAATGTTCTTCGACTTTTGAATCTGCAAAAAAGCTCTTCCAAAACCGAGAAACAAAAACAGCCTTTCCTTTGAATTTCTACATACACATCTTCCTTTCTTTTTTTGTTATTCATATCCCATACATCATGCAAGTATTTGGAATTTGGGAGGAACAGCACCAAACGATAATCCCAAAAAGAGAATAAACCCTGAAAACCCAAAACCCCTTCCAAAACAGCACAGAAGGAAGAAGGAAGAAAAACCCTCAACAACTGGCAAGAAATTGGAAAGAAAACACACGCAGTTGATCCAGAAAAATCAAGAATAAAGAAGGAACGAAAAATACCTTCAATTTGAGACAGGTAAAATCGGAAACAAACGATCCAGTCTGGTAATGCGAGCTTGCGGGTTTTGGGAGCGGCAGAGCATGCGAAAAATCCACGAGTTAAAAATATGAACAGTAAGAACGACGTGGAAATCCGCATTTTTATACGAAAATGGCAATAAATACACTTCAACTCGGCACGTGCCAACTTACCAACCATTCGGCTTGAATGCCAGGTCAGTATGTTGGAGGAGTCCGAAAACCCGACACGAGGAGATTTAGTGCATTTCGGGTTTCGGGCTTCGGAAAACATGGAGCACAAAACATGTTTTGAATCACGAATGTTCCGATGCATTGAACTTCCGAAAACCCGATTACAAAGGCTTGAGCGGACTTCGGGAATCGGAGAACATGGCGCATAAAACATGTTTTGGAACATGAATGTCCCGATGCTTTAGAGTTCCAAAACCCGAATACAAAGGATTGTCCAATACAAGGCGGGTCTCGGGTTTCGGAAGTCACGCGACACAAAGCATGTTTTAACACAAGTATGTTCCGATGCGTTGAATTTCCGAAAACCCGATTTCAAAGGATTTTTCAATACAAGCGGGTTTCGGGCTTCGGAGGTCATAAGACATAAAGCATGTTAAAACTTATGTCAAGCTGCTAGTAACACCCGAAAACCCGATTTGCTCTAAAAGAGGTCATAATGCAAAATCACTTCAAAAATTTTGTAGGGGTTATCCGATCGTTTTGTCGTTTACTCAAAACGGGATAACAAATGCCCAGCTTGGGGACTTTCTTTGCAATACCAAAGGAAGAGAACTCGTAATCTCTCGGTCTTATTCATTAGGCTACGGGGTCAAGGAGAAAACCAAAACAAAACAAAACGAAGAAAGAAAGAAAACCAAAAGCAAACACACAACAAAAGCAAAATATGTACAATGCAAGAGAGCATCTTGCATTAATGGTGGAACAGCTTTAGATGTTGCCCACTGAAAGGCAACGGAAGTAATCCTCCATCCAGATATGATAGCAGGAAACTATTTTCACCATTCAACTGATGGACCTTGAAAGGTCCTTTCCATAAAGAATCAAACTTTCTATGCATTCCTTTCCGTTCTCTCCTTTTGTCCCAAATCAACACCAAATCTCCAATCTGAAAGTTACGCTGCTTTAATTTCTTGTCAAAAAATTTCTTTACTCTGTTCTGATGATCTGCTAGTTTCCTGGTTATAGTAACCAAATTCTTATCAGGAGGTTCAGCATCAAATTCGAGAGTCCAAATAGCATTGGGATCTTCTTCTTCACATCCACAATTGGTATCTCTCAAGCCATGAAATAATTTCCAAAGCCAGCATCTTCAAAAAGAATCTGAGCTCTTGGATCATCTGATTTGGTCACCAAATACTTTGCCTGTGGTTCAGGATGAAGAACTTGTTGAACCCCTTTGACTGGGATCTTGATTTTGGTCCAATCCATACTAATTTCTCCTCCGACGCCTTTACAAAATCCTCTACCCAAGAGAATACCATAAGTCGCAGGAATGTCTCGCAACTGCAATAGTCATTTTCACTCTCTTCTCAGAAAAGCAACAAATGCAAACGTGGCATCTTTGATTTGACCTATCAAAGGGACTTGTTTAGTTTCCATGGAATAGCACCGTCCATATGATTTAGTCAAAGTAAGCCCAAGGGCATGGGCCACTTTTGCGGGCATAACATTATCAGAGGCCCCTGAGTCAATGATGCAATTGCTGAGTTTAAACCCATTTATTAGTAGAGACAAATAAAATGGTTCAATCTTTCCTAAGGAAGAAGCAGAGGTCAGATTATTCTGAGGTGTGGGTTGAGTAGGATTTGGAAGGAGACCTTTTGAAGGTGATGGAATAGCCGCTTTACTTCTGATAAACTTGGCTAGCTTTTCAAATTGTTCAGGATTTGATTGAAGGTATTCTGCTTCTGACATTTGAATTTTGGTTCTCTTTGCATGATCAATAATATCAAAAGCAGTATAAGAAGGAATGATAGTAGGCTCAGTTCTAATTACATGAGCTTGTGCTGGGGTACTGGCCTTAGGAGAAGGAGCATAAGGAGCAGCTGCCTTTTTAGTAACCTCTTTTCAGTTTGTGCCGAAATAGGTGTACCCCTCTTGACTATGGATATGGGAGGTTCCTTATTCTTCTCCTTAGTATTTTCCGGAGGTCTTCTGGGATTCTGAGATTGAGACCGAGTGAAAACAGCAAATGATTGACCATCTGGCTCACATTCATCTTCATCGTATTCCAAATACCCAATGCTGGAGTCGCCAGCTGACTCATCATAAGACTCATCAGCATATCCTGAAGCTTCGAAAGCCTCATGGGAATCTTGTTCTTCTGGTTCATCATCCTCTTCAATCAGTTCCACTGCTGCATTAACGGGCGGAGCTTCAATTGCTAATCTTGGTTGAGCAGGAGCTAACCGTGGCCTATCTCTGGCAGGTACACCATTGTTATTAAAATTCCGCCTAGGGATATCCCGTGCATTTTACATTGCTCCCCTGCTGAGACACTTGCTTCTTTAGGGCAATCAAATCATTAGCCATTTTTTGAAACATAGGGTCAGTATTACCTTGAGAAGAACCTTGATTTTTTAGTTTGGGAATATCTTTCTTGATCCTTCCGGCTAAGATGAGATCATCCTCTATTTCAGTAGCCGTTGACTGAGCAGTAGCCAAATCTGGGATAACCGACCTTCGTAATAAAAAGCTTATATCAGGAGGTTGAGCATTGATGAAGAAGCACTTTTGGTTTTCCAGTAGTTGCAGTACAATACCAATCGGAATTTTCCGTATCACTTTATTGAACTTAGCCACGAATTCCCGCATAGGTTCATGCGATTCCTTCTTCATATGAGTAAGCTGGGCTAACAATGCATGAGAATCTTCGGCTGGTTTGAAACGTGCCTCAAACTTGGTCCGCATGGTAGCCCAATCTGGAATGCATGCATTCGGGAGGTGATAAAACCATTCAGCTGCTACTCCCTGCAATGTTTCAACGAAGAGCCGAACAGAGACGTCTTCATGGGCTACTCCAAGGACACCGCATGCAACAAAGAAAGACGCAATATGCTCATCAGGATGCTGCTTCCCATCTCCATTAAACTTGGGAATATTTTTACGTGATCCACGTGGTAACTCATGCAATGGAGGAGTCAAAGTAAGAGGACCAATGGCTGCACCCCAAGGCACAGGTTGAACCGCCATCCTTCTGAAAAGAGTGCGTATAGGGATCCGGGTATCAGACAAGAGTAGTGCACGGCAAGTTGCAGATGCTTCACGTTCTTCAGGGATCCGATTTCTCCGAACAGGTGAAGAGCTTCTGGCTCGATTAGAGACAACGCTGTTGGGAGAAAGGCTGAAATTGTGCTGTTGCAGCAACTCGAAGAGTGGATCAATTTCACCTTGAGCTCGGCGAGACCGAGTGAAGATCCTCCTGGCCAGCTTGAACTGAAAGGAGATCTTATTAAAAATAAGGCAAATATGGAGTCGCCAGACACCGAGAGGATAAGCTTTATACTATGATCCGTAGATCCCCAGCGGAGTCGCCAAAAACTGTTGGTTGGATATTTTGTCAAACCAAAATATGAGGTTCAACCACAGTACATGAGATTTAATCCTCCTCAAAAGACAGTGAGGCTGCCTGTTTATTGCTAATCTAAAACACAGTAAATAATATATACAATATTCACACTAATCTAACCATTGGGGGTTGGGATGAAATCCCGAAATCCACATTCACACGATTCAAGGATATTGCTTTCGTAAGTGAAATAGGTTAGAAACTGTTACAGTGAAAGAAGCACGGTAGAAAAGAAATGGGAGAAACGTATTTTCTTTCGAGTAAACACAGAGCACGAAATAATCATACGAGTTTTAGATCACAAATATAGTGTCCGAGATAATTAGAAACACTGAGATTCTATGCAAAGAATAGCTTTAAGATCATGAACATAAGAACACTGTCTTAAATAAGATATATTTCACAACACAAAGTCTCAGAAACAATATCAACTTCTATTCTTCAAAATGATTGAAAGAAAACACAAAGTTTTTCTCCTTTCCAATAGCCTCTTAATGCTTCAAAAATTCTCGACCCTTTAGAATGCACAAGCATCCCTTATTTATAACAAAAGAAGCTAGAGATTAAACAGGACAGATCCTAAAAAGTAGCACGTTAATCGGAGCTTCAACTTTGCATGACTCTCACGCAGAGATCAAGTCAAAGTATGAATTAAAAATAATGATAAAACGGAAATAAAAGATATGTCATTCTAAAAATAGAAATGGCATGTGACATCTGGACTTAATCCGAATCATCATCTTGAACTACTTCCTTCCCCGCGTTGGAATAACTTTTGATCCATTAGCAATCTTCTCAATCGTAGGCACCGATGAGAAATCGAATCCGGCAGAAACAGAAGAAGGTGTTATGGATTCAAGAGGTTTTGAAAGTTTAATCAAAATCTCTGTCAACTGCTCCACTTTTTCCTTAAGCTCATCTCTGCTGACTTCTCGGCCTTCTCCTGAAATGGAACAGGGTCCGACATGAAGAATGTTGGAGGGAGAAAGGCTCGGAACTCAGGTGATGCTGTTCAAACTGGAAATCCCGATTGAATGAATGCGCCGGAAGAAGAGAAGAACCCAACACGCTGAAGAGGATGTCGGAACTTTGAGGAACCCGACAAGTTTGATCTGTCGGAACCTTGGCCAAGTCCGACACTTGCTTTCAATGGCGGAAACAGGAGAAAACCCGACATTCACTGTTAATGGCGGACACGGGAGAAAACCCGACACCCACTTTCACTGACGGAACTTAGGAGATGCCCGACACCCACTGTTGAGGTCGGAATGTTGATAAACCCCGTCACCGCGAGCTTCCTTTGTATTTCGGACTTTTGAATCTGCAAAACAGTCTTCCAAAAACCGAGAAACAAAAACAGAGCCTTTCCTTTGAATTTCTACATACACATCTTCCTTTCTTTTTTGTTATTCATATCCCATACATCATGCAAGTATTTGGAATTTGGGAGGAACAGCACCAATTGATAATCCCAAAAAGAGAATAAACCCTGAAAACCCAAAACCCCTTCCAAAACAACACAGAAAGAAGAAGGAAGAAAAACCCTCAACAACTGGCAAGAAATTGGAAAGAAAACACACGCAGTTGATCCAGAAAAATCAAGAATAAAGAAGGAACGAAAAATACCTTCAATTCGAGACAGGTAAAATCGAAAACAAACGATCCAAATGCAATGCGAGCTCATGGGTTTTGGGAGCGGCAGAGCATGCGAAAAATCCACGAGTTAAAAATATGAACAGTAAGAACGACGTGGAAATCCGCATTTTTATACGAAAATGGCAATAAATACACTTCAACTCGGCACGTGCCAACTCACCAACCATTCGGCATGAATGCCACGTCAGTATGTTGGAGGAGTCCGAAAACCCGACACGAGGAGATTTAGTGCATTTCGGGTTTCGGGCTTCGGAAAACATGGAGCACAAAACATGTTTTGAATCACGAATGTTCCGATGCATTAGAGTTCCGAAAACCCGATTACAAAGGCTTGAGCGGACTTCGGGAATCGGAGAACATGGCGCATAAAACATGTTTTGGAACATGAATGTCCCGATGCTTTAGAGTTCCGAAAACCCGAATACAAAGGATTGTCTTAACACAAGGCGGGTCTCGGGTTTCGGAAGTCACGCGACACAAAGCATGTTTTAACTCAAGTATGTTCCGATGAGTTGAATTTCCGAAAACCCGATTACAAAGGATTTTTCAATACAAAGGCGGGTTTCGGGCTTTCGAGGTCATAAGACATAAAGCATGTTAAAACTTATGTCAAGTCATAGAATAACACCCGAAAACCCGATTTGCTCTAAAAGAGGTCATAATGCAAAATCACTTCAAAAATTTTGTAGGGGTTATCCGATCGCTTTGTCGCTTACTCAAAACGGGATAACAAATTGCTCCATTGGGGACTTTCTTTGCAATACCAAAGGAAGAGAACTCGAAATCTCTCGGTCTTATTCATTAGGCTACGGGTCAAGGAGAAAACCAAAACAAAACAAAACGAAGAAAGAAAGAAAGAAAACCAAAAGCAAACACACAACAAAAGCAAAATATGTACAATGCAAGAGAGCATCTTGCATTAATGGTGGAACAGCTTTAGATGTTGCCCACTGAAAGGCAACGGAGTAATCCTCCATCCAGATATGATAGCGAGAAACTATTTTCACCATTCAACTGATGGACTTGAAAGGTCCTTTCCATAAAGAATCAAACTTTCTATGCATTCCTTTCCGTTCTCTCCTTTTGTCCCAAATCAACACCAAATCTCCAATCTGAAAGTTACGCTGCTTTAATTTCTTGTCAAAAAATTTCTTTACTCTGTTCTGATGATCTGCTAGTTTCCTGGTTATAGTAACCAAATTCTTATCGAGGTTCAAAGATCAAATTCGAGAGTCCAAATAGCATTGGGATCTTCTTCTTCGACATCCACAATTGGTATCTCTGAAGCCATGAAATAATTTCCAAAGCCAGCATCTTCAAAAAGAATCTGAGCTCTTGGATCATCTGATTTGGTCACCAAATACTTTGCCTGTGGTTCAGGATGAAGAACTTGTTGAACCCCTTTGACTGGGATCTTGATTTTGGTCCAATCCATACTAATTTCTCCTCCGACGTCTTTACAAAATCCTCTACCCAAGAGGATACCATAAGCTGCAGGGATGTCGGCAACCAGAATAGTCATTTTCATTCTCTTCTCAGGAAAAGCAACAAATGCAAACTGTGCATCTTTGATTTGACCTATCAAAGGGACTTGTTTAGTTTCCATGGAATAGCACCGTCCATATGATTTAGTCAAAGTAAGCCCAAGGGCATGGGCCACTTTTGCGGGCATAACATTATCAGAGGCCCCTGAGTCAATGATGCAATTGCTGAGTTTAAACCCATTTATAAGTAGAGACAAATAAAATGGTTCAATCTTTCCTAAGGAAGAAGCAGAGGTCAGATTATTCTGAGGTGTGGGTTGAGCAGGATTTGGAAGGAGACCTTTAGAAGGTGATGGAATAGCCGCGTTACTTCTGATAAACTTGGCAAGCTTTTCAAACTGTTCAGGATTTGATTGAAGGTATTCTGCTTCTGACATTTGAATTTTGGTTCTCTTTGCATGATCAATAATATCAAAAGCAGTATAAGAAGGAATGATGGTAGGCTCAGATCTAATTACATGAGCTTGTGCTGGGGCACTGGCCTTAGGAGAAGGAGAATAAGGAGCAGCTGTCTTTTTAGTAACCTCTTTTTCAGTTTGCGCCGAAATAGGTGTACCCCTCTTGACTATGGATATGGGAGGTTCCTTATTCTTCTCCTTAGTATTTTCCGGAGGTCTTCTGGGATTCTGAGATTGAGACCGAGTGAAAACAGCAAATGATTGACCATCTGGCTCACATTCATCTTCATCGTATTCCAAATACCCAATGCTGGAGTCGCCAGCTGACTCATCATAAGACTCATCAGCATATCCTGAAGCTTCAAAATCCTCATGGGATCTTGTTCTTCTGGTTCATCATCCTCTTCAATCGGGCCACCGCCGCATTAATTAACGGAGCTTCAATTGCTAATCTTGGTTGAGCAGGAGCTAACCGTGGCCTATCTCTGGCAGGTACACCATTGTTATTAAAATTCCGCCTAGGGATATCCCGGTACGGAACATTGCTCACCTGCTGAGACACTTGCTTCTTTAAAGCAATCAAATCATTAGCCATTTTTTGAAACATAGGGTCAGTATTACCTTGAGAAGAACCTTGATTTTTAGTTTGGGGTATATCTTTCTTGATCCTTCCGGCTAAGATGAGATCATCCTCTATTTCAAGAGTTTGGTGACCGAGCAAAGAGCTTGAAACCGGGATAACCGACCTTCGTAATAAAAAACTTATATCAGGAGGTTGAGCATTGATGAAGAAGCACTTTTGGTTTTCCAAAGTTGGTACAGCTATAACTGGAATTTTCCGGATCAGCTTATTGAACTTAGCCACGAATTCCCGCATAGGTTCATGCGATTCCTTCTTCATATGAGTAAGCTGGGCTAACAATGCATGAGAATCTTCGGCTGGTTTGAAACGTGCCTCAAACTTGGTCCGCATGGTAGCCCAATCTGGAATGCATGCATTCGGGAGGTGATAAAACCATTCAGCTGCTACTCCCTGCAATGTTTCAACGAAGAGCCGAACAGAGACATCTTCGTGGGCTACTCCGAGGACACCGCATGCAACAAAGAAAGATGCAATATGCTCATCAGGATGCTGCTTCCCATCCCCATTAAACTTGGGAATATTTTTACGTGATCCACGTGGTAACTCATGCAATGGAGGAGTCAAAGTAAGAGGACCAATGGCTGCACCCCAAGGCACAGGTTGAACCGCCATCCTTCTGAAAAGAGTGCGTATAGGGATCCGGGTATCAGACAAGAGTAGTGCACGGCAAGTTGCAGATGCTTCACGTTCTTCAGGGATCCGATTTCTCCGAACAGGTGAAGAGCTTCTGGCTCGATTAGAGACAACGCTGTTGGGAGAAAGGCTGAAATTGTGCTGTTGCAGCAACTCGAAGAGTGGATCAATTTCACCTTGAGCTCGGCGAGACCGAGTGAAGATCCTCCTGGCCAGCTTGAACCGAAAGGAGATCTTATTAAAAATAAGGCAAATATGGAGTCGCCAGACACCGAGAGGATAAGCTTTATACTATGGATCCGTATCCCAGTAGTCGCCAAAATCATGGTTGGATATTTTGTCAAACCAAAATATGAGGTTCAACCACGGTACATGGGATTAAATCCCTCCTCAAAGACAGGTGAGGCTGCCTGTTTATTGCTAATCTAAAACACAGTAATTAATATATACAATATTCACACTAATCTAACCATTGGGGTTGGGATGAAATCCGAAATCCACATTCACACGATTCAAGAATATTGCTTTCGTAAGTGAAATAGGTTAGAAACTGTTACAGTGAAAGAAATACAGTAGAAAGGAAATGGGAGAAACGTATTTTCTTTCGAGTAAAAGCAGAGCACGAAATAATCATACGAGTTTTAGATCACAGATATAGTGTTCAAGATAATTAGAAATACTGAGATTCTATGCAAAGAATAGCTTTGAGATCATGAACATAAGAACACTGTCTCAAATAAGATATATTTCACAACACAAAGTCTGTAAAACAGTATCAACTCCTATTCTTCTCAATGGTTGAAAGAAAACACAAAGTTTTTCTTCTTTCCAATAGCCTCTTGATCTTCCAAAAATTCTCGACCCTTTAGAATGCACAAGCATCCCTTATTTATAACAAAAGAAGCTAGAGATAAAACAGGACAGATCCTGAAAAGTAGCACATGTTAATCGGAGCTTCAACTTTGCATGACTCTCACGCAGGAGATCAAGTCAAAGTATGAATTAAAAATAATGATAAAACGGAAATAAAAGATATGTCATTCTAAAAATAGAAATGGCATGTGACATCTGGACTTAATCCGAATCATCATCTTGAACTACTTCCTTCCCCTGTTGGAATAACTTTTGGATCCATTAGCAATCTTCTCAATCGTAGGCACCGATGAGAAATCGAATCCGGCAGAAACAGAAGAAGGTGTTATGGATTCAAGAGGTTTTGAAAGTTTAATCAAAATCTCTGTCAACTGCTCCACTTTTTCCTTAAGCTCATCTCTGCTGACTTCTCGGCCTTCTCCGAAATGGAACAGGTCCGACATGAAGAATGTTGAGGGAGAAAGGCTCTTAACTCGTGTGATGCTGCTCAAACCGGAAATCCCGATTGAATGAATGCGCCGGAAGAAGAGAAGAAACCAACACGCAAGAGGATGTCGGAACTTTGAGGAACCCGACAAGTTTGATCTGTTCAACCTTGCCAAGTCCGACACTTGCTTTCAATGGCGGAAACAGGAGAAAACCCGACATTCACTGTTAATGGCGGACACGGGAGAAAACCCGACACCCACTTTCACTGACGGAACTTAGGAGATGCCCGACACCCACTGTTGAGGTCGGAATGTTGATAAACCCCGTCACCGCGAGCTTCCTTTGTATTTCGGACTTTTGAATCTGCAAAACAGTCTTCCAAAAACCGAGAAACAAAAACAGAGCCTTTAATTTCTACATACACATCTTCCTTTCTTTTTTTGTTATTCATATCCCATACATCATGCAAGTATTTGGAATTTGGGAGGAACAGCACCAAACGATAATCCCAAAAAGAGAATAAACCCTGAAAACCCAAAACCCCTTCCAAAACAGCACAGAAGGAAGAAGGAAGAAAAACCCTCAACAACTGGCAAGAAATTGGAAAGAAAACACACGCTTAAATCCGAAAAAAAGAATAAAGAAGGAACGAAAATACCTTCCAATCGAGACAGGTAAAATCGAAACAAACGATCCAAAGATGAATGCGAGCTATGGGTTTTGGGAGCGGCAGAGCATGCGAAAAATCCACGAGTTAAAAATATGAACAGTAAGAACGACGTGGAAATCCGCATTTTTATACGAAAATGGCAATAAATACACTTCAGCTCGGCACGTGCCAACTCACCGACCACTCGGCATGAATGCCACGTCAGTATGTTGGAGGAGTCCGAAAACCCGACACGAGGAGATTTAGTGCATTTCGGGTTTCGGGCTTCGGAAAACATGGAGCACAAAACATGTTTTGAATCATGAATGTTCCGATGCATTGAACTTCCGAAAACCCGATTACAAAGGATTGAGCGGACTTCGGGAATCGGAGAACATGGCGCATAAAACATGTTTTGGAACATGAATGTCCCGATGCTTTAGAGTTCCGAAAACCCGAATACAAAGGATTGTCTTAACACAAGGCGGGTCTCGGGTTTCGGAAGTCACGCGACACAAAGCATGTTTTAACACAAGTATGTTCCGATGAGTTGAATTTCCGAAAACCCGATTTCAAAGGATTTTTCAATACAAGGCGGGTTTCGGGTTTCGGAGGTCATAAGACATAAAGCATGTTAAAACTTATGTCAAGTCTAAGAATAATTCCGAAAACCCGATTTGCTCTAAAAGAGGTCATAATGCAAAATCACTTCAAAAATTTTGTAGGGGTTATCCGATCGTTTTGTCGTTTACTCAAAACGGGATAACACACCGCCCTGCTAGATCACAGGTTGGTTTTCTTTAATTTTGCGTTTTTCCCCCTTTAAATTTGAAATGTTAAATTTGTCGTAATGGGGGGGTTATTTTTGAAAATGTTAGGTTCAAAAGGTCCACCTAGGGGGGGCGCTTACTGGGTAGGCTCCATTTTTAGGTCAAATGGTCACTTTTTGCTAGTTTTAGGCTTTTTAGGATTAAAAACCCGCGTGGGTTTTCAAACCACGACCGCCGCCCTAGCCAGGGCGGCGGTTACACGACCGCCGCCCTGTTCAGGGCGGTGGTTACACGACCGCCGCCCTTAAGGCGACGGTTACAAAACCGCCTCCCTACTCAGGGCGGCGGTTCTGAATAGAATGCAAAAGAACTTAATTTTGAGATTGCACTTGTATTTTCTTGCACTTCTATACGTTTTTATGACCTTCTTGGTATTGTTCAGATATTAACTTGCTCTGTTTTGTGTGTTTTTGGGTGTATGCAGGTGAGAGCGGAGTACATTAGATGGAGCAGGGAGAGAGAGTGTGATTGGCTCTCAGGGGTACTGGATGCCCTTTCACAGGATGAGGAGGACACACTACAGAGGGCCGGCATACTGCGTATATCACGCGTGCCCCATGTTGCACCATCGAGTCACATCCTTTGTGACTTATTTTCTTATTGGGATGCAGATCGGAACACCTTCCGACTGCCAGGGGTCCGTGGTGAGTGGACCATTACACTCGAGGATGTCTACCGCATTCTGGGAGTCCCGATCATTGGGCGGAGACTTACATTAGAGACAGCAGGCT
The DNA here is from genome assembly GCA_018340775.1 of Taxus wallichiana var. yunnanensis. Taxonomy (NCBI): domain Eukaryota; kingdom Viridiplantae; phylum Streptophyta; class Pinopsida; order Cupressales; family Taxaceae; genus Taxus; species Taxus wallichiana. The sequence continues at coordinate 579,495,714 of CM031236.1, forward strand.
CACGGGCACAGATTGCACAGTGGGCAGCATATATGGGAGATGCAGTTATCTCCATGGGGTCGAAGAAGGGAGTGAGAGTTTGATCCATTCCTTCTTTGCCTATCCCCGTACTTCGACAGGCCGTCATGGGGATCCTTGCCTCGAGACTGATCGGGGACAAGGGAGGGGATACATTGTTATACTGTTGGGCCCCCATCATTGCGCAGATAGAGGGGCACGGTGGATATACGCCTGGGGTGCAGATATTCTGGGGACCACCTACCATGATTTATACAGGGTGGTCCGTTTACAGGGACAGTCATTGAGCCACCCGACTTTAGTTATGAGTTGGGTGTATGAGCGTATCCCTTATGGCAGAGGCGTGGAGGTAGCAGATCCTGGGGCTGTGAGGGCAGCCAGATGGACAGATATGTCGGTGCTCAGAGCACCTCATCAGCCAGTTGCCTCCCTCACTACTGCAGACATGGAGGCGACACCGTACCGGCTTATGGCCGGCATATGGGGCGAGGAGACTCTTACCCTGATCTCCTGCTCCACCACAGGGCAGCTCATTGATCGAGTGGGGCGAGTAGAGGTACATCCTTTCGGCCGGGTTCCTCAGCAGTTTGGCCTACCGTATTTGGGCATGCTTCCCCCAGTGGCGCCAGTTTACAGATCAGTCCGCGAGGCTAGAGGGGGGCCTAGAGGCCGTGGTTGGACAGCGATCACTCCTGGCATTCCTATTGCAGCCAGGAGGATAGTTCGCGCTAGAGGGAGAGCCGGTGCGCCTCGGGCACCTTTGCTTCAGATTGCTTGGGTCCTGCTCATAGCAGCGATGACCCTATAGATATTGATTCCGACTCTGAGGAGCTCACGGAGGGAGGGACAGAGGAGGAGACCGAGGACAGCGATCCTGAGTGGCATGACACTCAGGATATTATGCAGGCAGAGAGGGCTGAGCAGAGCACAGAGAAGGACACTCTAGCTTCAGAGGAGCCACTCTCTCAGGGCCATGGCGGAGAGGATGAGTCAGTTGTAGGGTGACATGTTGCCCCTGCCATGGGAGCAGCCCCTCAGTCGGCAGCGGCATCCGCGGCAGGTGCCGGCCCCAGCGACCCATCTTGGATGCCTGGGGATCCGAGTGAGTTACCCTTCTCCCTTTTAATGTTTATTTAATTTAGGATTTGTCTTAATTGCCATCTCTCCTTGTGTTTTTATCTTGTATCTTTCAGCCTCTTGCTTGGTTTCTAATTCGTTTTTCTCCTTTGTTTGCAGAGACTGTTGACGAGTGGCGGGATTTGATCCGCAGGGTATGTACTGATTCCCTGATGATCCCTATGGATAGGACCCGTGCGGAGCTATCCGTAGATGCCGGGGAGCCCTCAGCAGCCGGTAGGCATACCGATGTCTTCGCTCCCGTTTGGCACGTGGCCAGGATGGTATCGACCCTCCGCACAGAGTTAGCGGGCTACAGGACGGCTGAGCACCTCATGAGGAGCCATTCTCGTGGTGAGACCGCGGCTGCCCCTCGGGACCCCGAGCCTTCTATACATTCGAGCAGCGCCGCGCAGCCGAGTCCTAGGCATGGGCATGCACCTTCGGAGGGGTCGCGTAGGGATTGAGAGGCCTCTTGGCCCTTGTGTACTTTGTATTATACATTCTTTGTATATCACGGGCTCTTTGAGCGTTTTGACCATGCTTAGAGCATGATGGAATTGTATATAAACATTGATTATTTATATATATGCATTCGTTTTTGGATCAACAACTTGTCACTCATGTTTTCCCTTCTATTTCCAGCTTCCTTGTGTATACTACGATGTATGTTTGTATGCTTTTTATATGTATGCAATGGAGAACAGATGATGCAAATGCTTGCTTTCTTTTTGTGTTTCATGATGCTGATACATGATATTGTGGATATATTGTGATCTTGAATTTTAGCTTCTGTGAGCAATTTGGATACCTCATGTTTATTTTGGAAAAGTGATGAAAATAACCAGTATGATGAACAGATTAACTTGCCCCACTCCTAACTCCACGCAACTAGTAAGATGCGAGGGCTCATCACCGAGAGTTAAGAAGGGCGCAAGTTATGAAATGTGGTGAAATGATAGTGATGAAAGACAGACAAAGCTTTGGCGGAACCAAATTGGAAGCTACAAGCCAACTCCACTCGAGTGACTTCATAGTTTTGGATGCGACTTGCTTTGCGGTTTATCCAGACTTAGACCCGTAGATGGCCACATAGTAGACAAAATCTGGGTTTTTAGGATTTTAACTCTCTTGGGATTTTGAACATCTGATTCATTCGTTTTTGACTCAAAGTTTGAATTGTTTGTTTATGACCTTTTAACGTTTGCTTTGTCAAGAGGACCCCCTACACTTTGCCCCATGCTACTAGTAAGAAGCGTGGGTTTATCACCGTGGGCAAGGCATAGGCGAGTAAGGGCATTTCCATCCTTTCCCAACCCTACGTCACTAGTAAGAGATGCAAGCTCATCACCGAAGGTTGGTGGGGCAAGGAAATGTGTAAAAATAAAATTTTCTGTTTAATCACTTTTTGACTTGCTTATTTGAGTAAAATGTCAGTATATGCTTATTTCCAAAGAGATGTATATATGGGATAGATGTGACACCATGAAGCTTCTAGAATAGACCATAGGCAAGACACCTATCCTAAGAAGAAATCAAAGCGAGAACAAACTTGCAGATCTTGGTATGGTTACCGTTAGGACTTTGTCATGTCTGATTTTATTTGATAAAAGATTCCGAGATGATTCGATGATACATGAAGATGGAGAGGTATGATTAAAGAGCTTTATGCCAAAAACATCACGAGTTTGTAATGAATTGCTTTGAGAATAGATTCCTTGATCACAATTTATGTAAGAAACAAGTGGACAAAATGATCTAAATCTATATGAAGATGCAATGTAGATAATTATACAAGCAGTGCTAGTTGCTTATGCGTAGAATCACTTGAGGTGCAGGGAATTGACTGTTTCGCCAAATTCCTCACCTTCTAGCGTACATAAGAGGTAAGCACCATTTCCGTAGTCCTTCATGACTCGGTATGGGCCCAACCATTTGGGCCGAGAATTTCCTTCCTTCACCGGTCTTCTTGTCGATCCGGCTGTCTAGTCTTAGAACTAGATCACCTTCGTATATATCGCGTTCATAGACTTTCTTGTTATACTGCCGGCACATTCGGTCAGCATAAGCTCTATGCCGCTGCTCAGCATCTAACCTAGTTTCATCTAGGCTTTCTAGTTGGGAAAGACGTGCTTCTCTGTAAGCGTCTTCATCCGAATCCTCTTGTAGTGAAATGCGAGATCGGGTATTTCGACCTCAAGCGGGAGAACCGCTCGCCCCAAATACTAGCGAAAGGAGTTACTCCCGTTGGTGTTCTTATTGAGGTTCGGTGGCCCACAAGGCCGGATATAACTTCAAATGCCAATATCGCTTGTTTTCTTTCACCGCTTTTAAGGAGAATGGCTTTCAATGTTTTGTTTGTCGCTTCACTGTCCGTTGGCTTGGGATAATACAAGGAAGCCATATGATGGCTTATCTTAAATTTATCGCATAGTTCGCGAACTTCTTCATTTTTAAAGAAGTTCCATTATCGGAGATAATGATTTGCGTGATACCGTACTGCAAAATGATTTGGTTCAAAATGAACTTGCAATCACAGGAACCGTGTACAAGTAGTAAGAGGCATGGCCTCCACCCATTTGGTAAAGTATTAAGGCCGTGATTATAAAATTATGGCCGTCTGTGGATGAGGGAGAGAATTTCCTATTAAGTCTAGACCCCATGTAGAAAAGGGCCATGGAGTTGCGATTGGTTGAGAGCTTGTGGCCGGCATGTGGATCTCGTGGGAGAATTCTTGCACTTATGACACTGTGTGTAAACTCTATTGCGTCATGTTCTAGAGTGGGCCAGAAATAGCCCATTCGATGTATTTTTCGAGCGGTGGCATGGCCACCGAAGTGGCCTCCACATATACCGTTGTGGGATTCATGGAGAATCCTCTTGGACTCTTCTGTGTCGACACACCTTAGGAGCATTCCATCGAATGCTTTTCGATAGAGCACCTGCTCTATAATGACGTATTTAGCTACGATTATGCGTAACCGCCTTCTTTTGCATGTGTAATCGCTCCGGTACGTATGGTCCATGATATAATTAATGATATCAGTGTACCAAGGACACTCAGAGATAGCGGGTCGGGTTTCGATGTAGTATACGCATTCATCTGGAAAGTCTAAATCTACTAAATCACCTCCGTCTAATGGGTTGTCAGCTAACCAATCCGTGATGATTTGTCCTTTAACCGACTTCTGATTTACAAATGTTAATTCGAACTCTCCCATTAAGGTTATAAAACGTCCAGCCTTTTTAGATAATGACCCTTGTGTGAGAAAAGTCCGTAAATGGTCCGTTTTTACCATGACCTTCGCTGATTCAAAGATGTAATGTCTTAGCGTTTAGTAGCAAAGACTATGGCAAGGCATTCTCGTTCGCTGTGTATAGCATGTTTCATAGTCGAAAGATTCGGCTAATGAAATAAATCACACATTCTCTCTTGTTATCGTCTTCTTGGGCCAACATACAGGCCAACGAGACATTGGTAGCCCGTGAATATAGAATTAACGGGTGATCTAACTTAGGTGGCATTAGCGTAGGTGGTGATAAAAGGAAACGCTTAACTACATCAAAAGCTTCATTGCAATCTTCAGTCCAATCAATGCTATAGTCTTTCTTGAGTGAATTATTGATTGGATGAACGACGAAGCTTAAGTCCGGGATAAATCTCCGGATTGCACCCACTTTTGAGAAATGATCTCGATTCCGCATTCACTCAAGGTGGGACCATTTCGAGGACAGCCCGAATTTTGGTTGGATCAACATCAATCCTCGTGACGATATGATGTAACCTAGGAGCTTTCCTCCTGTTACACCAAAGACGCATTTCTCTGGATTTAGCGTGACTCCGTATTCTATTAGACGTGAAAGAATGACGCGGAGTACTTCGGGATGGTCACAACGCTTCTTGGCTTTAGCCAATAAGTCATCTACGTAAGATTCCACGATTTTATGAATTAGATCATGAAATATGTATGTCATGGCCCGCTGGTACGTAGCACCGGCGTTCTTGAGACCGAATGGCAATAGGTTCCCCAAGGAGTTATAAATGTGGTTTTAGCTTGATCTTGCTCAGATATTCTGATTTGATTGTATCCCGAGAATCCATCCATGAGAGACAAAAGTTCAAAACCAGCCGTTGCATCAACGATAACGTCTATGGATGGTAATGGGAAGTCGTCCTTAGGACACGCTTTGTTGATATCTCGAAAATCTATGCAGATGCGTATCTTTCCATTCTTCTTGAGAACAGGAACGATGTTAGATACCCATTGGGAGTAGTCAACTGGCTTGATGAATCCTACCTGAAGGAGTTTTATTACCTCCTCTTTTACCATGAGAGCTACTTTGGGCTTCATGGGTCTTGATTTTTGTTTAATTGGCTTTGCGTCTGATCTAGTGACGAGGTTGTGCACCGCAATGTGGGGTGCGACTCCTGTCATCTCCTTATAATTAAATGCAAACGCCTTCTGATGTTCTTTGAGAATCTGAGTATGTATTTCCACTTCTTCTGGGGTTAATGAAGAACCTAGTTTCAATATTCTTGGTTCATCTTCTGTCCCGATGTTGACATCGATTGTTTCTTCGATCAAAGAGGCGTTACCCTCTTCGAACTCAGGTGGTGCTGGAGGTAAATCTAAATCATCCCCATTTTCTATTGCATATATGCTAGGTTCCATTTGTGAGGGAAGATCCGTTACGGGATTTCCGAAGTAGGAAGACGAATGTGGAATCAAGGATAAATCTAGCATGTGATAGGAGAGATGTAGTGCTGCATAGGCATTTAAGTAATCCAAAGTAATCACTATCAACATGGTCTAGGACGGTAGATTCACTTCCGCTTGAAAGAGGATTTGTCATTATTTTTATCAATGGTTCATCACGAATGGACACCGTGAACTGGGTATCTTCTAACTCATTGCTTGGAGTAAAACGTGATGCTGAGGTCTTATTGAATCGGCGAGAAGATTTTTCTCTCGCGGGATTGCTTCAATGGATATGAAGTTAAAACCCTTGCTTAAATCTAACACGGCTTTTTGTAGAGTCGCAAAGTGTTAAGCTTTGTTTCATATACTTCAGAAACTTGATTTGTCACTAATTGCGAGTCTCCCAAGACTCTGATGTTATCAATACCAATTCTTTTGGCTAAGGTGAGGCCAAGGAGGAGGGCTTCGTATACTCAGCGCCGTTGTTTGTGCATTCAAAGTTTAACTTAAAAGTGAATGGGAGGACTTTCTCCTCGGGTGAAGTAAGAATTATACCTGCCCCCGCTCCATAACGGCATTTAGCTCCATCGAAATGGAGAGTCCAATACTTAGCCGGGAGTATAGATGTTGGGGCATCTGCTGCGTTTGCGCACTCTACTTCTACCATACAGAGGTCCTCTGCTGGAAAGGAACCAACACCTAGGGAAAATCCTATGCCTACTGAATCAAATGGTAAGAACATTGGTGAATCTTGTTCTATCAACTCAACGATTTTTGCAGTAGTCCCTAATGATACTATTTCTTTAGTTTTATCTTTAAGGGTTGGAATTGTTTTGGCTATGCTGGTAGTTTCAAGATCCGTTGTAGGTACCAAATTTTCCTCTGGTTTTGGGTCAGTGGGTTTATTAAGTTGGTTTGTTGGAAGTTCAAATTCTGAGTGCACCCCTGGTCTTTTCTTTAAATCAGCTAGGTGCAAATCGAAAGGTTTTGGATCGCCTTTGGCTACAAATACCTTTCCTAGATGCAAGAATCTTACTTCTTGAAATAAAGTAGAAGGGATTGCCTTCATTCGGTGTATCCATGGTCGGCCGAGTATCATATTATAATTAGTTTCCCGATCTATAATATAAAACTCAGTTAGGATTGTTTTGGGCCCTAAGGTGACCGGCAATATTATAGTTCCTATCGAAGTGGCTTTAAGGCTATCATAGCCTCTCAATGTATTTCGAGTAGTGGAACAGTTTGTTTCCCCATATCCAAGTTTTTGGAGGAAAGAGAAAGGGACTATGTTAACTATGGCCCCATCATCAACCATTGCCCGCTTTTACATATTTATTATAAATCCATACTTGTAGGTGTAAGGTGGATCACCTCGGCGTGCGATCTCAACATCTCGTGGGCATTTTACTTATTTCGAATATGAATTTGACATCCTTGTCCGGCTGCCCCGGAGGGTGGATATCAAAATCTACGTGATTTACTTGTGTTTCAGGAGGTGGAGTGATGTTAATTAGATGGCCTAGACCTAATGCTTCTAAAAGAGCAGCTGTGAGGGGAGAAAGTTCTTTAGTAAGTCCAAAAATGAAATGTGTGAGAAGGTCTTTGTTAGGTCATTAATTAAATCATAGCACCTATGGGTTTTTCAACTATTTATCGACTCTTATCTCTGCTCTCGGCAGATGACTTGGGCTTGGTTGAGAGAAATACTCTCGTGTTCTTGTTATAGCTTCGATAGGTAGTTCAGCGTCTAATTCTACCAAACTGACTATCTTGGGTCTCGGTTGAGCTCCTAACTGTGGCGCAACTGATGGATTTAATGAAGTCGAGGCTTCATGATCATTGTTTCCCGTCATTGCACCTTTGTTTGTTCCAGTTGGATTCAGCCTATTGCTATCATGATTTGGGAGTGGATCGTTAAAGATCTTGAGGGGAGCATTCTGAGGGGAAACTGCCCCTGCGAGCGTATTTGGTGATGATGAGACGGGATCTGCCAAAAACAAATCTGTGAAGAACTGTCTTTGTTCTTCTGGCAAGCGTTGCATAAATTTATTGTAGTCACGGCATGTTCTAGTATCGTGACCCCGAATTTTATGGAAACCACAATAAGAATTGGGGTTGTAATTCCCGTTTTGTTGGTTTGGTGTGTATTGTGGCCTAAAATTCCGATCAAACTATTGCCTATTAGGATTAAAGTTTTGGAATTGTTGTTTCTGGTTTTGACTTTGGTTTTGATAACCAAATGAGTTTTGGCTTGGCCCTTGTATGGGATTTCGTACCGTTTGTTGTTGTTGTTGTTGTTGTTGTGGATGGTTAAAATCCACTGTATTGATTGTCGGGGTAAAGTTGTTGTTTCGTTGGTTGTTTGTTTGTGACGGAGTATTAACAACATTTACCCTCTTGGGCTGGTCGGTTACCCCATCCGTTGTTACCCCACGATTTTTGTTAAGGATTTTGGGTCCTTGATTGACATTTGTGATAGTTGTAGTGTTTTGAGTGGAGGTGATTAACCTCCCGTTTGTTCCATATGTCTTACGACCACTATCTATCGCTGCTTGGTCTATTCGAAGAGCGCTCTCAAGTACTTCATCATAAGTTCTTAGTGGGAACTTCTGGACTTCTTCCTTCACCTCCTTGCTGAGAGAATGAAGGAATAAATCGCATAGTTCCATCTGATCCATGTTTGGAGCACTTGCTGAAGAATAAAGAACTGTACGCCACCTCTGGATGAAATGGGTGATGGATTCGTTGTGTTCTTGTTTGATGTGCAAGAATTCCCTGATTCCTGTTCTCAACAGTTTGTTCATGTCGAAGGCCTTGATGAACTCTGACACGAGTTGTTTAAATGAATGGATGGAGGCTTCAGGTATCCTGTAATACCAGTCGAGAGCAATACCTTCCAAGGTTTTGGGGAATATTTTAGCAACAACCCCATCCCAAGGGAGTAATTCTCGTATGGCTGTAGCGTAAGCTTTGATATGTGCGTTTGGATCTCCCTCACCCTTGAACTTGGGTAAATCAGGAAGAGGTCTTGGAAGCATGACGCTTCGTATGGTGAAATCTAAGGGTTCCTTTAGATATTCTGAATAAGTCCCTATCGCATAGCTTTCGACCATTGATGGTGGTTGCTGAGGGAGTGGTGGTGGGATAGGTTGTTGATATGGCGCAACGTATGCGTTAGCAGGGGCATAAGGAGGTCCCTGTGTTTGAGCAAACATGCCGGGAGAGGAGAACATATCTCCTTGTGGTGATTTGGAGTACATGTTTAAGTATGACGGGGTATTGTCAAGGAATGGATTGTTTGATACTAGACCGGGAGGAATAGTGTTAGAGATGATGGGCCTTGTTGGCGTTTGTTGTGGATAGTGAGGCGGCATGCCTAACGTGCCTACTCCTGTGAGGAGATCTACTTGGCCAGGTGGTATGGAGGATTGGAACTTCCTGCTTGTATGAACGGAGAATTTTGACTTGCTTGAGCAAGCTCTAACCCTCTCACTTTTTCTACTAACGTTGAAATGACTTCATTTGGTGAAGTCACGGTGCTTTTCCTGAGCGGCATTTGTTGTATACCCTGGTGTTGTATAGGTACGTGATATCCTGTCATAAACTGATCGCTATCTTGCCAAGTTTCTCCGAGAGTATTTCCTATATGCAGTGGCATAGAGGTATTTTCTTGAAAAGAGATCTCGGGTTGTATTTGTAAACCTCCTATAGGTGGGTACATACCCCGAGAATGTTGTTCACTCCTAGGATAACGTATTGACTGTCCATCATCTAAGACCAGGTATGGATCTGATTGCCTACTAATTTGTGGTCTAAGTAGCATTTGAGGAGATGAACTAGATTCTCCGGTAAACGTCATATTGTTTGAACCTGAAGGCTCTGTTTGTTGCATTCGAGGGGGTTGATCTAACTCCTCAGTTTGAAAAGATGAACTATATCTGATTCTTGGGGTTTGTGTTGACAACTGATTAGTTGAATAGTTGTCGCCCCATACTGAGAGTGAGGGTGATGATTGCCTATTCTGTTGGGTGTAGTATGCCTCAAGACCCAAGAGGGGTCTGCCATATGCATCGAATCCCGACATATTCGGGGTATATGAATACCCGCAGAATAATGGGAAGGAGCGAAGGTGGTTTGTGAAACAAAACGTGATATTATGACTCCAAACGAGAAAGTAGGAAGTTTTACATCAGCTTCACTAATTTCGTTTGGTTCACGTCGGTTCACCAATTTTGTATGCCGAAAGCGACAAAGCGAGCGTGAGAATCTACAAGTAACTCTTCCGCGTACACCTACCTCTCGAGGTTGTGCCGAGATATAGCCGGTGGGGGGTAGAATATGCGTGGGATGCGAGACAAACTAGTTAGGCGTCTAATGCCTTCGACACGCACTAGTGGAATTTACGAATCCAAGGCAAAGAAGGCCCTCTAACTTGGATCGGTGTGATAGATCGATCGGCAAGGATGACTGCTCAAGGCTCCAATCAATATCGAGCTCGCGTGATTCGATCTATGGGTTGTGGAATATGTGGAAAATGACCTCGGGATAGTTTTGTGTATGTCTCCCGATAAGGTCATATAGTGGATGGTGAATATAATTGACTTACGGACGATTCTCCTGCCTAGTCCGAATTCTATAGCTTCACCGTTAGCCGCTATATCTAGTAAGGACAATTGTTCGATGATAGGTGGAAGTGGAGTGGATTGGAATACTAGTGCGTAAGCAAGCCAACATCTATATCCGATTGACTTTGTGGACTCATTGGGTCATGGATCTATGGATCACAACCATAGACTCTTGGTTGTTGCGGTCATGTTATGGTCATACGCGAGATCAAGTTCTAATCCCTAGTATCCAGTAATCGTATGCTTTCTCAGCTTCTATGTTTAGGACCAATAACTATGTGATTTTCTCAGAATATCTCACAGCATTCACGCAACTTGGATCCTTAAACCGGTGTCTATGTCTGTGAGAGTGTCTCCTGCACCCGGTACATGGGACCAAAGGATCACAACCAAAGGTTTGTTCTCTTTCGAACCCTTCTACAGTCATGTGAGTGCTTTGCCTAGGGCAATCTGTAGTTTGGTTGGTTCAACCAAAACGTGTGTGCTTGGTCGTCTTCTATGTTTAACCCTCTTAATTGAGAACTGATCAGTTGTAAATCTGTGGTTGTTTGGAATACTTGTATTCTGAGATTTTGGTCTATGTCAACTATTGCTGTGACGAGGTTTGGTTGAGGCACGATTGGCTCAAATATATATTCCCTGGGCTCCTGAGGTCCCGTGATTGTCATACGAAATAAAATGTAAATCTAACTGTAATGAAGCAAATTCTAACTACGTGAAATAAATCTAACATATATAACTTTTATTCTTCTAAGAAATCTTTTAACAATTTTAAGGAAAGCAAACTATTTTAAGCGTATCTAGAAATAATAATTAAATAACAATTTAAAACAGACAAGATAACCGAGTGTAGTTATTTGCCTGTGCGATTTGTAGAATTATTCTAAATAAATAAAATAGCTCGTCTAATCTATCTGCAAGATTCTCGATCCTACCTCAGAAGTGAGGAGTGAATCATAGTTTCTCAGAAACTATCAATCCTCACAGCTTCCCTGGCAATATCGAGAATAGAATTTACTGAAATGAAGCAATTTATCTACTCTATTTGATATGATTCTAACTAGAACTTTGAAAGTTAAAACCTGGATTCCGCAGAACAGTGGCGAATCCGATGGTGTGTGTGATCTCATCCCCTCAGTATGATCTCCTCGTTCTTTTGTGTTCACGTGATCCGAAAATCATGTAATGCTAAAGCACCGATAGGAGTAGATTTTGGGACAAGGACAACTCGTAATGCAGACCAAAAATGCGAGTAGGAGAGGGACAACGCAAGAGTATAAAGCTTGGCTTATGCGATTCCTAGCGGGATTTTACTGCGAGTCATGCAACATGAAGCGACCAGAACCTGTAACTATCTTATTCGAAGAGCAAAACCTGCAACTTTAATGGCTTCCTAAGCTATTCTATTCTAATGGATTGGATAAAATAACGACACTGTTTGCACAAGCTGGATATGTGGCTTACCAACAGCTGAATAAAGCTAACCAAGCATATAATGAACTGAACTAAGAACTCTAAGCAACAATGAAAATTAAATCTACAGCAAAGAGAAATTCAGAGGCAAGCTTCAGACCGGATTGGATGAAATGACAGCACTGCCTGCACAAGATGGGTATGTGGCTTACCAACAGCTGAGCAATCTAACTAAAGATGCAAGTGAATTGAAACTATGGCTTCTAAACAAGATAACAAGCTAAAATACTAAAATGAGGAAATGAGAGCAAAGATCAATCTTCAAAATCCAGCCAAACTTCAGACCATTTGCTTGTGCACAAACCATGCATTTATAGGAATTCAATCACCCAAAAATCAAAACCAAACTGAACTCCTAAACAATAAACAAAGGAAAAACACTATTCCAGGGGACCAAAAACATAAATGCATGCTCAAGTCGGCAAGGAAAAGCTGGTGAATCGTGATATTTCACGCGAGTCGCGTCAAAAGAACGTTCTGAAAACGCGTGCAGGACCGCTTTGAGCCGCGGGTGGTGGTTACAGGGACCACGCCACCGCAGGCGGCGGTTTTCGTCACTGAAGATCAAGAGGCCAAGGAAAGAGGGAAAAAGGGGAAAACAAAGGGCGCGGGGGCTAAGCGGGGCATGTGGGATGTTAACGCATACTCCGAGGGATTTTCCGGATCCCGAACACCTTGCGAGGAGACCTGTATCATCATTGGGGCGCTTGTTACACTGTTCCGGCAGTACAGTACCTTAGAATTTTGGGTACGTACAGATACAATTCCCATTAAAGATCACAAGAAGGGTTTCTTTATCAACTTAGAAGCTGCGCCTACTTCAACAAGGAGGCTGAACTTTGTGGTTAGAAAAATTAAAAGAAAAGCGAGGGCAAGAGTTCTAAAGAAAAGCCTCCCTAAAAATTGAAGTCCACGTCACACAATGAAAACCTCTTTGAGGCACTGGCTGACAAACAAATAAGAAAATCAAAGGACAAACAAAGTGACCACGCCAAGGATGAAAATCTCATAGAGACATCCTTGGATGAAGATCTCAACCTACCTCCTGATCCTACATGTATGGAGGATTTATCAAAAATTTTAGTCGAAGAAACCATTGATGTCAACATTGGTACTAAAGAAGATCCCAAGATAGTAAAATTGGGGGCATCACTCTCAGCTAGAGAACAAAAAGACGTTCACTATGTTGTTGCGAGAGTTCATTGATGTGTTTGCATGGTCTTACCAAGACATGCTCGGCCTAGATCCGACTTTGGTCGTGCACAACCTGGTCGTGCACACAGATGCCAAGCCTATCAAATAGAAACTCCGAAAGATGCATCCAAGAGTGGCCTTGTTGGTCAAGGAAGAGTTGGAAAGGTTGCTTGTAGCAGGATTCATCCGACCAATTGACTATTCTAAATGGATATCGAACATTGTTCCTGTCCAAAAGAAACCTATCGATATCCAAATCTATATGGATTTTAGAGACATCAATAAGGCTTGCCCTAAAGATGATTTTCCATTACCCAACATTGATATGATTGTTGACTCAATAGCAGGATATGAAATGCTATCACTCATGGATGGCTTTTTGGGTTATAATCAGATTAAAATCGCTAAGGAGGACCAACACAAAATAGCTTTCACAACTCCTTGGGGCACCTTCTACTATCAGGTGATGCCATTTGGCCTTAAGAATGTGGGAGCAACTTATCAACGGGCCATGACAGTAATATTTCATGATATGATTCATGACATCATGGAAGACTACGTAGATGGCATCCTGGAAAAGTCAAAAACAAGAGAGGATCATCCTACCATTTTATGGCGTATCTTTGAATGCCTACATGAATACAAAGTCGATCAATCCAAAGAAGTGTATCTTCAAAGTGTGCTATTTGGGAAACTAGTAGGCTTCATTGTGTTAAGGCGAGGTATTGAGGTAGACCCTGCTAAAGTTTCTACCATCACGAAATGCCTCCACACGAGAATATCAAGCAAGCTGTGTGTAGATTGCAGAGGAAAATTCAAGCCATTTGTCGCTTTATCTCCCAAATTGCGAGATAAATGTCACTCATTCAATCATTTGCTTAAGAATGACGTCACTTTCATTTGGAGACCCGAGCAACAACAAGCCTTTTCTTTGCTTAAACGATGACTGGCTAATCCACCTATCGTCATGCCTCCCACTCTGGGAGAACCACTTTTCTCTATATTCCACTACACATATGCTATTGGTGCAATTCTCACCCAATACGACCTTATCCATAAAGATAAACCAGTGTACTATCTGAGTCACACCCTCATCGCCTATGAACTTAATTATCCTCAGATTGAAAAGGCTTGCATTTGTTGTTTTTACCTTTTAGAAACTTTGCCATTACCTGCTAAATACTAAGACCAAGCTCATATCCAAGGTCGACCCACTCAAGTATTTGTTGTCCAAACCTGCCCTCACAGGTAGAATGGCTAATTGGATCATTCTACTCAGTGAGTTTGATATAGAATTTGTCCATCAAAAATCAGTTAAAGGACAAGTACTTGCCGACCAGCTAGCAGAAGCACCTTTGCAAAGCACAGAACCTTTGAGTCTGGATCTACCAGATGCATCTTTTCTCTACATTGAAGAATCATGCATTGTGGCGATACATTTTGATGGATCTTTTATGTTTCATGGTTCAGGTGCAGGAGTGGTCCTTATTACTCCTTCGGGTGATCCTATACCACAAGCTTTCCGCCTGGCCTTCCCTTGCACAAATAACATTGCGGAATATGAAGCACTCATTACAGGGATGAAGCTAGCCATCAAGTGGAATATTCAACATGTTAAGGTTGTAGGTGATACGCACTAATCATCAAACAGTTAATGATGAGTATAAAGTTAAGGATGAAAAGCTCATACCTTACAAGAAGTTTGTGGAAACTCGAAGGAGTATTTTGTGCACATTACCTTTGAGCAGATCCCAAGAACGCAGAATGATCGGCGAGATGTCATGGAAATGGTGGGATCTATACTTCGTATTCCACCAGGAACAATGATATGCCATTTTCATAGAAAATCTACACCACCCACGTATGACATGCCGGAATCTTGCCTAGCTTGTGAGGTTGTTGGTCCTTATTCCCCATGGTACGAACCCATTTTCACCTATCTTAAGGACGACTTTCTCTCCCAATATCTCTCATTCTAAAAGCAAAGCCTGATTCACTAGATAGCCCATTACACCCTTTTAGGAGGTACACTTTATCGTCATGGCTACAACGGGAATCTATTACATTGTCTGGATGTGACGGAGTCAATCCAGGCAATTAAAGAAGTACACAAAGGAGTATGCAGAACACATACAAATGGAATGGTCTTGGCTAAGAAACTATTAAGAGTAGGTTACTATTGGCCCACCATGGAAACTGATTGTTGTAATTATGTTAGAAAATGTGTGCTTTGCCAAAAGTATGGAAATTTCAGCCATGCTCCATCGCCATTATGCAACCAATCACTACACCGTGGCCATTCTCCAAGTGGGAATTTATCTAATAGGGAAGCTTACTCCTACCTCATCTGATGGTCATACACATATCATCATAGCTACAAAATACTTTACAAAATGGGTGGAGGCTGTCCCTTTAACCTATGTCACAGGAGCACAAATTTCTAAATTCATCATGAATCACATTATTTGCCGATATGGTATCCCCACCCATTGTCACAGATAATGGGAATTCATTTAAGAACAAAACTATGAAATGTCTTTTCCAACGGTTCCAAATCAGATTGAAATGGTCCACGCCATATTACCCTCAGGGTAATGGACAAGCTGAGGCAACAAACAAGACTTTGGTAAGGATAATGGAGAAGATGGTTAGTAAAACCAGTCGAAACTGCCACCTACAAATCCACCTAGTCCTCTGGGCCTACCGAACATCAATTTGTACTCCTACGGGTGCGACGCCATATTCCCTAGCATTTGGGACAGAATCTATCATCCCTTTAGAGATCGAACTCCCATCCTTGCGAATTTCTCTTCGGGACTATTTGGATAAGGATGAAGATTATCGAGTGGTAAGATTGGCTAAGTTAGAGCTCCTAGATGAGAGGAACATTCACGCTCTTAATCACCTAAAGGTATATCAACATAGAATCTCCCACAACTACAACAAGAGAATCATCCCTCACCAGTTTGAGGTGGGTGATTTAGTTATGAAGGAGAACCAGTTCAACACTAGAGTAGAGCGAGAAAAGAAAGGGAAGTTCGAACCACACTGGTTAGGACCCTATGTCATAGTTTCCAAGTACAGCACCGGGGCATACAAATTGGCTCACCCCAATGGTGATGAGCTTCGGGATCCCATGAATGCCATGCATCTTAAGAAGTTCTATGCTTAAACATGGCAAAAAAATAGGTCGTCCACTAGTGAAAACCATGTAATTGTGGCACTTTGGACAAGTCCTATGGTGAAAACCGGTTTTCGGGACCTCGGGAGGATTCGTTGTTCACAAGCATTCTGTATTAGAAGGGTAGTTGTCTTTAGCCTGGACTTGGTTCTGCCTTCGAGTTTCCTTGTGCACACTATTTTGTTCAGCCTTGATCCGCCTTTTCCTTCTTCTATTCGTCTATAAGGGACGTGGTCTTTCATTATTTCCAATCTTACATTGGGGGCAACTCAACGACTTTACCTTCTTGTTCATAAGCGCGTGGCTTCTGCCCTTGTATATTCCCCACCTAACGTTGGGGGCATCCATGTTTTCTTGGTTACCTGCACATAGCTTTGGAAAACTATTAAAAACCACAAAAATAATATAAAATTGTTTCGAGAAAAACACAAAAACAATAAAATTGTTTCACAAAACACTAAAACAATATAAAATTATTTCGAGAAAAACACAAAAACAATAGAGAACATTATTTCGAGAAAACACAAAAACAATAGAACATTGTTTTGAGAAAACACAAAAACAATAGAAAATTGTTTCACAAAACACAAAAACAATATAAAATTGTTTCACAAAAACCTAAACAATAGAAAATCGGTTTATGAAAACATATCTTACAAAAACATTTACTTGCATTGTCTTGTTTTCTTGCTTTGCTTGTTGCTTGTATAGTGTTTTGCATGCTTGCTTTTGAGTTGTTTGTTGCTTGGGTGTACTTTGTCATAGTTTATCTTTTCTTTCTTAGAATAGATTCATTCTTGCTTGTGCATATTGTAGTGGGTTTCGACATGCTAGTGTGTTAATTCTTTATTTCTTTCTTAATGCATTTGGTTGTGTTTTGTTACTTGTTAATAAGGCATGGTGATTCATGGTGTATTGCATTAATTCCTGGTGTTCTTTGTAGAATTTGGCTGTGTTTCTTGCATGTTCTCTGTTTTGTTATCATTCACATCACATTACCATCACTATCATCACATCTAGCATCATCTATACATCATATATAAACAAAAATGTTTAGTTTTACATCATGCATGTATGCTAAGCTAATCATCACATATCATATCATCATGGGGCAAGAGGGGTTGCTCATAATCAAAAATATATCACCCCCACACCAATAACATCGTATCATCCCGTCCATATACATCAAAATAACACTTGAAAACAACATTTGATATTGTCTATAGATCTATCATCTATAATCTACAGCACACCTCAAACGATCACGTGCGATCACCATCTCTCCTGAGTGTTAGAGCCTCACGGTAATTTTTTAAGCGAGCGCTTAAAAATGAACTAATTGTGATGTTTTTACCCTCCCTGGGGAGGTATATTAACTTGTTTTTCACTGATCGGAAGGCCGGGACACCCATTTAGCTCACCGTTTTCTCCTTTGTTCACCGTGGAATAATTATTTTTAATTAAATAATTATTTTTCTCTTATTTTTAACCGTATTAGGGCATTTTTCGTCCAATACCCCTTTCTTCTCCCCTGGACAATTTTATTGCTCCCTAGCAATTTTTATTCTTCTTCACACCCTCATAAATAATTATTTTTCAAATAATTATTTTTTTCTTAATTTTTCCACTAAACAAGGACATTATTTGTCGTTTGTTTCTCTTTTCTTCCACCTAGGGCACTTTATTTTTCCCCTAGGCCCTTCTTTTTCTTCTTCTCCTTTCTTCTATTGTTTATCATGGTTCAGAAAGCCAAAATAATACAAACATTTACTATATCAAAAAAATCCAAAAATAAGGAAAAATTTTCAAAAAATTCCTAAAAAGTAAAACACCCTACAAAATGGTAACTTACTTCTTATGGCTGAAACTTGTGTCTTACGCATGGTATTTTCTCCATATCTTGTTGGTTTTTCTCACATCTTCCCCGATTAATATGAATCGTGGATCACCGAATTCACAACCATTCACAAAAGCTAGCTGCTTGCTTCATTTGTACTCTAGGGCACTTTTGGTTGCCTGGTGTTGTTTCGTTGCACACAAACGCTTTTCATGGACCCCGTGTCCATTTTCATTTCCCCTTGCATGTATCCTTGCTTGGGGCATCATTTTTTAACCCTTGTCGTCAATCAAAACTTGTGGATCTCTCCGGAACGATAAAAAAACATTTTTACAACTATCTTGACCGTTGTTGGGTTGGATATGTGCATTCGTACTTGTTTTCCCTGTTAGATGAGCTTGTTTCCTTCTCGTATTGCATGGAATTTTTGTATGTTGCATGGAGTTGGTATTTTCAGAAATGGAAAATTGTTCGTATTATGGCTTTTCATGTCATTCTACCTTTGTCATATGCTTATATTTTTCATAAGGATCGATGACATAGTTCCTATGGCAATATGATGACATCCAAATTGTTTCAAACAAATACGTGGCTAGAGGCTAAGCTCTTCTCCCCCCTCATTCATATTTCTTCTACACCAATTTCCTTTCACCCCTAATTCTCCCTCTCATCAAGGCATCATGCCTCGTCCCCCTTCTTCTGCCTATATCTCACCTTTTTTGATCGTCGATCGGCTTCTTCCATCACCCCATCGAAACTCGAGGGGGCATCTCTCCCTCCTACAAATTTTTCTTCTATCCCTTCAAAATATCTTCTATCTACTATCTTTGTAGTGGCATCACTTACGCCACCCCAAAGAGGGGCAAATGTAGACACCTATAATTATGCCCAAGCAATTTAAATACTTAAATTGCGCTAATTATCCCCTTTCTCACAAATCACCAACATATCGTCAAAAGCACTCATTTTCCCTCATATCATCATTAATTAATTACACTAAGCTAATTAATTAAGTTGCATATCCAACAAATACCCTAATTAATTACCTTCCGTTAATAAATCACCCCTTCTACCTAGACTAATTAATTATTATTAATTAATTAGCTTTCCCTTCCATTTAACCAATAAATCAAAATTTAATTGATTTAATCCCCTTATAATAGCCTAAATCGTACAAATATTCCTCTAATCATCTTCTATAAGCTTACATCTACCTATTAGTTAATCACATTTGATTAATTAAAACACCCCCCAACTCCCATGACATGCTAAGCATAAATCAAACCCTTTTAAAGTAAGGTTACCTTTAATAAAGCAACCTTATCCATTCCTAATCATGTTTTACCTTTATCCCACATTCATGAGAATGTGTTGAATCCTTTATCCTTTGGGCTATATAAAGATCCCTCCACCTACCTTTTTACTTACACCTAAACTCCTAAGAGAGAAAATGCAAAGCATATAGCAAAGAGACTAAGAGCTTGCACCTTGTTTTCTTGAGAGTTCATCATCTTGAGGAGCTAAGCTTCCTATTCTAGCCTAAAGTGCTTAGGTCATATGGGAGGTGTCAAAAGGGTCTTGTAGCCCAACTTTGATAAGCCCCCATTCCTAGGTTCTTGGAGATACCAAGGACAACCAAATATTGATTGCCATGGAGCTTATTTAGGTCCATTTACTTGTTTGTTGGTAATCTAGAGAAGTAGAGATTTAAATACTTTAGCATTGTTTAATTCAAAGTTAATGCATTATGCTAGGTATTAATCTTGTTTAGCTCTCATCTTTGATGGTGTTTAGATTTTGTCATTAGCTTTGTTATAGAACTATTTAGGTGTTAGTTCTCATTCATCTAACTTAGCTAAAAGTACAAAACCATGCACACAATAGTCTACCTAAAGATCAAACGCATACATACTTCACCCACTCGAAAGAAGAAAGACAAAAGAAAAGAAAATCATGGACACAAGAGAGGCCAAAAAGCCTAAGTATTTTCTAACTGTTTTCTTAAGTGTGCGGTATAGGTTGCACCAAGAATAAATAAAAAGGTCATAAGTACATGCTACAATGAAAGAAGAATTTAACTCATGTTTCTAAGGCAATCGTTGTCCTACAAAGGGAAGAACTTATAGTATAGAAGATGGACTGTTAAATAGAAGTACATGTTTCAGATTTTTAACTAAAGAAGAAGAATTAGATTTCAAGAAGTGAAGTTAATCTGCAAAGAAAGGGTTATAGCTGAAATAGAATGAAAAGAAGATTCTGGAAAAAAATTCCAGCACTTCACCATGAAAAATCATCATTTTAAATTTTCCAAAGATGACATAAATACTACTATTAGGGAAATAAAGCATCTCAGTAAAAGAAACAAGTTACAATGTCTCAAAAAGCATCTGAATCAAGGTTTATGCCTTAAAATGGTATTACATAGATGAAGAACTACTTACAATGAACAGAAAGTCACTAAGAAATGCACAAATGACAAGGCACAAAATGAAAATGGTGAACAAATGTTACAGTAAGTGGGAATAATGTCATCCTCGAGCCATGATTAACCAAATCAGTGCACAAGTGAAAGAATGAAACATAATCAAATTTAATGGAGCTACAAAAGTTGAAGTGAACTAACACAGATATCCTGAGGTACTTATGTAGATATAGGATTTCAAAAGCACAACCATGCCAATGGAAGCTAGAGTTGTACAACTCAATATATACAAGTTTTGAAATGTGCTTCAGCCCTTTAATATCTCAGATTGCAAATAGTATTACACAGGAAAGAATACAAGTCTTCAGTAAAGTTCCAACTAGAAGGGTCAAACACATATATTTCCAAACAAAGAATTAGAAACTGTAAGTCCCAGAATCAAATGAAGAGCAAACCCCAAGGTATTAAACATTGAAGTGAAGGAGTCTACACAAGGATGAAGCACAAAATAAGTGCAAAGTCTGATCAAATTAGGGAATGCAGAGTTTAAGGTAACAAAAGTGGATCTCAACTTTTCCTGAAGCCATTCTAATCCTCAAAACAAAGTGCGAATCAAGAAGTAAAGAAATATGAATACCCATTGTTTCACTCGGAATGTTTCGTTCCTTTTAGAAACAGATAAGGTTAGGGGCTAGGAGGAATACCTGTAGAATGTCGAGATGGTGTGCGCGTACCGTAGAGAAAGATCAGGCTGATTGCGAAGAACTCCTTTTTGTCTTGGAAGGACTACCTGCAAATAAGAACACAAGACCACAAGATTTTGATTAGACAATAAATGAGGAAACTGCCTTGGGCCCAGGAAATATAAAACTTCCTTTCGAAGGTGGTCAGTTTCCCTGCTAATATGAATTAACACAAAAGACTGCAAAATATCAATTAGATTACTTGGTTGAAACGGGTAGGAGAAGGCTGGTTTCTGGTTATAGTCAGGGTAATCGATGCCGGTTACTGATAACCGATACCGGTGGGTTCTAGGCTCTGTAGGTTGGTCGCTTTATGGGGTAGTTGTGTTGTTTGTAAGGCTGTATATAGGTGGTATTAGGAAATAAGGTGATGAGAGGTAAAAGAATGACAGTTAGATGCAATGGCACATTGGGTAGTGGATTCAGAAACGGATTTAGGAGGGCTGTGATTCAAAGAGCATAAGAAATGTTATAACAGAGGACATGCAAGATGTGACTTACTGGTTTTGACAAAGATGTAAGTTGATCTCCTTTCTATGGCGCTTCGGTTTCTTCACTGCGTCTCGCTTTCGGTCAAGTGAAGATCTGGACTCTGTTTTTCGCTCCCAATGATCTCTGTTGATTCAAAAATCATTCGACCCTTGATTTTGGTTCGGGGAGCCCATTTACAGGGAACCGATGGCGGTTACGTAACCGACGGCGGTCGAGTAGGAACCGGCATCGGTAAGGAAAAAGTAGGCTATTTTTAGTAAAATAGCCCACCTTCCCTGCTTTTCTCCCGAGAGATCAGTTGCGGGCTTGGTCAAGTGGCTAGAAGGTCGGTTTTGGGTGCGAGTAAGGAGGCATTAGTTATGGATGTGAGTCTGACCAAGTCATAGGTCTTAATGAGGTTAGTTTAGGGTTAGGACTAGGTCATGATGAGGTGGCAAAATGAGGTGGCAGGGTAAGGTGTGGATTTATCAATTACAAGGTAATTAATAAATAATTGTGTAAGGTTTAGGTGATGAGGTTAAGTTGCGAGATGAGATGCGGGTCACAAGGGGTCGTAAGACACAAATTTGGTGTCTACATTAGCCCCTTATTGTCGTGTAGCTTGTTTTGTAAAGCTGCACGGACAATAATATGAAGTGGTTTCCCCTGTTAAGGGTATAGGTAATCCCCCTCAAATCTATCACAGATTGAGTGAATGGGAAATCAGGGATAGGGTTGATAAAGGGCAAATGGGGTAGAGGGGATGGTAAGATGGTGGGGTAGGTCCAAGGAAGCGACGCATGGTAAAATGCAATAGTACGACTAGGGTACATGATTTGACGAGTAAACCAGCAGTGCATAGGCAAAGGTCGATAGTTTATCCAAACAAGGGTGATATAATCCTGGTATCCAAGGCATAGGAAGTAGCTCCAGGGTATATAACAGGTAAGGTGCAGAACGTTTAGGCATGTCCGTGCAAAGCATGCAAATGGTTGGTTTGGTTAAGATAAACGTCACCGTCTGGTCCGAGCAAAGTTGGTCGACGAGATCAAGTCAAGGACCCTAATCATGCTAAAACACGAACATGTGAGCTCGATTGAACAAAAAAGCGTAGGATGGGTGGATAAAAGTGGATGGTTTTGATTTTGGGTAAGGTATTGGAGTGATATGGCTGTGGGTCGGGCCGAGTTGTTGGGTTGCGGCAGCCTTGGGTCGGGCCAAATGGGTAGGGCGAGGCTTTGGGGCGGGCCGGTTGGTTAGGGCGAGGCCTTGGGTCGGAGTCGGTAGGGTAGGGGCGAGACCTTGGGTCGGGCCGGTTTGTTAGGACGAGGCCTTGGGTCGGCCGGTAGGGTAGGGGCGAGGCCTTGGGTCGGGCTGGTTTGTTAGGGGCGAGGCATTGGGTCGAGCCGGTAGGGTAGGCG
Source organism: Taxus wallichiana var. yunnanensis (assembly GCA_018340775.1). Classification (NCBI taxonomy): domain Eukaryota; kingdom Viridiplantae; phylum Streptophyta; class Pinopsida; order Cupressales; family Taxaceae; genus Taxus; species Taxus wallichiana. The sequence goes on from CM031236.1 coordinate 579,518,915, forward strand.
AGGCCTTGGGTCGGCCGGTTTGTTAGGGGTGAGGCCTTGGGTCGGGCTGGTAGGGTAGGGCGAGGCCTTGGGTCGGGCCGGTTTGTTAGGGCGGGGCCTTGGGTCGGGCCGATTTGTAAACAAATGATGTTCAAAGAAAGGTGGATATAGGCGATATGTGGTTAAAAGGGGCAAATGGTAAATAAGGGCAAAAAATTGGGGGAAAGTTGGAAGAAAAAAACCAATGTCGATTCTACGTGACCGATATCGGTTAATGAAGAACCTAGTTTCAATATTCTTGGTTGATCTTCCTCGTCCGATGTTGACATTGATTGTTTCTTCGATCAAAGAGGCGTTACCCTCTTCGAACTCAGGTGGTGCTGGAGGTAAATCTAAATCATCCCCATTTTCTACTGCGTATATGCTAGGTTCCATTTGTGAGGGAAGATCCGTTACGGGATTTCCGAAGTAGGAAGACGAATGTGGAATCAAGGATAAATCTAGCATGTGATAGGAGAGATGTAGTGCTACATAGGCATTTAAGTAATCCAAAGTAGCAGCATCACTATCAACATGGTCTAGGACGGTAGATTCACTTCCGCTTGAAAGAGGATTTGTCATTATTTTTATCAATGGTTCATCACGAATGGACACCGTGAACTGGGTATCTTCTAACTCATTGCTTGGAGTAAAACGTGATGCTGAGGTTGCTATTGAATCGGCGAGAAGATTTTTCTCTCACGGGATTGCTTCAATGGATATGAAGTTAAACGCCTTGCTTAAATCTAACACGGCTTCTTTGTAAAGCTGCAAGTGTTCAGCTTTGGTTTCATATACTTCAGAAACTTGATTTGTCACTAATTGCGAGTCTCCCAAGACTCTGATGTTATCAATACCAATTCTTTTGGCTAAGGTGAGGCCAAGGAGGAGGGCTTCGTACTCAGCGCCGTTGTTTGTGCATTCAAAGTTTAACTTAAAAGTGAATGGGAGGACTTTCTCCTCGGGTGAAGTAAGAATTATACCTGCCCCCGCTCCATAACGGCATTTAGCTCCATCGAAATGGAGAGTCCAATACTTAGCCAGGAGTATAGATGTTGGGGCATCTGCTGCATTTGCGCACTCTACTTCTACCATACAGAGGTCCTCTGCTGGAAAGGAACCAACACCTAGGGAAAATCCTATGCCTACTGAATCAAATGGTAAGAACATTGGTGAATCTTGTTCTATCAACTCAACGATTTTCGCAAAGACTCCCTAATGATAATCTGTTTCTTTAGTTTTCTCTTTAGGGGTTGGAATTGTTTTGGCTACGCTGGTAGTTTCAAGATCCGTTGTAGGTACCAAATTTTCCTCTGATTTTGGGTCAGAGGGTTTATTAAGTTGGTTTGTTGGAAGTTCAAATTCTGAGTGCACCCCTGGTCTTTTCTTTAAATCAGCTAGGTGCAAATCGAAAGGTTTTGGATCGCCTTTGGCTACAAATACCTTTCCTAGATGCAAGAATCTTACTTCTTGAAATAAAGTAGAAGGGATTGCCTTCATTCGGTGTATCCATGGTCGGCCGAGTATCATATTATAATTAGTTTCCCGATCTATAATATAAAACTCAGTCAGGATTGTTTTGGGCCCTAAGGTGACTCGCAATATTATAGTTCCTATCGAAGTGGCTTTAAGGCTATCATAGCCTCTCAATGTATTTCGAGTAGTTGAACAGTTTGTTTCCCCATATCCAAGTTTTTGGAGAAAAGAGAAAGGGACTATGTTAATCGCGCCCCATCATCAACCATTGCCGTTTTACATATTTATTATAAATCCATACTTGTAGGTGTAAGGCTGGATCACCTCGGCGTGCGATCTCAACATCTCAGTGGGCATTTTTTTATTTCGAATATGAATTCGACATCCTTGTCCGGCTGCCCCGAGGGTGGATATCAAAATCTACGTGATTTACTTGTGTTTCAGGAGGTGGAGTGATGTTAATTAGATGGCCTAGACCTAATGCTTCTAAAAGAGCAGCTCTGTGAGGGAGAAAGTTCTTGAGTAAATCCAAAAATGAAATGTGTGAGAAGGTCTTTGTTAGGTCACTAATTAAATCATAGGCACCGATGGGTTTTTCAACTATTTACTGACTCTTATCTGTCTCAGCAGATGACTTGGGCTTAGTTGAGAGAAATACTCTCGTGTTCTTGTTATAGCTTCATAGGTAGTTTAGCGTCTAATTCTACCAAACCGACTATCTTGGGTCTCGGTTGAGCTCCTAACCGTGGCGCAATCGATGGATTTAATGAAGTCGAGGCTTCATGATCATTGTTTCCGTCATTGCACCTTTGTTTGTTCCAGGTTGGATTCCTTCCTATTGCTATCATGATTTGGGAGCGGATCGTTAAAGATATTGAGGGGAGCATTCGAGGGAAACCGCCTACGAGCGTATTTGGTGATGATGAGACAGGATCTGCCAAAAACAAGTCTATAAAGAATTGTCTTTGTTCTTCCAAGCAAGCGTTGCATAAATTTATTGTATTCACGGCATGTTCTAAATATCGTGACCCGAATTTTATGGAAACCACAATAAGAATTGGGGTTGTAATTCCCGTTTGTTGGTTTGGTGTGTATTGTGGCCTAAAATTCCAATCAAACTCTGTTTACTATTAGGATTAAAGTTTTGAAATTGTTGTTTGGTTTTGACTTTGGTTTTGATAACCAAATGAGTTTTAGCTTGGCCCTTGTATGGGATTTCGTCGTCGTCGTTGTTGTTGTTGTTGTGGATGGTTAAAATCCACTGTATTGATCATCGGGGTAAAGTTGTTGTTTCGTTGGTTGTTTGTTTGTGACGGAGTATTAACAACATTTACCCTCTTGGGCTGGTCGGTTACCCCATCCGTTGTTACCCCACGATTTTTGTTAAGGATTTTGGGTCCTTGATTGACATTTGTGATAGTTGTAGTGTTTTGAGTGGAGGTGATTAACCTCCCGTTTGTTCCATATGTCTTACGACCACTATCTATCGCTGCTTGGTCTATTCGAAGAGCGCTCTCAAGTACTTCATCATAAGTTCTTAGTGGGAACTTCTGGACTTCTTCCTTCACCTCCTTACTGAGAGAATGAAGGAATAAATCGCATAGTTCCATCTGATCCATGTTTGGAGCACTTGCTGAAGAATAAAGAATTGTACGCCACCTCTAGATGAAATGGGTGACAGATTCGTTGTGTTCTTGTTTGATGTGCAAGAATTCCCTGATTCCTGTTCTCAACAGTTTGTTCATGTCGAAGGCCTTGATGAACTTTGACACGAGTTGTTTAAATGAATGGATGGAGGCTTGAGGTATCCTGTAATACCAGTCGAGAGCAATACCTTCCAAGGTTTTGGGAAATATTTTAGCAACAACCCCATCCCAAGGGAGTAATTCTCGTATGGTCAGTAGCGTAAGCTTTGATATATGCGTTTGGATCTCCCTCACCTTGAACTTGGGTAAATCGGAAGAGGTCTCGGAAGCATGACGCTTCGTATGGTGAAATCTAAGGGTTCCTTTAGATATTCGAATAAGTCCCTATCGCATAGCTTTCGACCATTGATGGTGGTTCTTTGAGGAGTGGTGGTGGGATAGGTTGTTGATATGGCGCAACGTATGCGTTAGCGAGGGCATAAGGAGGTCCCTGTGTTTGAGCAAACATGCTTGGAGAGGAGAACATATCTCCTTGTGGTGATTTGGAGTACATGTTTAAGTATGACGAGGTATTGTCAAGGAATGGATTGTTTGATATTAGGCCGGGAGGAATAGTGTTAGAGACGATGGGCCTTGTTGGCGTTTGTTATGGATAGTGAGGGCGGCATGCCTAACATGCCTACTCATGTGAGAGATCTACTTGGACAGGGGTGGTATGGAGGATTGGAACTTCCTGTTTGCATGAACGGAGAATTTTGACTTGCTTGAGCCGCTTCTAACCCTCTCACTTTTTCTACTAACGCGTTGAAATGACTTCATTTGGTGAAGTCACGGTGCTTTTTCGGCGACATTTGTTGTATACCCTGGTGTTGTATAGGTACGTGATATCCTGTCATAAACTGATTGCTATCTTGCCAAGTTTCTCCGAGAGTATTTCCTATATGCAGTGGCATAGAGGTATTTTCTTGAAAAGAGATCTCGGGTTGTATTTGTAAACCTCCTATAGGTGGGTACATACCCCGAGAATGTTGTTCACTCCTAGGATAACGTATTGACTGTCCATCATCTAAGACCAGGTATGGATCTGATTGCCTACTAATTTGTGGTCTAAGTAGCATTTGAGGAGATGAACCAGATTCTCCGGTAAATGTCATATTGTTTGAACCTGAAGGCTCTGTTTGTTGCGTTCAAGGGGTTGATCTAACTCCTCAGTTTGAAAAGACGAACTATATCTGATTCTTGGGGTTTGTGTTGACAACTAATTAGTTGAATAGTTGTCGCCCCATACTGAGAGTGAGGGTGATGATTGCCTATTCTGTTGGGTGTAGTATGCCTCAAGACCTAAGAGGGGTCTGCCATATGCATCGAATCCCGACATATTCGGGGGGTATATGAATACCCGCAGAATAATGGGAAGGAGCGAAGGTGGTTTGTGAAAGGAAACGTGATATTATGACTCCAAACGAGAAAGTAGGAAGTTTTACGTCAGCTTCACTAATTTCGTTTGGTTCACGTCGGGTTCACCAATTTTGTACGCCAGAAAAGTGACAGGCGAGCGTGAGAATCTACAAGTAACTCTTCCGCGTACCCGACCTCTCGAGGTTGTGCTGAGATAGCCGGTGGGGGTAGAATATGCGTGGGATGCAGACAAACTAGTTAGGCAGTCTAATGCCTTCGACACGCACTAGTGGAATTTATGAATCCAAGGCAAAGAATGCCCTTCTAACTTGGACTGGTGTGATAGATCGATCGGCAAGGATGACTGCTCGAAGGCTCCAATCAATATCGAGCTCTGGCGTGATTCGATCTATGGGTTGTGGAATACGTGGAAAATGACCTGGGATAGTTTTGTGTATGTCTCCTGATAAGGTCATATAGTGGATGGTGAATATAATTGACTCTACGGACGATTCTCCGGCCTAGTCCGAGAATTCTATAGCCGTAGCTTAGCCGCTATATCCAGTAAGGACAATTGTTCGATGATGATGGGTGGAAGTGGAGTGGATTGGAATACTAGTGTGCGTAAGCCAACGTCTATATCTGATTGACTTGTGGACTCGTTGGGCTGTGGGATCTATGGATCACAACCATAGACTCTTGGTTGTTGCGGTCCTGTTATGGTCATACGCGAAATCAAGTTCTAATCCCTAGTATCCAGTAATCGTATGCTTTCTCAGCTTCTATGTTTAGGACCAATAACTGTGTGATTTTCTCAGAATATCTCACAGGCGTTCGCGCAACTTGGATCCTTAAACCGGTGTCTATGTCTGTGAGAGTGTCTCCTGCACCCGGCTGTGGGACCAAAGGATCACAACCAAAGGTTTGTTCTCTTTCGAACCCTTCTACAGTCATGTGAGTGCTTTGCCTAGGGCAATCTGTAGTTTGGTTGGTTCGACCAAAACGTGTGTGCTCGGTCGTCTTCTATGTTTAACCCTCTTAACTGAGAACTAATTAGTTGTAAATATGTGGTTGTTTGGAATACTTATATTCTGAGATTTTGGTCTATGTCAGCTATTGCTGTGACGAGGTTTGGTTGAGGCACGATTGGCTCAAATATATATTCCCTGGGCTCCTGAGGTCCCGTGATTGTCATACGAAACGAAATGTAAATCTAACTGTAACGAAGCAAATTCTAACTACGTGGACTAAATCTAACATATATAACTTTTATTCTTCTAAGAAATATTTTAACAATTTTAAGGAAAGCAAACTATTTTAAGCGTATCTAGAAATAATAATTAAATAACAATTTAAAACAGACAAGATAACCGAGTGTAGTTATTTGCCTGTGCGATTTGTAGAATTATTCTAAATAAATAAAATAGCTCGTCTAATCTATCTGCAAGATTCTCGATCCTACCTCAGAAGTGAGGAGTGAATCATAGTTTCTCAGAAACTATCAATCCTCACAGCTTCCCTGGCAATATCGAGAATAGAATTTACTGAAATGAAGCAATTTATCTACTCTATTTGATATGATTCTAACTAGAACTTTGAAAGTTAAAACCTGGATTCCGCAGAACAGTGGCGAATCCGATGGTGTGTGTGATCTCGTCCCCTCAGTATGATCTCCTTGTTCTTTTGTGTTCACGTGGATCCAGAAAATCATGTAATGCTAGCACCGATAGGAGTAGATTTTGGGACAAGGACAACTCAGAATGCAGACATCGAAAATGCGAGTAGGAAAGGGACAGTACAAGAGAGTACAGAGCTTGGCTTATGCGATTCCTAGCGGGATTTTACTGCGAGTCATGCAACATGAAGCGACCAGAACCTGTAACTATCTTATTCGAAGAGCAAAACCTACAACTTTAATGGCTTCCTAAGCTATTCTGTTCCAATGGATTGGATAAAATAACGACACTGTTTGCACAAGCTGGATATGTGGCTTACCAATAGCTGAATAAAGCTAACCAGGCATATAATGAACTGAACTAAGAACTCTAAGCAACAATGAAAATTAAATCTACAGCAAAGAGAAATTCAGAGGCAAGCTTCAGACCGGATTTGATGAAATGACAGCACTTCCTACACAAGATGGGTATGTGGCTTACCAACAGCTGAGCAATCTAACTAAAGATGCAAGTGAATTGAAACTATGGCTTCTAAACAAGATAACAAGCTAAAATACTAAAATGAGGAAATGAGAGCAAAGATCAATCTTCAAAATCCAGCCAAACTTCAGACCCATTTGCTTGTGCACAAACCATGCATTTATAGGAATTCAATCACCCAAAAATCAAAACCAAACTGAACTCCTAAACAATAAACAAAGGAAAAAGACTATTCCAGGGACCAAAAACATAAATGCATGCTCAAGTCGGCAAGGAAAAGCTGGTGAATCGTGATATTTCACGCGAGTCGCGTCAAAAGAACATTCTGGAAAATGCGCGCAGGACCGCCGCTCTGAGCAGGGCGGTGGTTACAGGACCGCCGCCCTGCAGGCGGCGGTTTCGTCACTGAAGATCAAGAGGCCAAGGAAAGAGGGAAAAAGGGGAAAACAAAGGGCGCGGGGGCTAAGCGGGGCATGTGGGATGTTAACGCATACTCCGAGGGATTTTTCGGATCCCGAACACCTTGCGAGAGACCTGTATCATCATTGGGGCGCTTGTTACACTTCCTTCAAGAAGATCAAGATACCTTAGAATTTTGGGTACGTGCGATACAATTCCCATTAAAGATCACAAGAAGGGTTTCTTTATCAACTTAGAAGCTGCGCCTACTTCAACAAGGAGGCTAAACTTTGTGGTTAGAAAATTAAAAGAAAAGCGAGGGCAAGAGTTCTAAAGAAAAGCCTCAGAAAAAATAGAAGTCCAAGTCACACAATGAAAACCTCTTTGAGGAACTCGGGTGACAAACAAATAAGAAAATCAAAGGAAAAACAAAGTGACAACGCCAAGGATGAAAATCTCATAGAGACATCCTTGGATGAAGATCTCAACCTACCTCCTAATCCTACATGTATGGAGGATTTATCAAAATTTTTAGTCGAAGAAACCATTGATGTCAACATTGGTACTAAAGAAGATCCCAAGATAGTAAAATTGGGGGCATCACTCTCAGCTAGAGAACAAAAGACGTTCACTATGTTGTTGCGAGAGTTCATTGATGTGTTTGCATGGTCTTACCAAGACATGCCCGACCTAGATCCGACTTTGGTCGTGCACAACCTGGTCGTGCACACAGATGCCAAGCCTATCAAATAGAAACTCCGAAAGATGCATCCAAGAGTGGCCTTGTTGGTCAAGGAAGAGTTGGAAAGGTTGCTTGCAGCAGGATTCATCCGACCAATTGACTATTCTGAATGGATATCAAACATTGTTCCTGTCCAAAAGAAACTTGTCGGTATCCAAATCTGTATGGATTTTAGAGACATCAATAAGGCTTGCCCTAAAGATGACTTTCCATTACCCAACATTGATATGATTGTTGACTCAATAGCAGGATATGAAATGCTATCACTCATGGATGGCTTTTTAGGTTATAATCAGATTAAAATCGCTGAGGAGGACCAACACAAAATAGCTTTCACAACTCCTTGGGGCACCTTCTACTATCAGGTGATGCCATTTGGCCTTAAGAATGTGGGAGCAACTTATCAACGAGCCATGACAGTAATATTTCATGATATGATTCATGACATCATGGAAGACTACGTAGATGGCATCCTGGAAAAGTCAAAAACAAGAGAGGATCATCCTACCATTTTATGGCGTCTCTTTGAATGCCTACATGAATACAAAGTCGATGAATCCAAAGAAGTGTATCTTCGAGTGTGCTATTTGGGAAACTAGTAGGCTTCATTGTGTTAAGACGAGGTATTGAGGTAGAACCTGCTAAAGTTTCTACCATCACAGAAATGCCTCCACCTGAGAATATCAAGCAACTGTGTAGCTTGCAAGGGAAAATTCAAGCCATTTGTCGCTTTATCTCCCAGCTTGCAGATAAATGTCACTCATTCAATCATTTGCTTAAGAAGGACGTCACTTTCATTTGGAGACCCGAGCAACAACAAGCCTTTTCTTTGCTTAAACAGTACCTGGCTAATCCACCTATCGTCATGCCTCCCACTCTGGGAGAACCACTTTTTCTCTATATTCCACTACACAATATGCTATTGGTGCAATTCTCACCCAATACGACCTTATCCATAAAGATAAACTAGTGTACTATCTGAGTCACACCCTCATCGCCTATGAACTTAATTATCCTCAGATTGAAAAGGCTTGCTTGGCCGTTGTTTTTACCTTTTAGAAACTTTGCCATTACTTGCTAAATACTAAGACCAAGCTCATATCCAAGGTCGACCCACTCAAGTATTTGTTGTCCAAACCCGCCCTCACAGGTAGAATGGCTAATTGGATCATTCTACTCAGTGAGTTTGATATAGAATTTGTCCATCAAAAATCAGTTAAAGGACAAGTACTTGCCGACCAGCTAGCAGAAGCACCTTTGCAAAGCACAGAACCTTTGAGTCTGGATCTACCAGATGCATCTTTTCTCTACATTGAAGAATCTGTCATATGGCAGATACATTTTGATGGATCTTTTATGTTTCATGGTTCAGGTGCAGGAGTGGTCCTTATTACTCCTTCGGGTGATCCTATACCACAAGCTTTCCGCATGGCCTTCCCTTGCACAAACAACATTACGAATATGAAGCACTCATTGCAGGGATGAAGCTAGCCATCAAGTGGAATATTCAACATGTTAAGGTTGTAGGTGATTCGCAGCTAATCATCAAACAAGTTAATGATGAGTATAAAGTTAAGGATGAAAAGCTCATACCTTACAAGAAGTTTGTGGAAACTCTGAAGGAGTATTTTGTGCACATTACCTTTGAGCAGATCCCAAGAACGCAGAATAGATCGGCAGATGTCATGGAAATGGTGGGATCTATACTTCGTATTCCACCAGGGAACAATGATATGCCATTTTTCATAGAAAATCTACACCAGCCCACGTATGACATGCCGGAATCTTGCCTAGCTTGTGAGGTTGTTGGTCCTTATTCCCCATGGTACGAACCCATTTTCACCTATCTTAAGGACAGTACTTTCCCTCCCAATATCTCTCATTCTGAAAAGCAAAGCCTGATTCACCAGATAGCCCATTACACCCTTTTAGGAGGTACACTTTATCGTCATGGCTACAATGGGAATCTATTACATTGTCTGGATGTGACAGAGTCAATCCAGGCAATTAAAGAAGTACACAAAGGAGTATGCAAACACATACAAATGGAATGGTCTTGGCTAAGAAACTATTAAGAGTAGGTTACTATTGGCCCACCATGGAAACTGATTGTTGTAATTATGTTAGAAAATGTGTGCTTTGCCAAAAGTATGGAAATTTCATCCATGCTCCATCGCAACCATTGCAACCAATCACTACCCCATGGCCATTCTCCAAGTGGGGACTTGATCTAATAGGGAAGCTTACTCCTACCTCATCTGATGGTCATACACATATCATCATAGCTACAAAATACTTTACAAAATGGGTGGAGGCTGTCCCTTTAACCTATGTCACAGGAGCACAAATTTCTAAATTCATCATGAATCACATTATTTGCCGATATGGTATCCCTGCAACCATTGTCACAGATAATGGGAAGTCATTTAAGAACAAAACTATGAAATGTCTTTTCCAACGGTTCCAAATCAGATTGAAATGGTCCACGCCATATTACCCTCAGGGTAATGGACAAGTGAGGCAACAAACAAGACTTTGTAAGGATAATGGAGAAGATGGTTAGTAAAACCAGTCGAAACCGCCACCTACAAATCCACCTAGTCCTCCTGGGCCTACCGAACATCAATTTGTACTCCTACGGGTGCGATGCCATATTCCCTAGCATTTGGGACAGAATCTATCATCCCTTTAGAGATCAAACTCCCATCCTTGCGAATTTCTCTTCGGGACTATTTGGATAAGGATGAAGATTATCGAGTGGTAAGATTGGCTAAGTTAGAGCTCCTGGATGAGAGGCACATTCACGCTCTTAATCACCTAAAGGTATATCAACATAGAATCTCCCACAACTACAACAAGAGAATCATCCCTCACCAGTTTGAGGTGGGTGATTTAGTTATGAAGGAGAACCAGTTCAACACTAGAGTAGAGCGAGAAAAGAAAGGGAAGTTCGAACCACACTGGTTAGGACCCTATGTCATAGTTTCCAAGTACAGACCGGGCATACAAATTGGCTCACCCCAATGGTGATGAGCTTGGGATCCCATGAATGCCATGCATCTTAAGAAGTTCTATGCTTAAACATGGCAAAAAAAAAAAATGGAGTCGTCCACTAGTGAAAACCATGTAATTGTGGCACTTTGGACAAGTCCTATGGAGAAAACCGGTTTTCGGGACCTCGGGAGGATTCGTTGTTCACAAGCATTCGTATTAGAAGGGTAGTTGTCTTTAGCCCGGACTTCGCTTGAGTTTCCTTGTGCACACTATTTTGTTCAGTTTCCTTGTGCACACTATTTTGTTCCTGATCCGCCTTTTCCTTCTTCTATTCGTCTATAAGGGACGTGGTCTTTCATTATTTCCAATCTTACATTGGGGCAACTCAACGACTTTACCTTCTTGTTCATAAGCGCGTGGCTTCGCCTTGTATATTCCCACCCTAACGTTGGGGGCATCCATGTTTTCTTGGTTACTGCACATAGCTTTGGAAAATCAAGTAAAACCATAAAAATAATATAAAATTGTTTCGAAAAACACAAAAACAATAGAAAATTGTTTCACAAAACACTAAAACAATATAAAATTGTTTCGAGAAAACACAAAAACAATAGAACATTATTTCGAGAAAACACAAAAACAATAGAAAATTGTTTTGAGAAAACACAAAAACAATAGAAAATTGTTTCACAAAACACAAAAACAATATAAAATTGTTTCACAAAAAACCTAAACAATAGAAAATCGGTTTATGAAAACATATCTTACAAAAACATTTACTTGCATTGTCTTGTTTTCTTGCTTTGCTTGTTGCTTGTATAGTGTTTTGCATGCTTTCTTTTGAGTTGTTTGTTGCTTGGGTGTACTTTGTCATAGTTTATCTTTTCTTTCTTAGAATAGATTCATTCTTGCTTGTGCATATTGTAGTGGGTTTCGACATGCTAGTGTGTTAATTCTTTATTTCTTTCTTAATGCATTTGGTTGTGTTTTGCTACTTGTTAATAAGGCATGGTGATTCATGGTGTATTGCATTAATTCCTGGTGTTCTTTGTAGAATTTGGCTGTGTTTCTTGCATGTGCTCTGTTTTGTTATCATTCACATCACATTACCATCACTATCATCACATCTAGCATCATCTATACATCATATATAAACAAAAATGCTAAGTTTTACATCATGCATGTATGCTAAGCTAATCATCACATATCATATCATCAATGGGGGCAAGAGGGTTTCTCATAATCAAAAATATATCACCCCCACACCAATAACATCGTATCATCCCGTCCATATACATCAAAATAACACTTGAAAACAACATTTGATATTGTTTATAGATCTATCATCTACAATCTACAAAGACACCTCAAACGATCACGTGCGATCACCATCTCTCCCCGAGTGTTAGAGCCTCATGGTAATTTTTAAACCGGCGATTAAAAATGAACTAATTGTGATGTTTTTACCCTCCCCGGGAGGTATATTAACTTGTTTTTCACGATCGGAAGGCGGGACACCCATTTAGCTCACCGTTTTCTCCTCTGTTCACCGTGGAATAATTATTTTTAATTAAATAATTATTTTTCTCTTATTTTTCACCGTATTAGGGCATTTTTCGTCCAATACCCCTTTCTTCTCCTGACAATTTTATTGCTCCTAGCAATTTTATTCTTCTTCACACCCTCATAAATAATTATTTTTCAAATAATTATTTTTTCTTAATTTTTCCACTAAACAAGGACATTATTTGTCGCTTGTTTCTCTTTTCTTCCACCTAGGGCACTTTATTTTTCCCTAGGCCCTTCTTTTCTTCTTCTCCTTTCTTCTATTGTTTATCATGGTACGAAAAGCTAAAATAATACAAACATTTACTATATCAAAAAAATCCAAAAATAAGGAAAAATTTTCAAAAAATTCCTAAAAAGTAAAACACCCTACAAAATGGTAACTTACTTCTTATGGCTGAAACTTGTGTCTTGCATGCATGGTATTTTCTCCATATCTTGTTGGTTTTTCTCACATCTTCCCGATTAATATGAATCGTGGATCACCGAATTCACAACCATTCACAAAAGCTAGTGCATGCTTCATTTGTACTCTAGGGCACTTTTGGTTGCTCGGTGTTGTTTCGTTGCACACAAACACTTCTCATGGACCCCCGTCCATTTTCATTTTCCCCTTGCATGTATCCTTGCTTGGGCATCATTTTTTAACCCTTGTCGTCAATCAAAAACTTGTGGATCTCTCCAGCACTGATAAAAAAACATTTTTACAACTATCTTGACCGTTGTTGGGTTGGATATGTGCATTCGTACTTGTTTTCCCTGTTAGATGAGCTTGTTTCCTTCTCGTATTGCATTGTATTTTTGTATGTTGCGTGGAGTTGGTATTTTCAGAAATGGAAAATTGTTCGTATTATGGCTTTTCATGTCATTCTACCTTTGTCATATGCTTATATTTTTCATAAGGATCGATGACATAGTTCCTATGGCAATATGATGAAATCCAAATTGTTTCAAACAAATACGTGGCTAGAGGCTAAGCTCTTCTCCCCCTCATTCATATTTCTTCTACACCAATTTCCTTTCACCCCTAATTTTCCCTCTCATCAAGGCATCATGCCTCGTCCCCTTCTTACGCCTATATCTCACCTTTTTTGATCGTCGATCGGCTTCTTCCATCACCCCATCGACACTCGAGGGGCATCTCTCCCTCCTACAAATTTTTCTTCTATCCCTTCAAAATATCTTCTATCTACTATCTTTGTAGTGGCATCACTTACGCCACCCCAAAGAAGGGCAAATGTACACACCTATAATTATGCCCAAGAAATTTAAATACTTAAATTGCGCTAATTATCCCCTTTCTCACAAATCACCAACATATCGTCAAAAGCACTCATTTTCCCTCATATCATCATTAATTAATTACACTAAGCTAATTAATTAAGTTGCATATCCAACAAATACCCTAATTAATTACCTTAGTTAATAAATCACCCCTTCTACCTAGACTAATTAATTATTATTAATTAATTAGCTTTCCCTTCCATTTAACCAATAAATCAATATTTAATTGATTTAATCCCTTATAATAGCCTAAATCGTACAAATATTCCTCTAATCATCTTCTATAAGCTTACATCTACCTATTAGTTAATCACGTTTGATTAATTAAAACACCCCCAACTCCCATGACTTGCTAAGCATAAATTAAACCCTTCTAAAGTAAGGTTACCTTTAATAAAACAACCTTATCCATTCCTAATCATGTTTTACCTTTATCCCACATTCATGAGAATGTGTTGAATCCTTTATCCTTTGGGCTATATAAAAATCCCTCCACCTACCTTTTACTTACACCTAAATGCCTAAGAGAGCAAATGCAAAGCATATAGCAAAGAGACTAAGAGCTTGCACCTTGTTTTCTTGAGAGTTCATCATCTTGAGGAGCTAAGCTTCCTATTCTAGCCTAAAGTGCTTAGGTCATATGGGAGGTGTCAAAAAGGGTCTTGTAGCCCAACTTTGATAAGCCCCCATTCCTAGGTTCTTGGAGATATCAAGGACAACCAAATATTGATTGCCATGGAGCTTATTTAGGTCCATTTACTTGTTTGTTGGTAATCTCTGACAGTAGAGATTTAAATACTTTAGCATTGTTTAATTCAAAGTTAATGCATTATGCTAGGTATTAATCTTGTTTAGCTCTCATCTTTGATGGTGTTTAGATTTTGTCATTAGCTTTGTTATAGAACTATTTAGGTGTTAGTTCTCATTCATCTAACTTAGCTAAAAGTACAAAACCATGCTCACAATAGTCTACCTAAAGATCAAACTGCATACATACTTCACCCACTCGAAAGAAGAAAGACAAAAGAAAAGAAAATCATGGACACAAGAGAGGCCAAAAAGCCTAAGTATTTTCTAACTGTTTTCTTAAGTGTGCAGGTATAGGTTGCAGCCAAGAATAAATAAAAAGGTCATAAGTACATGCTACAATGAAAGAAGAATTTAACTCATGTTTCGGAACATCCTCTGAAGGAAGAACTTATAGTATAGAAGATGGACCGTTAAATAGAAGTACATGTTTCATTTTTTAACTAAAGAAGAAGAATTAGATTTCAAGAAGCTGAAGTTAACTGCAAAGAAAGGGTTATAGCTGAAATAGAATGAAAAGAAGATTCTGGAAAAAAATTCCAGCGCTTCACCATGAAAAATCATCATTTTAAATTTTCCAAACATGACATAAATACTACTATTAGGGAAATAAAGCATCTCGATAAAAGAAACAAGTTCTGATGTCTCAAAAAGCATCTGAATCAAGGCTTATGCCTTAAAATGGTATTACATAAATGAAGAACTCTTTACATGAATAGAAAGTAACTAAGAAATGCACAAATGACAAGGCACAAAATGAAAATGGTGAACAAATATTACGATAAAGTGGGAATAATGTCATCCTCGAGCCATGATTAACCAAATCAGTGCACAAGTGAAAGAATGAAACATAATCAAATTTAATGGAGCTACAAAAGTTGAAGTGAACTAGCACAGATATCCTGAGGTACTTATGCAGATCTAGGATTTCAAAAGCACAACCATGCCAATGGAAGCTAGAGTTGTACAACTCAATATATACAAGTTTTGAAATGTGCTTCACCCTTTAATATCTCGGATTGCAAATAGTATTACACAAGAAAGAATACAAGTCTTGATGAAATTTCCAACTAGAAGGGTCAAACACATATATTTCCAAACAAAGAATTAGAAACGTAAGTCCCATAATCAAATGAAGAGCAAACCCCAAGGTATTAAACATTGGAGTGAAGGATTCTACACAAGGATGAAGCACATAATAAGTACAAATTCGATCAAATTAGGGAATGCGAGTTAAAGGTAACAAAAGTGGATCTCAACTTTCCAAGAAGCCATTCTAATCCTCAAAACAAAGTGTAGAATCAAGAAGTAAAGAAATATGAATACCCATTGTTTCACTCGGAATGTTTTGTTCCTTTTAGAAACAGATAAGGGTTAGGGGCTAGGAGGAATACTGCCTCAAGATGGTGTGCGCGTAAATAGAAAAGATCCTTTCGAAGAACTCCTTTTTCTTGGAAGGAATACTGCAAAATAAGAACACAAGACCACAAGATTTTGATTAGACAATAAATGAGGAAACTTAGGCCTGGAAATATAAAACTTCCTTTCGAAGGTGGTCAGGGAATTAACACAAATGGCTGCAAAATATCAATTAGATTACTTGGTTGAAACGGGTAGGAAAAGTGGTTCTGGTTATAGTCGGGGTAACCGATGCGATTCTTGATAACCGATCTTTGATTCTTGATAACCGATCTGGGTGGGTTCTAGGATCTATAGGTTGGTCGCTTTATGGGGTAGTTGTGTTGTTTGTAAAGGCTGTATATAGGTGGTATTAGGAAATAAGGTGATGAGAGGTAAAAGAATGACAGTTAGATCTGATGACATGTTGGGTAGTGGATTGAAATGGATTTAGGAGGGTGTGATTCAAAGAGCATAAGAAATGTTATAATAGAGGACATACAGATGTGACTTACTTGGTTTTGACAAAGATGCAAGTTGATCTCCTTTCTTTGCAAACGCTTGGTTTCTTCACTCGTCTCTCTTTCGGTCAAGTGAAGATCTGGACTCTGTTTTTCTCCCATGATCTCTGTTGATTCAAAAATCATTCGACCCTTTTTTTGGTTCGGGAGCCCATTTACTGAGGAGCCGATGGCGGTTACGTAACATGCAACGGCGGTCGAGTAGGAACCGGCATCGGTAAGGAAAAAGTAGGCTATTTTTAGTAAAATAGCCCACCTTCCCGCTTTTCTCCCGAGAGAGATCGGTTGCGGGCTTGGTCAAGTGGTAGAAGGTCGGTTTGGGTGCGAGTAAGGAGGCATTAGTTATGGATGTGAGTCTGGACCAAGTCATAGGTCTTAATTAGGTTAGTTTAGGGTTAGGGCTAGGTCATGATGAGGTGGCAAAATGAGGTGGCGGGTAAGGTGATGTGGATTTATCAATTCTGAGGTAATTAATAAATAATTGTGTAAGGTTTAGGTGATGAGGTTAAGTTGCGAGATGAGATGCGGGTCACGAGGGTCATAAGACACAAATTTGGTGTCTACATTAGCCCCTTATTGTCATGTGTAGCTTGTTTTGTAAAGTGCACGGACAATAATATGAAGTGGTTTCCCTGTTAAGGGTATAGGTAATCCCCCAAATCTATCACGAGATTGAGTGAATGGGAAATCGGGGATAGGGTTGATAAAGGGTAAATGGGGTAGAGGGGATGGTAAGATGGTGGGGTAGGTCGAGGAAGCGAGACACATGGTAAAATGCAATAAATGCGACTAGGGTACATGATTTGACGAGCAAACCAGCAGTGTGCATAGGCAAAGGTCGATAGTTTATCCAAACAAGGGTGATATAATCCAGTATCGAGGCATAGGAAGTAGCTCGGGGTATATAACGGGTAAGGTACGAGAGCGTTTAGGCATGTCGGCGATGCGAATGGTTGGTTTGGTTGAGATAAACGTCACGGTCTGGAGTCGAGCAAAGTTGGTCGACAGATCAAGTCGAGGACCCTAATCATGCTAAAACACGAACAAGTGAGCTCGATTGAACAAAAAACTACGGGATGGGTGGATAAAAGTGGATGGTTTTGATTTTGGGTAAGGTATTGGGTGATATGCCGTGGGTCGGGCCGAGTTGTTGGGTTGCGGCCTTGGGTCGGGCCAAGTAGGTGGGTCGGGCCAAATGTTGGGTGGCGAGGCCTTGGGTCGGGGTTGGTTGGTTAGAGCGGCGCGAGGCCTTGGGTCGGGCCGTGGGTAGGGCGCGAGGTCGGGCGGTAGGCCTTGGGTCGGGCCGGTTTGGGTAGGGAGGAGCCTTGGGTCGGGCCGGAGGGTAGGGCGGGCCCTTGGGTCGGGCCGGTTTGTTAGGGTGAGGCCTTGGGTCGGGTTAGGCGAGGCCTTGGGTCGGCCGGTAGGGTAGGTTGAGGCCTTGGGTCGGGCCTTGGTAGGTGGGCCTTAGGTCGGGCGGTTTAGGTAGGGCGAGGCCTTGGTCGGGCCGGTAGGGTAGGGCGAGGCCTTGGGTCGGGCCGGTTTGTTAGGGCGAGGCCTTGGGTCGGGCAGTTTGTAAACAAATGGTGTTCAGCAAAGGTGGATATAGGCGATATGTGGTTAAAAAGGGGCAAATGGTAAATAAGGGAAAAAAATTGGGGGAAAGTTGGAAGAAAAAACCGATGTCGATTCTACGTGACCGATATCGGTTAAGGGACCGATACCGGTTCATTAGGGCAACATGAAACCGATATCGGTTAAGGGCGAAAAACCTATAAAAAGAAAAATACGGCTTGTCATTGTCACTTTGTTATTTTGAAAACCAAATTGACTTGTCTGACGTGGAGAGTTGAGATTGGAGGTTTATTGATTGAGGTGGAGCTATTTTGCTGGAGGAGTGAGTTGTTTGCGGGCCCGAGTGAGGAGGAGGCGGCGGATTGATTGGCGGGGACCCCGGCGAGTAGGAGTGGAGCCATGGCACAGGCGGGGAGGAGCGAGGAGGGCTGGACCAGGTGGACCACCACCACCCATCCCACCACGGCGACGTGTGTCATCGTCAATGGGTAGGCTCGAACTCTTTATTTTGTGCATTTGAATGGTATTAAGCGAAATTGGGGGTTTGGGTAGGAATTTACATTTTTAGGAAATAATGAGTAAATTGACGTAATTTGAAAAATGAAGAGGATAGATGGGTAAAATAGGGCAAGTCGGTTGGGTGGGTAGGTTTTATGGTGTTTGGGTGGGTAGATAAGTATAAAAATGCAAAAATATGGGTGGGGGCGCGCGGGGTTCGGCTCCCGCAATTCTGGCAAATGACCGATGTCGGTTCTTCAGCGGCCCAGCATCGGTCATGAAATTGTGTGGAGCAGGTGTGTTAGGCTGGGACCGGCGTCGGTCGTATGTCGGCCGCGTCGGTTTGGGTTTGTATGGGTATGGGTTGGGTTGGGTTTTGGGTGGTTGAGTGTGGGTTGGGTTGGGTTGGGCGTGTTTTGTGTTTTGGGTTGGGTGGGTTTGGGTGTTGGGTGGGGTGGGGGTTGGGTGGGGTTGGGTGTGGTTTGTGTTTTTTTGGGTTGGGTGGGGTGGGGTTGGGTTTGGGGTGGGTTTGGGTTTGGGTTTGTTTTGTTTTGGGGTTGGGTGGGTTTGGATTTGGGTAGATTTTGGGCTTTGGGTGGGTAGGGGTTTGGGTGGGGTGGGTTTGGTTTTAGGTGGGTGGGTTTGGGTTTTAGGTGGGTGGGTTTGGTTTGTAGGTGGGGTGGGTTTGGGTTTTGGGTGGGGTGAGTTTGGTTTGTAGGTGGGGTGAGTTTAGGGTTTGGGTGGGGTGGTAGAGATTCGGGGTGTGGTCGGGGGATAAAAGGGGTTTAGAGGATAAAGTAGATGTTGTGATAAAAAGTAGGTCTAAGGATGTGGGTTGGTTTTGCGAGCACGTCGGCGGTTGGCGATGCGGGATAGGATGCCCCATTGTTGGTGCGGATGAGACCACATGTGTCCGCAGCTCACTCAGGGCGATCATGCGCGAGTGGGACTCGGTGGAGTCCGAGAGTGCGAGCGATAGAGAGAGATCACGGCTGATGGTCGCCCTCATCGAGAGATGGGATCCGGCGACCAATGTGTTCCATCTCCCGGCCCAGGGAGATGACTATCACGTTGGAGGATGTGTATCGCATCCTTCGACTACCTATCGAGAGAGAGCGATCTTCGAGTAGATTCGAAGACTGCCATGGACAGCATATTACAGGTTTTTGGAGATGCAGCCGCGCTACTTACCTATCACAGCGCGAGCATTGGGTATGGTGACATGTACCATGCGCATCGACACGAGACACACAGTGTGTGCTTGATGATGATTGGGATCACCTGCTTCGCCCTCCCGGACTCAGAGGGAGGCCGCTTTCCACGGGCGTTGATGGGGGTGTTGCTTGAGATGATTGAGGAGCATACTTGCTATGCGTGGGCACCAGTGTATCTGGTGCAGCTATACAGAGAGCTCTGGGGTTATCGCCGGATGAGGTGATTCGGTATCTGTTCGACATTTTTGCTGCATTGTTGGGCATATGAGCACATCATATGCATCGAGACGATAGGGCTGCCCAGCGATCCAGGCCACGAGTTATATACGAATACGGCTTTGAGAGGTGGTTGGGAGTCGTGGGGCAGCCACGGCGGTGCTTGCGGGAGAGACATTGCCTACTAGGCATTTGTTAGAGGGCAGCGACAACGGTAGATATCGTATGGAGACCTTACGAGAGGTCATCACCCGCCTGAGAGGAGGCCGAGTACGATTCTGTTGCTAGATCCAGTACACTTTACGGATAGCGGGGCGGAGGCGGGAGAGTATGAGAGATACCCCTAGAGAGTACGCGAGCGAGATGGGGCTGCGGCAGGGCGAAAGCCACCTCCCTTCCCTCGGTCACGGGAGGGATGATGTAGAGAGCCCCACTTGCACTGCACCACAGCCCTTGGATCCAGTTGGGTTGCTTTGAGAGGCCCAGAGATGACCACATGATAGATGATCTTTGGTTGTGCAAGAGCATACATGGTGTGGTGGGCTGGTCGAGAGAGCGGCGAGGTAGCACACTGACCCGCACAACTGCCAGACTTAGCGGCTGTGGCGAGAGAGAGATCAGCTCGGGGGTCGAGTGTGCGCTCTTACGGGGCGGCTTGCTGCTGCTGCGCGAGCACGAATAGGGTCTTACGAGGCGGCTAGCCCGCTCGAGTACGAGCACGAGGCGGCACCACCACCAGCAAGCCACGCCACGAGTGCGAGTGCAGTACAGAGCAGCGTACAGCAGCAGCCACAGCCCGGCCGAGAGCACGAGTACGAGATACCCATTTGCCACCACGGCCACGGCCACCACGAGCACCACAGGCACGAGCACGAAATGCGCGGTAGGAGTCGGGGACCAGGCCCGAATCAAGCGGTGGCACGGATAGATACATGGAGGCGAGCGGAGGCCGTACTATCGGATGTTCTTGATAAATACGGAGGCGAGTATCAACCATATGCGGCACACCGGCGGAGACCTCACGTAGTCGAGAGATCGCGAGGAGGTGCGGCCACAGCCCGCGTGTCATTACTGAGGCGAGGCGAGAGGCACCACGGGACCAGCGAGGAGAGGTGCCGAGGGCGGTGGGGAGGCGAGGATCCTGCATTGTTTTTGTATTTGTATATTGGATATGGGCACCGGTCTGCGAACCGGTTATGTTTATAGAGGCCTGCGTGCCTACATATTACTCATTTATTCATTCATTCATTTATTGTATACCGGCCTGCGAGCCGAGTACGGGTTGTATATTTGTACCGGCTGCGGCCGAGTATATTTTGATATGAGGGACCGGCTGCGAGCCAGTCGAGATTATTGATAGTTATTGCGGCCTGCGTGCCGGCTTTGTTGGATTATGAGATCACAGAGGCCCCGATGTAGGGCACAGTGTATATTTGAAAACTTGTATATATATATATATATAGATGATGTTTTGATCCATATGCAGTGTTGAAAATGTTTTAAGTATTTAAATCGATGGTTTGTGGTATAGAATATATGATGAGTTTAATTGACATGTTGATATATGGATGATGTGTTATATGATGAAATGTTGCATGTTTTGGGCTGGTTTTATGACATTGTTATATATGTATCTGATGAGTTGGATCCAAATGATGTATAGATAGATAGTTTTGTGTTTTGTTTTGGTATCCTTAGTTGATGACTTGTTTGTTTTTGTAAAATAGATGATGTTAATGAAATTGTAATGATATGTGTGGTGGATGGACAAATATGGATAATGGTGATGAGATGCAGGAAAAGAGGCGGGCGCGACAAAAATTAGGTAAAAAATGAAGAAAAGAACCATGTTTCAAAAAGGCAGGTGTATAACCGATATCGGTTAGATAACCGACGGCGGTAGTTAGTAGACCGATATCGGTTACATAACCGATACTGGTTATTTAGGTATGAGCTTTTCTAAAAATAAAAAAGCTAGGGTGGCAACTTAAGTTCTAATTTTGAGAGCCATGCGAGTTAAATACGCGAACGCGATGCTTTTTGGCAGTGAGACATGTAATTGCATGAGAGATTTGAGTGATTAGGAGTAAAGAGACGGGGAAAGTGATTGTGATCGAGATTGAGAAACGAAAAGGCGAGTTTGAAAAAGGTGGTGATAATGGCGGGAAGAGGAGAAACATCCGGCGAGGCGGGGACAAGAGGGAAGACAAGGGCCACCTCAAGCTCTGCAACCCAAGAGGTAATGTTTTGTTTGTAATTTGACTCTGCATGTTTTGGGAATAAGGCGAGGAGAGTAAGTGGGTAGATATGAGAAAGAAAAGATGATAACAAGGGTTATAAATGAGGTGAGTGTTACGTGGTAGGTAATCGGGTTTTGGGTATGTCTGTATACGAGAGAGGAATAAACGAGCAATTTATTGTCGTAGGTGGTTGTTTAGGCAAGGTGTATGAAAATAACGAGGGCCGATATCGGTTAGGGATAACCGGTATCGGTTACTCAACCGTACCCGATTAGGCTATAAATGATACCGGTTCTTTGTAAAATTTCGAAATTTGAGAAAAAAAAAAAACCGGGGGGATTGGAGGAATTGAATGGTTTTTGTTATTTGGATGTATGCGGCGCGAGCGGGGTTGAGGATGAATGATAGTGTACAGCGTTTTGTCACGAATCCGGCGGATGTAACGCCAGTGAATGGACATTGATAAATCGTTTGGGGTTAAGTGGAATCCGCTATTATTCACGAATCACACGTAACCATGCTATATTACGAGCGTTGATTGAGAGATGGAATCTGAGACAAATACCTTCTATCTACGCAGCGGGAAATGCGATAACATTGGAAGATGTGTTCCGTATTTTGAGACTCCCAATTACGGAAAACCAAGTATATCGAGGCATTACCTAGCGCGGCACGGGGGAGCGATAACAGCGATATTTGGTCCATACGCACGAGATTTAACACGGCGAGGAGTTTGTCATTTACGTATGGGATAATGTATGCGGCACATCACGAGGAGACAAGGTTAGCGATAATATTAATGATAGCGGTAGGGTATTATGCATTACCGAGGCGAGAAGGGGAAGATTTCCAAAGGCATTGATGTGTGTTATTTGGGAGATGATAGAAAGGAACGTGACGTTTGCATGGGCACCTGCATATTTGGCGGAGCTATACAGGGGTTTATGGGCTTGTAGGTGAAATCACGAGCGACCTTTGGATTGTTCATACTTATTACAACTTTGTTGGGCCTATGAGCACATTGTTTGTGTGCGACCAATAGGCGACCCATCGGTCGGGAGAGGCCGGAGTACGAGAGGTTGGGATTGAGCGATGGGTCCAAGCAGAACAGAGAGCAAGATCCCAGGCCGTGACGGGTGACATTGAGTATTATAGGCGGTATGGGAGAGGTGACGATTGCGGATATCTGTTGGCGGCCTTACGGGAACTATATGGTAACGAGAGAATATAGGCGAGGAGTTGAGGGTGTAGAGCGATTGAGGTGGATCGCGGGGCACGAGGCCGAGTGAGTATGAGAGGATTCCTCTAGATCGCGTGCGGCGACAATTTGGATTTGTGCGGGATATACCCCGAGCTTATAGACCATATATGAGGATCGATGCGAGAGCGGTATTCTCACCTCCCGGCCAACACCTCCCTAGAGAAGGGCTCGAAGAGGTAGCGGCCGATCGCGAGGGTAATGGATGCGAGAGCAGCGAGAGGCCTATAGATTATGGTGGGTAGCGAGCTGCGAGGTGTACGTGATCGTCGACATAGCGGTGATTACAGACGAGAGGGATCGTCTGCGCGTTTGGTTCAGCAGCTCAACGCGAGTGAATGAGACAAGAGGATTGTTAGTGGTTGCGGAGTCACGGGCGGAGAGACTAGAGGCTGGAGTCCTCCATGCGAGAGGCGTATTCATATGTTACAGGAGAGATTGGCGGATCGGTGGCGGTACCAATAGCCGTGGTGGTACCATTGAGGACGAGAGGCTGGCGAGAGGGTCGGCGATCACGATCATCGCCTAGTTCGGGATGAGGCGTGAGGTCTAAATAAATGTTAGCAAGGTATAAGAATAAATAAAATACCGACCTGCGTGTCGATGATAGAGAAGATGTATTTGTTTAACATCTAAATAAAACTAGATATGTATGTTGATTTGAGTTATAATAATAAGAATGTTTTCGTTTTGACTTTCGGTGTTTTGAAAAAGGATAAAGAGGAATGTGATTAAATAGAAATACACAAAAATATTTATATTTACCACACATGATAGGTTATGGTAGGGGATGGTCGAGCTAACCTTGGGAGACCCCATGTCTCAGTCTTTGCCTACATAGCCCTTTGCACAAAGCAAGGAGGGGCCTCGGACCGATGTAGTTCTCCCTTAGGATCGGGGAGAGGAGAATTCGAGCAATTTAGTACGGTTTAGGCAATTGGTTGGTTGGTAAGAATATTGATATTAATATTGGTAAGGTAAGGTTGTTGGTGTCGGTAATGAATTGGTGATGTTGTAAAAGGTATAAGGGAAGCGAAAGTTAGCCTACCCAGTGGTAGAGGGAACCATGTCTGATTAAGATCAACACACAATCCTAGATGCGAGGCAAAGCGGAAAGAGTGCTCCGTAGGTGAAAAGAGCTAAACAAACCACAAAACGTAGAACGAGCTTGAAGCCCTAGGTACCGTGCATAGGCGAGAAGTCCATAGGTGAAAAGAGTTGTATGATCACAATATATCGGGTGTACGTTACGTCCCTTGAGTTGAAACAAATGGTGAGGTGAGGTGGATGATATAGCTGAGATCTGAGAGAATTTATTACAAAGTGAGTGTTACGACGAAAGAACCTACCCTAAATAGACAAGTCCATGACCCAAAAGTTCTTTTGAATGAGGCCTTTATTTTATGAATATAGGCGATCGATGCGGGAAGTCTACAAGAGGATATTGATTGTGCTATTCTTGAGGTCTTCACGAAGGCGATCAATGCGAGAAGCTTTTGATAAAGGTGTGTATATAGCTGTCCTTCGAGGAGCGATCTATTTATAGTAGCAGATATGATTTTAGTGCATAGCATTGTCCTTCGGGAAGCGATCTATATAGAATAGCAGCAATAATAATTTGGCATATAGCTGTCCTTCGAGGAGCAGTCTATATATAATTTAGATAGCTAGATGTTCTTTTGGCGTGAAGCATCTAGTTTGGTAGGAAGTTTGACTCAAGAAAATCCCATAAGAATACGGCTTATTTTAATACTTTGAAGTCATGGACTAGACTAAAAAGGGGAAGGCATCGTTTAGGTGAGGTGAGAATCAAACTATGTGAGCTTGATTTTTATTATGAGGTGTAGGAAGCAAAGTGCATGTGGTGGTATGTGAGCTCGGGGACGAGCGGCGGGTAGATAAGTGATATAACACTAAATTCAACGGTAGAATGGTCGAAGATGCAAGGCATTAAGGGGTTCGAGCTCGGAGCTTACCATTAAGCGAAGCTAAATGATAAGTGCACGATCCATAGGTGTGAGTGATTATGTAAGGCCCAATCGATTGGGAGCAAATTTTCCACGTTTGCTCTTTTCTAGTTTGGTGACATGTTGATTCTCTTTGAGGACAAGATCACCAACCTTAAAATACGCTCATGAAGTCACTTATCATAAGCAGCACGTTTGATGCGTTTTGATAGATTTGAAGGTGATCAAGAGCATGTAAGGCGGCGTTCGTCAAGAGCTCCAATTGGGCTAACCGCTCTTGGCGGAAATCATCGTTGGTGAGAATATCTGAAGAGATATTCTAAGGGAGGGTATTTGTATTTCGAGAGGCAAAATAGCCTCGGTACCATATACCAAAGAAAAGGTGTGGCATTAGTAGAGTACGAATGCTTGAATACGATAAGCCCAAAGGGCAAAGGGAATGTGATCGTGCCAATTTCTTCGGATTCATTGACAACTTTCATGAGGATTTTGGTTAGGGTTTTATTAGAAGATTCGGCTTGACCATTGGCTTGTGGATAGTAAGGTGACGAGAAACTAAGTTTGATACCAAAGTTGTCACAAAGGTCTTGTAACAACTTGTTTTTAAAGATTTACCATTATACATTTATTAGGCGATGAGGAATACCAAAGCGACAGATAATGTGATGGTTAATGAATTCTACAATTTTTTCTTTTTAGTTGAAATGAGTGGAATAGCCTCCACCCATTTTGTGTAATATTCGGTTCTTTGTGATTATCCATCGGTGACGTTGTGAAGAGGGCGGGTGAATCTCACCTAAGGTCTAAACCCCATTGTGAGAAGGGCCAAAGATCTCGGCGACACAGGAGCGGATGGCTAGGAGTATGTTGAAGGTTGGCATGTTGTTGACACATAACACAACGCTTAACATATTCATAGCGATCGTTATTGAGAGTAGGCCAATAATAACCTAGGCGAAGGATTCGTTTAGCCACGCAGCGAAGCCACTAAAATGTCCACCACAAATACCGTCATGGACTTGTTGGATGGTATGGGTGATCTCACTCTTGCACCGGTGAGACATCGAAGGAGGATGCCATCAAAGCCACGTTTATAAAGGAGTCCCCCATAACTACATAACGAGAAACGCGTTTAAGAAAAGCACGTTTACGGTACTAGTAAGGTCGAAGGGAGAAACGAGAGGTGTAAGGTAGTCATGGAATTGGTGATACCAAGTATCCTGCGAGTTAGCGAGACACGTATTTATCATACAAACAACCGGGGGCTGAATAAGATGGGGCAAAGAGTTGTTGGACCAAGACAAAATTCGAGTCGATTGATGAGGCTGGAATTTGCGAGGGCTAAGCAAGCCATAGTATCCATAAATTTGTTAGTAGGAGCGTGGAATGGTTTGGATAGAATAGTGAGTAAATAAGGCTAGAAGTGAATCCACGTAGTGTTTGTATTTTGAAGTTCCTCATTTTTGCATTGGTAGATGCCCATAACTTGATTGACTACCAATTGAGAGTCGCCAAAAATATTGATAGATTTGATACCTAAGTGCAGCGCAACCTGGAGACCCAGAACAAGGGCCTCGTATTCCGTTGTATTATTAGTGCAAGGGAAATCGAGTCGGAATGAAAGAGGCATAGGCTCGGCGTCGAGAGGAATAAGAACAACGCCGGCTCCTCCACCGCGTTGGCATTTGGATCCATCGAAGAAGAGAGTCATTGGATACGACTCCTCCTTGAGTGAAAGAGTGGCGATGAGTTCGTCGGGGAATGTAAAATTGGTAAATTGTTCCCCGGTAAAGGGGCTTCATGAGTTGGTGCGATGGTTTGTCCTTTGATTGATTTACGGTGGATGAACTCAAGGTCGAGGTCGGCGAGGAGCATGAGCCATCGGGCGATGCGTTGGTTTAGATGAGGTTTGGCATACATGTAATGGATGGGGTCCGTGTTGGTGATGATGAAAGTTTTGTGATTCAGAAGGTAGTGTCGGAGCTTGGTAGCCACGAATGATAGGGCTAGGCACAACTTTTCTACATGTGTATACCTAGTCTCATAATCCACCAAAGTACGACTTATATAATAAACGGCTTGTTCTCGATTTTCAGAGTCACGATGTGCAAGCATGGCCCCTACAGCGTGGTCAGTGGCGGAAAGGTAAAGGTAGAAAGGGTGGTCGTCTTGAGGTGGGATAAGCACGGGTGGCTGCAAGAGATAAGTTTTGAGAGCTTCAAAGGCTTGGTGGCACTCTTCACTCCATTGAAACTCAATGTCCTTCTTAAGGAGGTGATGGAAAGGTTGACATCGATCCGAGAGTTGGGAGATGAAACGTCGGATAGATTGGAGCTTACCTTGTAAACTACGCAATTGTTTGAGATTAGTAGGTGGGGGCATTTCTAGAATAGCTTTGACTTTAGATGGATCGACCTCGATGCCACGCAAAGAGACGATAAAGCCAAGAAGTTTTCGAAAGGACACGAAAGACACATTTCTTTGGTTGAAGACGACGAGAATATTGTAGTAGGCGATCAAAAATAATGGTTAAAACATCGAGATGTTCAACTGCGATGTTTAGACTTGCCAAGAAGATCGTCGACGTAATCTTGAGGATAGTGTGCATAATGTCATGAAAAATATAGGTCATAGCCCGTGATAGGTCGCACCAGCATTCTTAAGGCCAAATGGCATTACGGTAACGAAGGTTCCGAGGAGTTATGAAGGTAGTTTTGTGTTGATCGGCGAGGCAACCAAAATTTGGTTGTATCTGAAAAGCCATCCATGAGAAAGCATTTCATGACCAGCGATGAGATCAACAAGTTGATCAATACTTGGGAGGAAGTCATCCTTAGGGCAAGCGAGGTTAAGATCCGGAAATCCGTGCATATCAAAAGTCCCCGTCGCTTTAGTGGCGAGTGCGATGTTAGAAATCCATTGAGGATAGTCAATAGGCAAGATGAAGGAAACAAAAGAAGTCGTTGAAGCTCTTCTTTGACCAAGAGGGCAATGCGTGGATGCATTTTCTCGATTTTGTTTGGTGGTTTGGAATCGGGGTTTAGAGTGATGTTATGGATGGCAATGGTAGGATCAATTCTGGCATGTCGGCGTAGAGACCAAGCGAAAGCTTGGTTGCGAGCACGGAGGAAAGTAGTAAAGGCGACTTGTTCTGATGCGTTAAGGGATTGTCCGATCTTCACAATGTGAGGATCCTCCTCCGTGTGGATGTTGATTTCTATAGTAGATTCGTTCAGCATGGTTTGGGTTTCAGATGGTAAGGCTCGTTGAATATAAGAATCATCCGCGCCAAGGTAAGTGAGGATGGAGTCGTCATCCTGACACTCAACAACATTAATCAAAGGTGAATCCTCTTCGATCATGTCTGGATACAGAAGGGGAAGAGAAGATGGGTCCTCATTATCGCGTTGATAAGTGAGAGGACCTATGAAGATAGCATTTATGAAAAAAAAAAAAAAAAAGTTAGGAGGGATAGATTCAGGGTCTATAGATTCTGTGGGTGATGATGGCAAAGTGGGTGATGATGGTTTGGTAGGGGTGACGTCGTCTTCTTCCGAAGACAACGCGACACGAGTGTCTCTGTGTAGGTGTTTCGGAAAACCGAGACCACTGCGATCATTGTGTTTGCGTGTGGTGATGGGGATGAGCGTATGTCGGCCTTGTTCATAAAGACCAAAACCAAAGCCTTTCCAAGCACAGTGAGTCAAGAAGGTGAGGGCGAAAGCGATTTTTCAGTATTGAAAATCGGATTGGAAGGAACCACACCAAGAGGAGGTTCGGGGTAATGGAGGATGCGTCAACACCCCCATACGTTAGGTTGGTGCGGCGATGGGGTGGTCGTAGAGATTACCTCCCCACGCGACGGTCAGTCGTAGGTGGGATGTGCATGTAATTGTCCGTACTCTGCGGGGTAGGAAAAGAACTAACGTTATATAGGCGGTACTCCCCAAGCGTAAGGCGTTGAAAAACATCTACTAAGGGGTCGGAGGTTGGGATGTTAGCCTGCGGGAAGGGAAGTGGTTTTTGCGACGGTGGTTTCATCAGTTGAAGGCGTAGGCGCGGTTGAGGTGGATGGTTGAGGTACATTTGAAGAGGATGGTTGGGTTGAATGTATGGGTGTCTTGATTGGTATAAGCACATCGTTAGGGCGGTATAACATATTGCAGGTTTTAAAGGGGGGAGGATCAGCTTTTACGGTGTAGGACTTCCCCTCGTACTCAAATTTTATGCATCTATGTAATGTTGAGGAACGCATCCCATGGCCGGATCAGGGCGACCCAGCAATATATTATATTGGAACTCTCCCTCGAGGACATAGAAGAGTTCGGGTAAAGTACGTGGTCTACCCGAATGTTGAGGATCACGGTGCCTAAGGTAGAGGTAATAGCGTCATTGAATGACCGCAACATGATGGGGTTGCACACATGTAGCTAGAAGGGATATTCATTTGTTGAAAAGCTTTTGAAGAGATGATTTTTAGGCTAGCACCCCCGTCAATCATAACACGACGTACCACGAATGTCCCGGACGTAAGGCCCGAGATGAACAGGCGAGGTCGGGATCTTTGTACCAAAATCGACAATTTCATCTTGAGCCCAAGCTGCGGCGGCTTGTGGTACGAGAGACGAAGTGGTTGGGGCGGTGGGTTGTTTGGTGAGAGAGGCAACGTGATTGGGTGTTAGAATGGAGGCAACGGGCAGGGTTTCATTAGGTAAGACCTCGATCCCTGAAGAATTTCAACGAGAGCTTGTCGATGAGATTGAAGTCGAATGAGATCATATAGTGTCATTTTACGGGTGATTGGTGAAGGCTGTTTAATCATGGCTCGATGGGCGCTCCATTAGAGGCAGGGGTAAGCGAGGTCCACGAATAACCACTTTGGGTGGTGGTGCAATCGGGATGTTGGACGGAGAAGGAGAGGGCGCAGTGTGCTTTCTTTCGCTTTCTCATTGTTTTTACGCTCGAGTAGCAACACTAATCATATTAATCTCGTAGACCGAGAGATGAAGAAGATGATTGGGATAAATCATGGTCTTGAAGTGGGGTTGTAATAATGATGAGATCTTGGTGAGGCGGGGACAGATGGTATAGGAGAGGGAATGGAAACTAAAGGTCTCTCCCTTCGTAAGTTGTCTTTCTTAACCTTTCTATCAGGGAGAGGTGGTGACGAAGGATGGTTTTAAAGCTTTGCATCCCTCCACATCATGTCTGGTGTGCGGTGATAGCGCGCAGATCTTAGACTCATCATAACCTATAGGTCGAGGTTTAGACGGGTCATAAGGTCTAAGTGGGGGTAGGGAAATGGTCGCATTCTCTACTAACATAGCAAGGATTTTGGCGTAAGATCCTTTGAGTGGGTCAAAATCAGAAGAGGATGAGGGTATTGATTGCGCGGGTTTTGGTAATGTTTGGGCGTGGTTAGTTCGTATGGGTGGTGGTTTAAGCCGAGGGGTGTTGATACGTGTTTTTCACTAAACGTGGTTTCTTTGGCGCAGAAGCTATATTGGATGATGAGGCCACAGATGGTGTGGTATCAGAAAACAACCACGGGGAAATAGGAGTGACCGAAAACAAATCTTTTGATGATGGAATTTGTTTAGGGTTGATAGGTGGACGGGATACGTGGGTGATAATGTTGATATACCCTTTGATCCTGTGTATGGGTGCGAAGGCGTAGATCGTTTTGAAGAAAACGCAGGAGGTATGATATATTGGTGCAAGGTGGAAGGATGAGGTCCCAATATGGAAGGTAGGTATGATGATGATGGTTTTGATTGTGATAGAGGCACGGGTTGAGTGTATCTCCTAAGTGGTGGGGCGGCTTTATTCTTGGACAAATCTAGTCGCTTAGGCGGGTGTGTTAGGCCCAGGTATGGGTAGGTCCCAAGTGTAGGGAAGATTTGGTTAGTTAATAGAAGTGGATGGGATTTGGTAGAGATGAGGGGGTGAAGGTGAGAACATGGGCATTTTGAGTTTTACGTAAACACTTGGGTATATGGTGGAGGTCTCGGGATCGGTCATTTGCATTTGAGTAGAATATGGCGTACTCAAGCGTTCCCATAGGATTTGTCTATCATCTTACGGGAATAATAGTCTTCAGTTTGAATTGTAAATTTTGTACGGAAGAAAGGTGGGTTGTGATTCCGGTCCCTTTGTGGGTGTGATACGAGGAGTAGATGAGGCCTTTGTATCAATAGATGTCAAGAGGTCAACCGGTCGTTGAAAAGATTTAGGCGATGAAGAACTAATAGGTAAGAGGGCATGTTCGAGAGGATCCGTCATGGTTAAAGAATTTGGTGATGTCGGTGCAAGAGATTCCTCGTCTAAGGATGTCAAAAGGAGTGGCGTACCTCCCTCTTGTGCAGTGAGAGTGGTAGAAGGAAATGCAGGAAATAGATAGGTTAGATAACATCCGTTCGCGATCTTGTAGGGATGTGGTATAAGAAGACTCATCGATGGGAAGAGAAGTCCAGGCTAGTTAACTCCTTTATGGGTAAAGGAATGATTTCACTTTGGTTCGATGGTGGTAAAGGAGGTTCGGGCTCCTGTGTTAGTGAAGAGGCTTGATTCAAAATTTTCTCGATAGAGGCTTTGGGTGGGTATCAAAAGCTGCATGGATCTCATGAACACTCTCCTCGGCTAAGATATCTGGTTTGTGTTCTTGTTGGGAGAGTGATTTGGAATGGTTTGTTGAAGATTTTCAAATTTCGGTTGGCGGGGGCATTAGGATTATCGAGGTTATATCCCTGCGTCGACCATTTCTGCACTATGTTTTTCAACATCTTGCAGTTCTCATGATTGTGTCCCTTCACGCGGTGGAAGTTACAGAAGTCATTTTCTTTGTACCAGGAAGGTATGGCGCGAGTGGAATCAAACCCGGAATGAGGTTTAACGGAGGTAATGTAATGGCTCTGCTTTGAGCAATTTTCCAATATCACACCATATAGTTTCTCCCGAGGAGTGTAGTTGATGGGCTCGGCTTTGTACTTATAGGTGGTTTTTGGTGGGGCATTAGACGGTGTTTGAGATTTAACCATCACCGCGTGGACAGCTCCTTTTGATTTAGAAGAAGTGGACGCGTGAGGAGTGGTGGTATTTGGTTTATTGGTAGAATCGGGAGTTCGGAAATTGGGGTTTTGTTACTGTGACCGCAATTTCTCTTCCTCTAAGGCTCGAATCTCTAGTTTTGAGCCATAGTAAAACTTCATCGAATGTACGGAAAGTTTGAATTTGGAGAGTAGGAGAAATGTGCTTAGCACATGCCCGCATGAAAAGTTTCGATAAGTTCGATCGAGGCAAGGCATATGTAAGTTGGTTGATAAGGCGCGCCATCGTCCAAGCGAAATCTGCGATAGATTCGTCTTGGTTGTCGAATGGCATAAAGGTCGGTGATGGATACTTTCTTAGCAATGTTAATGGAGAAGTGATCCAAAAAGATTGGGCTAGTTGGTTAAAAGAGAAGATTGAGTCTTTGGGTTAAAGCAACTTTGTACCACTCAAGCGAGTCTGATAAGGACATGGGAAAGGTGCGAAGTAACAAGGCATCATCATGGGCGATCAAATAACAAGCATGTCTAAATGATCGCAAGTGTTGTTGAGGATCCTCTTTACTATTAAAAGCGAGTAAATTTCGGTAACTCCCATTGAGGAGGATATGAATGAAGGGGACGAGAAGGGTGAATGGGCTCCCGACAAAACTTGCTCGTATGTCGGCGCTACGACTTCCCGAAGCGAAGCCTCAGGGTTTTGCATTTTGTCCATCATTTGTTTGATTAGATCGTAGTTGGATGAGATGATGGTGTGGTTGTGGTAAACGCGAGGCAAATTGGGCCAAGGACCTCCAGGACAATGGTGGGGTTAAGTGTTGATAAGGTATGGAGGATGAATATGTTGAGGCGACGAGAATAGGGATGTCCCATATAAGGTGTTGAGGTTCTTGGATACGTGTATGGGAATGAAAAGGTAGGCGGAGCTTGAGAAGGAAAGCTCGTGTGGATAGGTGGCGAGAGCAAGTCATGAATGGAGTAGTCTGCAAGAGAGATGAGGTAGGGCGATCGGTGGTAATGATATGTGGGGTCAAGATTAGCCAAAGAAAGCTAATCGAGTCGTATGAACCTCTGAAGCCATCGGATTGGGAGATGGGGCTAGAGATGCGGAAGCGAGCGGTGTTATCGGGCGAGTGGGAGCTAAATGAGCAGCCTATACTAATAGGCATACCAACAAGAGCTGACCATCGGGCGTACGGTCGGGGTATGAGACAAATAGTATTGTACAGTGCTAGGATTAGCATCCGAAACTTGGCAAAGTCCTTATCTCCCACGGAATTTTAGGAACCTCAGCTTTGGTATCAGTAGGATTCCCCACGAGAATGTGAAGGGGGTGATTCGAGGTAAAGAAATAGCAAAGCATGTGAAACCATGGCGGCTTGCTTTTTAGTGATAACAACCATGGACGGGGAGTTCACGGTAGGGTTTGTCTGTCGGGAATAGAAACAAACTCGGAATGGTAAAATTGGTAGGTTCTTTGGTTTGTCGGGGGTTGGAAAAGAGATGTAACCGATATCGGTCTAGTAACCGATGTCGGTTATACTATAACCGGCGTCGGTCGGTAACCGATGTCGGTGTAAGAAAATCAGGCTAACAAGATATAAAAAGGCTGCTAATTTGATTTTTAACAACGTTTAGTATACGTGTCAAATTATTGATCACGAAGAAGGCAGTATGAGAAAGAAAACGAGAACTAAAAACAAGCAAGATGCACACACAAATCCAGAGATTAACCCTAGGGTTAATTTTAATTATCGTGGGCTTATGCCTTTAGATGTAGAATGATGTCAGAATCCTAAACAAGAGACTTAGGGAAATGTCAAGTTGTTTTGGCTTATAAGGTTACCTCAATCGGGCGGAGGAATACCGCGGAAAAAAAAAAGGGATGTTTGAGCTGTTGTGTTAATTGTGAAGTGATTCGGTATGTGTTGTGCAGTGAATGTAAGATTAATTTCCTGTCAATACCATGGATATCACCCCCACGTGTATGACCTGTTACTTAATCTATGTTCACTAGAATTGAAAAACAACAAGCAGGAATGCAATGCACGTGTTTTAAACCCAAATCGAAAATTATGTTCGATGAAGCAAGAGAGATGACTTTCACTAATGCGAAACTAGGAAAGCAAGACAAATTCTTTACGAAATATATAACAAAGCAGCAACAACAAGTATGCTTCCTAAAATGAAAATAAGCAAGAGAAATAGAAACCCAAGATGGGTCCCACCGTGTCATGCCAAAAATGTTTCACTCGGAATGTTTCGTTCCTTTTAGAAAGCAGATAAGGTTAGGGGCTAGGAGGAATACACATAGAATGTCGAGATGGTGTGCGCGTCACCGTAGAAAGATCGGGCTGATTGCGAAGAACTCCTTTTTGTCTTGGAAGGACTACTGCGAAATAAGAACACAAGACCACAAGATTTTGATTAGACAATAAATGAGAAGCGCCTTGGGCCCGGAAATATAAAACTTCCTTTGAAGGTGGTCGAGTTTCCTGCTAATATGAATTAACACAAAAGACTGCAAAAATATCAATTAAGTTACTTGGTTGAAGCTAGGTAGGAAAAAATTTGGTTTTTGGTTTTGATCGGGAACCGATGCGTTCTTTCTGATAACGATGCGATTCGATAACCGATCTGGTGGGTTCTAGGATCTATAGGTTGGTCGCTTTATGGGGTAGTTGTGTTGTTTGTAAAAATTTTATATATAGGTGGTATTAGGAAATAAGGTGATGAGAGGTAATGAATGATAGTTAGATGTAATATGCATGTTGGGTAGTGGATTCAAAATGGATTTAGGAGGGCGTGATTCAAAGAGCATAAGAAATGTTATAACGAGAGGACATGCGATGTGATGTGACTTTTGACTTGGTTTTGACAAAGATGCAAGTTGATCTCCTTTCTTTGCAAACACTTGGTTTCTTCACTCGTCTCTGCTTTTGGTCAGTGAAGATCTGGACTCTGTTTTCTTCTCCCGATGATCTCTGTTGATTCAAAAATCATTTCTCCCCTTGATTTTGGTTTGGGAGGCCATTTACGAGGAGCCGATGGCGGTTTAGGTGCGTAGGCTAGGCGGCGGTCGAGTAGGAACCGGCATCGGTAAGGAAAAAGTAGGCTATTTTTAGTAAAATAGCCCACCTTCCACACTTTTCTCCCGAGAGATCGGTTGTGGGCTTCTCCCAGAGATCGGATTGCGGGCTTGGTCAAAATGTGGGTGATGTGGATTTATCTAAAGGTCGGTTTTGAGTGTGCGGAGGGATAGCTAAATTTGGGTTATAATATTTCAAGCCACAAATTAGAAAAATATGGATGTGAGTTTAGGGAAATAATTCAGTCATAGGTCTTAAAAGTCTAGATACGTTAGTTTAGAGGAATTACGGAGGGCTGACCATGATGAGGTGGAAAATATGAGGTACTCATACATTTGATGAAGAAGATTTATCATTTTAGAAGTTAATTCCTAATAAATAATTTCAAGTGTCCTAAAGAAAATGTAGCTTTGTACTTTAGTGATGAGGTTAAGTTGCGAAGAAATAAGAGAGAAAAATATGCAAATACCCACAATAGATCTAGGTCTATCTCGCAATAAGCTAAAATTTCAAATAAAAGCACGATTACCCACGATGCAAAAATGCCAGATCTGGAGATATGATTCAAAAGTAAAAGGGTGAGCTAAATATTGATCGAAATGAGCAATATACAATCAGGAGAGTACAAAAATCAAAAATCCGCGACTACCTTGCTCAAAATAATGGTGTTACAGGTGCAAGAAAGTAACAGATGGTCATTTTACAGAACGAGATAAAGCTCACAAACCTCGATAATGGAGGCCATTGAATCTTTGTAGAGCTCCTACAGACATAGATCTTTTGAAGAAACGCTCAAACTCGAGCAATGCAACTGAAAATTTTATCAAGTCTTGTGGTATAGGCTAGACAAAGAGCTCGAACCCAAACCATGACGTCCAATACAAAAACAAAAATCAAATCTACTTAAGAAGGAAGGGACGAGTTTGAACTAAAAATGGTGACTGCATAGAGCAGAATAACAAGTGTACAGGTGCAAAATTTGAGCTTCACAGATCAAAAAATGGTGGTCTACACAAACATTTCCATGGCTTCGCCGCTCTCTGCAAGAAAGCCAAGAAATGACCAAAATGATGGAGCTCGAGCATTTTAAACTCACCCACCTCAGCCAATTTAACCTAACTCATCTAGAGTTAGCAATCAACGATCAATGATCAACAAGTACACAGATCGAGGGCTGGAGATCGATCTATAACTTTCAATGTAAACCATAGTGATCAAATGCCACCGACAACATTCAATGCAGGGTTAAAAACCATAACCCGAGTTTCAGATCAACGACATTGGATCAGACAATACAGAGATCAACGGTCTACATCAAAGACCTAACTAAACCTGAGTTATATAGGCCACCGAAAAAACATGTCAAGGGGTGACTCATCGTCATGAGGGGGCCAACCCTTATTATTTCAAAATTATTTGCATTTGACATACCAACAATAGTCCAAGCTCCGAATGAATCAAAGGCCAATCAATCTTATTATGTAATGATCACCACAAAAACATAATGTATAGTCTTATTCCAATCAAATACAAAAGCCTGACAGAAATACATAAGGTGGTAGACTATAGTATAGCATGTTTTATCAAAGGGTGGCCGAATTACATTATTTTCATTGACCTTGTATAAGGTCCAAACTATATGATGTGCCATCCAAACCAATGATCAAAGAACACTTACCTTAATACTTACAAAAGTTACCTCGTACAAACCAAATGGAGATCAGTGATCAAGTGCAAGGGTGGCCCCACATAATGCAAAGAGAAAAGGGAGCATGTACACATGAAGGTGGTCCCCACCAAATGGATGTATGGATGATTATTTTTGCAAATATTGCAAGTATTGCATTTTTTTACTTATAAACAGGGAGTTTATTTTTGCATGCCTTCATAAGAGGAAGATCGACAAGAAGATGAATTTGCATGCTCAAGGAAAGAGACTTGCCCAACAAGCAAGCTTATTATTAGCAAATTATTCACTTTGTTTTCTTAAAAATAGAACAGTCAACTTCAATTTGACTATAATGTAATCAAAGGCTATTAATGCCTATTTTTAATTGCATGTTCTATTTTTATTCCTTTATCTATTATTAAATAAAGGATAAAAATAGGATGCATGGGCGAGTACAAGCCTTAGACTATTTTTAGGAAGGGGGTGAAAATTATTTTGCTATATATTGTGTGCTTTGGTAAAGCACACAAGAGGAATTTTTGGATACACGAGTGCAAGTAAATTTTGCCAGTATTGCCTTATGAGTGTGAAGTATTTTAAGCCTTTCCAATTATTTGTAACCTTGTCTATGTTTCTATTAGTCTTGTGCATGTGAATTCCCTGAACAATCATCTTACATTGCTACAAAATTCAGTATTTTCTGCATAACTTTAATGTGCATGTTAACTTATCAATGTTCTTGTGATATTTTTCCCTCAGTACAACAAGTGTTTTCCCTTAATTATTCTGTAGAAAACTATTGGTTTGTGCATCAAGAATCCTTCCCATATCAATTGTGCATATACTCAGTCAAATCCCTCATATAAATTTGGTGTATCACCTCAGTTTTAGTATTTTACAGCCATCTTTTACCCTTAAACCCAAAAAATCAATTTAGGATACATCAACAAGGAATTGACCTTGATACCGGAGACTCACCTCAAAATAGGTATACCCATAGACCTGAGGTGTTTCCATTGTATCTATGAAAGAGAGTGATTTTTTTGCAAGTTTAGAAAACAGTAGCCATCTCTCTACAGGTGTACTTTCGAGAGATAATAGTTTTGGCATGCACAGGTGGGACAACGAATTAGATCTGTATGCAAGTTACAAATTCTACATCAGATCTACAATAGATTTACAACAAATCAAAAGTTACTTTCGAGAGCAAGTGAAGCAATTTATTCTAAATATTTTATGATCTTTTGGTGACTCCGTAAAGCTGATTTTAGACCAGTATTGCATCATGTTCCATGCCAAAAGTGACTACAAGATCATCATTAAGAGGAATTCCTCCTAAGTTTGTTTCCTTACCGTTGAATTTTGCTAGAAGTAGAAGAGTTGGTAATACTTTACCTTATAATAGACCTATTTTTGATAACCCTCCTCCTAACATTCCTTCACCACGAATTAATTTCTCTATTAACATCCTAGTTTTTCTGATGGCAATCCAACCACCTAGAAATTTTGTGACCTTTACTAATGGCAGCCCATTAGTAATCCCAATTTACCATGACATCCCTAATGCTGCCATGAAAATTTTTCCATCATTCACTAGTGAAAATTAGGTGACACCTATAGAGCACATTAAATATGTCGCACCTTATGTGTAGTTCATAATATTACTCATGAGGATGTAGCCTTGAGACTTTTAGCTGCATCTCTTAAAGGACAAGCCTTGCAATGGTATAGAAATCTAGAGATTGGATGCATAAGAACTTGGGATGACTTAGGTGATAAATTACTGAAACAATTTCAAGACAATTCAGATCATTTATCTCTTATAGAACAACTGTCTACCATTAAAAGAGCTCCCAACGAATTTATGTCAAGTTTCAACATCCGTTTTTCTAGAACTTGGGAAATAATTCTAGCAAGTGTCAAGCCTCAAGCTGATCATGCTTTTCTTTATTATCTTAGGGCACTAAATAGTGATATTTCAACTATGATTCAGTCTATGGGAGGAGAGATGCTTCCAGTAGCCTATGATATCACCATCCGAGATAAAAATAGTCTTATTCAAGCTGGAAAATTAGCACCAAGGCCTTCAATGCCTTTTTTGGCGATTTAGCCCCTATCCCACAACCTATTACAATCATAGAACCTGTTTTTGTAGCCCCATCAGATGACATATTTAAATATTTACAGACTATGGGAAATAAGTTGAATTCAATTGAGAATAGGCTTGCATTACCTAGTAGACCTTATCAGGCTCCTTATCAGCAAAATCAGCTAAATCAACAAAATAGGCAGCCTTACCAAGTAGAATCAAAATTATAGGAAGCCTTACCAAAGAAAGGAAATTTGACCAAAAGGCTCCTAGTTCATCTAATGCTCTAGTTCCAGTTAACATGACTACAGAAGAGTGGTGCCAACCTTGTAATCAACCTCATTCAGCTGTAAATTGCCCAAATGCTTTTCTGAATCTGAATCTTGTTACACAACCTCAATCTGAAGCATTGTTCATGCCTCAAATGGAGAGTGGGCATCAAGAAACTCATGTTCAGAAAGCACCTGAACAAAATTTAGTCAGTTTCAATTAGGAGGATTTCATTGTAATTACCATTAGGGCTCAAGGAAAAGCTATTGAAAGTCAAAAACAACAAAATAGGCTTTTTCTGTCTACTGTCACTTTGATAAGACAACATCTACAGTCCCAAAACTAGCTAACAATCCTTTTGTTCCTAAAAAAAAATCAAGTGTTTCAGTTGATAAAGGACAACAAAAACAACTACATCCTAACCCAAGAAGATTGTTTATACCTCATATATCAAAGATAGCTAAAGCAAGAATCAGTTTTTGCTAAAGCCTATGCTAAAATAATTGAATCTGTCTCTAAAATTGTTTCTTATTTTAACATTGTTGATGTAATGAAAAAGCATAATGTTAACATCTCAATGTGGGATGCTCTAAGTATTCCAAGATAGCAAGATTTACTTTCTCATGAACTAGCTAAGTTGTAGATTTCTTCAAAAACAATAGAAAAAGAAGTTCAGAAAGCAGACATGGTCCTGGGAACGTTTGAACAAGACTGCATAAAAGAGGTTAAATGGATGGTTCGAAAGTCTTAAATGCTCATGATATAAAGAAGCCACCACCATTTTATCTATCACTGATTATTGGAGAACATCTAGTTCATAACTACATGGTGGACAACGGTGCAAGTAACATAGTTATGCCAAAAGAAATTGTAGAAAAATTGGGTTTGCAATATGAGCCTACATAAAAGAGTGTCTTTAAAGCTTGATGGAACTGTAACTAATATAGTTGGTGTAATCGAAATTTGGAGGTAACATTGCATGCTTTCCCAAATGTTTCTATTCTGCAAGATGTTACTGTTGTAGATTTACCTCCATACTTTGCTTTATGCTTATCTAGAGATTTCACAACAAAGATAGGAGGTTATCTCTCTTTATATTGGTCCTTATTTTTCACTACTTGTTACGACACCAAAGTTACTATCAATTCAGAGCCATTGGCCAGATTCCACATTGAGCCTCACTCTTCCAATGTAGTAGCTAATTATGCAGCCTTAGACCAATCTGATTTTGATGATGTAGCTCATGTTTCAGCATTAGATGGTGTTTATAACATGTTTATAGATGAAAGGATGGTTGAACATGTCCGTGATCCTTCTAAGAAAGTTGAATAACATCTGTTTGGTGTGTATTATATGCATGAATAAAATACACCACTTCCCTTGCTGTCTAAAACAAAAAAATTAGTAGAAGGGATTTGGAAGCTTCATTTTGATGGAGCTAAGAACAAAAAAGGATAGGGAGCAGGTTTGATGCTCACTTCCCTAACAAATGAAAGGTATTTCTCGGCTTTGAGTCTCCAATTTTCATGCACTCATAATGTAGCTGAATACGAAGCATTAATTCATGGCTTGCTTTGGGCCAGAAAAAAGGTATCAACACATTACAATTTTTTGGTGATTATGAGTTGGTTATCAATCAAGTAAAGAATTTTAATGCTTGTCAGAATCCATTAATGAAGTCTTATAGACATAGAGTTTTAGATTTAATGGAAGATTTTGATGCTTATTAATATTTAGTCCATTCCTAGAATTGAAAAAAGCATGCAAATAGACTTGCAGTAGTTGGTGCTAGTTTTGAAGTGCTGGAACAGATAGAGAACAACAAAATTCAGCCTCATATTAAGTTAATTGTCAGGCCTTCTATACTTGATAACGAATTGAATTGGCAGGTTTTTGAAAATGATGATCAAATCTACAAGTTTTTACAGCAAGAAGCTAAATTTTCTGTAGTAAATCAGGATAAATTACAACATTTATATGGTGACCAGATTGTTCAATTAAAGACAAATAAGTTACCTCGAGGTCTAGTCACATTAGAAGACATATTCAACACTTGATGATCAGTTAAGAAAAGACAAAACCAAGATGTCAACACATGCTGATAACTATGAAGAAATTTCAGTTGATGAAGGGAAAAATTTGTTTCTTGGAAAGGTATGTTCCTTAGCTAAAAAACAGTCATTTATTAATCTTTGCAAAGAATTTAAAGATGTTTTCACTTGGAGATACCAAGACCTGAAAGGGTTTGATCCTATTTTAGCACAACATACTATTGAATTGTAGCCAAATTCTAAACCAGTTAGGTAAAAATAGAGGCCTGTAAATCCTAAAATAGAGCCTCTAATGAGGAAAGAGTTATCCAAGTTAATTGAATCAGGTATTATCTTTCCAGTTAAGCATTCAAGTTGGGTAGCAAATCTTGTTCCTATTAGGAAGAAGAATGGAGAAATCATATTATGTGTGGATTTTAGAGATCTTAACAAAGCTTCATTAAAAGATCATTACCCACTACCAAATATGGACCAAATTTTGAGAATAGTTTCTGGTTCAGATAGACTATCTCTTCTAGATGGTTACAATGGATACAATCAAATTTTAGTCCAAGAAGAAGATAGGTATAAAACAACTTTCACCACCAAGTGGGGTACTTATGCTTACAAAAGGATGCCTTTTGGTCTTTCAAATTCCAAAGTTGGCGTTTCAACGTCAATGGACATGGATTTTCACACTTCTTTAAATAAATGCATCCTTTTTTATTTCAAAAGTTCGATGAACATTTGATGCATCTAAGGAAGACTTTTCAGCTATGGAGGCGGTTTGGAATATCTTTAAATCCCAAGAACTCCATATTTACAATACATCAAGGTAAATTACTTGGCCATATTGTTTCTAAGAAATGTTTAGCAATTGATCCTTTCGTAATCGAAGCCATATCACATTATCGTTGCCTCATCATAAGGACTTACAAAGTTTTCTTGGAAAAATCAACTTTGTTAGAAGATTTGTCCCAGATTTTGTAGTGTTGGTTAAACCGTTGATGACTATATTAAAGAAAGAGAAAACGCTTCTCTTGGACCAATGAAGGGAGAGAAGGATTTGAAGCCATCAAAACAGCCATCTCTCGAGGCTCCTACTCTTGTAAATCCAAATTTTGATAAATATTTTACAATGTATGCACTTGTAGGAGCTTAAACAATCTCAAACCATACTAACTCATTAAATGATGAAAATATTGATCAACCAATTGATTTCTTTGGATAGAGCTTGCATGATTTTGAAACAAGATACACATTCCTTGAAAAAAAAGTACTTTCAGTAGTCATAGAAATAAATAATTTTAAGTATATGCTTTCAAACAATAAAATCCATGTTTTTTTTTCTCATCCAAGTGTAAAAGTTTTCTTGTTCAATAAAGAATTGAATGATAAAA
Organism: Taxus wallichiana var. yunnanensis; assembly: GCA_018340775.1. NCBI lineage: Eukaryota > Viridiplantae > Streptophyta > Pinopsida > Cupressales > Taxaceae > Taxus > Taxus wallichiana. The sequence continues at coordinate 579,561,878 of CM031236.1, forward strand.
GAGTAGGTTGGATAACAAAAGTTATGGAATATGATGTTGATATCTAGGTTGATAAGACAGTTCAAGGTAAAGGTATGTGTGAACACGTAATTGCTGATATGGAAAGACAACAAGCTACAGAACCCATAGATTCAAAACAACATGCTGAAATTGTGTATCAGCAATCAGGCATCATGGTTTAACTAGGAAATCAGCAATTTGAACTTACTCATGAGATTCGGAATCAAGATGGATGACTGATTTGGTTAACTATCTACAACATGACACCTATCCGGAAGGTATGGACAAAAATAAACGAAGATATTTCAAATTACAAGTTGTCCCCTATATCTTTATTGATAGTGTGTTGTTCAAAAGAGATATAAATGGAATCTTGCTATGATGTGTTGACTATGACAAAATTCAGAAAATACTATCAAAATTCCATGAAGGACCTGCAAGAGGTCATTTTTCAGCATGTACCACATCCTTAAAAATTATGAAAGTTGGTTACTATTGGCCCAACATATTCAAGGACTATTTTGAATGGATTAGAAAGTGTAAGAAATGTGCTTTATTTGTTGGAAAAGAACATTTAGCTTTGCTTCCTTTACAACCTATTTAAGTTGATCAGCATTTTATGCAGTAGGGTGTTGACTTTATTGGCATGATAGACTAGCCTTTGTCACAAGGACACAAATGGATCTTAACTACTACAGATTATTTTACATGATGGACTGAAGCAATAGACTTGAAAGATGCTAATGAAGCTTCGATACTATCCTTTTATGGAGGAATAGTTTACAAATTTGGTGTTCTAGAAACACTCATATCAGATAATTCTTTAGTATTTCTTGGTGCAAAGATAATGATTGGGTACATCGACCATGGAACTTACTTAAGTTCTTCATCTAATTATTACCTAAAAGGTAATGGCTTAGCTAAAATTACTAGCAATAATGTTTTAAGGATCATCATTAGGACACTTAAAGATAATCAAAGAGCTTGGCATCGATGTTGAATTCAACACTTTGGGATGACAGATTAACTCCTAAAAATCGGTTGGCAATTCACCATACAAAATTGTGTACGGAAAATAAGTAAAAATGCCTATTTCAGTTGAGTTACCTACATTAGATTTGATGCATGAAATGGAGCCACTTGAGAATGAACCATTACAGGTTTGTTATGTAGAGTTAATGGAATTAAAAGAGCTAAGAGATCAAGCCCATTTGACTATGGAAAAGAATAAAAACAAATGAAGAAGACTTTTGATAAGAAAACCAAATTCAGAATCTTTAATGAAGGAGATATTGTGTTAAAGTGGGATGTTGATCATGCAAAGCCAGGAAGACACACAAAGTTTGATACAATCTAGAGTGGCCCTTATATGATTTCAGCTTGCAAAGAACACAATGATTTTCAACTTGCGAAGTTGAGGGGAGAGGAACTTCCCATTCCTATGAATGGTATGTTTCTCAAACATTGTTATTGAAAATCCTACAGTGTTTGTTTAGAGTAGGATTTTCCTTCAATAAGTGCAGTTCTGCACATTGTATTGTTTTCCTTCAATAACTGCATTCATGCACGTGATCTAGTTTACAAGATCCTTTCCCAGTTTTAGTTTGTTTTGGAAGGGTTGGACCTTTTAGAAAGGCGTATTTTGGTTACATGTTTGGACTCCATGCCCAATGGACAAGAGAAAAGCACTGGTCTATAAGCTAGCAGGCATCTTTCCCCATAGGATCACGAGAAATGTTGACAATTTTTACACTTGTGCAAAAATGGCCAACTTGAAAATTCGTTACGACGAGAAGGCATTGGTGAAGTATACCTAAGCTAAGGGAGTTTTGATATTATTGTTACTACTAAATTAGTTAATGATTAAATGAAATCTGCAGCTATGTGTGTTGTTACAAAACATAACAGATCACATAGTCTACAATTTCATGACTATCTTCAGCAAAAGAACACAAGGCCCCAAAGGATAGTTGTGTTGTCTTGATGAAGACATTCAGTTATAGAATAGGTGAAATGTTGAGTTTTGGGACAGCAAACATAAGTACAGATTACAAAAAAGCATAGTTCATTATTGGATGTTACAGGTTTTCTTAAGTTTCATTCTTTCATGATTAAGACATTCAATTATATTACTGAGTTGTTTAGTTCATCATACAATCAATACAAAAAGCTGAAATGTAGAAACAAATATATAACTCATTCTCAGAATTCAGTGTTTTTTCATAAGGAATTTTCAAATGTTCCCACACAAGCCGTGGGATGTAACTGAAAAGTAAAGTACAACTACTGAAATAAGAGGTACACATGCATGAAAGAGAAAGTAAAGGAGTATGAGTGAACCCATCATTGCCTTGGGGGTTTTCTTCTTTGGTCGAAGCATCTCCATTCCAACTTTTGTTCCTTCTTCATCTTCAATGTAGAAGTCACTATACATAAAGAGAAGAAAAAGAGAAAACTGTCAGTTACGAGCTCAAGGATCAGTTTATATTCCTATATTGTCCTAATTCGTGCATATGAATCTCTTAACAACATGAGATATAGTCTACTTGAAGATAAAACTGCATACATGCTTCACCCACTCAGAAAGAAGAAAGAGAAAAGAAAAGAAAATCATGGACACAAGAGAGGCCAAAAATCCTAAGTATTTTCTAACTATTTTCTTAAGTGTGCAGGTACAAGTTGCAGCCAAGAATAAATAGAAAAGTCAGAAGTACATGTTGGAATGAAAGAAGAATGTAACTCATGTTTCACCAATTTTCCTACAAAGGGACGAAGATTACTGATACGAGAAGATGAACTGAAAAATAGAAGTACATGTTTCGGTTTCACCATGTGCAAATAAAGAAGAAGAATAAGATTTCAAGAAGTTGAAGTTAACTGGAAAGAAAGGGTTACAACTGAAACAAAATGAAAAGAAGATTCTGGAAAAAAATTGCCAGGGCTTCTCCATGAAATATCAACATTTTAAATTTTCTAGCATGCCATAAATACTACTATCAAGGAAATAAAGCATCTAAGTAAAAGATACAAGTTACAATGTCTCAACAAATCATCTGAATCAAGGCTTATGCCTGAAAATGGTATTACATAAATGAATAATTTCTGATGAACATAAAGTCACTAATAAATGCACAAATGACAAGGCACAAAATGAAAATGGTGAACAAATATTACAGCAAGTGGGAAGAATTTCATCCTCGAGCCATGATTAACCAAATCAGTGCACAAGTGAAAGAATGAAATAGAATCAAATTTAATGGAGCCACAAAAGTTGAAGTGAACCAACACGGATATCCCGAGGTACTTATGTAAATACAGAGGATTTCAAAAGCACAACCTAGCCAAGGAAGCTAGAGTTGTACAAATTAATATATAAAAGTTTTGAAATGTGCTTCAGCCTCTTAATATCTCATATTGCAAATATTATTACATAGGAAAGTATACAAGTCTTCAGTAAAGTTCCAACTAGAAGGGTCAAACACATATATTTCCAAACAAAGAATCAAAAACTGTAAGTCCCAGAATCAAATGAAGAGAAAACCCCAAGGTATTAAACATTGAAGTGAAGGAGTCTACACAAGGATGAAGCACAAAATAAGTGCAAATTCTGATCAAATCAGGGAATGCAGAGTTTAAGGTAACAAAAGTGGATCTCAACTTTTCTTGAAGCCATTCTAATCCTCAAAACAGATTGCAGAATCAAGGAGTAAAGAAGTCCGAATACCCATATTAAAGGAGGGATACCCAAATCTGGGTTGCAATATTTCAAGCCACAAATTGAAAAATACATGTGCAGATACAAGTTTAGGGAAATAATTCATTCATACATGATAGTTAAAAGTCTAGATACAAATTTATTGCAATACAATTCAAAGGAACGAATACAGGTAACAAGAAAACAACCATTTTAGCATTCAAAAAATTTAAAATTATACAGGTACTCATACATTTCCAAAGATGAAGAAGATTCAAACATTTCAGAAGTTCATGATTCCTATTATAAATCAATTTCAAGTTGCAGATCCGAGGAAGAAAATGTAGTTTCTGACTTTAGTCGAAAAACCCACTAAATGGGTATCCAAGAATCGGGAAGGAAGCAAAAACTTATTGATTTAATCAAAAAGATGAGAAAACCCTTGAATGATCATCAAATTCAAAGCTGAAAGGGATAACCCACAACAAGTTTTTGACTCATAAATCAAGGTTTCACAAGAAGAATGACATCTTAAGTATAAAATATCAGAGAATATGCCTCTATCACAGTTGGGAAATCAAAGAAACCAGAGCTTCAAAACCTCAACAATGGTGGCCTTTCTTTTATGTGAGCCAAAGATCATCCAGTCAGAGAAAAATATGCAAATAGCCACAACAGATCTGGGTCTATCTCACAATAAGCTAAAATTTCAAATAAAAGCACGATTACCCATGATGAAAAAATGTCGATCTGGAGATATGATTCAAAAGTAAAAGGGCGAGCTAAATATTGATCAAAATGAGCAACATACAGTCAGGAGAGTATAAAAAAACAAAAATCATGACTACCTTGCTCAAAATAATGGTGTGATAGGTGTAAGAAAGTAACAGATGGTCATTTTATAAAATGATATAAAGTTTAAAAATCTCGACAATAGAGGCCATTGAATCTTTGTAGAACTCTTGCAGAGATGTAGATCTTTTGAAGAAAATCTCAAACTCGAGTAGTGCAACCGAAAATTTGATCAAGTCTTGTAGTATAGACCAGACCAAGAGCTCGAACCCAAACCATGGTGGCCAATACAAAAACCGAACTCAAATCTTGCTAAGAAGGAAGGGTCGAGTTTGAACTAAAAATGGTGACCGCATAGAGCAGAATAGCAAGTGTACAGTGCAAAATCCGAGCTTCACAGAGATCAAAAAAGGCGGTCTCCATAAAATTTTCTAGGGCTTCGCCGCTCTCTCTACGAGCAAGGCAAGAAATGACCAAAATGATGGAGCTCGAGCATTTTAAACTCACCCACCTCAACTTGGTTTAACCTAACTCATTCAGAGTTAGTAATCAACGATCAATGATCAACAAGTACACATATCGAGGGCTGGAGATTGATCTACAACTTTCAATGCAAACCATAGTGATCAAACGCCACCGATAACATTCAATGTAGGGTTAAAAACCCTAACCCGAGTTTCGATAAATGACATCGATCAGATATTACAGAGATAAACGGTATACATCAAAGACCTAACTCAACTTGAGTTATACAAGCCACCGAAAAAACATGCCAAGGGGTGACTCATCATCACGAGGGGGCCAACCCTTATTATTTTGAAAATGATTTGCATTTCACATACCAACAATAGTCCAAGCTCCAAATGAATTAAAAGCCAACCAAATCATATTATGTAATGATCACCCCAAAAAGGTAATGTATGGTCTTATTCCAATCAAATGCAAAATTCAATAGGAAATACATAAGGTGGTAGACTATAGTATACCATGTTCTATCAAAGGGTGGCTGAATTACATTATTTACATTGACCTTGTATAAGGTGTAAACTATATGATATGCCATCCAAACCAATGATCAAAGAACACATACCTTAATACTTACAAAATTTACCTCGTACAAACCAAATGGAGATCAGTGATCAAGTGCAAGGGTGGCCCCACATAATGCAAAGAGAAAAGGAAGCATGTACACATGAAGGTGGTCCCCACCAAATGGATGTATGGATGATTATTTTTGATAAATATTAAAGTATTACATTTTTGTTTACTCACAAATAGGGATAAGTATTGCATGTATGTTTAATATAGTCATCATACTAGAGTAGGTCCAGAAATAGACTCTCATACACAACTAAAGTTATAGATGTCTGATGGAGGTCGTGTAACTCATCTATCCGCTGCTGAATAAATCTCCGGGATAAGTACCTTCTCCTGAACCGCTCCTCAAAGAGCTCCCAGGTAACCATCTCCGAATCAACATGGAGCTTCGCTCCTCGGTCCTCCACTAGACACCTGCTCCATCCCTCAGAAGATGGATCGCAACACCAACTTTCATGTTGCTAGTACAAGGGTAGAGCTTGAAGCACCTGCTCAAGATCACCAATAGGGCTTCACTGAAATCCACCTGTATCTCCAGAATAGTTAGATGGTCGTAACTTCAGGATATCCCTCATATGGATTGTAGTTGTCAACTGGCGATCCTTAGGCCTCTTTGCATGCTCATCTCTAGGTCTAGGGCTTTGAGACCTATCCCTCTATCATGAAATCTTGTCTCCTTGTCCCCTCTACGGTGATTTTTCTCTGGCTGAATCAATGTGGGATTTTTCTACCCTATGCTCCTCGTGGTGTAGAGGATATGCATGAGCCTCAATGGATGGCTCCCTATCATGTTTAGTTGATCATCCTCCCAAGGACCCTCCACGTATAATGGTATTTACGTCTTGAAGTGTCTATAAAATCTGGGGTAGAATGGCTGCTATGGCCTGCTCTAGAGGTGGTATATCTAGGTCTATGTGAAAGGAACCCTCATCTGATATGCACCTCCTGCATAGACCAAGGTGAGAGTTAGTTCATTATAATAGGTTTTATTTTAGTTTTCTATGTTTACTAAACTATACAATTTTTCACACAAGTTGTTATCTAGGTTTAGTATTGTGTTAGGTTTAATATTGTACTATGTTCAATATTCGTGACTTGCGTTTTCTTGTGTGCCCAAGGGCCCAAGATTTGAACCCACGGATCTAATACCAACCTGTAATGCCCATAAAAAATTTCACACGAGACCCCGAAACAACCTAGGGTTAATTAGAAAAATTATGGAATAATTTCTTTTTTCAAAAGCGTGCCCATAAAAAGTTTTCAAAAACAACATTTGCCACATTAACGTCTCTAAGGCGATGATTTTAATAAATAATTTTCCATGATAACACAATATTTAAAATCTACATTATACTTTAATACATTGATTTGACTAAGCATGTTTAATCTCCCTAAGGATTATTTAAATAACAAATTAATTCCTACTAAAGTTGAATATTCCCCCATGGGGTGTCAAGGGTAAAAGTGGCCAATGAAATTAAATACCAAGGTTATTTAATATTTGTAATGTTGAAACAACTAGTAAGGTCCCTTATTAAAAATATTGGGTTAGAATAATGAACACTTCCTACCCCATAAAGTGACTCCTTAAAAGTCAACTCATGTTTTTGAAATAAAACATTTAAATTAAAAAGGTAATTTCCACTCACCCACTCTCCACCTACTTTTTGTAGGGATGAATCTCATCCCTTGGATGGATTCAATTAGGACCCTTGATGAGGAAAAATGCAATCTAACCCTAAAGCATGCTTATGAAAGCTTCTTTCTCATTTCATTTGGTTCATTATTTTCTCTTTTGTTTTGTAGGTTGTTGGAGGAGGAAGGGAAGCCATTGGAGGCCATTTCAAGCTCTTGGGAGAGGTATACAAGTTTAATTATTTTCTCATTTTGTGTATACCCTCATTAGGGTTTTAAAAGCATTTGTATATTTTAGTATATTCCATTTCAATAATATTTGTCCAAAAGGGCTTGTGGGTATTTACCCTATTTTAGTTATTTAACTAGATTGATATATATTTTCATTTGGATATATATATATATATATATATATATATATATATATATATATTAAAACAAATTTCTTTATATATATATTTAAAACAAATTTCTTTATGGAGTAAACCCGAAATACATTATCCAAATTTGTTTTAATATATATTATATATATATATATATATATATATATATTAAAACAAATTTGGATAATGTATTTCGGGTTTACTCCATAAAGAAATTTGTTTTAAAATATATATATATATACCAAAACTACTTACAAGAGGTTTGGTCGCTTTCATTGAGTTACACAGTCCACTTAATGGATGCGCGGGGGAGTATATACATTAGCTACAATTTTTGTTAAAGTGGTAAAAAGCCACATATGGGGTGGGGTTAATAGTTAGGTGGGGCTTTATTTATTTGAATGGGTTTTGGGTAGTTTAGGGTTAATAGGGGTGGGGAAATCAACCCCACCCACTCCACCTTATTTTCTTTTGGGCCTGTACACCAAAGTCAGTGGCCAAGGGGGTTTTATTGTTTTTTTAAAGTTTTCATTATAAAAACTATTTTATATAATATATAATTTATATAGTATCATTTCAATGGCTATATTTAAAAAAATACTTTTATTACTACAATAATATTAAGAATCTATTAATATAATAAAATTACTAGTATATTAATATAATAATATTAATAGGATATTAATATTAATGTATTTTCATATTAATAAATCTTTTAATATTAAAATATTTTATTATTAGTAATAATGAAAGAAAAAGAAATGGTAATATTACTATCGAAAGCAATAATGGGATGTGGATTGTAATATTGATAAGTTAAATATTTGTATTGACACTTTCTTTTCTAACAATTTGATAGATATTGAAATAGAAGGTAAAAGAAAATAAATTTCATTTCCATTCGCAATTTGAAATAGATTTGCAATAATTTTTAAATGATAATTACATACTAGAATTAGTAATTAGACTACTTCATTGACCAACTAAAAGACAATTAAAATTTAAGCTCTTTTCCATCAATAATACAAGAAAATGCACAAATAGTCTAACTTTTCCAATACATGCCTTCTAAGTAACACAATGAAATTTAATATTTCTTCAAGCAAATTTCCCAACATTCCACAAGAGAGTATCAATAATATTTCCAATAAGTTTTAAAGTAAGGACTACTAACATTCCAACAAGATCAACACACTTATATGAGGTTACAAGCCAAGTGAACAAAGAGGAATAATTTGTTTTTCCTTCAACTTCATTTCCCTTTTTTTACAACAAAACTAAATTTACAAAAAAACAATTCTTTCTTTCCCTTTTCAACATTCAATACAACTTTTCCTCACAAGGATTAATACAATGTCTTCCACTTAAAGTGGGAAAGTAAGCAAGAATGTAAGCTACAAAGAAATACAATATTACAAGTTCCTCCACCTTAAGTGGGAATAACAATAAGAAGGTTTTGTCACAAGGGAAAGTTCTTAAGGACTCCAAAAAAACTCCAAGCTTCACATCACCAACAAGAGAGCTCCATCATACTTCATTTGATCACACCAAAAAAGAGCAAGAGGCAACGCTCTCCATCCAACCAAGAATTCCAATGAGGAGGATAATTCATCCTCCTCATTGGCCCCTGAGCCCCAACCACATTGTAATGAAAGGTGGATCCAACACATAGCAAAAAATAATCTTCCAAAACACAAAACCAAGTATTTCACAACCATTCGAAAACAAAGCTAAAACTACAAACACAAGAAGGAAAAACAACAAAAATATACAAGGCTTCTAAATGAAGAGCCAAAGGAGCAAGAACCTATGGGAGGTCACTTATGCCTCCCAATAGAAAATGGGTGCCCACCTTAAAACCTCCAATACACATCTCAAAACCCCTACACACTCTTATGCCTCCCTCAAGTGCCTCTTATGCCTCCCACATACTCTTATTCATCCCTCATTCTCTTATGCCTCCCTCATAAAAGAACAAGTAAGAAATGCAAGCATTCCTTGTCCAAGGTGGGGCACCCAACCCAAACTCCCTCCAAAACATGAAATAACTCTTATTTATCCCTACATTAATTCTCCCCATATTCCCCTCCTACACCACAATTAAGCAATCTACCCAAGCACCCAACAAACATTCCAAACACTCAACAAAAACAAGCACACAAACACAAAATAAAGGAATAACATAAGAAAAAGTAAATCTCCTACCTTTCCATAGTAGAGCTTGTTCCAAGAGTCAAACTTCAAGCTCCTTCAAACCCAAGCAATCACCAACAAGCTCCCACAAAGACCAAAATCTCTCTAAAATCCTCTAACTCCAAGAAAATGCAAGAGCACAAAATAATGAAGTAACCCCCAAACAAGCAAAAGAACTTGAATAAATAGAAAAGGGAGAGAGGAGGATGATGTGGCTCCAAGTAGGATGCCACCTCATTTCCTCTCCACTCCACATCACCCTAGTCAACCCCATACTCCAAAGCAAAATTAATAAGTGGTTGAAGAAATGACATTTTACTTACACACACAATCTAAGCCCACACCCCTTAAGGACTAAAATAAATACATGTAAGAAAGTGCAATAAAAACTTACAATTTGTCTTCCCAAAACACATAATGGGGTATAATTTTGACCCCCAACCCATAGGTAGGGTTGGCATAGAAATTTAAGAGGTGTGGGACAAGTTTAACTTGTCCCACAAGCCTTCAAAATTTTCCCTTAAGGCCAAATTCAAATTTCCATGAGGGGGTAGAGTGTACAACACTCAAGATCACAAGCACTCAATCTTACAACACAAAACCCAAGAGCCATCTAGTCTAATAAATGAAAACTTTTGGTCACATCCATAATTAGTTAATAACAAGATTAATTAACTTAAATAGGACACTAAAACCCATTAAGATAAATGGGAAGTGTTGGTATCCAAATTCGTTCTCCTTTTCAAGCCAAGCAGTAACACAAATTCAACAGGGAGCTTAGAGGAAGATAGATCATAGTGTCATTTTCTAGCCGAGGATGAGATCTAATCCATTTGAAACTCACATTTGTGGAGATATGGATAACACCTTTAAGAGGATTTGACCTATCCTCACTACTTTAGGTCGTGCCTCTTTGACCAGGTTAAGAATACCCTTAGTGTAACCTTTTTTTGGTGAAGGAGGTGGAGATATCCTTCTTTTACACAAATTATATGAAGAGAACCTTGGGAAAATATAGTCAATACTCCATGATTTAACTCTTAGGAGTTGTCACTTTAAAACGATGGAGATACTTTCAACACATGGCTAAGGTTACTGAAGACATTAAGAAATCCTGATTGTTCTACATATTTTTGCAAGTATATTTTGTTCCTTTGTTGATACACAGGGAAAACAAGGGTAGTTTAGGGTGGATCAATGGTTTTTAAATGATTTTGGTGGGAGATGAAGTAGGATAAAGTTGATTATACTAGATCTTCGGAGGGACTTCACAAAAATGAACAACTTCAACAACAAAAAGCTTTAGAATAGTTAAGACGTTCCTTCAACCAGAAGGTGTGCTTTAATGGAGGCCCAAATCAGCACATTTTCACATAATCTTTGAGACTCCAACACGAAGGCTCGAATTGAAAGACTCAATTAAACACTAAAGTTTACAATTAATCACGCTTAAGGTACACTCAAAGAATTATAGAAAATATTTATCAACAAATGACAGTGAATTCATTTTAAATTTGTTTATCTCATCCAAGATGAAGGCTCCTCTTGAAATGAAATTGAAAATACCATTAATCATCACGGGGACAATATCCTATGTGATTTCAAAAAAATTTCAATGTAAGATTGCAATAGGAACAAAAGAAGCTATTTGTATACATTCTGAAACAAAGAAGATAGAAATTTCTATACATTGGACACAAATTAATTTCAAAATGGCTTAGATTATTTAGCAACGGAAAGTTTCCAGAGAAATCTCAGTGCTCGTCAATGGATATAAATATGCAAAAAACTTGATACGATAGAAAATCTAACACAGAAGAAAATAACAGGTTATCTCGGCTTTGGTATCTCACGAAGACGACTCTCTCAAATTTTCTATTAGAAATTCAAACTTTGACCATTTTCAAGAGTATTCTCATTGCATTTATACATTGTTCTCACTCAATTTTTCCACCAAAAGAGAACAATATTCAAGGGACCTTTGCTTGTTACCAATTTATTTCAGACAGTGACATTTAACAAATTCGGACACGAAATCTTCCATGTGGACCAATTGTGAACTGATCACATATCTTGGGCCCTCGAATAATGACTAAGATGCCATGCCACAACTTTTCAGGAGTCCTTTTAATCATTTTGATTGTGTCATGTGAGAAATCCCGTTTTAATCATTTTTCGAGACTCTGCACCGCTGGATATGACAGGTAATCTTTTTGCTCTCGTGGCAACACCTTTTTCATCTTTTGCACCTATACTTTCATCATTTCATCCCTTTTCCCTCTCTTTCCTCTGCAATTCTTCCCTGCATCCATTTCCTCTAGTAATTCCCATTTTTACGAGTTCCTGAGTAATTCCCACTTCAAAATATCGACCTTAACAATCCTTGGACTCATAATTTAAGTTTCAAATCCATTCAATGGCACCTTACCGACAGAGATGACAAATAACTCCATCAAAGAATGATATAGTGCGTATTCGCATCTCCAAGAGTCTTGGAGCAAAAATGGTAGAAAAAAACAGGTGAAATACACAACAACCATTGATTCTACCCCTTTTCCACTTTATATCACATCTGTCCACATGTTTCCTTGGTGCAACTGTAAAGGAGAAGCACATAGGCAAGTTCCAAAAATCGAGAGCATTTCATGTACCTTGGCCTAATAAAAATGCCTTTTGGCCTTTAAAAAGTCTCGGTGAAAAAGAAGCCAGGTGAGCGTCCACGTGTCTTAATGCTACATTTTGAGATGGTCCCCAAAAGCAGAGACCCCAAACAAGCACGGGCGCAACACATGTCTCATTCCAATAGAGTCTATTAAAAATTTTGAAGGTTAAATGAAGGTGCCATGTGCTAGGGTCAGAGACATTTTTTTTTTGTTGTTGAAAAGTCCAAGAAAAATGCGGAGTGAGCGGAAGCCTCCAAGTGTCCTCTTCGCACTTATTCAAAATAAAATTTAGGGGTCGGTCACCAAACATGCGTGGTCAATCCATGTGTCCCATGCCTTTAGAAAGTTGCTTGAAAAGTATAATTATGGGAAGACCTGGCGGAAGCCTCCACGTGTCCTGATGGCGCAACTTTGAGATGGTTCCTCAAGAGTGGAGACCCTAAATAAGCATGGGCTGACCATGTGTCCCAGGCCTTAGAAAATTGTTTTTAAAAGTTAAAGTATAAAGTGGAGGTGGAAGAAACCTCCACATGTCTCCCTATCGTAGTTGTTAAGGTGGGATCTTAAGGCGAGATCCTCAAATGAGTGCTAGCCCACCATGTGTCCATGGCCTGCCAAAACTATACCAGCTATATGAAAAATTTGTCTAAGTCTAGGAAAAGCAGAAGAAACCTCCACGTGTCCCCCAACGCAACCCCAAGGCCAAACCAAAAGGTGAATTTTGAAATGAGTGTCATTCCTCCACGTGGAAAAGTTTTGGGTTGAAGCGAGCCATAGAGTTTTCAAAGTGCTCCACCGAGCTGCATCAAACAAAAAAGGGCCATGTTTCCATTGATGCTGAGATATAAATTTGACAGGAAAATTACACCTGTCAAACCGTAAAATCTAATAAAATCACCATTTGAGCCCAGAAATGAGTCTTTCCTCAAGGACAAAGAATTTGGAAATGTTATAAGGCTCAAATATGATCCTCTGAACTACATCCGATCACATTTCCTCAGGTATTTAGGACCAAAATGATAGGGACAACAAAACGTGACTACGAGAAAATGGAAGGAAAGGAACAACCCGAGTTTTATGCCCAATTTACAGACTCCTTTAGATGGACAGAGAAATGAAAAAACAAATTTTGGACCTTTAAGTGATCCTCAACCAAGGAAGGAATTGATCATGGTAACCAAATGGAGGACAAAGTCTTCAATCACCAATACGGGAGACAAAAAACATGACAGAGGCCACAAACTAAGGAATTTCAATGACAAATGGGGTGAGACTAATTTGAGCACCAACATCGGCTCCGACTCGGGGATGGGAAATCCCTATGAGTGCCATAAGAAAAAATAGGATACCATGTTCCAAAAATAGACCATTGGGCAATGGATTCAAAGAATAAGCTTGCAGAGAAGAGCAACCATAACCATCCTCCAAAAAATGAATTGAGAAACCAGCAAAACTAGGTCACCAAGGACCAAAACGAACAAAAACACAAAAGCGGAACGAAAACAAAGAACTATACACATGTGATGGAAAGCATCCTAATTGAAAGAAAAAAACCAATGAAAAACTTCAAGTTCCTGCCATTCTAGATATGACCATGCTAAGCAGCTATGATATGTTTTTAACAATGGTCATATGATTGTCTCTCTTTTGAATCCAAGTCATTATCGACCACATTTCTTTAGGATTATCCTTTGTTCCTTGGTCAAGTTTTCTAACATCTTTCGAGGTTGCATCAAACATCAAATTCTCAGGAAAATCATCCTTCTCATGATACCTACATTGATCAATTTCATATTCCTTGAAAGAAACATAACTCACAGAGTTATCAATATCAATATATGCATGCAATACTTCATAAGAAGCATTATTAGGGTCCTCAATAAGATATAACATCTTCTTTTCACTAAGTAACTTCACAAGTTTTCCCTCAATTTGTATGGTGGCATAAGACATGTCCATCGAACATTTTCACTAACACTTTCAGCCCACTTTCTTAATAACAACATGCCCAGGTTTGGCGGGAAATCAATGACAACAACATCAAGTTTCAAGTTCTTACGCAGATATGCTGCAAGTTGTACCACCAAACCTTTTAAAAATCCTACAACAAGCACCTCTCTAGAATCCATTGCAGTACACTTGCCATAATCTGCTATCACTTTAATGATCAATTCATTCATGACTTCCATAGGTATAAAATTGCATGATGCTCAGGAATCAAACATACAATTTTCCATGAAATCTGTCTTTAATAATCAGTGTTGTAAAAAATAGATCAACATTTAATTGAGACTCAACCAAAGATGTTCCCAAGTAAACATCAAGTGGTTCACCTAGTTTTTCCAGTACTAGGGGTTTTTTAAACTTTGAAATGGTAGGAGGAGTCTCAACATTTCTGCCTTGGTTGAATTTTTCTTCTTCAAACCCCAAATATTCGAATGCTTTGTTCCTATGCTTCGGGATTCTAAGAAATTCAACAATAGGAATAGAAATCTTGATCTGACTCAAGATTTGGGCTATGTCACAAGGAACATATTTGGGTAACGCAGTGTTAAGAGGAAGGTTTACAAATTCATCTAATGGCACAAGAATTTTTACAGTCTGAGCATAGGGAGTGACACAAGTTCCACTTGAGACAATAAGGCCTTTTCCAGATGTATCTTTCTTTGGAGTCTCTTTTGCGATACTGGTAAGCACTACAATTTTGGTTTGGCACGAGGCCCTACCCCTTTAAGCAACCCTACTCTGGTATTATATTATTTTTATGGCCAATAACAACATTCATTAACAACATTCTATCCTCCTCATAAGGTATCTCTTCATCATACTTCTTAATCATTAGAGCTCTTAAGTACTCAAAATCATTATTAGGAAGCTCAAAATCTTACACCATATCAATTTCACAAGTATGAGTGTGAGGAAGAGGTAATACTCGGTGAATGCAATCTCGAAATCTTTAGCGATTACGCACTCATCAGCTCAATTGAGGTTGCTCCTATTGTAAACTCATAGAGGAATCCACCATGCATGCATCATCATCATCAGCTTCTTGACTTGCTGATCTACTTCACATGGTGGGTGGGGTAAGAAGCATTTATCACACCAATCCATTTGATTTGACTCTTCAACAACAACAACTATGGCATTTAGAGGATCAATCGCTACTCTATTGTCCCTAGCTTGGGGTTGTCTAGCTCCCATGGGTCCTTTGCCTCTGTCATCAGACCTCTGATCATTTCTAGGATGATTTACAAGTATGTCTTGTCCTTATTTCCTATGTTGGCCCTGAGAACCTTGTCCAATTACTTTTTCTGCCCTAGCTAGCTTGTAAGATATTTCTTTGACAGCCCACTGGCCAAAGTGCGATAACTTCCTCAATATCCAAAACCTTACTTGATTGAGGCTTCTCAGGGTTGATCATTTTAACACCCTCCCTCTTAGGAGGTTTTCCAACTACTTTGATGTTGTTCTCAATTTGAAGAGCCATGGTAAAGGCCTGCCTCAAAGTCCTAGGGTTCTTATCCCTCAAATAGTAAGTAGCTTTCTTATCAAATGCATCTGAATACTTTATCAGACATGATTCATCATGTGGTCTCAAATTAACAGGAGTCTTGTCACACTGTTTTATTAAATCTAGTGTTGAAATCATGCACTGATTCATTAGGATTCTTTTTATATTTTCAAATCGATAAAAGAAACCAAGGGTCTATTTTATCACGATTGCATTCTAAAATCATTCTTCATCTATGTCCAGAGTCAATGGAATTATCGGCGAGATTTATACCACCCTTGCATCTTATTCTAGAGTATGGATAAATAATTTAATGTATACATCCTCAAACTCTATTTCGAAGTCCTCCATCATATTGACAAAGAGTTACAAGTGTTGATCGCAAGTTATTACATTATTTCCTTGAAACTTAGGAAATTTTTTTCTTACATCTTGTGGCACAACATATGCATAGCCAGCCATACCTCTAAAACTGATGGGACCAAAAGTATTAACAAAAATGGAGGTCTAGGTGGAGGTTGAGCCATATTATTCTAAGGAGGTGATCTTACAGGAGAGATAAAATGATGAGGAGTGAGGGCTCTATGTGGTACAAGGATGTAATTTTCAGAATGACTACCCTCTAAAGGCTCTGTCTCTTGGAAAAATCTATTAGATTTTAAAAATACAGGGGAAAATTTAGAAGCAAATGTTTGAATATAGATGGAGAGTTCAATTCAACAAAGAGACTACCTGATTCAGAATCACTTGAGGAAGTACTGCAATCTTCAATCACAAGCTGATCAATTTCACTAATGGAGATATCCTTTCTCGATGCTTAATCTCCAATAGCCTTTTAAATTCTTCTTCCTTTGGAATTAGACTTTCCCGACTCTTGAAACACCCTTCTACTAGGGTATTTGGTGAAGAAATATCTTCTTCCTTCCATCTTTTCAGATATTAATGACAAATCTCACTTGCTATATGTTAAGACACTTTGGTATTTATAAAGAATTTAAACAACACGGAGTCTCCACTAAGGATTTTCACCTTAGTTTGTGAAAATGCACTATGAAAGACCTATCAAATGTCTGTCAATACAAGATTCATGTAAAGCTTACAAGATCTGCTCTTATTTTACTTAAATTTATCAATGATGATACAAATATTAGTGAAATAACGATATAAGTTGGAAATATTGCACTCAGAACTCAAAACTTTGAACAATTCTTATAGATCTGGACAAATAATGATGTTTCAACAATGTATTTGCGCTTTAAAATCCATAAAAAGCATTACCAGGGTCTGTACACATATACCTTTGCTCAAATAATTCAAAGAGTCCCTAGCAACGGCACCATGAGTTTTGTTGACCAGCCAAATGGATACAAACTGGCAATAAATCAACAAATTAGTCTCAACAATGCAAATTAGTTCCCAGCAACGTAAATTAGTTCCCCGGTAATGATGTCACGAGTGTTGGTATCCAAATTTGTTCTCCTTTTCAAGCCAAGCAACAACACAAATTTCACAGGGAGCTTAGAGGTAGATAGATCATAGTGTGTGTCATTTTGTAGTCGGGGATGAGATCTAACTAGCCCTTTGTTACTCAGATTTGTGGAGAGATGGATAACACCTTAAAAAAGATTTGAACTGTCCTCACTACTTTAGGTCGTGCCTCTTCAAGCAGGGTAAGACGACCCTTAGTGTAACCTTTTCTTGGTGAAGGAGATGAAGATATCCTTATTTTGTATAGATTCTATGAAGAGAACCTTGGGAAAATACGGTCAATACTCCATGATTTAACTCTTAAGAGTTGTCACTTCTAAATGATGGAGATACTTTCAACACAAGGATAAGGTTATTGAAGACATTAAGAAATCTTGATTGTTCTGCATATTTTGGAACTAGATTTCATTCCTTTATTGATCTGAGGAAAACATGGGTAGTTCGGGGGTGGATCAAAGGTTTCTAAATGATTTTTGTGGGAGATGAAGTGGGATAAAGTGTATTATACCGGATCTTTGGAGGGACTTCATAACAATAAACAACTTCAACAATAGAAAGCTTGAGAATAGTTTAGACATTCCTTTAACCGAGAAGGTGTGCTTTAATGGAGTCCCAAATCAACACGTTTTCAAATAATCTTTGAGACTCCAACACGAAGGCTTGAATTGAAACACTCAATTAAACACTAATTTTTTTGATTAATCACACCTAAGGTACACCCGAAGACTTATAAACAATATTTATCAAAAATTGACTGTGAATTGATTTTAAATTTGTTTATCTCATCTAAGATGAAGGCTCCTCTTGAAATAAAATTGCAAATACTATTAAACTTTCACATAGATGAGATCCTATGTGATTTCACAAAAATTTCAATGTAAGATTGCAATAGGAATGAAAGAAACTATTTACAAACATTCTGAAACAAAGTAGACACAAATTGCTAGAGATTGGACATAAATTAATTTCAAAATTGCTTAGATTCATCAACAGGGGAAAGCTTCCAGAGCAATCTCAGTGCTCGTCAATGGCTATACATATGCAACCAACTTGACACAATAGAAAATCTAACACAAAAGAAAATAACAAGTTATCTCAGCTTTGGTCTCTCACGAAGACGGCTTTCTCAAATTTTCTCTTAGGAATTCAAACTCTAACCATTTGCAAGAGTATTCTCATTACATTTATACATTTTACTCACTCAATTTTCCCCCAAAAAGAGAAGAATATTCGAGGGACCTTTTCTTGTTACCAATTTCTTTCAGACAAACGACATTTAAAAAAATTCGATCCGAAATCTGCTAAGTGGACCAATTGTGAACTGATCACGTTTGTTGGGCCCTCAACTAATGACTAAGATGCCATGTCACAACTTTTCAGGAGTCCTTTTAATCATTTTGATTCTGTCCTACAAGAAATCCCCTTTATAATCATTTTCCGCAAACTCTGCACAACTAGATATGACAGGTAATCTTTTTGCTCTTGTGGAAACACCTTTTTCATATTTTGTGCCTACACTTTCATCATTTCATCCCTTTTCCCTCTCTTTCCTCTGTAATTCTGCCCCACGTCCATTTCCTCTCATTAATTCCCATTTTACGAGTACACGAGTAATTCCCTCTTCAAAATATCAACCTTAACAATCCTTGGACTCACAATTTAAGTTTCAAATCCATTCAATGGCACCTTATAGATAGAGATGACAAATAATTTAATCAAAGAACGATGAAAAATAGTGCGTATTCACGTCTCAAGGAGTCTTGGAGCAAAAATGGTAGAAAAAACATATGAAAGGAACAACAACCATTGATGCTGCCATTTTTCCACTTTATATCATAGTCATCCAGGTGTTTCCTTGGTGCAACTGAAAAGGAGAAGCACAGAGGCAAGTACCAAACAAGCGCGATCCTTCCATGTACCCTTGGACCAAGAAAAATGTCTTTTAACCTTTAAAATGTCTTGGTGAAAAAAGGAGCCAACGGAAGTATCCACGTGTCTTAATGGCGAATTTTGAGATGGTCCCCAAAAGCAGAGGCCCTAAATAAGCGTAGGCTCAACACGTGTCTCATTCTCGGAAAAGTCTCTTCAAAATGTTGAATGTTCAGCGAGAAGGCACCATGTGTCTAGGGTGTGAGACATTTTTCTTTAGCCACTGAAAAGTCCAAGCAAAAGGGCAGAGTGAGTGAAAGCCTCCAAGTGTCCTCCTGGTACTTCTTCAAAATAAAACTTAGGGGTCGATCCCCAAACAGTGCGCATCCCTCCATGTTTCCCAAGCCTTTAGAAAGTTACTTGAAAATTCTAAGTATGGGAAGACCTGGCGGAAGCCTCCACGTGTCCTAATGGCACAAATTTGAGATGGTGCCTCAAGAGTGGAGACCCTGAACAAGCGCAGGCTCACCATGTGTCCCAGGCCTTAGAAAATTGCTTCAAAAATTTTAAGTACAAAGCGGAGCCAGTGGAAGCATCCACATGTCTCCCTGTCATAATTGTTAAGGTGGGACCCTGAGGTAGATCCTCAAATGAGCGCCAGCCCACCACTTGTCCATAGCATGCTAAAACTATAGCGGCTGCATGAAAACTTTTCTAAGTCTGGGAAAAGTAGTGGAAACCTCCACGTGTCCCCCCGATGCAACTCCAAGGCCAAACAAGAAGGTAAATTTTCAAATGAGCATTGTTCCTCCACGTGAACAAGTTTTGAGTTGAAGTGAGCCATAGAGTTTTTCACATGCCCCGCCGAGCTGAATCCAATAAAAAAGGGTCGTGTTTCCATTGATCTGAGATATAAATTTGACCAGGAAAATTACACCCGTCAAACTATAAAATGCAAGAAAATCACCATTTGAGCCCGGAAATGAATTTTTCCTCAAGGACAGAGAATTTGGAAATTTTATAAGGCTCAAATATGATCCTCCAAATTACATCCAATCACGTTTCCTCAGGTATTTGGGACAAAAATGTCAGGGATAACAAAACGTGATCAGAAAAATGTAAGGAAAGGAACAATCTTAGTTTTATGCCCAATTTACTGACTTCGTTCGAGATGGATAGAGAAACTAAAAACAAATTCTAGACCTTTAAGTGATCCTCAACCAAGGAAGTGACTGCTCACGGCAACCAAATGGAGGACATAGTCTTCAAGTACCAATATGGGGAGACAGAAAACATGACAGAGGCCGTAAACTGAGGAATTTCAATGACAAATGGGGCGAGACTAATTTGAGCACCAACAGGAAGAATACATCATTTTCTAAATAATTAAAACAAAGAAATTACATCACTAAAAATCACATACTACATTAAATAAAGGAAACTAAATAAAAGACAACACATAACCCCTTGGTCACAATTTTCCCCTAACAAAAATTCAAACACACACACAAACACATGTTGCCATGGTGACCCTTATTGAATTCACCTAGAATTCCAAAGTGTTTGGCTGAACAATCCGCCTATTGTTTTTTGTGAATAAATTTACCTATAAAACACATAAATACCTCCTTCGGCCTGGTGGCCACATTAAAACATCCAAGATAAAATATGTAATATAAATCCACAATCACCTATATATGCATCAAATCCTCATCTAGGCAATTACGATATCATTTACAATTTCTAACAGCATCTCGATTTTGTATTTCATCAATATCCATATGATCATAAGATTAGTTCAATTTTCTAGGTGTACTCAATACAATGAAATATTGCATGTGTCTGAAATATATAATTATAACGATGTCAACAACATATCAACATCAATATAAAATGTATCTACTAATCCACATGCATCATGTATGAATTGAAATCAACAATAGTCCAAAGATTCGTAACATCAAACATCATGCTAAATCAAAAGCTACAATAATATCCATAAGTATAGTCGTGACAGTAATGAAATAAATAACAAAAGATGTCAAAGGGAAGTGAGCACTACAACATTAGTTCACCAAAGGCATCCACCTTTGAAGATGCCCTTGCGGGAATGTGTCAAATTCTGTGAGAGAGAATTTCCGGTAATCTCTTTTCCAACAACTTCTTCTCTATGACCTTCTAGTTTTCCCCGAATGCGATAGGTTAGTGGTATTTCCTACATATTTTAAATAAATAGAATTAAATGGATAAATAAATGAAACCTAAATTTCCAAGCTGTCACACGGACATGAACTACCATAAAATGTTTATATATAATTGTCCATTAAAGGAATGAAGTAAATGAAATGTTTGAGTGTGAAAATATACGAGGTTTCAAAGACAGGTTAGAAGCATTATTTATCCAAATAGGAGGAGACCAAACATAAGTTGCATGAAACCCGACATAGCACCATCAAGCACATGCCAAAAGGTGAAGGAAGCTGTGACTGTAAAATAGATGAAATGAAGGAAACGTTGGAGGAAAAAACACGAAATAAATTCATCGTTGTAATTTCGTATTTTTGGATTTCAAGCTATAAATACGATCTGTTTATTTTGTTACAAAAATATTGTTCCTTGTTCACAAGAAATTCAGGGTTTGACAGATGGATAAAAGTATGGTTATAAATAAATCTATGTTGTGTTCGAACCCTACATAACTATATGAATACTAAAGAAGTTTTATTTGTTTCCATTGGAATCCGCTTGTAGTTAGTAAATTAACTTAGAAAATTTCTTTGTGAGTACAATACATTTATAATATGGACCATAGAGAAGACGAAATAGCACACCACATGGATGATGTTCTAAACAATTTCTTCTCTCTTTCCATGGCGTCTTCTTTATCTCCAAAACCATTCAAATATATCCTCTATTCTCATTTTCTCATGTCCAACACTTTTTCTTACGAAATTCACCCAGTGATCAAGTTGATGCAGATATCCTTTCCCGATTCCACCAAGAAAAAATTGCTGTAGATATTTCTTCCCGATTCCGCCAAGAAAAAATAAGTAACGGAAACTTGCTTCAACGCGCATGTACATACTCCTCCAAATCAAGTAAATTTATCCAATTTAATGGCGGTGTTGAAAAATTAGAATTAACAAGGTGGTTAATACTAGAGAGGTAATGATGGACAATCCCATCCGGTTTGTGTAGATTTTCTGAATACAAGGTAGATGGAGATTGAGCTAAATTTGATGTATGTTTAAGATTTTATTCCCATAAATTACACCTGTGCCTAAATCAGATGCACCAAAATCAGAGTTTGAATCAGTTGGTTTGAATGAAATAATGTCATTCTACCTAGCACATGGAAAAATAAGAGTTTTAGAATCAATGCCTCAAACAATTGAATGTGGTCTCATGGACTGTGAAAATGCCTTGGTAACTTTCACATATATGCTATTGGAAAAGTTGATTTTGTTAAATGTTATTTTTTCAAATCCCTCAAAACCATCTATACAAAATATGAGAGATTACAAAAAGCACATGAATAGTTTGACATCCTTTCCACCATAATTTGTAACTCATCTACAATTGCTAGTTTGTATATTACTGCAGCTTTCTCCAATCATTTACTTGATCGTCGAATGAAAATGACATGAATAAAAGCATTTTTTTGAAGCAATGATTAATGTGAATATAGTTATCATTAAAGTGTTGAGTTGTATATTATTCTTCTAAAGAATTCAAACACCTTTTGACATTTTCAAAAAGTATGAATGATCATGGAGTTATTTTTTTAAAAATAATGCAATACCTAGAGGTTCCATTTGTTTTTTTGTGGTTTTTTCTAAGTTCATATTTTATTGAAAGGTCGTTAATAGCATTCCACATGAATTACAATGCGAGAACAAATTCAAATCTCAAGGGAAGAGTACATTAAATATTAAAACACAACAATTCATATTTTTAAATATTTAGTGATTTTTTCAAGATTAGGAGATAACACATTCATTGTTTAAATTTTAAAATATTGAGTGAATATTTTAGAGACTTCAATCAAACACATTCATTATTCATATTTTATAATATTTTTTTGAGATTACGACCAAACACATTCATTGAGTTGGATTTATAGTTTTGACACTTTACCTGAAAAAGTAGATGATGCTAGGATATTTGGTGTATCATATTTCTTTAAATTCTCTTATTGTATTAATTTTTGATATCAATTGTAGATAATATTTTGGCATATTTCTTTAGTGTCAAATCATGATAGAAGTCATATAATCTCACAGTATTTATGACACAACTATAAATATTTTTTCATCTCTTTCCTCTTACATAAAATTATTTAGTCTCTCATTTTGATTGCAATCTAATTATCTATATCACAAGAAATTTCACTTAATTTATGAATGATCTCATCAAAAGAGATGAATGACAAATTGAGTGTAAATTATTGCTAAATGTAGAGGTTCCATTTTTTTCCCTAGTTGTGTCCTTTAAAACTAATATTTAACGAGAGGTCCTCGATGACATGCCAAACAAAATTTGTGGAGAAAACTATAAATATAAATGAATCTAAGATAAAATATTAATATGCCACGATTCATATTTAAAAATATTTACTGAACATTTTGAAGATTAGGATTGAATTCATTCACTTAAATAGTTTTCTAGTTTTTACATTTTAACATGAAGGAGTGGACACTTTTTAGAAGATTCAATAAATGGGCTTAGTATAGTTTAATGTACACTATATATTGTTCATAGACATAATATTAGTGTTAGGTCATTATCAATGTCGGGAGATCTCACAACATTCATGATGAAACTCTTAGCCTTATTTATCATCTTTTTCTCTCATTTAAATTAAACTAGTTAACCTATAGTTACTGTTTTTGTACATGTATATCTACCTAGTCATATGAATTAAGTATTTATATCCCAACATTATTGTAATCTATTTACATATATTATAGAAATATGGCTTAGTTTGTGAATGAGCTATCAAAAAGGGGATAAATTAAAAAGGGTCCATTCACTTTGTATGATAAATATAATGGACTATTAACGAAATAATAAGTAAAAGGGAACCATCCCATTATATAAAAAATATACAAACAAAATGATATGAGAAAGGAATAAATCTCATACCAACAAATCTCTTCTCCACAACAATGAATTAACATGGTGATCATTCAATTGTAAATAACCACAAAAATGTTAAATATATAATTGCATACTAAACATTTAACATTAAAACATAAGTAATAGAGAAGCTTTTCCTAAAACTAGATTTTGATGTAATATTATATTAGTTATTGAGATGGTTACATCACAAGTTAATTTCCATTCATTTTGTGCGTTTTAATTGAAAAAATATAGTTTAACATAGATATTTGGCATCTCTATTCCATGATGGAATGAATTATATATACTCGGGGATCCAACATGTCACGTTCAATTGTGGAATGATCATATCCCTATAATTTTTAACTCTATATGTTAGGTATCAATTGGAATTTGTACATTGGTGGATGAATTTCTAAGCCAACATCATCACTATTGGGGACATCCCTTTCGATAAATAATACCCATTCTACATAAATGACCTTAGTGGTGGTGATGAGGCCCAAACAAGAAAACAACAAGCACCAAATGAACCCTTCACACACCCTAGCCAATAGGGGAAGGAATAGAAGGTCAATAACACAAAAGTTTTGTGATCAAACCCTTAGTTCTCACATCAACACAAAATACAAGAACTACAAAGATTGAAATCAACGGAGTAGCACAAACACTTATGCCAAGTAATAATAGACAAAGAAAAGATGAATATCACCTTTACCAAACAAAGCACTTTGAGGAAACCCCGGCTCCTTGTCAAAATTGCACCAAATGACATAAATCGAGGCGAGAACATCATAATAAACCAAGGAAATAGAAAGGATCCTTTCCCACCATAGAAACCAACATGGCCACGAAACATACCTAGGACAAATAAGGAAAGCATCATATTCACATTCGTAGAGTATCATATAGCCACACGATACAACATTTCATTTTTTACCATCATGATCTCTCATAACCTAGATAACTTTAATCAAAGAGCCACTACCCCCAAGGCAAAACATAACTACGATCATGAACCAAATATGTCAATTGATAAACCAAACACACGAATAAGTTCTTACTCTCTTTCCCATTACAATTTCGTAAATATTATAGGTTGTATTATTACTAAAGTATATGTTAATTATATTGGCTATCTTTTCCACACTTTTTATTTTCACTCTTTACAAGAATATCTATTAATTCTCATATTTGAACAACATTAAACAATAAGTAGATTGGATATGCCATATGCTTGGGTTTAACAAAATTTCTTTACGGGATTGTAGAAGCGCAACTTATTGAATAAATATATGGGATATTGAATTTTTGTACACTTAATTTTTAATATTATATTAATATCGTTTATTTTTCTCCAAACAAATCAAATCGAATTACTATATGGTTATGGAAACAATTTATTTATATTATTAAAAATTTATTGTATTTAAATAATATCATTTTAATTTTATATTTTAAAAAATCTAATTAATCGTGAGCAATCTAATTACTTTACTTTTATTTCGTATAACTAATCATTATTTCATAAAACTATTATTGAAACCATAAACATATAAAGTTAAAGTAACAATACTTTAATTCTTCAATAGAAATTAAATATACTGATTTGAAGAAAGGATAAATACAAAAGTCACTATGTAATCAAAATAGAGATATAAATAGATGAACGACTATAAAGAAGGATTAACATATGCCTCCAATTCTAAAAAGTCTAAAAATCTTTGTTAACTTTACAACTAGCAATCGCACGATGAAGCGTGCAATGTTGACGCCGTAAGGGATGGGTGGGTGTTTTATTCCAAAATGAGGGTTAGGTTGCATTTATTTATATGACTTAAGTAATCTCTCCCTCTTAATTATAATGGTTGTTAGTGTGTTAGTATTAAGTGGGGACACCATTTAGGTGGGCCACCACTTTACACCCTTTTAAAAGTTTAATTATAAACTTTATATTGTTGGGACCCTTTTCTACTTAATGTGGATGTGTTAAATTAAGTCTTATGATATAATTTATTTAGAGTGAAACGGTGCCGTGTGCAACCGAATCAACCACCCTATTTAATAGGGTGATCTCTCTCAAAAGGTGAGATTGAGAAAAATTTATATTATTTGAATATTGTTATGCAAGTGATTGTGGGACCCAATGTGGATGGGTTAAATTAAGTCTTATGATATAATTTATTTAGAGTGAAATGGTGTCGTGTGCAACCGAATCAACCACCCTATTTAATAGGGTGATCTCTCCCGAAAGGTGAGATTGAGAAAAATTATATTCTTTGAATATTGTTATGCAAGTGATTGTGGGACCCTTGGGTTAAATTAAGTCTTATGATATAATTTATTTAGAGTGAAACGGTGTCGTGTGCAACCGAATCAACCACCCTATTTAATAGGGATATCTCTCCGAAAGGTGAGATTGAGAAAAAAAATTATATTCTTTGAATATTGTTATGCAAGTGATTGTGGGACCCGTGAAGTGTACGATGGGAACGCCGAAGAGGATGCAGTGAAGAATGAAAAATGAGAAAGTGAAATAGAGGAAAAGGATGAGGGATGATGAAGAAGAGGTTTGATGAACAAATTGAGGGTTCCACGCAGAGGAAGACTAATGAGACAAATCTTACAAAGACATGAGTGGGAGAAGAAAGCTAGGTGATACAGCTAATAGCCTTTAAAAACAATCTTGACATTTGCTAGTGGTATTTCCAAATTCCAAAAATTGAGTCAAAAATTACAGTGTAAAATTATTGTCCAACCTAACAATATAGTTGAAAAACAGTTCATATTCTATGTATAAATATGTTAATAAATATGACCAAAAACAATAAGGATATGTGATGCAAGAATTAGTCTTCAAAAACAATTCTTGCATCTATTGATGACCTTTCTAATACAGGATTTGCTTCACAAAGCAGTCTTAAAGCACCGTCCACCCCAACATTATAGTTGAAAGACAGTTCATATAAATAAAACCAACAACAATAAGGCTAGGTGATTGAAGAATAAATTTTTAAACACAATTCTCACATCTGTTGATAACCTTTCCAGATCCAGAATTTGTTCCACAAATCGCAATCTAACGGCATTGTTGATGTACAGTGGAAACCTGACCATCATTATTTTCAATGTTGGAGCGGTCCTAAGAAAAAGCAGGATAGAGCCACATCACTTTCACCTAAAGAAGTTGTAGTATTAATATGGAGTTTTTTCAGCTACATTAGTGGAAGGATAAGCGCTTGGTCCCACTTCATTAGGGACCAGCTCTTGACCCTCCCCTGCATGAAAATATAATATATGGCTCATTAAATTGCAATTATTCTTCTTCTTCTTGACAATCAAAGCTGAAGAAAATTACTAAAAGGGGTTCTGGTGTAACCGTAAAATAAGTGATAGAATGATCCATGTTCAAAACCCACAACAGTTTTGACCCGCAATATGATAATGGGATTGCCCCCAACATCAACCCCCATTTTAATTAACTTTCTGAGAATACAAACATTAAAAAAGGAGGAGAAGAAATTAGAGTTACCTGGAAAAACGAGTTGTGCATTAGGAGTTCTTCAATAGTAGGAAATTTGGTGACGAGGTGTATACTATGGCTAACAAAAGACCCCTTCCCCCAAATATAGGGTTGAAAATTCCACAACCTCATCCGTGCTAAGTTAATTTTTATCACCAACCACAACAATGAATCTAAATTGAAGGTACTCGCCTTAAAACGAGAAAATTTAATGTTAGTCAATCATAACTTGACATCTTCAATTTTTCCAAGTTCGGACACTGTTCTAGGAACCGCTCAAATAGCGCGTCATTGTTAATAAAAACACAATGCAGATGACATGTCTTCAAGCATTTGAAGCTGCCAAAATCGATGGGCATCGAAATTTCCTTCCATATGAAATTTTTGAGGTACAAGTATTTGAGATGCTCGCTGACACAACCAAACATGGAGCTTGGAACATCAAAAATCTTTTGTCTTTGAGAACCGCATATAAATATCACCGAGAGAGATCTCTAATTTTTTCCCAGAATAAACATTTTCTACATTTTACCCAAAGGGTTTGATCAGAATTTTGAAAATTCTTTGTATGCATCACATTGCTTCTAAAATATTGCAATTTGATTGAAGGAAATATTGTCAAGGAATGTATTATAATGAATCTTTAGCTAGTCCTGAAATCAGTTAGCATTCCATCACAAAAAAAAAAATCTATATGCCATTACTGTTTGGAGGGGTTAAGAACCAATTAGTGGAAAACATGATTTCTGCAATTTCTCTTTTACAGTGATTTGTACATCATTTTTTCTACTATAGGATAGAGAGATTGCCCCGAACCAATATTTAAGGATAAAACTAATAAAAGGGCTGTCATGTGGACCTTCAAAAATCAAGGGATGGTTATTCGTACGAATTCAAACCAAGTTGGGCATCGGATCAATAGTAATATGAGAAATTGAGTTGAAATTTGGCTTCGACTCTATTTGGGCTCTCTATTCCAATTTCGAAACAAGTCGTAGTTTAACCCAATCTTAGAAACAACTCAAATCAACTCTTCCCAAGAGTACAACCCACTATTGGTAAATGTCCCTATATTTTTTATAGTTCACCATAATTCACCTCTTCATGACTCGACTGAAACTCGAGAAATTCAAAGCAAAATGATTATTTGTATCAATCAATGTATGAAAAATGTAGACCCAAAAGTATATCAATACAAAATTAACTTGAGAAGACTTGGAAGTGTGGTAATATATGCTTAATGGGATAGAGCTTCGAGGACCATCCCACTTGAAAACAAAAACATATCTTCAGAGAGTGAGGTAATTGTATCTATATTGCTCACATACAATGTACAAACTAAAAAATTCCATCATTAAAAAATTACAATTAAGATGCAAATACAATTGACCCAAAGAAGTACAAAATCTTAATAACAGTCTTTATCGAAAATAGTTAAAAACAAACACCTATCAAATGTACAAACTTGTTATTGCTAGAAAGAGATAAGAAGAACCATAGACTAAACCGTAATAGTAGATATTGCCAACAATTTTTTTCAAGAGTGCAGATTAAATGTACAAACATTAATACAAAAAACAATATAGTCCAAATCTAAATTAAAATACCAAGACCAAATTTTTTTATGTCTATATAAAAGACATACATGTGGGTACTACACACATAGATTAAGTCTTTAAAAATAATTCTTGTATTTGCTAGTGGCCTTTCAAAATTCCAAATTTGAGTCAAACAAATGCAGTGTAAGAGTATTTTCCAGCCTAACAATATAGTTGAAAAACAGTGCATATTCTATGTATAAATATGCTACTAAATATGACCAAAAACAAATAAGGCTAGGCGATGCAAGAATAAGTCTTTAAAAACAATTATTACATCTTCGATGACCTTTCCTAATCCAGGATTTGTTTCACAACGCAGTCTGAAAGCACTGTCCACTCCAGCTTTATAGTTGAAAAATAGTTCAATCAATCTGATGCCATACATGTAGTGCCCACTTCCCTTCGACCTCATTTGTTTTGTTGCTTTCGAGACTGATGACTTCACTATGTATTTATTATGGCTTCTTGATTTAGCATGTTAGTAGATATCATAGACATTGGTGTTATTGATTTGATCTTTATATGATGCATATGGTTTCTTGGTGGACATTTGATGACGATATTTGTATAATTTGACAGGTTAATTATCTTAATTATGACATGTGATATGTTTAATCATATTGAGTAGAACTTGATAATTGAACTAATGTGATGATCGTTTTGATATAAATGATATGTGGAATAGAAATGTGCTAGGAAGTGTTAGTGATATCGTACTTGCATAGATGATAGTAAACCATGTGTCGTTTATTTTAGATTATATTGTATATTTGGCATGAATGTTTTAATGCGGCCAACAGGCCGAAGGAGGTATTCTCTATTCTGCAGGTATACTATATTCACAACAATATTGGGGAGTGGAGACCAACCACATCGGAATTCGAGAAGAATCCAACTAAGGTCACCATGGCAACAAGTAATTGTGTGTGTGTTAGAATTATCTGGTAAAGGGAAAATTGTGACCTAGGGATCATGTGTTGTTTTGTTTTAATTTTTCCCTTTTTTATTATGTTAGTATGTGTTGCTCTTAGTAAGTGAAATTTTTACTTATGTTATTATTCATTTTCTTTGGATTGGAGTTTACCCCTTTGTTAGCCATGGGTTGTAGTGGGTTAATTAAGATTAATTTGAAATTGTCCTAAACTAATTAAAATATGTGATCTAAGAGAGTTCATTTATTAGGATTTGATTTACTTGGGATTTTGTGTGGATTGATGTGTGTTTGAGTTTGAGTGTAGCACACTCTACCCCACATGGGAAACTCGAATTTTGCCTTGGAGGCCAAATTTCAAAGCTTGTGGGACAAGTCAAACTTGTCCCACACCTCTTAAAACGCCATGCCAACCCTACCTATGGGTTGGAAGGCCAAATTTAGGGTCTTTTAGGTGTTTTGGGGGAAAAAAGGGTAAAAATATTAATTGCACTTTCTTTCAAAATTTAATTTTGTCCTTTGAGGGAGTGGGCTTAGTTGGAGTGTGTAAGGTGCTTGCCTTTCTTTCAACCACTTATTAATGGTGCATTGGAATTTGATGTTGACCAAATGATGTGGAGTGGAGGGAAAAGGAGGTGGCATCCTACTTGGAGCCACATCATCCCTCCCTCTATTTTCTCTATTTATTTGATCCTCTTGTTTGTTTTGGGGGTTGGAAGTTTCATTTGGAGTCCTTTGTATTTTGAAGAGGAGAGGATTTGGAAGGAGTTTGTGGATTTTTGGAGCTTGTGGATACTTGTGAGAACTTTGTTGAAGCTTGTGGATGCTTGCTTGGTCCTTGGAGGGATTTGAGACTTCATACTTGGAGAAATCTCTACCATGGAAAGGTAGGAGCTTCACCTTTGTTTGCATTATGTTCTCTTTTTGTTATATGAATGAGTACATATGTTGTGTTGAATTTTGTTGTTGTAATGCTTGTTGGGAATGGGTAGAATGCCTAAGTTGGGAGTGGGAGGAGACTATGGGGAGTTTAATTGAGGGAGGCATAAGAGATCATGTTCTTGAGGAGGGAGTTTGGGTTGGGTGCCCACCTTGTAAGAGAAATGCTTGCATTTTCTTCTTGTTTTACTTTGAGGGAGCCATAAGAGTTGAGGGAGGCATAAGAGTGAATGGAGGGATAAGGGGTACTTGAGGGAGGCATAAGAGTTGTTAGGGGTATTGTGTTTTGCATTGGAGGCTTTTAGGTGGCACCCATTCCCATTGGGAGGCATAAGTGGCCTCCCCATATGTCTTACTCTTGTGGCTTTCTTGGTAAGCCTTGTGACTTGTTGTTGTGATTGTTTCCTCTTGTGTTGTTGTTGATCTTGTTTTGAAGGATTATGGAATGAATGTGAAATGTTATGTTGAGTTATGTGGAAGCTAGTAGTTGCCATGAGTTGGATTTTCTCCCATTGTGATGTGGTTGGGGCTCGGGGGCTAATGGAGAGGATGGCTTCTCTTCTCCATTGGGTATTTTGTTGGGAGGAGAGCGTTGCCTCTCCCCTTATTTTGTTGTGAATCAAGCAAACTATGGAGGAGCCACCTTGTTGATATTTGGAGCATTGGAACCTTGTTGATGACAATGTGAAACCACCATGTATTTTACCCACCTTGAGTGGAGGAAAAATGTAATATTGCTTTGTATTTTAACTTCCATTATTGTAAATTTGTTTCCACATGAAGTAGAAAATGTTGTAACAAGATTTTGAAGGAAAGTTGTATTGAAATGTTAGTAATTCTTATTCTAAAACTTATTGGAAATATTGTTGAACTCTTTTGTGGAATATTTGGAAATTTACACAAAAATATATATATTAGAATCTGTTTTGTTGCAAAAAAAAAGATGTATTGAAAAGTGAGAATATTAGTGCATTACCTCTTGTTGTATTGTTGATGGAAGGAATTAAGTTTTATTTAATTTCCATTGTGCCAATAAAGTAAATTATGCCCTAGATCTACTATGTTTATCTTCATATAAGAATCCATTGTAAAACTTTTAGCAATCGTAAAATGAAATGAAATCAACCCTTCTTGAATTCCCGTACAAGGCTTATTAAATTGTGTATAAGGAGATCTTAATGCAAAAATACTAAGCTTAATGAGTTAAATACCCATATTTCCTCAATGTTTAATAAGGAAACTAATATTTTCAATACAATTCATATCTAGGTAATATTACAACTAATGTGTTTACTATTTTTAAGTTCTAATTATAACAATATACCTTTAATATTTATTTGTTTCAACAAAGTATATTATCAAAACTACAACCAAGAAATAATATTGAGTTATACATGCAATCAAACCTACATAGGTATAAGCAACCAATGCACTTCCCATTTCAAATGATGGCAAACAATTACATTTCATAAATATTCTGATTTGAACAGATCCACCTATATGAGGTTCCCCTCCTCGAGCTAATACTGTATCACTGGTAAATCTCCATAAGGAGTCATGTAGTAAACTCCATCAGGCCTGCCCCGTAACACTCTCGCTGTCCCTTAATCGATTTTGATATTTATATGCGCCTTGAAGGTAAATCCCGTGTTGTGGATGCATTCGATACTGATTAGATAGCAACATAGTTGGATAGACTGCTGGTCTTAACACCCTCTCTGTCCCTTAATCGATTTTGATCGAAATATCTTATAGGCGAGTCCCGAATTCGAGATGCATTCGATTCTGAACATGTTAACAACGTAGTTGATAACCCGCTTGTCTTAGGTGCTTCAAAAGGGGGAAGTGGGCTGCCATACTATGCTATCATTTGTTGAGGACCATGCTTAAGAAAGGCATTTGTAAGTATAGAAATCTTAAACTAAATAGTCAGTACAGATGCAATCGGTAGAGGCGTGTACAATTTTTCACACCATTTTGTAAGAAAACCGCACGCATCATGTATTTTCTCGATATGAAACAGATTTACCTCTATGAGATTTTCCTCCACTCGCGTCTATGGCTCTACCTAACCACCCCCTTCAACCTCCCTTTTAGCAAAGCACGTGGCCGTGAGAGCAGTTTAAACGAGCCACCAGTCTGTCCCTTGCCTGTAGCTCCTTCGTCTCCCTTCCTTCTTGCTCGCGCAACTAGGGGCCGAGTAAAACAGCTCCACGCCCTTCTCAGTTGTAGCTTCATCTATAACCATTCTTTTAATGCACGGCCAGGCCAATTAAAACAGTGGGCAGGTAAAATAAGGAAGGGGAGACATAAGATTTGAAAATCCTTTTTGCAGTAAGAGAATGTCAGATGCGACCCGGCTGGTTCGGCACGCAAGAGAGGGGAACTTATTGCTATGGCAGGTGGCCATTATAGCCACCCACCTCCACCGTATTTTCAAACCTAAATTTGAACGCCCTCCCACCAATAAAACTCATGTTCCTTTTGTCACATTTCAAATTTATGTCTAAGCGTATAGATTTACTCAATGAAATTTTTGGTTATATTTATATATCACTTAAAATTTGGAAATTCTAATTCGTTTTTTTTTGTTTACTAAATTAAAAGGAATAGATAAAAGATGAGTACCTAAATTTCTCCCTCCTTAATATTCGTTTGTAGAATTGCGATCATGACTCCTTGGATAATAACGGCTCATGACGTCGAAGCTTTGGCGACAACGCTAGTGCCAAGAGGAACTTTAGGGAGGCTCTTAGTGACCTAGCTAGATTCTTTTTCCAGCGTCCAGTCCTTGACACAATAGCAAAGAGACCCGATTCAAATATACAACAATTATAAATTTGTTCTCTTAAATCTTGATCCTCTTATAAAAAAAAAAATTCGCATTTTCGGGTTGATTGTTTGTGGCGCGCGCGCGCTGTCATGCCGCTGCGTGAGCGCCATCTTTTTTTGTGGATTTACATTTTGGTATCAGAGCCAGGGGTTCGAAGCTTGGACCCTTGGGCACACGTAGAAAACATGAAACGTGAACATTTAACCTAGTGCAGAGTTGACTGTTGTTTTTTTTGTTTAATATATAAAACCACAATGTTGATAATTATAGGAAACAACAAGTTTAGAAAACTGGCACAAGACCTAGAACAATGAACTAACTCTCGCCTTGATCTGTGCAGGAGGCGTGGATTGGGCGAGGGGTCTCTTCATATAGACCTAGACATACCACCGCCAGAGCAGGCCGTAGCAACCATCCTACCCCAGATCTTGCAGACACTCCAGGATGTCAATGCCACTATACGCGGAGAGCCCTTGGGAGGACGACTTGTAAGACATAGTTTGGAGCCATCGCAGATGCCTGCATCCCCTCGACACAAAGCAGGAGCATAGGCGTAGAACTTCCGTGCGGAGTCAACTAGGGCAGAGTCACCACAGAGAGGACATGGGGATAGGATCTCAGGACATAGGGACAGTCTCGAGCCCTGACAGAGGGGAGGAGAATTTAGATAGACCTAGGATTTGTCATACATTAGCCGCAGCACCATATCGGGAGATCCTGAAGCTACGACCATCTCACTATTCGGGTGATACAGGAGGTTTTCAGTGCAGAGGCCTGGTTGGTGAGCTTGAGCAGATGCTTCAAGCTCGCCTCAGACTAGCAACATGAAAGATCGTGTAGCAATCCATCTTCTCAAGGATGGATCAGGAGTCTGGTGGAGGACCGAGGAGCAGAAGCTCCATGTCGACTCGGAGACGATTACCTGGGAGCTGTTTGAGGAGCGATTCAGGAGCAGGTATTTACCCAGAGATTCATACAGCAGGGCATAGACGAGTTTCATGACCTCCGCTGTGCATCGATGATGAGTTTGAGTATGAGAGTCGATTTCTGGACCTACTCCAGTACGTGGACTATATGCAGGATGAGCAGGTATGGATTCACAGGTTCATCTGGGGCCTGAACTTGGATTTAGGTGGCGCAATGTGCATTCACTGCCCACAGACATTAGCAGAGGCCGTGGAGAAGGCCTATATTACAGAGGAGACATGGGGAAGACGTGCAGCTAGAGACAGAGTTCGAGCCGTATCCAGCAGATGTAGGATGGTAGGTCGAAGGGGTCAGTTCCTCCTCCACGGGGTGGACAGAGTTCAGGGCAAGCTTCATTCAAGCCACCACAACAGCAGCAGAACCCACCCACCTTACCGACCTCCTCAGAGATTTGATGCGCAGAGAGGACGTAGTATGGGGCCTCCTCCTAGGGGTCCCATCAGGACATAGGGTGCACCGAGAGCTCAGCTCCAGGAGCTCACAAAGAGAGACCTCATAGCAGGATACCGGATCGCCGTGATCTATATCTCAGTCATCTAGAGTACCAGCTGGAGCTGCATCCCACTGGAGAGGACCAGCAAATGTTATGGTGTGGTGTTGTTGGACATCATTGGAGAGATTGCCCACATAACCCTAACAAGGGTAAGACGCAGAGCTCAGAGCCTACTGTTGGAGATATGGCACGGAGTCATCGGATCTACGCAGCGGTCGAGAACCACTAGGCTGAGCATCAGAGTACCGTGATTGAGACGACAGGTAGTATTGGTGGTATTTCCACCTCTATATTATTTGATTATGGTTCTTCTGATTCTTTTATTGCACCATCCTTAGTAGAGCGTTGTAGGCTGGTGGCAGTTAGGCAGGGCCGTAGTTGGGACGTTGAGATGGCTTCTGGAGCCAAAATTTCTGTAGACTCCTTAGTCAAGGAGTGTGTAGTGGATTTGGGACCCTTCACCACTACTTCTGATCTTCGGATCCTTCCATTAGGGTCTTATGGCATCATTTTAGGCATGGATTGGTTGTCCGCTCACAGAGCTAGAGTGGATTGTTACCACAAGACTATTGCTTGCATAGATGATCTTAGAGTAGAGTCAGTGATATCAGGAGTTAGGAGGGCCGTATCCATTCGCACCATCTCCGCTATGCAGCTTAAGCGGTGTGCGCGACGGGGTTGTCAGTTGTTTGCTATTACGGTCAGTGATAGATCAGAGGATGAGTCAAGAGGACCTTCCCTCGATGACCATCCCATCTTGTCAAAGTTTTCTCGATGTGTTCCTAGGGGAGCTACCAGATTACCTCCCCACGTGAGATCGACTTCCATATAGATCTAGTTCCGGCGCAGAGCCTATCTCACGAGCACCCTATCGGATGACTACTCCTGAGTTATGTGAGCTCAAGTTGCAGCTTGAGGACCTTCTAGAGAAAGGCCTAATCTGTCCTAGTGTATCCCCTTGGGGTGCACCAGTGATCTTCGTGAAGAAGAAGGATGGATCTCTTCGGTTGTGTATTGACTACCGCAGCTGAATAAAGTAACGATCAAAAATCGTTACCCCCTTCCACGCATTGATGATTTATTTGATCAAATGAAGGGGGCTACTATTTTCTCTGAGATAGATCTTAAGTTAGGATACCATCAGCTCAGGATTGTGGAGATAGATATTCACAAGACAAAGATTCCGCATTTGTGAGATATGGCCACTACGAGTTCACAAAGGGTACCTTTCGGTTTAACGAATGCCCCGCAGTGTTTATGAGTTTGATGAATGGGGTATTCAGGACCTTCCTTGATCACTTCGTGCTCATCTTCCTTGATGACATTCTCGATTTACTCACGCACACGTGAGGAGCATGAGAGCACCTTCGCCAGTTCTTTGATGTCTTCGCGAATAGCACCTTTACGGAACTTGGAGAAGTGTGCATTCTTTCACCCGAGGTGCGATTTTGGGCCACATCATTTCTGGGGAAGGTATCATAGTTGATCCTTCCAAGATTCGAGCCATCATGGATTTTCCAGCACCCACTAGTGTGACCGAGGTGCGTAGCTTCATGGGTCTAGCAGGGTATTACAGGAGGTTTGTTCAGGACTTTTCTCGATTGCGCACCCTATCACTTCTCTTCAGCGAAAGGGAAGAAGTTTTTATGGTCAGATAGATGTGAGTAGGCCTTCAGTACACTGAAGGAATGCCTCACGAGAGCACCTATTCTTGCAGTGCTAGATCCTCAGGGTGAGTTCTACGTTTGCACAGATGCTTCCTTGGCAGGACTTGGAGGTGTGTTAATGCAGGAGGGTAGAGTAGTTGCCTTTGAGTCTCGCAAACTCAAAGATTATGAGCTAAATTATCCGACCCATGACCTTGAGCTTGCAGCAGTAGTACATGCCTTAGTGCGGTGGAGACATTTTCTTCTTGGCCGAGATTTACACTCAGGACTGATCACTTGAGTCTTCGCCACCTCTTCACGCAGCCCAATCTCAACGCTCATCAGCGGCGTTGGATGGAGTTACTCTGTGAGTATGACATGGAGATAGAGCATGTGAAAGGGAAGGAGAATGTGGTTGCAGATGCCTTGAGTAGGCAGAGACATGTGGCTATGGCCACCTCAAGGCAAGCACATTTGCATGAGTAGGATCTTGCAAGCAGCCTTCCTCGTGATAGTTTCTACCTTGCAGCCCAGAGCAGAGATTGAGTCTCGAGACCCTCGAGGGAGATTTGATGGATTTTCATTAGAGGTAGATGGTCTTCTCAGACACAGAGGTCGATATATGTTCCTAGAGATGGAGGCTTGAGACATGACATTTTGACAGAGGCTCATCGTGCACCTTATTCAGCCCATCCCGGGGTGAAGAAGATGCACGCCACCCTGAGACAGTTGTATTTTTGGAGAGGACTTCAGAGAGACATGGCTTCATTTGTGTCACGTTGTTTAGAGTGCCAGAGGGTGAAGGCCGAGCATCAGCATCCAACTGGCCTTCTCTATCCTCACGCCATACCGGAGTGGAAGTGGGACACCATTTCCATGGACTTCATCGTTGGGTTACCTACGTCGAGATACCATCACGACGCCATCATGGTCACGGTGGATAAATTGACGAAGGTAGCTCATTTTTCTCCAGTGAAGACCACCTATACAGAGAAGTGTTGTGGCACGAGTATACCTTGATGAGATTGCTGTCGATTACATGGGATTCCATGAAGATCATTTCATGATCACGACCCTTTGTACACTTCCCATTTCTGGACCACCATGTAGTATGCCCTCGGACGAGGATTAATTTCAGCACAACTTATCACCCTGAGATAGATGGACAGACAGAGAGGGTGAATCAGATTTTGGAGGATATGCTCAGGATGTACGTGATGGATCATCAGTCGAGATGGGAGGAGTATCTGTATTTGGTGGAGTTTTCCTACAATAATAGTTTCCAGAGTTCTATAGGCATGACTCCTTTTCAGGCATTATATGGTAGGAGTGCAGGACACCTCTTAGTTGGGATAGGATTGAGGACAGGGTTTCTCTTGGGCCAGCATTATTACAGGACATGGAGCAGCAGGTTACATTGATTAGACAGAGATTACAGGAGGCGCAGGATAGACAGAAGAAGTATGCAGACCAGCATAGGACAGATCGCAACTTTGAGGTAGGCACGAAGGTGTTTCTTCGTGTCAGACCGCATAAGAGCCCTATCCGTTATGGAAAAGGTTCTAAGCTTGCTCCTAGGTTTGTGGGTCCCTTTGAGATCTTGGAGCGCCTCGGTCCCTTGGCCTATCGTCTAGCATTGCCACCTAGCTTATCTCGCGTCCATGATGTGTTTCACGTTTCTGTGCTTAGGAGATATATTTCTGATCCTTCTCATGTGCTAGATTGGACCGCATTGCAGGTGCAGGATCAGGGGCAGGTGATGGTGGAGCCCATGCGCATTTTAGATCGCAGGACCCTGGGCCTTCACGGCAGAGAGATTGATCAGGTTCGGGTCCAATGGGACAGGTATGATGAGACTGCAGCTACTTGGGAGGATGCTACTTTGCTACGAGGACAGTTTCCACACCTTTTCCAGTGACTTCCAGGAGGAAGTCGAGTCTAAGGGGAGGGGGATGTAGTGCCCACTTCCCTTCGACCTCATTTTGTTTTGTTGTTTTCGAGACTGATTACTTCACTATGGATTTATTATGGCTTCTTGATTTAGCATGCTAGTAGATATCATAGACATTGAACTGTTATTGATTTGATCT
The DNA here is from genome assembly GCA_018340775.1 of Taxus wallichiana var. yunnanensis. Classification (NCBI taxonomy): domain Eukaryota; kingdom Viridiplantae; phylum Streptophyta; class Pinopsida; order Cupressales; family Taxaceae; genus Taxus; species Taxus wallichiana. Next base: position 579,601,368 of record CM031236.1, read on the forward strand.
TTATATGATGCATATGGTTTACTGGTGGACATTTGATGACGATATTTGTATACTTTTGACAGGGTTATTTATCTTAATTATGACATGTGATATGTTTAATCATATTGAGTAGAACTTGATAATTGGACTAATGTGATGATCGTTTTGATATAAATGATATGTGGAATAGAAATGTGCTAGGAAGTGTTAGTGATATCGTACTTGCATAGATGATAGTAAATCATGTGTCGTTTATTTTAGATTATATTGTATATTTGGCATGAATGTTTTAATGCGGCCAACAGGCCGAAGGAGGTATTCTCTGTTCTGCAGGTATACTATATTCACAACAATATTGGGGAGTGGAGACCAACCACATCGAATTTGAGAAGAATCCAGCTAAGGTCACCATGGCAACAAGTAATTGTGTGTGTGTTAGAATTATCTGGTAAAGGGAAAATTGTGACCTAGGGATCATGTGTTGTTTTGTTTTAATTTTTCCTTTTTTATTATGTTAGTATGTGTTGCTCTTAGTAAGTGAAATTTTACTTATGTTATTATTCATTTTCTTTGGATTGAGTTTACCCCTTTGTTAGCCATGGGTTGTAGTGGGTTAATTAAGTTAATTTGAAATTGTCCTAAACTAATTAAAAGATGTGACCTAAGAGAGTTCATTTATTAGGATTTGATTTACTTGGGATTTTGTGTGGATTGATGTGTGTTTGAGTTTGAGTGTAGCACACTCTACCCCACATGGGAAACTCGAATTTTGCCTTGGAGGCCAAATTTCAAAGCTTGTGGGACAAGTCAAACTTGTCCCACACCTCTTAAAACCCCATGCCAACCCTACCTATGGGTTGGAAGGCCAAATTTAGGGTCTTTTAGGTGTTTTGGGGGGATAAAGGGTAAAAATATTAATTGCACTTTCTTTCAAAATTTAATTTTGTCCTTTGAGGGAGTGGGCTTAGTTGGAGTGTGTAAGGTGCTTGCCTTTCTTTCAACCACTTATTAATGGTGCATTGGAATTTGATGTTGACCAAATGATGTGGAGTGGAGGGAAAAGGAGGTGGCATCCTACTTGGAGCCACATCATCCCTCCCTCTCTTTTCTCTATTTATTTGATCCTCTTGTTTGTTTTGGGGGTTGGAAGTTTCATTTTTAGTCTTTTGTATTTTGGAGAGGAGAGGATTTGGAAGGAGTTTGTGGATTTTTGGAGCTTGTGGATACTTGTGAGAACTTTGTTGGAGCTTGTGGATGCTTGCTTGATCCTTGGAGGGATTTGAGACTTCATACTTGGAGCAAGCTCTACCATGGAAAGGTAGGAGCTTCACCTTTGTTTGCATTATGTTCTCTTTTTGTTATATGAATGAGTACATATGTTGTGTTGAATTTTGTTGTTGTAATGCTTGTTGGGAATGGGTAGAATGCCTAAGTTGGGAGTGGGAGGAGACTATGGGGAGTTTAATTGAGGGAGGCATAAGAGATCATGTTCTTGAGGAGGGAGTTTGGGTTGGGTGCCCACCTTGTAAGAGAAATGCTTGCATTTTCTTCTTGTTTTACTTTGAGGGAGCCATAAGAGTTGAGGGAGGCATAAGAGTGAATGGAGGGATAAGGGGTACTTGAGGGAGGCATAAGAGTTGTTAGGGGTATTGTGTTTTGCATTGGAGGCTTTTAGGTGGCACCCATTCCCATTGGGAGGCATAAGTGGCCTCCCCATATGTCTTACTCTTGTGGCTTTCTTGGTAAGCCTTGTGACTTGTTGTTGTGATTGTTTCCCTCTTGTTGTGTTGTTGATTTTGTTTTGAAGGATTATGGAATGAATGTGAAATTTTATGTTGAGTTATGTGGAAGCTAGTAGTTGCCATGAGTTGGATTTTCTCCCATTGTGATGTGGTTGGGGCTCGGGGGCTAATGGAGAGGATGGCTTCTCTTCTCCATTGGGTATTTTGGTTGGGAGGAGAGCATTGCCTCTCCCCTTATTTTTTTGTGAATCAAGCAAACTATGGAGGAGCCACCTTGTTGATATTTGGAGCATTGGAACCTTGTTGATGACAATGTGAAACCACCATGTATTTTACCCACCTTGAGTGGAGGAAAAATGTAATATTGCTTTGTATTTTAGCTTCCATTATTGTAAATTTGTTTCCACATGAAGTAGAAAATGTTGTAACAAGTTTTGAAGGAAAGTTGTATTGAAATGTTAGTAATTCTTATTCTAAAACTTATTGGAAATATTGTTGAACTCTTTTGTGGAATGTTTGGAAATTTACACAAAAATATATATATTAGAATCCATTTTGTTGCAAAAAAAAAAAAAAAAGAGATGTATTGAAAAGTGAGAATATTAGTGCATATTCTCTTCTTGTAGTGTGGATGGATAGAATTAAGTTTTATTTAATTTCCATTGTGCCAATAAAGTAAATTATGCCCTAGATCTACTATGTTTATCTTCATATAAGAATCCATTGTAAAACTTTTAGCAATCGTAAAAGGAAATGAAATCAACCCTTCTTGAATTCCCATACAAGGCTTATTAAATTGTGTAGAAGGAGATCTTAATGCAAAAATACTAAGCTTAATGAGTTAAATACCCATATTTCCTCAATGTTTAATAAGGAAACTAATATTTTCAATACAATTCATATCTAGGTAATATTACAACTAATGTGTTTACTATTTTTAAGTTCTATTTATAACAATATACCTTTAATATTTATTTTCTTCAACAAAGTATATTATCAAAACTACAGCCAAGAAATAATATTGAATTATACATGCAATCAAACCTACGTAGGTATAAGCATCCAATGCACTTTTCATTTCAAATGATGGCAAACAAATTACGTTTCATAAATATTCTGATTTGAACAGATCCACCTATATGAGGTTCCCCTCCTCGAGCTAATATTGTATCACTGGTAAATCTCCATAAGGAGTCATGTAGTAAACTCCATCAGGTCTGCCCCGTAACACTCTCACTGTCCCTTAATCGATTTTGATATTTATATGCGCCTTGAAGGTAAATCCCGTGTTGTGGATGCATTCGATACTGATCAGATAGCAACATAGTTGGACAGACTGCTGGTCTTAACGCCCTCTCTGTCCCTTGATCGATTTTGATCGAAATATCTTGTAGGCGAGTCCCGAATTCGAGGATGCATTCGATTCTGAACATGTTAACAACGTAGTTGATAACCCGCTTGTCTTAAGCACTTCAAAAGGGGGCTGCTGCCATACTATGCTGGTCGCTGTTGAGGACCCTGCTTAAGAAAGGCATTTGTAAGTATAGAAATCTTAAACTAAATAGCTGTACAGATGCAATCGGTACAGGCGTGTATAGTTTTTCACACCATTTTGTAAGAAACCGTGCATCATGTATATTCTGATATGAAACAGATTCACCTCTATGAGCTTTTCCTCCCCTCGCGTCTGTAGCTCCGCCTAACCACCCCCTTCAACCTCCCTTTCAGCAGCACGCGCGGCCAGGAGCAGTTTAAACGAGCCACCAGTCTGTCCCTTGCCTGTAGCTCCTTCGTCTCCCTTCCTTCTTGCTCGCGCGACCGGGGGCCGAGTAAAACAGCTCCATGCCCTTCTCAGTTGTAGCTTCATCTATAACCATTCTTTTAATGCGTGGCCAGGCCAATTAAAATAGTGGGTAGGTAAAATAAGGAAGGGGAGACATAAGATTTGAAAATCCTTTTGCAAAAGTAAGAGAATGTCAAGGTGCGACCTAGGCTAGTTCAAAGACGCAAGAGAGGGGAACTTATTGCTATGGCAGGTGGCCATTATAGCCACCCACCTCCACCGTATTTTCAAACCTAAATTTGAATGCCTTCCCACCAATAAAACTTATGTTCCTTTTGTCACATTTCAAATTTATGTCTAAGTGTATAGATTTACTCAATGAAATTTTTGGTTATATTTATATATCACTTAAAATTTGGAAATTCTAATTCGTTTCTTTTTTTGTTTACTAAATTAAAAGGAATAGATAAAATATGAGTACCTAAATTTCTCCCTCCTTAATATTTGTATGTAGAATCGCGATCATGACTCCTTGGATAATAACGCCTCATGACGCCGAGCTTTGGCGACAACGCTAGTGCCAAGAGGAACCTTAGGGAGGCTCTTAGTGACCTAGCTAGATTCTTTTTCCAGTCGTCCAGTCCTTGACACAATAAAGAAAGAGAACCGATTCAAATATACAAGAATTATAAATTTGTTCTCTTAAATCTTGATCCTCTTATAAAAAAAAAAATTCGCATTTTCGGGTTGATTGTTTGTGGCGCGTCGCCATCGCCGCCGCCATCGTCGCCCTCGCTGCCGCCATGAGCGTCGTATTTTGCGGCTTTACAATACACATATTGTACCTAACACTCAATGAGGATTAAATTAGATATGCATGTATGATGTGTGTGTTCCTGCAGTGTTAAATCAAATGATTTAACAATTCCCTTACTACTTTTATACAAAAGTACTCACAACATGCAAAGTTACATGTGAGTGTCTTGAACAATGACCAACATAGTTGTAAAATATAAGAGACGAGAATAATGGCTTCAGCAACAAATCCTTGAACGAAAAACACCACGAAAACTCATTGATTAAAACCTCATGCAAATTATCAGCATTTGAGAATTCACAGGAAAACAATGTCTATACTATAAAGGATATCAGACAACCTAAATTAAAAACCCTACCTTGAGAGATCCAGACTCGTAGAGGAAGTACACATAAACATCAGAAAGTATACACACTACCCCAACACAAGAAATTGCACACGCATACATTATGTGTAATATGTATATTTTTAATTTCCAAAAAGTAGTGCAAAAACTGTAACATCCAGTTGATGGAGTGCAAAAAAAAGGAAAAATTCTTGGATCAACAGCACAAACATTCCTGCAAGTATGGAAAAAATCGGCACAATTCTCTTTTAAAAACATGTAAATTGATCGGAGACCTCCAAAACACCAAACCCCCAAAATACAATGCTAACACACCGAAACCCTATACAAGTAACATTTTTTATAGAATGTATGCAAAGTAGGCCAAATCGTGAACATCTTGTGCAGCTCTCCATGAATATTTAATTTTTTGAATGTCCTCCCATTCCAAAAGTTGTATCTTATTTTCCTCCATCTCATCGAAAATCTGCATTTGCTCTGCAATTCTTCCATTAAATTTAGTGCAGAGAGAAACTTATTAAAAAAATGCATGTTCGATTTAAAAATAACATATTTAAAAAAATACATTGTAGAACTTGGTGGTAGCAGGGGGATTTAGAGCCAAATACTTGAGGAGAAAAGTAATAGTAATAACAATGGTAAGAGGTTGTCTTTTACCTCCTCTTTCGTTAATTTATTTCTGACCTCATCCGCGCTACAAACCAAGTAAGACAACGCACATCCTGATCGTGTGAAGAGCATCAGTTTTCCAAATCCTTTCTCCTCTGATTGACAATATTTTCAAGTATACGGAGGATATGATCGCCGCGATTCTGCCTTTCCGATACGGAGTTCCAGGCAGGTTGAGAGGAATCGGAATCATTTCCCATAACACGTCGTGGAAATGATGATACAGTTCTACCTTCTGAATCTCATCGTCCACGCTAACGAAGAGGCCAAATTCCACAAAAAACATGTTGTGCTTGATGAGAGGATACGTCCGCACTTGATAAATTCTATATGCCCTATTTTCACCGCTACAAAAGCCTCGAGAAGAAATCGTATGCCAGATCCACCATCAAGAACCCTATTGCATGCAGCAACCCACCTGTCTCCACCATGCAGGAACAGAAGCGGGAAAAATAGAAAATACCCGATACACATGCCAAATTGTAAGGGGTATAACAGTTCACTCTATCAGAAGCCGAGATTGTCACCGTCTGATTTCAACGAACACTCTGACATTCTAATCTTGGCCCTCCAATTTTTGAAAGATGTCAGACCCAACAGGTCTCATCTCACTACAAGAACGCCTTACGGCGTAAATATCACCAAAATACAAAAAAACCTCATTTAAAGTTTTCTATTATAAAATAGTTTTACAATATTTTAATAAATTTCATAGTTTTAATAAAGGAAAATATATATAAATACTCATGTGGCATGTCGAATATTAATCACAAACTAGGATCTAATAATTTTTATAGAAATAAAATGCAACCCAAATCTTTAAAAGCTGTCGGAGGCGATCAAACTCGCGGGCAAAGAACAAAGAACAAAAAACAAAAAACAAAACCCTATATTATCAAACATGTATAAAATAACAGTATTCCTGCTCCGAGAAGTCAGTGTTATTTAGTTGCCTCCACATTTAGATCAAAACTCCGGACAGCCATATATTCATCATTATCTGGTTTCCCTGCTACCCCAGAACTGCCCGTATTCCTTTTTTCACAACAAATCGAATCACTTTGTAGACAATTTCTGCGCTTCCAAGGCGGGCTACAAAAATCCTCGTGCTCGAATGAGGGCTTCCAAGGGGATTCACGCGCTATAACAGAAGAAACACCGTTCATTCTGTGCTGTTTAAAGATCCTCTGCATTGCTTCGATTCTGTCCACCAAAGCGAAAAACTGCTGGACTTCTTCTCCACTATCGTCTGGTCGTGAACGCTTCTTATCTTCTTCTATTTCATTTTGTGGGCTATCGTTCTGTGAACACCGCATCTTCTGCTTTGGTTCCTTGCAATCCATGATGATAACCGACTGAATAAAACGGTAGACGAAGATAAGATCCAGCCTTCCTTTCACCTTAAATCCCCACAGTAAGAAGCACGATCAATCACGGCATAGCATTAATAACAAATTATATTGTACAACTATAGTCTCTGCAAATAATCATCCCAATCAGCGCTGTGAGAAATCCTGAGCCTGACTAAAATTTTTGCACAACACTTTATTTGTTAAATAAAACCAATGCTGCCCTGCATTGAAAAACAAGAAACTGTCTGATCATATGTGAATTCCAACCGACGGTCTCCTCTTATTTCCAATTATTCACAAGAAAGTGTCCGAAACACGTCAAACCAGAATCGCGCGAGCCAGGTGATACCGCCGCTTGTTTGAAAATAATCTGAGGCTCTATTTAGCGGGGACCATTAACATGAGGAAACGTAATTGATACGTTGCACCGACCCACGAACTTTTTTCCAAAGTTAATCATCGCTAAGATGTTGAACGTCAACATCCGTTTACTATGAGGATGTGATAGGCATTCAGTGAGCAATAAGGATTCACTATATATGGAGAAATGTATAGACTAGCAAATGCATCCAAGAAATACATAGAAGATTAAAGATGTCAAGAAATTGACTTAGATAGTTGGAATAAAAGCATTATCAAGAGTGTCACACTTTGATATAGTATTTTATGCTATCAATGGTCTATAATTATTGTTATATTCAGACCATAAATTATAATATATGAGGTATACGTGTCATTTTCTCAGAGTCTTTAAGTGTTATCATTTATAATTTGTAATATACAAACAATATCATTAAGTCAGATATATTATTAGGGTACACATATACACACACTATTATACAAATTTATTTTATTTAAGGGTGTGCTTCTAAGTATAAAGTGTGACGCTTAAAGCAAAGAACACTACTACATCTTTACAAAATTCCACCAATATAGAAATAATATAACCTTTTAAAACCTACCTAGAAAAAAAAGAAACAATAAAAAAAGAAGAAAATTAGTCTTTTTGGGATGTTGGACCAAGCTTTGAAGCACCATGAAAATAGTGACTAGCAAAATGGAACCTTATCACAATGGGGTTATGTTTATCAATATAATTTATAACTCAAATTTTGTTTTGATTTTCTTAGCCTAAGAAATCTACCCACTTCAATAAAATCGAACCTACCAGATTTCAATAAAAATAAAAATAAAAATTAGGTTTGATTTTTATTATTTAATTAATAAAATTTAAAACTCGAACGAGGAGGTAATTTAATAATATCCCAAATTTTCTTTATCAAAATTTGTAGTCCATTTTTATCTTCTTAACGAATTGAAGATACCTTTTATTTATTAAATCTATTCCCAATTCGCAATCTTAACTTAAACGTTTTATATTATAAATTATATATGGTTGTGCCGAAAACCTCAACAAAGAAATAAATCTATGAACCTAGAGTAATGGAGAACTAAAATATAAGAGTGATTCAATTTTAAACATTACATATAAATAATAAATAATATGTTATTATTGATGATGTCCTAAAACTAATGGAGACGTTAAAAAAATATAAATCATTAAATTTTTGAAGCACTTTTAAAGTTGAAAGTCGAATTGAATAAATAATTTTATTCCATTTCCTTCGAATCTAAGGTAAATATTTTGGTCTCAAAATTATGATGGGAATGTCATGATACCATTTGGTCAATATATTCTATATTTTCTCCCATTATGAATTAAGAGTTTCTGGTTTGATTTTCATAAATTGTTTTGTTAGTGCTTTTGTATGCACGTGTAGAAAGGACATACAAAAGTGTGTTGATTGAAACACGTGTCCACATGTGCACCATTATTCGAGTAAAATAAATGAAGGTAAATAAAAATAAACACAATGAGAAATGACATCGATTTATTGATATGGAAGAATTAAATATAACTATAGTGTAATGCCCTGTTCGGCATCGACTTTCGTTGTTACGTCCTTGTCCTATTGCGTGTCATTGAATGCTGAATTGAGCTCCCTTTTCTATCGTTAGGTGACTTTTACCCTGTTTGCGAAGTTATTTTTTTAGCATCCTTTCTTCTTCTTTCGTCTGTCGTGCCTTCGATCTATGGAATGCTTAATGTCGTTTGTTAAAAAGAGTTCTATTGGAATATTAAAATGTTCCATGTTTTGTCTTTTTACCTGCTCTTGTCTTGTTGTTTGGCTGCGTGAGATTGGAGGGGGTTTTTAAATGGCGTTTGGACTCCTGCCAACCACCAAAATGTAAACAGTTATGGTATTTAATGTTTCTCCCTTGCGTGAGAGAGATGGGAGTCGGTGGAGTCCTGATTTTCTTCACCTTGATCTCATTTGGATCCTTTTATTCAATGCGTATGGGTGGATGAGTGTTGGGCACGTTTTGTGGGAATGAAGGCCACCTACTTCTTTAATTATTTCATTTCTGCTTGGTTTATCCCACGTGCTGTGGGTAAGAAATATCTCTTCCCTTTTTGGTAGTGGGCCGCATACTTTAATTTTAGATGTTCCAGCAAATCTTTCCCAGATTTTCTTGTTGTTAGCTGCGTGGATGGTTGGTGATTGCAGGACTTTTTGTACTCCTTTTTACCTGCTACAGCCTGCAATTATTTTCTCTGACACTGGCCGCTTAGCTTTCAAATCAGATTTTATTATTGATCTTCCCTGTGTTTATCTTTTACCTGCTCTGGCTTTGTTGCTGGCCGTGTGAGTTGTGTGGTGAAGGGATTTTTGCTTGGCTGTGTTTCCCCTTCCTTGCTATCCTACCCTCGCCTATTGGGTTTGATATGGCGGTTTTAGATGAAGCTACAGGCTAGTGAAGTAGGCGTGTTACCTCCACTTTCATTGGGTGCTGCGAGGTGTGTTCTTGTCGGGATCCACAAAGAACAACGGACTGACTGCAACAGGATTAGCCAAAGCGCAGTATGTTACGCTTTAGTAGAAGCCCTTTTTGAGCGCTTCCAACAAGCAGGTTGTCCAACTATGTTGTTATCTGTTCAGTATCGAATGCATCCTCAAATTCGAGATTCTCCTTCAAGATATTTTATCAAAATCGATTAAGTGACAGTGAGAGTGTTACCAGGAGACATGTACCGTGAGTTAAGAGGTGACGGCATGCATTTTAATATGGGCATTGCCTCCATTCATATATGCATATGTGGCTTGTCAAAGCGATGGTGTCTTTTCTCTTTGTGATAAGGAACTGTGGCTTACTGTGGAGTTTTAGGTACTGCGCTGGTCATTCCATATGGCGAAGAACATGAACAGGAAGAGTGCATTATTGCGTTTTGGGCAACAGACCCAACTCGTTATAATTTGAATAATATGACACTAAAAATAGGTGGGAGAGATACAGATAACTTATGAAAATGGAAACAACTTTGGCTGAGAGTTTGTTGGAGTGGAAGGTTTTTTCCAAAGCCCTCAGGGTTCTGGTGTTGGATGAGGACTCTGAGGCAGCTGCTCAAACCAAGTCCAAACTAGAAGCCTTTGTCTATGTTGGTAAGTAAGACTAAATAATAATAAAACCATTAATAACACCTTGAGTTTTTCAACGCAGGCCAAATTCTCAGCCCGTATGTTTTTAACAATGTCTCTGTACATATTCATTGTTTCTCAGCAACCTGTACAATCATGTCTTTGATCACACCCACAGGCACAGGAGATCTATGCAATGTTGGAGAAAATGTCTTGGGAGATGAAGGTAGCAGGATATTTTTCAGATTCAGAACATGTACTGAGTGAACGGGAAAGTAAAAGTATTCCTCTGCCACCATAGTGAGAAGATGGCAATTGCATTTGGATTGTTAAGCCTTCCCCGTGGGACAACTCTCAGAGTTGTCAAGAACCTTAATGTATGTGTTGACTGCCACACTGCACCAAGTTTTGTCCAAGATTGTTGCAAAGCAAATTGTTGTGAGAGATGCAAAGCGGTTCCATCACTTTAAAAAAGGAAAATGTTCTTGTAGAGATTATTGGTAATGCCATGTGAAGCAATCTGCAGACATAGTCTGGCACTATAACAAGGCGCACTGTGCCAGGTCTGCAGTGATAAATAAGGGACCAGATTTTATTTCCAGTTTCTTAAAAAAATATTCTAAGCACTTGTAAGATCTAGACATGGTGGCCGCCCTCTCCCTGACTGTACCAGGCGCTGCCATGAAGCTTGCATGAGAGATCTACGTGCTGAGGAAAATGAATGTTTTTGGAATGTGTTGTAGCTGCTGGAGCCTTGGTTCGACGTGGCTGCATTGAGGAAGCCCCAAACAGGCATGATAAGACTAACCCTCTCTCTTAATGATTTATTTCCTTTAGCATTTGGATAAATCGACCTTTGCAATTTTGTTCGACTGCTGTAGATGTGGGTTTCTTTTGGAATGTTGATGTGTTTTTGTTTTACTAAGTAAATAGCATTTGGACTCTGGATATTATATAACATGCATTTACATATATTGACTCTTTCTTGAAAGAGATGCCCAGAAAGAGATGGGTTCCAAATGACTTTAATCATAATTGCATGAGCTGATCTCTCTCCCCCTTTACCGTTTATCTTAATTACTATTTGACAAGAAGAAATCTCTCCAGTGATTCTCGCTTATCGATCTTATAAAGTTGGTTTATCATTTTGCCATGATTATTCCTGTGAACAGTGGTTTCTGTAGAAAATATTGTGGTGTGTGTATGAGATTTAGAATATTCCTTGTATTGTTTTTATTTGTAGAACATGGCTTGAAAATGGGAATTTTCTTGGAAGACTATGTTTGTCTTTTAATGTGGTTTGATAACGATATAAACCCCTTTAGAATTGGGGGCTTCTATTTGGGGAGTCGTACTGGTTTTACTGGTCTTTCTAGATACCATCTGACTCTTTTGATTACCGTTTACCTTGGGGATTATTGAAAACCCCTCACCAGGCCCTCTGCTATTATTATTACTATGAGCTTATTATTAGATTGGAACCCTCCTGAAGCATGCGTTAATGGGTTTTCTATGACCTTTACGAATATGTTAAGCACGCAAGTCATTATCCTGTGGATAATTCTATGGCTTAATTTTGAGGCACTACTTGGATCTTTGAATCGGTTAAAGTAATATTGGATACATCGAACTCTCATGAATGTCGACATTCTTCAAGTTTGATTGATATGTGATGTCCTCATGCATATGAATTCAGGCAATTCTTGAAATATGAAATTATAAATTTATCTTATACTTTGACCTTGAAGCTTGTCGAAAGACTTTTGGTAGGAAAACAGATGAATAGGGAAGTTAAGATAACTACCCTAAAATGGAGTCATGCATAGCCTTAAGTAAAGGTGACAGCTACCATAATGGGACTGTGCATACCATGTATGACAGTAAGGATATAAGTCCACCTGAAATTATTTAACTTCATTTTATAGAACAATAATTAATACCCATAAATTGGGGTATGCAAGTGGAGGTTGAATTATATAACAGATATATTATGTTATCAGGTAACCAGTAAGGATAAATATGTTATTTCAATACTTGGTTAACGAGTGGAATATTTTCTGGCATTTACGATGATTATTATGTTAGCTAAAAATTGATACTTGCATCTCAATTGGGAGTTGAGATAATGTTGATACTTGTATTTATAGTGGCTTGGACTGCGCTTACATATCTTAGTTAGTCAAATGTATCTTTGACATATTAGCAAAATATGACAATATTGTTGATCGTAACTCATCCCAATGAGTTGGACCCTTACACTAATAGAAACATATAAAGGCATGGAATAAGCAACCAAAAGGATACCTAATAATATATGAACTTGTGGATTGGTGGAATCTTTGTTAACATAAGTATATTCTTAAAATTGTGAGATAAATATCCAAATTATACTTACATATCACTGATTATCTATGAAGGTTTGATACTTGGGTAATATCGATGAATAATATAAGATTGATACTTGTATTTATTATATAAACTTAATGTCGTTGGTGCTTTTATTTAATTGAAAGATAATATTGTTGGATACTTATATATGTGAAGTAGGTCGAGGGTATTAGGTGAGCGTTATTATTATTACTGTAATTTAAGTATGATTTATTGCATGGTTAAGGTTGTATATCTAGTCACTTGGAATTGTGTCCTTATGTAAGCAGATCTTAAAGAAGTGAACATTAATGAGTAGGAAATGTATTATCATGAGATGTGCAATTAAGTTTTAAATGTATGTTAGAAATTTATTTGATAAGGAGTATTGCAAACTTTCATTTATTTAAATGCTAGATGGCATAAATTATTAGGTGAGGTTTATATCTTATCATGCTCAGTTCTAGCGAACTGACTCTAATAAATATTTGTGCAGATGGATTATGCGAGTAGATTAAAGAAAAGAGTGTAAAAGTTTCATCAGTTCAAATTATGAAGTTCTTTGTAGAAAGTTCAATGCATTGTAAATTTTGTAACTTTTCTTGCAAGGAGTTTAGAAGATCTCTTGTCTTGGTATGTTCGAAAAACTACGTGGTGAAGTGTTCTTTCCCTTTTGTTGTTAGACTAGTAACTTACCTTGGTGAGAAATGATATTCAAACATTACATTGGCATAAGTATTGTAAAACCTTGATTTTGAGAATAAAGTGTTAAGTCAAAACTCTCTGACACCTTGTAATGATGTGATATAAGTAAAATTAAATGGAGTGGTTAACCCTTATAGAAGTTAACTAATATATATATATATATATATATATATATATATATATATATATATATATATATTCAGATAAATTAATGTAGAGATGACTTACTTGAGAACAAGAGATTCTGAAGTACTCAAAGGTGAAACTATCCTTGTAAAGTAAAATTTTATAAATTGATATCCCTAGCTAAACTAGTGAACACTACCCCTTTTGGGTGAACTCTTAAACAAGCTTAAGGGAAAACAATGGTTAGTTCTGAAGATAATAAGATTTAGCAAGTAGGAGAAGACTTTAAGTGAACTACTCTACAGTGTATAAGAAAATAACTCAGTTGGTAAGATGAATTTGTGTGAATCATACATTGAATCTTTCTGAAAACATAAGTCATGAGTTAAAGGGTGTTTTATCAAAATAAATAACCTTCAATCATTTCTTACTGTGGCTTGCCCTAGCTGTGAGAGTGTCATGTGGTTGGACTTCTATGTGTTCTGTCAAAAAAGGAAAAGTGTATTATCCTTTTGGGTGTGAATGTTTCTGCAGGCTGACCTTGTGGTCATCCCCATAACAAGTGGTTCCCAGAGTTGGTTGTAACTTTGTGACGACATGTTGTGTCGTGTTATGTGTCGAAGCAAGTAAAAAAAAAAAATCATGTCTTTTACTGTGTTGTTCGTGTGTGATTTTTTGGGTCGTTACATATAGAGAATGCCTCATCTTATTATCATTTAATTCTCTAGTTGCTTTTCATCTTCCATAAACAAACCTGTAACACCCACATTTTACACACACAAATACAACATAGGAAATACTAATTTTTTATTTTTTATTTTACATTTTAGTACGCATGATACTACAAGAGACCACTAGGACAACACACAACACAAGATATGCTTACACAAAAAAATCACCCACATAGATAAACATGAAAACACGTGATGCATAACAAGGTCAATTTTTTCTTTAAAGGAAAAGGCACAACATAATGATTCAACTATAGTATAAGCTTATAGGTAGGGCATTCCCATTACATAATACTATTAGAATTACACTTTTATTACCATGATGTTTCATTCTTTAACATAAGTCCTAGAAAGGCTTATAACATGTGAATCATATAATCTCTTTTTATTTTTTTTGCTAGATTTCATTGCATTTATGTCATTTCACAATTAACTTACGGTGTTATATATCACTAAATAAGGATCATCTACATTAGTTCAAATACTTGTTTAGTTCACTCGTCATTAATAGGGTAATTATTCACACACAAGACTATTTATATACACACGACTACTAGGTCTTATCCATAGGATTCACTCCTAAGGGCATGCATCTTGATCTAATATCATACCTCCATTACAGAACGGGACAAGTTTAAGTCCAAAGGATGTGAAGTTCACCTTTTTTGTTTAAGGATTTAGGGTCAAGTTTCTTTCATTCATTTATAAATTGATAATTGAGTTAGTACACAATAAGTATTTTAATAAATAGGTTATTTATCCATAGTGAGAGGTTTTAATAACGTTAGAAGGAATATCATGTTTCACTTTACCATGGAATAACATCTCATGATCACACTTTCCAAGGGCAAGTGTTAGTATTAATTTCACTATAGTTATACTCCAACAATTAATTTAGGGGATTCGAAGGCTCTAAACATGGCAACATACTTCCTTATTTTCTTGTTCCTGGATTATGTTTCCTGAGTATCATATAACGCAAATGATAAATGAGATTGGGTATTGAGTTCATTTATGATCTCAACTCTTAAATATGACTTATAATGTTAGTTGGTAATCTTCATCACTCAACATGTATGTCAGTCCAAGAGGATTTTAAATCATGTTTAAGGTTGGTTTCCCATAGCATTATACCTTTTATAAATAACATTCTCCTTACTACACATGCAATTACTATCCTTGAAGGGTACCACATACCCTAGATAATGTTTGACCGTGTCATTCCTAAAAGTCAAGTTCACAACGATGTCACTAAGCATATATGCTATGATGATAAAATCATATGTGTGATCCTATTTACTTA
This sequence comes from Taxus wallichiana var. yunnanensis, assembly GCA_018340775.1. NCBI lineage: Eukaryota > Viridiplantae > Streptophyta > Pinopsida > Cupressales > Taxaceae > Taxus > Taxus wallichiana. The sequence goes on from CM031236.1 coordinate 579,616,767, forward strand.
AGATAGAAGGTGCCATTGAGTGTAAAGATTAAGTTCATTCTAAGGTATTAGTTTTCTATGCTAAAAGGAAACACACATGAAGGGTAGTTATGCACGAATTTTATACTAGGGCTAACTATTTTGGTTAGATTTCTTTATTACATTTTCAAAGTAAGAAACACCACACACCAATTATTTAATCATCAATTACACACTAGAATTGCACTATAAACTATTAAATTCAATTTCATTTAACACATTTATCCCACTTTTACAATACAATTTTTGGAATCAAATAACACCCATGTTTAGATGAATGTTTCCCTTAAACAATAGCATCTTTAAAATATTACAAACGTCATTAATAAATCTTTCAATACTTAGCAAATGTTGAACTTATCCCGTATAATGCTTCTTAACACACACACACACACACACACACACACACACACACACACACACACACACACACACACACACGTGTGTGTGTGTGTGTGTGTGTATCCAACCACCCACTTTTTTAACATATGTAGGTCTGAATGAAAAGAACAACTATAATAAAATGCACTTCTCCCAAAGCACCCCTAAACTCGAACATCTCATTTATATTACCAAATTTCAATAATAGGTCTTTATTATAACATATCAATACATAAAAATATATTTTCATTCACATACATGAGTTACGTAATATACAAAGAATCACAAACACTCCCTTTCACCAAATTTACTTACATCTTGCAAAACCATGTGAGTCTGAAATCAATGATAAATCGATGGCATGACATCCACTTAGATCTAGCACAATTAATGTTTTCATTTTTAAATTTACATGATAATAATATTTTGCACTCGAAAAGAGAGGGTTAGACACATGTATTCATTTCATTTCATTTCACTTCATTTCTTAGCTAAGGAGAGAGAGAGAGAGAGAGAGAGAGAGGAGAGAGATAAATGTTGTTTATATAAGAGTCAAATTTCACACCATAAGCCACATGATAAAGTTTTATAAAATTATCTATAAGTGTCAAGAGGTTTTCATGCCTATTTGCTATCTTGGTTAGGGTTTTACAATCATCCTTAACATTTTCCTTCCTAGTCATGAAACATCTAATTTTGACTTGGAGGCTAAGACAAAGGTGCGTTCAAAAACTATATTTTGATAAGAAAATTCACAATGGGTGAATTCCTATGTGTCCACCTTGTTGGTTGTCAAACAAGGACTTTATTGAAAGCAACAAATATGGAAAAAAATCCCTCCTCTTTAATGGGAGAGGTTCCCTTATTAAAGGCAAAAATTTATTTACAAATGTACAATGTGTAGTTTTAATGAGGAACTCTAATATCATGAAAGTGTTATAATATAACAGATCATCAATACGAAAGGATAGAAGAATTAAGGAATGGGAGGGGGCAGAAAAGCACTCTCAAGAAATATAGATAACAAAATAATTCTTTACGCATGCCAGGAGGGAATCAAATAGAATAGAATCATTTGCATTTAAAGACCATAGATGTTATTTCATAGACACAAAGTTCTAGAGATGACATCCATAAGAATACAAAGCTTCTTGAATTAAAACAGACTTAATGATTCAATAATTTTAAATGGATAGCAATGAAAGAACAAGAGTTGGTGGAAATAGAAAGAGAGATCCTTTTGTATTGATAAATTTTTACTCCTTTACACTTTCAAAAATAAATAGAGTTCCAGCCCCTAAAAATGGCGCAGAGAGCCCATTATATAAGCCTGTTTCTTTTAACTAAAATGTTAATTAAGGAAGTGCTTGACACAAGATCCTTAATTAATTACAATGAGCCTGATTTGAGAAAAGAAGGAGGAGAGGAGAAGCTAGAAGGGAAAACGTCCGCTTATTGCTGAGGAGGGCCCACCGACTTGAGGATCCATTTCCTGAATCTTTTCAATGCTTCAACTATCTCTCTACCTCGTGGGACTGATGTGTTGGTAGTGGCTTGAGACCAAGTACCTAGACATTTCTCCATGTCCTTATCAAACTCAATATGTGCATGATATTCTTTATTAGCCTCTTTAATAGTAGATTGAAGAGAGCAAATCTCCTTTATCTTCTCTTTGGTAACCAATTCCTCCTTGAACAAGTTTTCTTTAACAAATGCCCTGAACTGAGTTTTAATTTCTTGGAGAGAGAAAGGAACACCTGAAGTTTCATTGTGAAGATGACAGTGAATATCTTTGAAGGAAGACACAACACAAGTTTTGAAGGCTTCTCCCTTTTGCCAACTATTCCTCAACTCTCCCAAGGCTTCTTCCAGAACTTTTATTTTCCATTCCACACTAAAAACCCATGACCTTGACAAGTTGTCTTTGGCATCATCAAAAACCTTATTGGCCATCAATATATTTTCATCAGCCTGTCCCATCAGGTGAAGATCCATGATGCAACTACTCCAAAGCTTCAGCTCTTTGTCCATAGTTGCAATTGAGGAGGAGAGTTTTTGTTGCAGGTTGGCCACCTTCTCATTGAGTTTGAAGGCCTCTACAATGAAATTCAAGCCTCGTAATGATCATGTCATCAACCATGGCTTCCATAGCCCTCCCATAAGTGGAATACCTGTGTATATCCTTGATGCTTTGAACTTCATCTTGACTAAGAATCATAGGGGGCGGAAGGGCAGCTAGTGGAGTAGGATCCAAAACCTTGTCCTTAGCCAATAATGACTTGATGAAGCTAGAAAGAACTTGATTTTGTTCTTCCAGTTGTTCTATAGTTTGTTTACCCCTTTCTACTCTCTCAATAACCTTGGTTACTATTTCTTGGAGGTTATGCACCTCACTCTTAGGGGTAGATTCTCCCATTGGAATCCTAGAAAGCTCCAGATCAGAGGCTAATAGATCTTGTTCTGCCTTATCAACCTTAGGTTTTGCAACCTCTAGAAATTGTTGGCCCTGAGCATATTTCACTATCCTTGTAGTTATTTTAGCCCTCTTTGCTAGAGCAGGAGGAGTAGTGCCCAACAAGGCTACCACACCATCAAATTTTAGCTCTATCAATCGAGAAGAAGGTTTTCTCTTCCCGTTGTTAAATGAGGGTTGCACCCATGCAAAAGTGGATGAAGAAGAAGGAGGAGTAAGTGATCCAAGAGAAAGTGAACTCATGGCACTCAAAATATTTACCACTATTGCTTCCAGGAGAGATGTGAGTGAGGTATCTCGAGCCAACTGATATATGAAAACCTCCCGAATCCGAATGAAGAAGGATCCATACTTTGCTATCAAGTTCATGGCTTCATCATAAAATCTCCTGGCAGTATCACTTTCTAAAATCCTCACAACATACATGGTAAACGCATCATTCCCCCTCCTAAAGTTGTGGTTACTAATTTCAAGGTTGAATTGAGGACAATATGTATAAATGGGTTCATCCTTCTGACCCTCTATGTAAGTGAATCCAAACCACTCCGGGATGCTGCTAGGGTATACATGAGATAGGAAGTCATATAGAACTTCTTAATCTATTGCACATTGGACAATTGCTCTGTCAAATTCATGCAAATGATTTCTACCCAATTTATACTCTGACTACCTTTACGCAGATGATGTTGATGAGTGGGCACATCCAAAAGTGAAATTCATTGGTAGAGGGTAGTCCCATGACACAAGCTAGTAGGATAATGAAATTAGACACTCTTCATTGAAATCAGCTCTAAATAATGCCTTGGAAAGTTGGGATGCTCCCTTCTTAGGGTTCTTCAACCATGATTTTGCTATCCTCACCTTATATTTATCACTGTCTTGCTCGAATAGAGTCTGAGCTTGAGCCTAAGTGATAACAATGGAGTCCTCAACTTCTGGAATTTGTAGCGCAGAGCAATGGCAGTAGCATCTAGTTTAGCAATCAGCTCCCCATGCACATTAGACAATTCCTTGGTGTCAGGGTTAAAGTGAGCCCCGTAGGTGAGCACGGTGTTGGCACATTGTACTGAGATTGGGAAACCCGCAGCATATGCAAGGCCACTGTCATTGATCATTTGCGCCATGGGGGAAGGATTAGGGCTAGTCAATCTATTCCAGAAATCTCCAAAATCTAGGTGTCGAACCTCACTATCCCCGATATCGAGAACGAGGACTCAAGTGGTGAAACATGTTCTTGACCTTGGAATTTAATCTTCATATTTGCAATGTTCAAGAAAACAACCTTCATAGATCAAATTCGCACTGAAAAATGTAAAGGCAATGGGAGCACAAGCGATTTATCTTAATGGAAATGATTCGAGGGAATGATAACAAGTGAGTAGTGTGCCAAATGCATAGAGGGTAGTCCCATTAAATAGTCATGTTTAGGAGAGAGAAGGTCATAAATGTGCATTAAATTCATATGCACTGACTCAAAAAAGGAAAGAATTGGGAAGAGCAGAAAAAACTAGCCCAGATGGTCTTTGGTACATTTGGGACATGGGGATGCGAAGACCCAATGTGGTCGATGCGGGTGATGTGGGCAAAGTGGGCCATATGAGCACAAACAAGTCGAAACTTGGAAACATGAGGGATGCGAAGATATGATTCGGTCGACACGCATGATGAGGGTAAAGCTGGGGACAGAGGGCACGGATGCTTTTGGGACAAATGGGACAAAAGCACGTGATAGACCCGATGCGAGATGATGTGAGTGATCGGGGAATAGAAAGCCCGACAGAACTTAGAACAAATGGACCAAAAGTTTCGACATAACCGAAAGTTAAAATATTTTCAGGGAAAGTGGCCGATCGAGGAATAGAAGGTCCAAAAACTTGGGACATATGGGACAAAAATTTCTGATAGACCCACAAATCACCAAAATGACTCCAAAAACATGAATTTTCACTAACTCCTCAACTTTTCACTTCACTAGAACATCATAAAAGGGTGTTAACTCAAAATTTTCAATTTTTACTTTCAAAAGAGGGGAAATTTTGAGAGGACAATAGCTAGCTCTTTCTGGGGATGACTTGGCTAGATTAGAAGAATGAGACAAGGCAAGAACTCTTAGAACTAGGGGAAGAAGACCAGTGCCTTATCCATTGGGCCACAGAGTCAAAAAGCAAACCAATATAGAAGACAACACAAGCGGGAAAAGAAACACACCGAAGAAAGGGAAAGGACACACACCCTATACATAATATACAAAGAGACCTCCTATTCACCTAGGACTTGAACAATTTTAGGTACTTCCCACTATAAGGAAGTGGGAGAGAGGAACCATCCATGTAATCAAGATAGAAAGAATTCTCACCAACAAAGTGCCTAATTTTGAAAGGACTGAGCCAAAGAGAATCAAACTTACCATGGCTTCCTTGAGGCTCATGTCTTTTATCCCATAGCAAAACAATGTCTCCAACTTTGAAATCTCTAGACTTGGCATTCATATCAAACAAATATTTTACCTTCTGCTAGTGGGTAGATATTCTATCAAAAACTTGCAGCCTACCTTCATTCAACTTATGAAGATTCATGATACTTTTATCTAAAGAATCATTGAAGCTAGTGTCTTCAATGGCCTTCATTAAATACAAAGCTGGTAGCTCCACTGTGATTGGTAATTGATATTCCACACCATACACTACTTGAAAAGGGGACATTCCAATAGCTCTTTTAAGTGTAATCATATCTACCCAAAGAGCATCATAAAGTTTCTTGTGCTAGTTCCTATGAGATTCATTAACTAGTTTCCTTACTATAGCCACCAAATTTTTATTTGTTGACTATCCCTGTCCATTCCCTTGAGGATAATAATCTGAAGAGTCAGCCAGGGAAATGCCATATCCATAACAGAAATCCATCATCTCGGCAGAAGAAAAATTTGAAGCGTTATCAGTCAATCTTGTTTGGTACACCAAACCTCACCAAGATGTTTTCTTTGATAAAATTACACACTACTTCAGAAGTAGTACTTTTTACTAGAATGGCTTCCACCCACTTAGTGAAGTAATCATGGTAGTCAAGACATGAGTATGTCCTTGCACTTGAAGATGGGTTGAGTGTTCCAATGAAATCTAAACCCCATTGTTGAAAGGGCTCTTCAATCACAACTGGTTTAAGTGGCAAGGCAGCCAACTTAGGTCTGCCTACAAAGGTCTGACAAGCTTCACATTTATCAACCCATTTTGATGCATCTTTAAACAAGGTAGGCCAATAGTATCCAGCATGAAGAATCTTGTGGGTAGTAACAATAGACGAGTAATGACCTCCACATGCTTGATCATGAAAAGCTGAGAAAAGCTTCTTTTGTTGTTCTTTGTCAACACATTTCAAAAATCTTCCATCCATTCCACATTTGAACAAAGCATTCTCCCATAACACATACTAGGCTGATCTTAGCTTGATAGCTCTCTTCTCCTTGGAATTCAAGTTAGGGGGAAACTCACCATAGGTGAGAAAATGTGTGATATCAACATACCATTCATCATTCGAGCTAAGAAATAGAACAATAGGAATATCAACTTCCTCCTTGGATAATTCATGACTAGCTCCTTCAGCAATGAGTTCACACAAGCCTTTACCCCAAACTAGTTTGGTTGGTCTGATGTCAATATCATATTCTTGAACCTTTGCTACCCAATTTCCTCTCTTAGTTCCAAATTCTTGCTATGTAAGAATAGACTTGATGGTTGTATCAAGCACAAGCACCACAGAGTGAGAGTTAAGAATATAAAAATGAAACTCGCTTGATGTGACTTTAACCACCGGAAAAGCATGTTTCTCCATCATCGTGTATTTCAACTCGTGATTTTTAAGAATGTAGCTCATGAATGCAATCGGGAGTTCATGATCATCAGAATCTTTCTGAGTCAAGACAACAGCCAAGGTGCTTTCTGTGGCATAGCAATAAATAATAAAATCCTTGCTAAAATCTAGACATGCTAAGATAGGAGTTTTAGCAATAGCCTTTTTAATACCTTCAAAGGCTTCTTTCCCTTTAGAGGACCAGCAAAACATTTGTTTTCCTTTCATCATTTGAGAGATATTCAAAGTTAGCTCACCAAATTGTGAATGAATCTTCTTAGGAAGTTGATCTTACCGAAAAAAGAATGCACTCCCTTCTTACTTTTGGGATGAGGAATCTACTGAATACCTTGAACTCATTCAGGATCAATTTGGATTCCATCTTTAAAGAAAACATGTCCCAACAATTTGCCCTCCGTAACATAAAAATATATTTCTTGGGATTCAAAGAAACCCCATGTTCTCTATATTTCAAGAGAATTGTTTCCAGATGATGAAAATGATCTGCTCTAGTTTTAGAAAACACAGTTAGGTCATCTAGATACACAACAATACATTTCCCTTTCAAACTTTCAAAATCCAAGTCCATAGCTCTTTAAAAAGTGACACCGACATTAATGAGTCCAAAAGGCATCCTCTTGTAGGCAAAAGTACCCCAAGGGGTGGTGAAAGTAGTCTTGTGCTGATATGTGGTATTAACTTCCACTTGATTATACCTTGAGAAGCCATCAAACATGGACAACATTTCAGACCCTGTAATAGCTTGCAAAACTTGATCCATCATGGGTAGAGGGTAGTTGTCTTTTAAAGAGGCCTGATTCAGATTCCTGAAGTCAACACAAATACGAATCTCACCATTTTTCTTCCTGACAGGCACAATATTGGCAATCCATGTCGAATGGTGAATGGGAAAAATAATTTTAGCCTTCAATAACTTCTGTATTTCCTGAAAAATGGTGTACTGCCTTTGCTTTTGCTTGAAGGGTTTAATCCTAGGTTTGAGAGGGATGAAATGTTGCATTTCCTTTGGTTGGAAAGCTTTTAGATCTTCATATGAATATGCAAGAACATCCCTATATTTTTTTAAGAGGTTCACCACCTTCTCCTTTTCTTCTTGCATGCAACATTTTCCAAATTCACCATTTTAGGTTAGTAGTGCTCTAGATGTTAACCTTTTCATACTCAGCAGATTGCCACACTCCAGTAGAAGCTTTAGAATTAACATACCTGTCATGTTTATCAAACAATTCCTCCAAACTCACCAACCCTTTAGGAATATTGTTACCTTTGAGTCTGATGCACCCATCTTGATCTGTCTCCTCTTTGACACCTTCCTCATTGAAAGATACACTCTCACGAGGAAAATTGTCACTGCCTTTGAAGTATAATTGTTCAAAGTTATCCCTGAGCTCCAAGAAAGAGAGAAAATGTTGATCATTGTTGAAGATTTTCCAATTACTTGCATTATTAGGCACACTGGGCCTATGGATCATTTCAATGGTAAATTTATCCTGAGAGAAATCAAGGTGAGGTATCAACAATGATCCTGAGACTGCTAGTGAATCAGCCCTGGTGTTCTTTTCTCTCGACACAACTTCAATGGAGAAGGCATCAAGAAATTCAATAGAATCCCAAACTTGATTCTAGTAATGTTTCAACCTTCTATTCTTTACTTGGAAAAGGTCTCTGACTTGTTTAACAACTAGTTCTGCATCTCCACAAGCTAGAAGATTCTTCACACCTTTTCTTTTGCCACATTAATTCCAAGAATGAGGGCTTCATACTTTCTTGTATTATTGGTATTTTCAAACCGTAGCTTGAATGCGAAAGGATGAATATTTCCTTCAAGAGATATCGACACCACACTGCCTCCGAAACAACAGAGGAGCAGCTTCCACAAATTATAGATTCCAAACACCATTAGGATCATGAAGTACTTTATTGGGAAGCTGAGTTTCCTCCAGAGACATAATCATATAGTTACCATGTCCAATGTCCTCATAAAGTATCTGGGCTTTGGGATCATCCATTTTTGCACAATATACTCGATTACTTCTCAGGCAACAACTTCTTCATATTTCTATTGACTGGTATGAGGGCATGTGACCAATCCATTTGAATCTATCCTCCGATATCCTTACAAAAATTCCTACTTGACAGCATACCATATGAAGGAGGAATATCTACTACTAGAATAGTAGCCAAAATCTTCTTCTCTAGTAAAGTGGCAAAAGCTACTTGTGCATCTTTAATCCTTCCAACCAGGGGCACCTCCTTACTCTCCATAGAATATCAGGATCCATAAGTGCATGTGAGAGTAAGACCCAAAGCATGAGCCACTTTGAAAGGCATTACATTATCTGATGCTCTTGAATCTATGACACAGGTGCTGAGTTTATGGCCTGATATAAGAAGAGTCACATAAAACGGATTGATCTTCTCATTAGGTGAGGTGATTGCAACTACAAGGTTGGGTCGGCATGTAGAGGATGGAGTAGGCAAAAGGCCTTTAGAGGTGGTTTTGGAATGAGAATTGAAAAAGTGAACCATTTTGGCAAAGGCTTTAGGATGAGTTTGATAATACTCAGCCTCTAAAATTTGAACCTTTGTCTTCTTAAGGTGATCAATGATATCAAAAGATCCAGAGGTGGATGGGCTATCATCACTAGGAATCTTAGGCTTATCAGGTTTAGGAGTTGGAGAAGAAAAAGCTTTAGCAGTAGTATTAGGAAAAGAAGAATTAGCAGAACTCACCTTCTGTGTGGATGCAGTGGGAATAGGAGACCCTCTTCTTGCAACAACGGGGATAGTCATGGGAGGATCCTTGGATCTCTTAGTGGGTTGTATCACTTTCTCTTTCTTATTTGTCTGCTCCTGAGTCATGACAACATATGATTCACTATTCATATCTACTACTACTTCATCATAATCATCCTCTTCATCAACACCTTTAGTGGTGAAGAAATTAACTCGAGATCCCTCAAGTTCCTCTAGTTCTTCATCAACCTCTTCTTCAGGTTCTTCACAATCTTCATTAATCTCCTCATCTTTAGGTTCTTCAACCTCACAAGTTGCATTAACAGGGACCTTGATGGGTGGCCCTCAATTGCCAGCCTTGTCTGAGAGGAAGGTAAATGATTTCTAGGCTGAAAATTCCTCCTTGAAACATCTGCATAAGGAGCGTGCTGAGCCAATTATTTCTTGATGGCAATGAGGTCATTTGCAAGCTTTTGTACTAATGGATCTGTATTAGTTGTAGAAGTAGAAGAAGAGGAAGAAGAAGCTCTAGATTTGGAAGGATATCTTTTCAACTTACCAGACATAATCAAGTCATCTTCAATGCTAATAGCTAATATCTGATCCTCAGCCAATGTTACAAGGTTGGCCCTTCTCAATGCATAACTAAACTTAGGCAATTGACCATTCAAGAAGAAACATTTTTGAATTTGATCTACAAGCTGAGTGTTTGGTGGGATTTTCTTAATCAAATTGTTGAATATGGCCATAAATTCCCTCATGGGTTCTTGTGATTCTCTATTTATTTGAGAAATCTAGGCCAGCAAAGCATGCACATCCTCTGCAGGTTTAAAACGATTCTCAAACCTTGTTCTCATAGTGGTCCAACTGGTAATGGCCCTAGTAGGAAGGTGATAGAACCAATCCACCGCATTATCTTGCAAATTTTCTACAAAAAGCCTCACCGAGACATCTTCATGTTCAACTCCGAGGACTCCACATGCAACTATGAAGGCTGCAATATTTTCATCAGGATGCACCTTGCCGTCACCTCTGAACTTTGGGAAGTTCTTCCCGTTACCCCCCGGGTAACTCATACAAAGGCCGAGGAAGAGTGAGATACCCAACAGGATGGCCCCAAGGTAATGAAATTTCCATCCTTGTAAAGACTACTTGAAGGGGAATTGAAACACTAGCAAGAATCAAAGAGTGGAGATTAGGGCTAGGTTTCTCTGAGGGATACCACTTACATGGGTTTTATCTTTAACAGGAGGAGTGCTTGTAGAATGAGTTCCTATATTTCTTCCTATTGAAGGAAGAGAGAAACCTTGCTGCTCCAAAAGTTGAAACTGAGAATATTCAATACCAAGGGCCCTCCTGCCATGAGTAAATAGTAGAGTTTCTAGATCAAAGAATGATCAAGAAATTGTTCATAAAACTGGAATACATTGAAAACGAATCCCAGAGAGTCACCAAAACCGTTAGTTGTCAAAAAGGACTTTATTGAAAGTAATAGTCAGGGGACAAAAGTACCTCCTCTTTAAAGGGAGAGGTTCCCTTATTAAAGGAAAAAAATTATTTATAAATGTACAACGTGTAGTTTTAATGAGGAACTCTAATGTCATGAAAGTGTTATAATATAATGTACCATCAATACGACAGATAGAAGAATTAAAAAATGAGAGGGGGCAGAAAAACACTCTCAAGAAATATAGATAACAAAATAATTCTTTACGCATGCCAGAGGGAATCAAATAGAATAGAATAATTTGCATTTTCAGACCATAGATGTTATTTCATAGACACAAAGTTCTAGAGATGACATCCATAAGAATACAAAGCTTCTTGAATTAAAATAGACTTAATGATTCAATAATTTTAAATGGATAGTAATGAAAGAACAAGAGTTGGTGGAAATAGAAAGAGAGATCCTTTTGTATTGATAACTTTTTACTCCTTTACACTTTCAAAAATAAATAGAGTTCCAGCCCCTAAAAATGGCGCAGAGAGCCCATTATATAACTTACAAATTAGTTACACTTGGTAACTGTTTCTTTTAACTAAAATGTTAATTAAGGAAGTGCTTGACACAAGATCCTTAATTAATTACAATGAGCTTGATTTGAGAAAATAAGGAGGAGAGGAGAATCTAGAAGGGAAAACATCCGCTTATTGCTGAGGAGGGCCCACCGACTTGAGGATCCATTTCCTGAATCTTTTCAATGCTTCAGCTATCTCTCTGCCTCGTGGGACTGATGTGTTAGTAGTGGCTTGAGACCAAGTACCTAGACATTTCTCCATGTCCTTATCAAACTCAGTATGTGCGTGATATTCTTTATTAGCATCTTCAATAGTATATTGAAGAGAGCAAATCTCCTTTATCTTCTCTTTGGTAACCAATTCCTCCTTGAACAAGTTTTCTTTAACAAATGCCCTAAACTGAGTTTTAATTTCTTGGAGAGAGAAAGGAACACTTGAAGTTTCATCGTGAAGATGACAGTGAATATCATTGAAGGTAGACACAACAAAAGTTTTGAAGGCTTCTCCCTTCTGCCAACTGTTCCTCAACTCTCCCAAGGCTTCTTCCAGAACTTTTATTTTCCATTCCACACTGAAAACCCATGACCTTGACAAGTTGTCTTTGGCATCATCAAAAACCTTATTGGCCATCAATATATTTTCATCAGCCTATCCCATCAGGCAAAGATCCATGATGTAACTACTCCAAAGCTTCAACTCTTTGTCCATAGTTGCAATTGAGGAGGAGAGTTTTTGTTGTAGGTTGGCCACCTTCTCATTGAGTTTGAAGGCCTCTACAATGAAATTCAAGCCTGCAATGATCATGTCATCAACCATGGCTTCCATAGCCCTCCCATAAGTGGAATACCTTCATGTATTCTTGATCCTTTGAACTTCATCTTGACTAAGAATCATAGGGGGTGGAAGGGCAGATAGTGGAGTAGGATCCAAAACCTTGTCCTTAGCAGATAACGACTTGATGAAGCTAGAAAGAACTTGATTTTGTTCTTATAGCTATTCTATAGATTGTTTAACCCTTTTTACTCTCTTAATAACCTTGGTTACTATTTCCTGGAGGTTATGCACCTCACTCTCAGGGGTAGATTCTCCCATTGGAATCCTAGAAAGCTCCAGATCAGAGGCTAATAGATCTTGTTCTACCTTATCAACCTTAGGTTTTGCAACCTCTAGAAATTTTTGGCCCTAAGCATCTGTCACTATCCTTCAAGTTGTTTTAGCCCTCTTTTCTGCAGAAGGAGGAGTAGTGCCCAACAAGGCTACCACATCATCAAAATTTGGCCCTATCAATTGAGAAGAAGGTTTTCTCTTCCTGTTGTTAACCAAGGGTTGCACCCATGTAAAAGTGGAGGAAGAAGAAGGAGGAGAAAGAGATCTAAGAGAAAGTGAACTCATGGCACTCAAAATATTTACCACTATTGCTTCCAGTAGAGATGTGAGTGAGGTATCTGGAGCTTCTTGAGCAAAGGAACCACTGGCACTTGGAGGATCAGTGCAAGGCACTTCCTTCTCTTTATCTATTGTAGCCTCTGAAGTTCCAACAGAGTTTGATGCTTCACTATCATCACTTTCACTGATAACAATAACGTTCTCTAGCCCTGAAGGTAGTTCTAAATGCCTTAGAAAGGGGTCTTCCTCAATTGGCTCTTGTTTAACCTCTTTTACCTTCTTTTGGTACACTTGAGTAGAAGAAGAGGGAGTAGAGGATTCGTGTTCTTTATTTGAGGAATGAGGAGGGGTTTTTCCAGGTACCGCCGTGTTGGGTGTATGTGACTCCTTCCTAGGTGTTGAAGTATCTTTGGAGGAAGATCCACTTGGATTCTTCTTAAGCTCTCGAACCTTTCTATCAAACCAAACCTTGGTTCTTACAAGGACAAAATAAAATCTCAACGAATTCATCTTTCTCTTTCTTGTACCAATCCAAATCTTGCAAGGGAGTATGCTTGATCAATGTCTCATATTCATAAGACAAGTCCTCATTATCATCTTGGAACCCTTCAGAATTTGGCGAGATTGAGCTCCTATATTAGTCATGTAGAGAGAACATTTTGTAGTGCCTTCACCTTTCTTCAAAGTCATCTACACAATTGGCCCAAAGAGTCCTCGATTCGACTGTGATGATAATTAATTATAAGATTCAGCTCAATGAACTTCTTCAAATCAAAATAGGCCCTAGGCCTATAAAAGTGAATAGTGATGGGAGTGAGGGTCCTTTATATATTCTGAGCATCCAAGGTTGTTTTACATGTATAGTTACCCAAGGAAATAGGGAAATTCAAACCAAAGATCTTCTTGTCCCTACAGGTTCTATGTAATTTATCCAATTTCTTGCACACTTCAATCAAAGCCATCTTGTCATTACAAAACATGGGGAGCTTGAGAGGTGTGTTCTCATAACCAGCCAGCCTAATATATATGAAAACCTCCTAATCCGAATGAAGAACGCCCATACTTTGCTATCGTGTTCATGAATTCATCAAAAATCTCCCAAGCAATATCACTTTCTAAAAGCCTCAAAACATACATGGTAAAGGAATCATTAACCCTCCTAAAGTTTTGGTTACTAGTTTCAAGGGTGAATTTAGGAAAGTATGCATATATGGGTTCATCCTTCTGACCCTCTATGTAAGTTAATCCAAACCACTGTCGGGATGCTACTAGGGTATACATGAGATAGGAAGTCATATAGAACTTCTTAATCTATTGCACATTGGACAATTGCTCCGTCAAATTCATGTAAATGATTTCCACCCAATTTATACTCTGACTACCTTCGCAGAAGATGTTGATGAGCGGGCACATCCAAAAGTGAAATTCATTGGTAGAGGGTAGTCCCATGACACGAGCTAGTAGGATAATGAAATCAGATAACTCTTCATTGAAATCAACTCTAAATAATGCCTTGGAAAGTCAGGATGCTCCCTTCTTAGGGTTCTTCAACCACAATTTTTCTATCCTTGCCTTATATTTATCACTGTCTTGCTCAAATAGAGTCTGAGCTTGAGCCTGAGTGATAACAATGGAGTCCTCAACTTTTGGAATCTATAGTGTAACAACAATGGTAGTAGCATCTAGTTTAGCAATCAGCTCCTTGTGCACATTAGACAATTCCTTGGTGTTAGGGTTAAAGTGAGCCCCACAGGCGAGCATGGTGTTGGCACATTGTACTGAGATTGGGAAACCCGTAGCATATGCAAGGCCACTGTCATTGATCATTTGCGCCATGGGGGAAGGATTAGGGCTAGTCAATCTGTTCCAGAAATCACCAAAATCTAGGTGTCAAACCTCACTATCCCTGATATTGGGAACTAGAGGACTCAAGCGGCGAAACGTGTTCTTGACCTTGGAATTTAATCTTCATATTTGCAACATTTAGGGAAACAGCCTTCACAGATCAAATTCACAATGAAAAATGCAAAGGGAATGGGAGCACGAGTAGACAATCTTAATTGTAGGGATTCGAGTGAATGATAACAAGTGAGCAATGTGCCAAATGCGTAGAGGGTAGTCCCATTAAATAGCTATTTAGGAGAGATAAGGTCATAAATGTGCATTAAATTCATATGCACTGACTCATAAAAGGTAAGAATCGGGAAGAGCGGCAAAACTAGCCCGGATGGTCTTTGGTACATTTGGGACATGGGGGACACGAAGACCTGATGCAGCGATGCGGGTAAAGCAGACAAATGAGAAAAGATAGTTCATAAACACTGAAATGCGAGGCACACGAGGGACATGAAGACGTGATTCCGCCTCGACGTTATCGATTTGGGAAAATCAGGATAGAGGGCACAAATGCTTTTAGGAAAGATGGGACAAAAGCACACGATAGACCCGATGTAGCCGATGCAGGTGATCGGGGAACAGAAAGCCCGACAGAACTTGGAACAAATGGACCAAAAAGTTCTGACATAACCGAAAGTTAAAATATTTTTAGGAAAGTAGCCGATCAGGGAACAAAAGGTCTGGCAAAACTTGGGACATACGAGACAAAAATGTCTAACAGACCCGCAAATCACCAAAATGACTCCAAAAATGCAAATTTTCACTAACTCCTCAACTTTTCACTTCACTAGAACATCATAAAAGGTTGTTAACTCAAAATTTTCAATTTTTTACTTTCAAAAGAGGGGAAATTTTGAGAGGACAACATACCTATATACTAAGAATCCACATCGATGATGAAATTAAAACCTGACATAACAATAAATAGGTACATTGTGAGGGGATAACAATAAATGGGCTTGTAGAGAGGACAAACCCGAGAAGCTCAAAGCTTTGCAGGAGAAAAGTGTTGAGTAATCAAGCTAAGCCGGAGGATTGAAGACCTATCTCACCATGGGGAGTTAGTAGATCATGGCATGGAACTTGATCTCGGGGAAAGGACAAGCACAAAAATATGATTCATAATATAAATCAGCATGAGTCGAGAAATGATGGAGCTCCAAGACCTCAAAGAAATCCAGGCACGCTTTAGAATTCAAGAAACTTAGGTGAGTTATTCAAATGTCAAAGCAGAATCTGAAATTTTGAATAAAATTTTTTAGAGTTTGTAACCAATGCATTTCAAAGATTGGTGAGTATAAAGATCTAAAGTAGTGAACAAGTAAATTTTGATAAACATGGAGTTTGAAGCCCACATTTTGGACTTCAAATTTTCATGGGCTAAGAAATTTTGACGTCTTGTTTAATAGTGATCCATGAGGATGGGTGGATTCTTCAACTTCGAATCCCAAATGGACTTAGTTAGCACGTAGTTTTGGGGTTAGGTGGTGATAAGAGATCAAACCAAGTGTCATGTGGAGCCTCTTGGGAGTAATGCATATAGGGAAAATCATCGGATTCATTGTGAGGAATTCGGAAGCTCACCCAGTGTTGAAGAATCTGAAAAATATGTCACCATGGGAACTCACACATGGGATGATTGATTTTACCTAAAATATGAAACAAGGGGATCGTTTTCGAGCCAACATTGGACCCAGACGTAAATGTAATAAAGGATCTTGCTTGGGTGAGCCATTTCAGGAATTTCCTGAGTAGTATTGATTTGGTGGCGGTAAATAGATGACTCGTCACCTACCTCGTGGAGCATCTTAGCAAGCCAACTCACTCCACAAGTTTAATGTCGGCCCTAATACTTCAAAATCATCCCTCATTCAAATGGGCATATCTTGATCCCTGTAGCTCATATTTTCATGAAATACTAGTTGTTCGAGAGGTGAAAGAGAGGGATTCAAGATGATATAATGAAAAATGCTATTTTGGAGTTTCTCAACCTTTGAAATTGAGAAAAAAATAATAGTAGGGGTTAGGTGAAGGAGTTATTGATTGGGTAAGGACACCTAATTTCTCAACATGGAGACCAAGTACCAGAAGCATGGGAAACATCAAGGTATGATGCAAGTAGAGATTTTCACCCAAAACCCTTAGAAACTTGAAATTTATCTCTCTTGCTAGGATTTCTCCTATTAATAATAAATAGGGGCTTATTTCAAATGGTTGGACATCGTGCAATTGCCCCTCCCTTCTTTCTTGTCTATAAGAAATTTTTCGAACTAAAAAACCTCCCTATTTTTAACACTGTAATGCAAATTTTTGCCTTTGGCCCAAAATTTAATTAGTTATATCATCTTATTGGAGTAATAAAATCAAATTTGTTGATGTTTTCAACCGTATTGTATGTTTTATTGCATCTTTTCTGGTCTTTTCAATGCATTCAAGGCTATTATGCATTGTCATATTTTTATTGCAATGTTTTTATAGTGTTGTATTTATTAGTAAATGGGTTTGCAGAAGCTATTTTGATCTATGGTACTAGACCACCCTCCTCAAATTTATTTATTTTCATCCTCATGTAGTGCGATTGTTTCAACATTCCTTCTTGGTGCATCACCTATCCTTAGAGTAGTTTTATTTTTCAATCAATACTTCTATCTTTGTCCCCTTAGAAAGCATTAGAGCAGGGTAAAATTATCCATTCTCTCACTTTAGAATAGTTTGGCACTATGTTTTTAAATTAATTTGACATTCTTCGAGAGAGCGATCCCATTTGCAAAGTACCACACTTCAGGATAGCTCCATGATTGAAAAATCACACTGAATGCTCAATTATTCACTTGCAATAATTCAGGGGTGCTATGATTTTACCAAAACATGATTGTTTGGTAATGGGGTTGGATCCTTCAATGTAATTTTTGTGGATCCCTCGGTGTCGAAAGATTACATGGGACCCTTACCCTAACCATGTTTTGGTCTCAATGAGCCGTTGTGGAGCCCTCGTCTAGTTTCCAACGTAGATGGAAATAGTATGAGATGATTTTAGATGAAGAGATATTCGATGGTCATGTGGTGAGTAGGTTGCAAGAATTTCTAGGGATGTTTACTCTGCCCCTACCATTTCTACTACTAACACTACAAGTTTGTAAACTAGTCACAGATCGCATAGGAATTTTGGTGGTGGTGTTAAAAGGAAAGTAAACCTCAACGAAGACAAATCCTTCCTGGACATAGCCAAATCCATTGGACACAAGCCTACTAAAGCTACGGTGTATGCTAAGTTGACACCATCACCTCCTTCGAGGAAGAATTCGTGGAAGTCAAGGACCTCTTCCAGAGTGTGGACTAATTTATAGGTTCATTATTTTCTTCTTCGACCTTCTAGCTCTACATATGTGGATCTTAGAACAATGGTGCCCTCTCTTATAAGGAAAAATTAATATTTACTCCTCATCCCATGGTATTTTGATTGCTATGTTTGATAGTCCCTCTTATAACAGAAAATTATGGGAATTTTTGTCTCATCTATTACTATCAAACCGTGGTTCCCTCTTTTCAACTACATAACAAATTTTTTAATACCGTAACCATTTGGATAAGACACCTTTATTTACATCTATAATTTTGGGGGAAGATTTGTTTAGATCTATTGGTAATGCTCTAGGAAAATTCCTTGCTATAGATCCCAAAATTGAATTATTTTACCACACTACATATGCCTTTATACTCATTGATATGGACACAAATGGTGACTTTCTAGCCACAATGGAGCTTAAAGTCAAGGACATCATATGGACACAAAATATTGATTATGAAGGAATTATGTTTAGATGCGAACTTTTTTTCTCTCGGCCATCCGGCCTCTAATTGTCTCATTGTCAAAAAATAAATTAGGGGTCCATTTTCTTGGCGGAAGGATTTTAATCCATATCAATTAGTTTTCCAAGGTTGTTTGGATAATGACACTGATAATGTTTCTATTGGGCAAGAATATTCTTCCCAGCTTCTTTTCGAGAAAAGGGTGAGGAAAACCTCTTTTCCTTAAGCCTAATTAAGAAGATGAAACATATTGAAGTGATGGAGGATGCCGCTCAACCTTCTAGTTCATCGAAGATTCATCACCCAAAAAACAAGGATATTATTTAAGTTCTACTGCTAGTTCATCAAGATGAGAATGTGGATCCAAATAAGGGTGAAGGATGGATGGTCACAAACAAAACTAAAAGAAAGGAAAAACCTTTAATGACCCTCTAAAGATGAACCTTAGGTCTCAAAGGGTGGAGAACCATGAAAGAAAGGAATGTTTTTAATGGGTGGTCAAGAGGCTTTGACCTTCCCTTATTATCCTTCCTTTTCTTTTTCTTTATTTTTCACTCGCTTTTTATATTGGGTTGTTTATTTTTTTCTTTTATGGTCTTGTAGGTCGCTTCACTTTATTTCTCTTTTGATTTGTGATGCTTATCTTTTGATTTTTGCAAGGATATTTTATCCCTTCAAAATTAGATAAATAAACCTATTATAAAAAAATCCATTCAATAAGTAATCTAATAGGCAAATCTAAATATCTTTAGTAAAATAGTGACCCCTAGTGAGTCGTGGTATGAAGATGATATCTGATCTCAACTATGAATCGACACCACCGCTAAAAAGCCAACACTGCACCCCTATTTGATTAGAATGATCAACTAAATGATGGAATATTTTTAAGAGGATATATGGAAATACTATTAGGAAAAAAACATGGCATTAGATATCCAGTGTAGAGCTAAAACCACAAATCGGAAAACATGCTCTCAAATTTGGCTCTGGCTGAAAATGTTTTCCTTTGGGAAAATTGAGGTTATTTTGGGGGATAAAAATGAGGACATGAAGAAGACACCACCCGAGAAAAAGAAACTTCTTAAGGTGTTACACCCTAAATTTGACCCATACTCCCTCAAGATTCTAGACTTATAGGAGGGAGAGAGATATAGAAAGCATATAAAATCGGCATATGGGGGTGGAGTTGTTGATGATTCGATGATGGGTGGAACACAATGCAATAGAGACAAAAGAAACATAAGAATTCATTTTAGCAAAGGTGATAGAATCGGAGCAGTGCGAAAGGATGATGGATCTAGTGCCCTTTCGAGCACCAATGATGTACGTTTTTATTAGGGACAACCTTTGTTTCATCTGTTGGTCAAATATATGATTTAGTTTTCATTGTTGCTTTTGGGCTTGTGGCTGTTGTGTTTTTTTTTTTTTTTTTTTTTAGCTCCGATCGTTGTCCTGATCATGGTTAGTCATGGATGGATCTTTTCTTTTATGTCTCTATGGGGAATTTTTGTTGCCATTGTCTTGGTGCTTCGTTGCATATCTAGGTTCTTAGACCTTATTTATTCTGCTCTTTATTTTTGTATATGGGTTTTGACCCTTTTTTGTTCAAGGGTATGGTCCCATTTTTAAAAACATTTACAAGAAATAAAAAATTAACATTTAATAAGTAATGAAAAGTATTTATAGTGGGATAAATGATAAAATATCTAGTTGTAATAGATAATAATTATCCATTCTTGGGTTTCCTACTATAGATATAGAACCCACTATTAAATAAAAATGGTGATCTTATCTAGAGGAATAGATACTAAAAATATCTCCTTCTAGCAGATAATAACCTCTTCATTCTTGGGTTTTCTATTGAAAATATTAAACCCACCATCCATGGAATTGACAATCCTTCTAAAAAAATTTAAAATGCACCAACACCTTAAACAAAGTTAATCTTGAGGAATTTTTTTCAATGAGTAAATGACAAATAGGTTACCTTCAATAGAATACATAAAACTATTATGTATATAATTGCATGAAAATATCTGGATAATGGGAGAATAAATTTTAGATTGTTTTTCCACACGTAAAACAATATTTCAATGCATAGTACAAATCTAAGAAAGGACATATTGATTGATGTGGTAACTTTCAATAACTATAACACCAAACACATACCCCATTTTTATATTCAAGGGCGACATGAGTTATGGGTCACTTTTCCATCTCAAAAGAGTTAATGAACAAGTTACATAGTTCACAAAAATGTGAGGATATAAGCATTTAATATAACGTGATGTTCCATAAAGGCTATGCCAACTCTAGATAGATAGGCATGTGGATGATAAAGACACATTCATATGTCAATCACTACTAAAAAGAATTGTTTCCATCCTCTATATTTTAAAGTGTCAAGTGAAATACCTTTTTCTTCCATTTGAGATTGCCTTTAGCAAAAATACCTCCAAAACACACATAAACAAAGTAACACCCGCAAAAACACACACAAATACAACACTAAAAACTTAGATAACATTTTTTTACTTACTTGGAGTTTACACGTCAACATAGGTGACCAGAAGGGGCTATGACCAACTCTCAATAAGCTTGACGCAACGTTGACCACATAGGCAACAAGGAAACATACAACACCCAACATGAACAATTCAATTTTCTCTTCGACAAGGCACAACGTAAAAGTCCAAACACATTACACAGTTATAGTTAAGGCCATCCCACGGTGTAAAATATTTTAAGGTTATGTATTTACAAAAATGTCTTTCAAACTTGACTTTACGATCTAGAAGATTCATGTTTTGATTCGCACCATTCTTTTACAAAGGTGAACTTCTTTCTTTTATACTATTGACTAATTAGCTTAAGACCAAGTTTTCTGAAGGAGAATCATTCTACAATATGTCAATAACTTTCTTAATTCATTGATTTAAGAACATTTTCCATTTCTCACAAGGTTAATTAATCTTACTCAAGCCACTGAAACTTGTTCCACACCTCTATTGCATAGGTGACAAGCACAAGCTTCGATTGAGGGAAAGTACCATTTTAGGTTCGGAACAATAATCTTCTTTTTTAAGGATAAAAAATTTAACATTACTTAAGAAATATCACAATGAACCAAGGCAAGGGTTAAGGGAAACAGTCAAAAATAATTCAGCTTCAGGGTCTCATTGCTTATTAACCAACCTTTTATTGAGGCTAATAATTTATCAAGATTGGTTAAAAGTTTCATTTAGACTTTGCTTGATTAAGTTTGACAAAGGAAAAAAATTTACATTTCAAACGATTGAGAGAGATTGAAGGGTTTCTTAATAAATTTCCTCCTACTTATACAACCTTATTATCTTCCAAAAACTAATCAATGATTACACCATAAGATCATTTAAGAATTCACCATAAAAGGATAATGTTGATTAGTTTAGCTTGGGGAAAACAAGGTATATAAATATTTTTATTACCAAATATAGTTTCCTCTTTGATCGCTTAGGGGCTCAAATGTTATCAAGTAGATCACATCTACATTAATTTATTTATATATATATTTTAGTTTAACTTTTATAAGGATTATCCAACCCATTTTATTATGCTTATAAATACATTGTTACTATGTCTTAGAAGGGTTTACAACTCAACATTTTATCTCAAGAGAAAATTTTACCATTACTCATTTGTGAAAACTATACATGGTTACATCAATTCTTTCCAACACGATGCACAACCCAAAGGGACAAACCAAATCTATGGAACCATGACTAGGGAACAAGAGAGTAATAACATTGGTCACGCCACGCTATACTATTCTTCTTATAATTTATATAATACATTAGAATCTCCCATAACCATGCGGTAATCAACTTTTATATTTTCCACGATAACAAAACAAGCCAAAGTTTCAATAGTTACGACAACAATACTCCACAACACATAATACTAAGGCACTAGTTTTCTTCTAAATTCCCCACATAACCCATACCAGAGTTTTACAACATAAAAGTATTTGTACAAAAGAACTTCACAACCAAGTTTGATGCAAAATTCTACAAGTCTTTCCCTCATCTACTCACATAAGCCATCTACAATAATCAGTTCACGAGAAATGGGCAAGATAAGACTACACAAAGCAACAATAAGCTACTATTTAACAATATCAAGAAAAGAAACATTCTATTCCAAGAACTTTCTTGAAGCTCTAAATACTAACAAACCCTTCAGATAATTAAGATTTCCACCATGCCAATCTAAGAAGAAAGCCTTATACTTCAATTATGTACATTATCTCAAAGAAACGAAAATTTAACAATCATTTGAGAAGGGACCATTGGCCTGATAAGTTAGAAACAGTCTAGTGTAATGGGGTTTCCATTGAATAAACAATTAGGTTATAATATTGAGAACTAATATTCAAAACAACAATCTAAAATCATCAAAAGGTACCAAAAGCACAGGCTACGATGATAAATTCTGAAATGAAAAATTGAACAATGAATCTAGGAGGAAACACAAGATTCAAAGGTTAACACGAAAGGTCGAGTGTATTAAAATTTTAATCATGTAATCATATATATTATAGGATGGAAATCTAATACACGACCACCACTCAACATTGTTTAAAAAGGAAGGAAATTAATACTAGTTTCGACCATTGACTCCAAGGAATTTCACAATCATTCAAGAAAAGGCCACTGCCCTTATAGGCTAGTAATGAAAAGCGAGAGAAAAGGGAGTTCCATTAAACAAGAGCATTCAAAACATCATCCAAGTTTTATAACACTAAGGATTCACAAACCTCCACAAAAATAGTCTAAGGTTTGGTTTAATTATAAGGAAAAATTAACTCTTTCTCAACACAAAATCTTTAAAATCCATTCTAACATAGGTACTAACATATATTACTAAGTGTCTTTATCAAAACAACACCCTCCATTATAAATCAATAAGATTATTGATGCATATTTAGTTTACCCAAATGTTAATAACCTTCATATCAATTTCCATCGCAAATCATTAAGGTATTTATATGCATAGAAATCCAACCAATCTTAATTAACAACATTAACATTATAAAAGAGAAAACAACAAGATAGACAATAGAATATGCCACCAACAATCTTCCGAGAGGGAAAATAGACCAAAGAAATTCTAGTAATAACTGGGTACTGGAATTGCACAATTGTAACATCAAACTTAGGTGATTCAAAACTGGTTATGGTTCAAGCTTGATGAGGATGGTCAAGGTACCTCGTAAGGAAGGATTTAAAATTCTACAAAAAGTCTGATGATCAGCATGAATTATAAACAAGCAAGATCCGAATATGTTTTCCTCAAAATTCTACATTCTAAAAAATTTTAAACCAAAACTCCAACCCAGCTTAGCCCAAACATTGATCACTCCAATCCTACAACCTTTCTTTCCTAGGATCAAAAGGTTATCAAAGGGGCTTGAGAGTGAGCTAACAAAGTGCAACAAAAGGATGATAAGCTCGTGTGAAAAGTAAGATGTTCATAGTTACCGCAGGTTGGCTTGCCCAACATAAATTACTAGCTATAAACAACATGATAAACTTGATACTTAAACAAAGGAATGCAGATAAAAGTACTAAAGGTTAATCATGTAAGTAAGAAAACATAATACCCAGAGGAGAGGAAACACATCTATGCTGTCCACTAACACATTAACAATGATAGTAGCTAAAACAAGAAGATATCAAGAGGAAAGGAGAGATTTCCCAAAGGTAAACAAAACCACAACACAGAAGAAAAGAAAACCCAAATTCGAGGAAAGGAAAATACTATTTTATGATATTTTTAAATCTAGAAAATGTAGCAATGAGTAGAATTACCTTGCCTGGGTTTAAGCTTCCACAAGTCGCATGGACACCCAACAAACCCGGAGCAGCTATCCCTAGGTCAAAATTCATCTCTTCCACTGCCAGGCACTAAAATTCCATTCACTCCTACGTTAGCATAGGCAGGATCTCCAAACCCACGAGTGACATTAGTCAAAAATACATGTGGTCTCAAAGATTGTCATGACTATAGTATACACAAAATGGGTTTATTGAAAAGGCCTAGGAAAACAAGTGATGGCTACGGAAAATTCAGACTCCAAAACCTTCCAAACATCCTTCTAGCTCCGTGCACAAAATGGGGCACCAAAGCAAGACATGGACATGGACATCGGATGAAGTCACAGTGCATCAGTGGACATGTTTGCAAAATATGGGAGTATCCACGATGCATGTAAGCCACCGAAAAATGCCTCAAAGTGATGGGGGTCTTAAGGTAACAGCCATGAATGTAGGTTAAGCACAAACAAAGTTCTATTAAATGGCCTACTCAAAATGCCCATGCTAAAATATACACGCAATCAAAAATAATAGAAGTAGGAATAGGAAAGGACATGCACTCAAACATATAGGAGAAATGACTCCAGAAGAAGGTTGCAGTTGCAGGAACCCAAGAAGGATAGCAACCAACAAGCAAATCAAGGAGAAAATGCACGGTTGCAGGAAAAATGCATGCAAAGGAACTCCAAAAAGGCCTTGCTTAGTTCGCCCTTTCCTGCAACCAGCAGGATTCCACCTTGTCAGCTCCCATTGCCAAAAGGAAAGCAACCAATACCAATTCACATGCAGAGGTTACCAGAAGACAAGATCATGGTAAGTAAAAAGAAAATCATGGTTGAAAAATAGGAACCCACAAGGTTAGGGGTTAAATTTGACGGCCACCTATGCCTGTCAAACATATTTTCGGTGACGGTCATTTTTTAATACCGCCCTTCAAATATACAAAATAATGTCAATTATAGTATTTATTTTATATTTATTTAGTTATTTTAAAGATATATTTGAATATATTTTTATAATTTATGTATACATATATATAAAAAATGATGGTCAAATTTTAAATATGCAAGTTACGTGTGATGGTTATTACAAATATTTGCAAGTATTTTACGGTTAAAATAGCAAAAACGTCTAAACAAAGTAAAGCAAATTTAACCCCGCACAAGGTAAAACAAGAGGCCGACAGGGAAGATATATGGAGAGGGGAGAAATTAATAGCATTAAAACTAGACAAAGCGCCAAGCAAGGAGAAAGATATGGGTGAGGTGCCCAACCACCCACCATGCCAATAAATACCAAAATAAGGAGAAAAGGATTGCAATATACCCCATGCCAAAACAAGAAGATAATTTACCATCGTGAAGACGCAGGTTGGTGGGTGGATAGCTCTACAACTCTACCAATTATATTTTCCATTAATTTCAATCTTGCATGGAGCCAAGGGAAAAAAATAGAGGTTGGAGTTTTGAAGGCGATACTGAAGACAATGGCTAACCATAGAGCCAATAATAGGAAATCCTCTTCATTTACGCGAACCGAGGCTCGGTCTTTGGGAGTGACAAACCAAAACATTTAAAATGACTTAACGATAATAATTAATACTAAAATTGATAACAATCGACAATAGAATAATAATAAAATTAATCGTCATCAACAATTAAATTCATAATAATAATATTATTATTTTTATAGATCAAAATAATTATCAACCATAACAATACCGACCGATAGACAACTTTACAAATAAAGATAAAAACCAAAGATCGACGCTTTTATTATTATTATTATTATTATATAGATATTACTTTTAACTGGACATGCCCTAACAACACCAAATCGACATACAAGCCACCTTTTTGGATTTGAGAACACGATTTTCCTTTACTAGGATAATCATAAAGGACACTACAGAGGCCCACAACAAGAGGCATCGACCATGACACGAGAAGGAAAGATGGAGAGGAAGAATTCTAATCCTTCTCTGCGACAAGGTCAAAACTAACGGTCAACGAGAGCACACACAACCCTTTCACGCTTATCCACGGTCAATGAAGTAGAACTAGGTAACGTCGATCGAGGCATTACAAACAACTTTGCAAATAAAAACCAGGAGTTTCAAAATAAGTTTCTTCTCATTCTGGAATCCGTACTAATCTTTTACATCATCGCAATCCACCTTTTATTTCATGTCTACTCTAAAACCCTACAATGCCAAAAACCCTAAATTTCCAAAAAACCCTAAAATGCCAAAAAGTACCGACTAGCGAAACAAATCGGATGGGCCCCAAACTTTGCATGCAAAATATTCCTTCATGAATTAAGGCTCATGTGAGATTTTGACATATTTTAACAAGCACAACAAAAGTTATTAAAGTTCTAAGACCTAGTCAAAAGTGAAAGAAACATTCAAAGCCAATTTTACGCCACTAGATGAAGAAATCAAGTATCAAAATATGCTGGAATGGCCAAAAAAATTGTAATAAAAATTGACCCCAACGTTGTACTAATGCATATCAAACACCTTGTAAAATTTCAAGATGATCCAACGGTTGGATCAAAAGTTATGGTCTCCGCAAGTTATGCTCGCACATCACTTTCCACCCTCTATATTTTGAAGTGTTAAGTGAAAGAAATTTTTCTTCCATTTGAGATTTCATTTAGCAAAAATATATAGTTAGTGCATATGTGTTATTCCCATTTGCAATTGATGTAATAGAGACCTCGAAAGAGAGGTCTTGAAAAGTATATTCGTATGCTATTGTATTTTTTAACAAGAAAATTAAAAAAAAAATTACAAGCCAAATATTTTTAGTACATAATGTGTATAATGCTACAACATCTTAATTTTTGTTCCTAGAAATTTCATAAAAGGTATATTTTATGTACTTAGGAAATGTAAGAACACAACATGATATGATATAACATGATGTGTTATAAAGGCTACGCCAAGTCGAAATGGACAGACATGTGGATGATAAAGACGCATTCATATGTCAATGACTACTATAATAGAATTTTTCCTCCCTCTATATTTTCAAGTGTCAAATGAAACAACTTTTTCTTCCATTTTAGATTACCTTTGGCAAAAATATGTTGTTAGTGCATATGTTTTTGTTTCACGTTTTCAATTGATGTAATAGATGCCTCAAAAGAGATGTGTTGTAATATTATATTCGTAATAAGCTAATGTATGTTTGAACAAGAAAATAAAAATTAAATAAAGTTATATTTCAAATATTTTTTTATGTAATGTGTAGAATGCTACAACATCTTAATTGTGTTTCCTTAGAAATTTCATAAAAGACATATTTTCTTCACTTCTTAAGACATGTAAAAACACAACATGATATGATGAATCATCTTCAACCTCTAACAACTTGGTTGAATCAAGTATTATTTCATGGTTTTGTTAGTCTAATTAGTTCTACCCCTTCACCTTTCACACCATAAAAACCATATTTTCCCTAAACCATATGGAAATACCTATTAAAACATCAAATACAAACGTGAGGACCTAGCTAGAATCACTCCATCTAATTATATATTTGAAATGTGTGTGACATTGTAGTGCCCTTGCCTCTAATATTTTGATGCAACATTGTATTGACTCCGAGTGCTATTTTTGCCACCTACACCAAATATACATTTAAGCCAAAGTGTAAATAGTTAGTGCTATTTATGTTTTAATAAAATCCACTTAACTTTCATTGTAATCATCATTATACACCACAAGATTTATTGAAATCATTAATCATTGTGCTATATCGACAAAATAGGGTTACCATAATAATGATAAATCATAGAAAAAAATCGATAATGCTAACTATCAACATATCTCCATCGAAATGAGATGTATGTTTGTGAGAGATAGGGTCAAAGAAACCAACCCATTCCACCTAGTATATAGCGTGGCATCCTCTATGTTCCCAAATTGATAATTATTTTCTAAACGGGAAGATGAAACTACGGATAAATAGTGTTGAGAGTTTGTGAGAAAGTTATAAAATGTGGGAAGTAGTTTAATATTTTAGAAAATGTTAATATTAAAGATGTGGATTTCAATCTCCCATACAAGAATGTCGATGGTAAACAAATGGACGAAAATCTCACCATTGAAAAATTTGAAGATATAAATATGGACCCCACTATCGAAAATGCTCCTCCAACTACGAAAATGTGGCAGAAAAAGAAGTTGACCTCACCAATGAATAGTAAGAACTTGTCTATTAAATAGGGTCCACACATACAATTTACTAGACAAGTCCTATCTAATAATAAGGACTTGTCCTATCTTTAGATGAAAGCAAGGCTTGTAAATAGAGCTCTCTAATATATTAAAATTCACGTTTCCGTTTCTTATACATAGTAAATCGAGGTTGGCAATTCAACACACTAAACACAATCCAACAATTAAATTGCAACAACTAAATTAACAACGGTGATTATTAGTATACACTGTAGAGTGACGCCATAAGCGGTGACTAACTTCGGAAAAAATGCAGTCGTAGAAATTACTTTTCCGCAATTTAGTGGTCCCCGACACTCAGACTCCAGAATTCCCCTTGCGCCGAACAGTGATTTGTGTGATTTTTGCTTGCATCCATTTTCACGTTTCCCTTTCCTTTACACTTTGTTCACGCGGCTGACGTCATTACGACCGCGAATCTTACGTATGCTGTGACCTCAGACCGAAAATTTTTCCTGATCATTTGGAAATATGAGTTTACATGTGGGTACTGGGTACTATGTAGTCACTTGTATTCTTTATAATTTGAGAATTGTGTTCCTTCATTTTACAATTAAATTTAGGCGCTTTCAATGTTTCCTCCCTTTACATTTAGGTGAGTTTTTAGTAAAGATTTTATCTCCTTATATTTATTTACTTTCTTGAGTTGGATTTTATGCTTCATGGTGTGGAGGATTTATAGAGAAGGATCTATTCTTTCTGGACCGATTCGGCTGCCATCATGGATTGCAAGGAACCAGAACAGATGCTGCAGTTTTGTCAAGAGAATGATGTTGCAGAAAATGAAAGAGTAAAGGAGCGGAAACGACCGAGACCAGATGAGAATGAAGATGAAGTCCAACAGTTTTTCACATTGGTGGACAGAATCCAGGAAATGCGCAAACTCTTCAAACAGAACGAAATGAAAGGTATTTCTGCACGGAACATTTCATCTGTTGAAGAAAAAGTAGACGATGATGTCCTTGCGCGTAAATCACCTTGGAAGCCGTCATTCCAAGAGGAGGATTTTTTTAGCCTGCCTAGGAAGGGAAACCCTTCTGTTCTAAGTGAATTGACTTCATGTGTACAAGAGAATGTAGGCAGTTCTGGGGTGACAGAGAAACTAGATGGTGATAAACACATGCCTGTCAGGAATTTTGATCTAAATGAAGAGGCAAACTCATAATACCTAGCTGTTCTTGGAGTAGTACTAGTAGTTGTATTTTGTTCGCGTTTTTTATTTCAGGTTTTTCCCTCTGTTTGGGTAGGCGAAACATCTCTTCCACGGCCTGTTAACTATTTGTGAGGATTTGGGTTGTTTTTATATGTACAGAAAAAATTTAGATCGTACGTTGTGATTGGTGTATTTTCTCATATGCATCTAGATTCGACAGTTCATATTACAATTAAATTTATATTTTCATTCAAGAAAAACAAGAGATTTTAGAATTCTTTCCATAAACAAAGCTTATAGTAGAAACCATTAAAGTATTTTTGACATTACTTAAATCTATGAATTTAGGAAAGAATAAATGATTTTTAAGGATGGCAAGTTATTTTTGTTCTTTATATTTATCTTTCTATTTATATCTATATTTCGTCTTTTGCATATCCCTTTTCTGCTCATCTCCATTTTTTATAATTTTGAAAAGATTTCTTAATAAAATCACCTTTAAAATATATTTGTATAAATGGATGAATAAAAAATAATTTGATTTCAAAAGAGATATTGTAAGACTTTGTGAATTAAATAATAATAAGAAAATGATTAGATATTATCAATTTATAGTTCTATATATAATATATATATATATATATATATATATATATATATATATATATATATATATATATATATATATATATACACATATATATATATATATATACACACATATATATATATATATTATATATATATATATATATATATATATATATATATATATATATATATATATATAACTATAAATTGATAATATGGGTTTGTATTAATATTATTTCAAATAAAATAATTAAAAACAATAATGAGTTAAAAAAATTTAAGTAAGATGGTTTGAGCATTTTTATGTTTATTAGACAATTTATACCACTCTAAAAATACACCAGTGTTAATGCCAAATAAATGTTAAATAATATTAATATTCATATAGTTATCTATAATTGTACGAAGTAAAATTACATATCATAGGAGAATTTGTGAAAATAATTTATTACAAACATAAAAAAAAAAAGTACATGAATTTACTTCAAACAGATAGCCTAAGTATGACATTATTTATAACCCTATAATTCATTGTCCAATGCTAATGTTATTGAAAGGATCTTAAACAACCTAGGATAAAGAATGTTTGTTACATGTACATAGGTTAAAGTAAAGCCCATGGATCAAATAAATATAGAAATTTTGAGGACATGTCGGGGATATTTGTTCATAGTTTCTTTGTAAACATTGAAAAGAAAATGCATGGAGAACTATAATACCCCAATTTAATCCATTTAAGAAGAAAGCAAATGTAGATGAGGAGGTTCGGGATGAGGTGTGCCTCATACGATGTCAATGGTCTTTCTGCTATGGGTTGGGTAAATGTGTATTTCGAGAAAAAAAAAAAAAATATAGTGCTCGATTTTTTAATGATTTGATTGGCTCATTGTGAATTCATATGTAATATCAAGTTTTTACTATGTGAGGTATCACGAAAATATTGTTCAATTTTTCAAAATACTTCAATAAAAATTATATATGCACACAAAAGAAGACCCTTGACTAAAGAAGAAACTATGATAACATGTGTATGCATAAACCAAGGGTATTGTCATACATGCTCAACGATACATTTTGAACATCATTTGTGGGATCTCTCAAACTATAGTACCCATGGACTATTGATTCTAACATCGAACTTATAATTTTCATTGAGTGGCGCTTGATATAATATTTTTACTAATGTAATAAGTCAAAGGTTGGTCTATGAAATCAAATAATAAATTCCAAAAAATATAAGATGTTACCATCTATAGCATTATATACACATCTTATTATTATCCTTCATAAGGAAGGTATATTGCCTTCAATTTTTCACATAAATATTTTTTATCAACCAATAGTATGAGATTTTTTATATTTTACGTTTTATCTTTAGTTGTAGAAAAATAAATGTATAATATTTTATTATAAAATCATTTATCTATTACAATATTTCATTATTTACATAGGTAGTGTCTTGACCTTCCACCTACACACCTGTCCATTTAGCTTCCTCCTCCTCCTTGAACGCATGTATAAATATGCATATGTAATTTTTGTATATTCATCCAATGCAATTAAACATTCTTTATTTTCGAACATTGGTATTGTTAGACATGTAGAAATTATAGCCTAATATTTAGCGATTCTGTAGTTAGCATTTAGGATTCTAGCTAGAATTTAGGGAAGTTATTTTGTAATTGACAACACATTAGATGATATGTCTACATGCTTTGGCATATGTTGTCCATCTGTAGGATGAAGAGTAGAGATAGGGTAGTTTGGGTTTGAGTTTGAATAAGACTCTGTTTATTGTTATTATATAAAGATTGTATTCTCTCGATTTAGCATAGCACAAGCAAATAAGAATAAGAAATGATCAAAACCTACATTGCATTTCTATGTTCTGTTTAAAAGTGTTAATAATTTTCATGATATCGAGCAATGTTGGTGAAGTGCTACTGCAGAGAACTATCGAACGATTTGATGGTGTTGGATTTAATCTCTGGAAGCTCAAAATGAAGATGTTGTTGCTTTGAACAACGATATACTCAATATAGTTGAAGGGACTAAGACTAAACCCACCTGCAATATAGATCTGGTCGGTAAGTGTGAGTCAAAGGAAGGTAGGTCCCATTCTTGTATACTTTTAAGGTTGAGTGGTAATCTGCTTTTACATGTAAGTGAGGCAAAATCAACAAAGGAAGCTT
Source organism: Taxus wallichiana var. yunnanensis (assembly GCA_018340775.1). Taxonomy (NCBI): domain Eukaryota; kingdom Viridiplantae; phylum Streptophyta; class Pinopsida; order Cupressales; family Taxaceae; genus Taxus; species Taxus wallichiana. Next base: position 579,649,390 of record CM031236.1, read on the forward strand.
GGGATCAATTAATCAAGTTATATGAATCAAATGATTTTAGCACAAGATTATATCTTAGAAGAAGATATTTCATTTAAAGATGTAGAAACATAAAAAACATAAATTTCACAAATCACTTTAAATCTCTCAAAAATCAATTGGCAGCATGTGGATCAGTGATTGCAAAAGAAAATGTTGTTATGTCGCTTCTTGGGAGTTTACCATAATCCTATTCTGGAATGGTAGTAGTGCTAAGCACCCAATCCAATTTGGATTTGACAAAAGTAATAGTAGTAGTACTTCAAGAAGAAATCAGAAGGAAGGATGGGGGCATGAATGATGAGAATCCTACAACATTGTTTTCAACCAGGATATAAGGACAAAGCAAAAAGGAAGTGTGACCACAAATCTCATCCCTCACAGTCCAATGTCTCAAAGAATGTTAAAGACACAAAGGAGGAGAAAAATAAGGGAAATTACTTTTATTGGGGAGCTCCTAGGCATTTTAAGAAACAATGCCGAAATTGGTTAGCATGGGTAGAAGAGGTAAAGAAAAGGAAGGCTACTCGAGCTAACATGACCTCAATAAATGACCAAGAAATTTTTTTGTGGTTGTCACAACCCCAAGTTTTGATGTTTCTAATTGTTGGTATTTAGATTCAGGAGAAACTCAGCATATGACTGTTATCACCGAATCACATCACCCTTATGTTTACACAAGTACATATACTTGAATTCATGATGTGATTGGATAACATGGGTACCATCTCCAAGTTGTGGGACTTGCTACTTGAGATAGACCTCCTGAGAAAGTTGGTTCTTGCTCCTAAACTACCCGCCACAATCTACTCTAATGCAAGGGTAAACTAACTATTCTAATCTAATTTTCCAAGGGACCAAGGAGAGAGAATGCATGAAATGAAAGCCTACACTAAAGCGGTGATATAGTAGAAAAGGAGGGTGTGAGAGTAGTTCTTACAATGTGTGAAAACTAGGATTAAAGTGCATACTAGAAGGGGTGATAACAGTTCTCCACAATTTGAAAATGCATTCACAACAATGTTTCATACATGCACAATAATAATGGATCCTTGCAAGAGCATAAATATAGACACAATACACTTGTAATCAAGGTTGAAGGGGCAAGAAGAATACAAGAAAACACAGCAGGGAAGATGCATCCACAAACTTATATTTTATTGCTTCATGATATGCACAGTTCAATCTGTTACAAGATAAGGGCCTGGATCACCATGCAAGGAGTCCACTACAAGGGCCTGCAACACATTGTCTTCACAAAACAATTTTGACAGAGCTTTGCTACCTAAAAACTCTCCCTTTACAATGAGCCCAACACTCTAATTTATAGAAAAAGAGAAGAGAGAGAAAGGGAAAAAATGGAAATCCCAAAATCAGTCCTTCGACCACTTGTAAGAGGTACTAAATGGATTGAAATAATTGTATATTACTTGCAAAAGGATCCCCATACTGTCCCAGGTGTTACAGCAGAGAAAAAATGATGACCATGCCTCTTAATTGCACTCCCAACTACCAAATAAAACACTGTCATGAACCCGGCCAAGTTTTATTAAAAATACCCATCGATTTCTCATCAAATCCAGGATTTCATGATTTCTGGGCATGTCGATCAAAGCCATGATTCCAACGGTACCAATTTTGTGTGATTTCATTGAGAAATACAAAAGTTATGGCCTTCTAAGTGCGAACAACTATTTTGGGTGTGATAGGTATTTTCTGTCATTTGACAGGAATGAGCATTAACTGAATGGAGTTGAATATGTTTCTTTTATTTAAATATATCTACCCTTTAACTAAGAAAGTCCAATTTTATGAAAATCGGAGCTCGGAGTCAAAAGTTATGGCTATTTGAAGATCCAGGTCAAACTTTGACTTTTCTCTTTGATTTGTGGGTATTGTGGCAAAATCAGGTCCACGTGTCCCCATTATCCCACACACATTCTTCCGCATCAGATGATTTGAGCTTAGTTTGGCTCCTTGTGTGGTGATTTAGCCTTTACGTGTCCTGCGTGTACTTTTGTCCCGACTGTCCCGAGACGAAAATCTTCGCACCACCTGCAATTGACTGACTTGCGGTATATTGACCGATTCATGTCCCGCGTGTACTTTTGTCCCAGCTGTCCCAGACCGCGTGGAACAAAAACTTCTACTTTTTTATTTTCACTTCCTACTTTGCCATTTCGGGTTTGTGTGTCCTCCTCGTCCTGACATCGCAACTATCCCACACCACCACAGGACAAAAAGTTTTGACTTAGCCGATTCCTTTGTATTTTTGGCCCCAAACTTGGTACGATAAACCTTGGTACAACCCGCAACCTTAAAACCCACAATGCATTAAAACAAGCATGTGACTTCATTTTTTGCATTTTTTCAATTTCTTCTAACTCGTTGGGATTTTTCCTTGGATGGGAGAGTTAGAGAGAAGCCAATGGGGCCCCAAAAACATGATTTTAGGCATTGAATCAATCTACTTGCTTGGGACTAAAGAATCTGATTCATGTTATCAAAATTTACCTTGAGGGGTGAATTTTGGATCACAATGACCCCTGAGAGAAGTTGGGTTATGGCATATACAGAAGCACCCAAGAGTAAGACTATCAATCTTGGAGATGATAGCAAATGTGAGATGATCGAAATTGGAGATATTCCATTGCAAATGTCAGATGGTGGATACAAGAAAATCCACAACGTATGGTATGTACCTACTCTAGTAAAAAGTCTGTTATCAGTGAGAAAAATTACCAATGCTGGCATAATTTTATAGTTTGACAGCAAGGAATGTGTCCTAAAGGATTTTGAAGGAGTAATTGTTGTTACGGGAATCAGAGATGGAAATCTGTACAAGTTATGTGCAGTAGTACCTGATGTGGTGTTAACAACAACAAATAATGAAATATCTGATTCAGTTCTTTGGCATCATAGATTCGGACATGCAAATCCTCATTTGCTTCAAATATTAAAATCAGAGTAGCTTGTGGAAGATTTTAATTTTCATATACCAGTTGAGTTGGGAGTGTGTGAAGGCTGTTGTTTAGGAAAGCAACATAGATTCCCCTTCCCAAAGAAGGGAGTAACACGAGCTAAGGAGAAATGGAACTTGTACATTCAAATATTTGCGGTGCAATGCAAACAATGTCACACAATGGGGCAAGGTATTTTATTACCTTTATTGATGATTCCTCTATAATGACCTTTGTTTATTTTATCAAAAATAAATCATGTGCATTAGAGATGTTTAAAGTTTTTAAAGCATTTGGTGAGAAGAAGTTAGGAAAACCTTTGAAACGACTCAGATGTGATAATGAGGGTGAATATACCTCAAATTATTTCAAAAGTTTATGCGCAAAAGAAGGTATCAAACTTGAGTATATTGTTCCTTATTCGCCGCAATGTAGATGGTGTTGCTTGAAAGAAGGAATGGGACTCTTGTTGAAAGTGCTAGATGTATGCTTAAGAGTAGTGGATTATCCAATGTTTTTGGGTTGAAGTAGTCTCCAGTGCAACATATATACAAAATAGGTTGCCAACTGCTGCATTGGATAAGAAGATGACTTATGATGCATGGTATGGAAGCAAGCCAAGTGTCAATGATTTAAGAATTTTGGTTGCATAGAATATGCACATATACCGATGAAAAAATAAAGAAGCTAGATGAAAAAGCAAGAAGTGTATAATGGTTGGATACAATTTGAATTTGAAGGGATATCGAATTTATGATCCTATAACACATGAGATTCTAGTCAGAAGAGACATCATTTTTGACAAAATTTAGTTTTACACAAATCAATAGAGATGGAAAATGATAAGGATTTAGAAAAAAGGCCTTATGATTTCGGATCTGATGAAGAATCTAAGGATGATAATTCTTCTCTAGCAAGACCATTACAAGTTGCAGCCACAAACCATAGGAGATGAACAAGGAGAGTAGTAGCTTTGTAGATCAACATGACTACGAAAACCCACTCAAAAGGCATCTGAATCATATGCACTTAGTGTAGAGGTTGATGAATCACTCAGTGTTCATGAAGCAATTCAAAGTATTTATGCAGCAGAATTGGAGGCAAGCAATGAATGTTGAATATGAATTGCTCATAAAAAATTAGACATGGGAACTCACGATTCTTCCACCTAGAAGTAGAGTGGTTGGATGCAAGTGGTTATTCAAACAAAAGTACAATTCTGATGGGTCGATAGACTGCTACAAGGCTTGATTGGTGGCAAAAGGATACACCCAAATTGCAGGTTTGGATTATCATGACACCTTTTCTCCTGTAGTCAAGATAACATCCATCGAATTTTGTTAGCAAAGTGTGCAAAGCAACCTTGGATCTTCAAGTACATCAGCTAGATATAAAAACTACATTTTAAAATGGATTCTTACAAGAAGAAGTTTATATGGAACAACCAAGGCTACATACAAAAGGAAAGGAGAAGTTAGTATGCAAGCTTCAGAAAACATTGTATGGACTGAAACAGTCTTCAAGAGCATGGTATGAGCGTATTGATGGGTTTCTCCAAAATGAAGGATATGTAAGTTGCAATGCTGATTCGAATGTATAGATAAAGAAAATTGGTGAGTCTCTAGTCATCTTAGCTTTATATGTTGATGACACAATCATTATGAGTAATGATTTTAAGATGTTAGGCATGTTTAAGTCTCAATTAGCTACATAATTTGAGATGATTGATCATGGTGAGATTCATTATTGCTCGGGCATTCAAATTTTAAGAGATAGGGAGAAGAGAAAAACCATCTTAGCCAAGAGAGGTACATTAGGAACATTCTCAAGAAATTTGGGATGGAAAATTGCAAGCCAATAAGTACTCCAATGGAAGTAGGAAACAAACTTTCACTGGAAATGTGTCCCAAAACACAAGAAGAAGAAAGTTATATGAGTATGGTTCCATATCAAAATGTTGTTGGGAGCCTAATGTATGCAATGGTTTCTAGCAGACCTGATATTGCACATGTTGTAAGTATTGTGAGCCAATATTCTAGCAATCCTAGACCACAACATTGGGCAGCAGTTAAAAGAATTTTTAGATATCTACAAGGAACAACTAAACATGGAATAAGATTCAGTGGGAGTTTAGAAAAATCTCTGCAACTTACTGGGTATTGTGATGCAGATTGGGCAGGGGATGTTGATAGTAAAAGATCAACTTCAGGGTTCTATTTTATCCTTGGTGGAGGTGCAATTTTGTGGGCAAGTAAGAAACAACGAATTGTTTCTCTCTCTAGTGCAGAAGCAGAATATATAGCAGCATGTCAAGCTGCAAAAGAATTGATTTGGTTGAGAAGATTGTTGCAGGACATCAAGGTTACTCAATCCCAACCAACAATATTAAAGTGTGACAGCCAAAGTTGCATAGCCATGACGAAGAATTTGAAGTATCATGGGAGAGTTAAACATAAAGGGATACAATACCATTTCATCTGTGAACAAATTGAGAACAACACTATTAAAACGAAGTACTGTGCAACTAAGATGATGGTGGCGGATGCATTGACAAAGGCATTACCAAGAAATAAGTTTGAGTTTTGCAAAGAAGGATTCGATGTGATACAAGCTGGTTGACAAATATTTGGCTAAGTGGGAGTGTTAGACATGCAGAAATTATAGCCTAATATTTAGGGATTTTGTAGTTAGCATTTAGGATTCTGTAGCTAGCATTTAGGGAAGTTATTTTGTAATTGACAGCACATTAGATGATATGTGTACGTGCTGGCATATGTTGTCCATCTGTAGGATGAAGAGTAGAGATAGGGTAGTTTGAGTTTGAGTTTGAATAAGACTCTGTTTACTGTTATTCTATAAAGATTGTATTCTCTGATTTAGCAGAGCACAAACAAATAAGAATAAGAAATAGATCAAAACCTGCAGTTGCATTTCTGTGTTCTGTTTAAAAGTGCTAATAATTTTCAGGTATCAAATCTCCCTGACGCGTTTTGAGCCTGTGCAAAGATCTGGAGACCTCCGTTAAATGACCAGAGATGTGCTTGCGACCTGGGCAGCCGTTTCAAAGAAGTTTATTATTTTGGCGTTTGGTTAGAAATCAAAGCAACCCCAACATCTATTCTTAGAGTGTCAGAGCTTCTGGACCTACGTGGATGTTTTTTATTAAATTTGTTCTAACAGCATCTTGTGGAGGAATGGTGCGTGTACCTGATTTGGAACTTCGTTAGCTTTTTGCTATGCATTTTCTTTGGTTGTTAGCATTAGAAATGTAAAGATGATTTATATTTTTAGGCGTGGAGTATTAGCAAAATCTGAGTCTAATTTTGTTGTTTTGGAATAAGAGGAAATGTGGAGATCCCTGTCAAAAGGAGTGGCGTGTGAAGAGTTTTCCTTTTGATCTGAAATGTCCTTGTTTCCACATTTTTCCTTTTTTTTGGACCGCGTGGGAGATTATCATTGTTTTTTAGTTTTATTTTTGCTGTGTGGAGAAACATACGTAGTCACCAACCAGTTGTTGGTCATCAAGTGTGAAACATGGGCACCTTTGACAGTTTGGCGTGGATTAAAAACTGGTCTTCTCACTCTCATTCTGGAACAATATTGAAGGCAGAGAAAGTGTTGAAAAGTCTTGTCTTCATCCGATCTAAGTCACCTTCTGCATATAATCCTTTCATTGACCTCCACCTGAGATTTCACCCATTGGACACGTGTTCTCTAGATGTACAGTATGAAGGTAGCGTGGCGATAAGAGCATTCCATTAAGAGTGGAGAGGTAGCAAGTAGCTATGGAAAAGCAAGGCCATAAACTCGTTGATAGAGAACTTGGAGGAAGAACTGGAATTGGCCGTGGATCAAATACAACTTGCCTTGTAAAGTTATTCGCCAAAAAACCGTATCAGAGATATGTGGAGATTGTTTGAATCAATGAGCCTCAATTCTATATCTACTACTTCTAGGCTGGAGGATAGACCGGGGTGGGAGGACAATTGGCGTCTTCTTGTCAGCCACCTACAACCGGGTTGTAGTATGGTTTTGGTGATGTTTTTATTTCGTTGAGTTAATTGTGTTTTATTTTGTATGTTTTCAATAAAATAATAGAGAAATTTCAAGTATGGTACATCTTGAATGAAGGACATTGTAAGCATTGAAAAACACTAAGTAGCACTTGGTTCTTGTGTAAAGGGTTTGTGGAAATCCGAGAAACCCCTAAAGTGTACAATTGAGGCATCAGTCACCTCTAGGTTTGTGGTGAACTCAAGGATGGTAATCCAGTGAAGCCGCCACCGAGGTTTCTCAAGGATGGATGTGCTCAAGTCACTTCCAGGTTTGTTGTAATCCTGTGGGGAAAAACCAAGGTGTCACCAAGACCAAGAAGCCAGATGTTGGCATGCCACATCAAAGGTGAGCAAGCTATATGGAGAATGTAATAAACTTTTTACTGTGTTTGGAATAAGGGGGGATCCATTATCTCAAAATTTGATGTTTGTAGAAACAATGTAATAAGGGGGTAATGTTGTAGTATTTCATTGGTTACCTTGGTGGTCTTCTGACCTTTCACCTTCACACCTGTCCATTTAGCTTCCTCCTCCTTGAACCCATGTATAAATATGCATATGTAATTTCTATATATTCATCCAATGCAATTAAACATTCTTTATTTTAAGACATTATCTAATATTTGATTGAAAGGTGTACCTCTGTCATTTATTATTTGTTAAATTCAAGGGGGAAAATTATGCTAGAGATCTACTGATGTCCAGCTGGAATGTAGAATCCTGAAAAAAAACTAATTTTCATTTATTGTTTTCATATGACGCATAGTCAGTAGTTCTAGATCTTTCTTCCTCAATATTAATAATGCATCAACTATTTCAGCACAAATTATGTTCCATTTGATTCTTAGAAGTAAAAATTGCACTCTCTTTGAAGATTTTCAAATTATTTCGCAATCCTTTGCCTTAAGTTTTCATCTACAACAATATATGTGAGGAGGCTGATCCCAACATTGAGACTAGTGATTCATATCATTTTATTGTTAACCAACTCAATGTTGATTGTTTTTCTCAAATTGAATAGTGGAACATTTAGTGATTCTAATTGAAAGATAAGAATCGGTTGACTGGCATTTGAATTCTTTCATTCTTTTGAGAACCCCCATATGAATCTTGTTGTTGTCATGTCTTGAGGATGGAATTTTAATATCTATATTCTCTATAGAATATTTCTACAATGTACTCTATCGATATTTCAAATATAAAATCCTCTTTGCAACATTTGAAGATGGTTATTTTCTATAGGGTACCACATCAACATATGAACTACTAACATGACTTCTTCTTGCAGTATTAGGAAGACTCAAAATTAAGTCTTTGGTTGAAGGAACATGCTTCACCATTGTGTTCCCATTTAATGTTTTGTGACAGGAAACATCTATATTGGATTTTTTGTCTATTCCTATGCTAATGTTTATGGAAAGTTGCATCCCTAGCCCAACTTCTTTGGAGCTTTTAGTTTCACCCCTATTAGCTATATGAGACCTTGAATTTATTTGTTTTTGTTAGTAGTATTAGTGACAAAACCCTTGGAATCTTCTTTGCAATGCGAAGATGCACTTTTGATAAGTCCGCTTGACCATAAAGCACAACCTCTTAATTGATGATTGTTGTTATTACTCCTCTCATCAAGATCATAACATCTACAGTGTATCGCCTTCACTGAGATTTCATAGTATCTATGTTTTCCCTTATGGGAATATTTGTGAAAGTTAAAAATAGTTCTTCAAGAAATCTTCCATAACTGTATAGATAATCATATTTGCAAGAGACTTACGTTGTTCTTTGATTTCTATAGATGTTCTCATCAAAGTATTTTTTTCAAATATTCTCCTTGGAATGTTTGCAAAGCAATCGAGAGTCTTTGTAAATGACACAAATACAAATACTTGAAGTGAATCTACCACATCCACCACCTCTAACCTCAAAAATGTTGTATCTTGACAAAGGAAGATCCTTTAGATAACATATAACTATTACATTGAAGAAACTAAATTTGTTTTTACACCAAATTTTTTATTTAACAAAAGAAAAATATTTCATTCATTGACATATAGGTTTCCAAAAAAATATAGATATGTATGCGGAATTGTGTACAATGGGTTGTTTCTCAAAACAATTTATCTTGTAACACTTTAGAAGATAAACTTGGATGTAGTGTGGTAGCTAACACATACTCTAAGATTTTTTCATGACTCTAATAGTTGTCTCAAAGGGCATGTTTAATCCAAATAAATTGCCAACTTTTCACTATGTTGGCATACAAATGAATCTCTTTCCTCCTTCAAGTCTCTCTCGAAACATGTTCTAAATATAGAAAGTACCTTGCTTCCTTATTCCTTTGTGTAAACTTCTCCATTATGGGTGTGATCCATCCCCTATGGAGAAAGCGTCTACCATTTTATGTTCTTCAATCTATCTACATCAAGGAATATTTTAAATTTATGTATCTCTAATCAATCTCCTTAACATGTGAACAATGCACTACCTATCCCCTTATGCATAAATTTTTGAAAAAAGAATATAAGATGCATCATTTCGATGATTTATCTCAAAAGAAAGAGTTTTTGTAAATACTTATAACATGATATTCATGTGCTCTATACACACTAAACAAGAACGTCCATATAACCACTATAGCTTTAATTTTTATTATGATGATAAAATTTGTATTCTCATGAAGATAGTGAACATGGCTAAGATGGTCAACCGTGTACCCATAATGATAAATTCTGGCCATAATGTAATAACTGATGCTAATGCCATTTAATTATTTACAACTCAAATCCACTAAACCTACATAGTTGCATGCTAATAAAGCACTAGAAAAACTTACATGGTTAGGATAAATTACAAATTACTCCATTACTTCAAATATATGGACACCATCATTACACAATCCATTTTGTTCATATCCTAGAACAATTTTTGTCTATGAGAACATATTTTTATGAGGAATTTTATCAAAAAAATTCACATGGCTTGTGTATGCTTCCAAATTTTGCATTTTAAAGGAAACAATTTTATTCTTGGAACATACACAAATTGCCAACACAAAAACAACATGTCTTATCCACTAATGCTAATGGAAAGACAAAAATTTATCATATCTCTAAATGAAATTGAAAAAGAGAAATTAAGAAGATACCCAATATTCCCATCTATGTTTTAGGAAAACATTGATAAAATTTCCTCATTCAAGTATGCTATGAAATGTATTCAATAGAAAATGAGATATGAAAGTTCTAAAGAAATCATTAGAGACTAAAGGCCCTTTTGTAATAACTTGATGGAGGATAAAAATTAATATGAATCCTTTACTACTATTAGCGTCTTGAGACTAACTCGCATAATATTTAAATTGGGATTTTTATGGATGTCAATATGGTATACTAAAGCTCCCATTCTACAAAGGATGGGACGATCTTTGGAAAACATTGGGAAGTATACCTTTACACCTAATAGCTACCTTTTTCATAAATAGAAAAAAATCTTAATTCTCCAATAAAAAAACAAAAATAAAATAAACCTACTAAGAAAATGTTATAAACTGGTATGGATTTGTGATGCCCGTTAAAAAAACCCACTTGAGACCCAAGAACAACCTAGGATTAGTTAGGAAAATTATGGAATAATTTTCTATTTTAAAAACATAGAGTCTACAACCAGGTTATAAGAAAACAACTGTCACTAACAAGTTCCAGATCAATTATAATCCACAAGAGTATACTTTTATTTCATTCACAATTATTAGAGGTCACAAGGTCCAAAATTTTAGGGTTAGAAGGTTCAATTAGGGTCAGAGGGTAATTCCTCACCATACCCACTCTCTAATAGGCTTAAATATTCAACTTGATTTTTCTCAAAATTAGTGCATTCAAAAATTTCCTAAATCATTTCCATTGGATAGAAAATTTCTTCACCTTTCCAGTGATATAAAGAAGTCCTCCTAACTCCTCATATTTTCCAAGTTATGGGCTGGCGGGCCTTGGGGTGAAAATTTTCCCCAAGGGCGGGCTTGCGGGGCTAGGGAAGAAAATTTGCCCCAAGGGCGGGTTTGTTGGGGCAGCGGGAACTTTTTGAAAATTTTCCCATGTGAGGAAAAAAACTAACTTTGCACCCGCACCCCACGAGTCCTCCAGGGACACGTGGCACCTTCTAAGCCAAGGCGGGTAAAACAGAGCGAAGGGAACATTTTGGAAAAGTACTCACGCTAGGCGAGAATTCACTTTTGCACCGCGCCCCCGCAAGTCCACAAGGAACACATGGCATATCCTAAGCCAATGCGGGGAAAGCAAGGTGGTGGGGAGAAATAGGGTTTAGCACCCCAAAGGCAAAAAGGAATAAATTCACCCACACCTCCGTCGATGCCTCGTGATGCCACGTGGCAGCTCATGATTGGTTGCGGGCCGGCGTGGTGGTTGGGAAGATTTAGAAACTTTTCGTAGAATTTTCCAAAGATCAAAGGAAAAAAGGGACCCACTCATCTACCATGCTTCATTATGCTACATGTGGCAGCCTCTTATTGGCAGCGGGACGGCAGAGAAAAATTTAGAAAATTTTCCAAATATTTTCCAAGAGCGCTAAGTTTAAAAAGAGATCCACCCTCCGCTGACACCTCATGGTGCCATGTGGTAGCCTTTGATTGACTATGGGATGGTGGGACAGCTAGGAAAATTTGAAAAATTTTCCCAAATATTTTCAAAGCGCCAAGGGAAAAATTTGGGCCCACGGGCCAGCCAAGGAAAATTTTCCCAATTTTTTAATTTTTGATGCCAAGTGAAGAAAAACTTTAGAAGGCCATAACTTTTGATAGAGAGCTCAGTTTTGGGAAAACGAGGACTTTCTAGAAATATCTCAATGTCATCTTTACTTAGGAATCATTAATTTTTAATTTTAATAAATTTTAAGGGGTCAATTTCATGAAAATGATCTACAAGACTTTTATAGTGCAAACTAGTAAATTTTAACCTGTGAGAATTGTTCAATTTGATCTTCTTCCTCTCTCAACATGTCAAATATACATGGAGAATTGTTATTAGGTGGATTTACAAAATATTTGAAGGTTTAATTCACTTGATTAATTTCCAGTTTGATCATTTACATTTCTTGGCGATGACTATAACACGGTTTGAGCCCAATTTTGCTAAGGTTTTGAAGGATTTATCTTTAAGTGTTATAGTCCAATTGAATTCATTTAGGACACACTACTTCAATTTACTCATTTAATCTATTATTTCATTGTTGCAGGTTTGAACTGTGCATTTTAGGTAAAGTATTTTCCAGTTGCGAAACAAAACAAAGATCAAGTTTGAAAGGGTCTATTCATCATTTTTCATCATCCAAGTCTGGGAATTCCTTCCAATTCCAATCTAATACTTTTAGTTGATTTAATTCCAACCATTCAAAACAAAAACAAAATACAATTCTGATTTCCAACTTTACACATTTCAAAAGATAGAGTTTTGCATTTTCCTTCATACGCATTTACTTCTTTCAAACAAAGATTTCAATTCACATTTAGATGTTCAATCTTAAAACAACAATGCAAATTGAGAAAGGTAATGCAATCCTTTATTGATTCCAAAATACAACTTTACAACCTTTCTTTCATTCTTTGAATTCATTACAAAAATACAATTCTTTCACATTCTTTCAAAGGCTGAAAACAAAGTTTATTTCTTTTACATTTCACTTTACAACTTTCATAAAAAATACCACATCTTTCTATTACAAAACATTTACAAGTTCCTCCACTGCAAGTGGGAAAGGTTACAATAAACTTTATCTTAGCAAGGGACTGTTAAACTGTCTTTATCACAGCTCCACCAGACAAAAACCTATGGACTTCTCATTCTTCCAATTTGATCACAACAAGAGTAGGGAAATGCAACTCTCTCCACCCAACCAAGACATCGAATGAAAAGAGAATCCATCCTTCTTCATTGTCCCAGAGCCCCAACCACAATGCAATTAAATATGTGATCCATGTTAGCATACGTTGCATAGTTCATATTTTAGGAGTGTTTGTTCTATTTTATCCCTTTATTTTCTCTTCCTTGGTGTATTCCATTATTCTCTCTCCTTCATCCAAATCTTCCTCCTTCAGTTTAGGGGAATGTAGTTGATTATTTCTCCTATATAATGTACGTACTTCTTCATAATAAAATAAGTGTGTAGAGTACTTCACTCCACATTCTTCTCAGGATCTATTTGATTCCTACAATCCAGCTCATGGCTACAATAGGACTTCCCCAAACACACAAGCAACACTTTCACAATAAAACACAATTCCAAAAACTGAATATATTTTACAACTACATTAAACATGAAAAACAATACTAAAGCTTTTTCAAACAATCCAAAGGAGCAAGAAACTATGGGGATGATTCTTATGCCTCTTAAAAGGGGAAATGGGTATCACCACCTCAATTACAAACCACCAAAATATAGTATATCACAACCCTGAAATTTCTTATGCCTCCCCAAAGTATCCCTTATTCCTCACATTTCCTTATGCCTCCCAAACCTCTAATTGCAGCCATAACGAGTAAATAAATGCATGCTATTTCTTTGTGAGGTGGAACCTAAATCCCAACTCCCTCCACTCTTATACCTCCCTAAAACACACTTGTGCCTCCCATACAAAATAACCCCATAGTCTTCTCCTACACCATTCTAGGCCATCTACCCAACATCCCACAAACATGCCAAAACATTCATATACTAACACTTAAATTCATAAAGAAGAGCATTTCAAGAGTCAAGCTCCTACCTCTCCATGATGGAGTTTTCCAAGTTCAAAATATCAATCTTTATCCCAATGCAAGCAATCTAAAATAGCTAAGCACAAGCGTGCAACAATCTTCCAAAAATCCTTCAAAGCAAGAGCTCCAAAAACAACAAAGAATTCACCCAAGAAGCAAGTCTCTAAAGTGAAGCAACCCCAAAAAAGGCAAGGAGTTCAAATTTTATAGAAGAGGGAAGAGAAGAGGATGAGGTGGATCCATGTAGGATGCCACATCACACATCCTCAACCCCAACCCCAAAGTCAACTTCATTCTCCAATGCACAATAAATAGGTGGGTGAATAAAATGACAGTTTACTTACACACTCAAATCCAACCCACACCCCAAAGGATTGAAATAAAATCATGTAATAAAAGTGCAATCAAAACCAACAAATTTCCTTCTCAAAAATCATTATAAAATTAAAATTTCAGCTCTGCAACCATAGGTATGGTTGGTAATTATATTTAAGAGGTATGGGACAAGTTTAGCTTGTCCCACAATCCTAAAAAAGCAGCAACCTCCAAGGATAAATTCTAATTTCTAAAAGGTGGAGTGTTTCACACTCAAAATTTAACTTACACATCTTTTAATTAATTAATATTAACAACATGCTTACCCATAATATTAATACAACATTTAATAAATAAAGAAAATGGAAAATGCATCACAAAATAAACACATGCAATCAATAAACAAAAGGGTCAATTAAATAAATACACATACCCCCTTGGTCACATTTAAAGGTGATACCTCCCATGGGAATCCCTAACACACACAAACATACAAAAACAAATACTAGTTTCCATGGTGACCTTGTTGAATTCATTTAGAATTCCAATGTGGTTGGTCTCCAATCCCTCGATGTTTGTTGTGATATTTTAAACCTGAAAAACAAAAATACCTCCTTCAGCCTCATGGCCATATTAGAACATCCAAACTAATATAAATATAATTACCAAAATCATCTAGATATATGAATCACAACAACATCAAAGCAATCTAGCAATATCATTTGCAATTTTACTCAACACTTATATCATCATCCAACAATTTTCATTTCTAGGTCTACTCACAATATCCAAATATCACATGTCCACACAACATCCATAATATAACCATGTCAAACAGTATATAATCATCAATATCCTAAGTGTCTCTAATAATCATCATCATAACTGAATCAAGTCAACAATAACCCATGATCTAACATCTATCATCATACTAAAATAAGGTCCATAATCATGTCTATAATATAATCAACAATATTATGATTAGTAAAAAAAGGTGTCAAAGGAAAGAGGACACTACGGATTAGTTTACTTTACACTTTGCCTTTACAATTTTGGTATCATTCATGTCTTGTTTCCATTAGAAACACTCTAGGAATTATCCTAAAAATTTACTCCCACACCATTAATTTTACCCATACAACCTGTTGATGCGTAATCACAACACCCCTAAATGTTTACAAATCAATGGGTTGAAACTGTTAGTGTGATTGCATAACATGAAGCTTTTCCCAAAGTTTGGGACTTTGCAATCGGGAAATCTCTTTGGATGAAGGTCAGTTCCTATTCCTCTATTATGATGCACACATCCAAATTGTAGATGATCTATCTTAAAGTAGACTCTAACTTGCCAAGGAGACAAGGTTAAAAGATTACAATAAATTAAACCTAAACTAGTAGAGGGGATGCACGAAAGGAATGTTGAATAACTTGCCTTGCATGGAAATGAATGTGAACAAGACTGAAGAGGATGAACACCAAAACAAATCAGTTTCTTATCACCAATTCATTCACCATTAAACACATACCATAAAATATGCAACACAATAACCATGCACAGATAACCAATATTGCAGTATGCACCATGAGAGATCGGATGAAATAAATGAACCAAGAGGGGTGAAATTCATCCACAAAATTCTATTATTTCTCCAAAAGTTTGATACACTTTGCATTAAAATGGCCCAAGACGGACAAACTTGCATTATAACTGAATGAGAATTTTGCTTGCTATCCAAAACTCCTCTCTACAATGAGCCCAACACTCCAATTTATAGAAAAAATGAGAAGGAGAAGAGAAGGGAAAATGTTTTGAACTCCATAAATGTACTTGTAGACAAGAGATGAAGTGAGGGTGCAAAGAAAAATTATCACACCTTAGAACAATGACCCTCCTTACAATATGTATGAAGAATGAGAGAAAGGGGGAGAGAAGAATTCAAAATCCTTCTTCAACAACCCAAAATGCATTGAATTTTCTTGAAACAATGTTGGGTGTCAACTTAAAACTCATACCTCCATGAAATTTTCCTTCTTGAGAAAGAAAGCAATCCTACACTTCATCATTGTGGTAGGTGAGAAATATAGAAATAACCCCTAAAATGGCAGAATGTATTTCATCATTTTGATCTTTACAAAAAGTGATTTCTTGTGCAAATCCGAGCTCCCAGTCAAAATTTATGGCCATTTGAAGATTGGGTTGCCATACTGCATTAATGGTGAGTGGTTTACCCTATTTTTTCCCTGAAAACTAAAATTCATTACAACATCTGAAATCCAAAAATTAAGAGTTTGTAGGGTTTGGCGGTTCGTTCAGGGAATTCAACATTGATGCTTTAGAAGTCATTGGAACTATTCACTAGCAAATCGGCTTGAGAGTTCCGAAACTCCAAAACCCAAATCTCTGAAACTCCCAAATGTCCTAAAAATTCAAACTTCAGGTTTTTCTGGATCTTTTCCTTTCGAATTCTTGCCATTATAACCCTAAAATAAATCTCTTAGACCAAAACCTAAAAAAGTCTAAAAAATTCCCATCGCATTAATCATGAAGTCAAGTTTGACCTTTGAACCCCGAAACCTTTCAGACTTTGGGATTTTGTGATTTCAGGCACTAGCTCACATTTTTTACATATTTTCTTGGCAAAGACCTAACTGAACCTCCTAATTCTACACCTCTAAACCTCTAAAGTCTGAAATTTGGACTTCGAAGTTCAGACTTTGATCCACACCGCCATTGACCTCGAAAGGGGAGTTTACTCTAAAAATGCAAAACCCTTTCGAACTTCAGGATTTTAGTTTTTCGTGCCTTTTTACTTTTTTCACCTTGCTTGGCCTCTGAAACTCGAAAATTTAAAACCTTTCAATTCTAAAAATTTAGACTCCAAAGTATTCATTTTTTCTTAGCTCGATTTTGGGCCTAAGTTCTATCTTCATCGAGTCTACCACTAGAAAGTTGAATCGACATTTGCCGACTTTATTAAACTTAGATCATTTTGTGATCTTCATTTCAATGTTGCATTGCCATTACCAAGCCCATCTGCAACTTGTTTGGCCAATCTTAGAATGAAAGCTCCTATGACTAAATCAATCCCTCCAATTTGCTTGGTTTGCAGGTCATGTTTGTTAAATTTTTCCTGAGGGGAAAACTTGGATAACAACTTGGCAACTTGTGGGGTTACTTGCATGCTAGGTGAAAGATTAGTTCTCTTGAAGTATCCATTAGGCATGGAATCATAAATGGTATCCTGATACTGATCTTGTACTTGAAACTTGAACCCGAATGCTTACAACCTATTGATCCTAAACCTACTCCGCTTCTGTGCTCTTAATTTTCATAAAAAAATCTTGAAGATGAGATTTGTGAGAGGAATAAATTTTCTTGACTGGATCTTTCACCTGTTTCTTGAAGTGGACTTTACAAACGTGATTTTAGTTGCTTTGTATTTTCTTTCCTTTGAAATTAGAAACCTTCTGACAAGTATGAACTTCATCCTGTTACATCATTCATCTTCGAAGGCACATTAAATGCAAAATGATACAACCTAGGAGAAATAAAACTTTTTCTGTGCCTCTAAGGCACTTATTCCAAAAACTGAAACCTAATCTATAACAAGACAATGTGCACATGCACTTAGAGGAATAAAAAAATTGACCTAGGTTAATATTTACAAGGGTGAAAACAATGTTTAAGATAGATCCCAAGCCCATAACTGTAATCATAAGTTCCTCTCCATCTGATCAATGTGGATAGGTAGAAGGGTTTGCTACTTTTACATCATGTTACCATGAAGGGACCACTCCAAATGGAATCAAACTTGAATGCCCATTAGCCCAATTTTCTTGATCTACATCCCACTTTAGAACTAAGTCCTCTTCATGAAATGTCCTTGTTCTTACTTTCTTATCAAATGACCTCTTGACTAAGGCTTGATTTCTTTCCATGGATTGCATTGCATGTAATCTTTAGATTTCCTCCAATTCCTTCAATTCTACATACCTAGCTTCCATAGGTTCGAAATCGATCATCCCTATTTCATGAGTTCCAACACTGGTAACTCAAGTGATATAGGCACTTATGGAAATGAAACCTAATCTATAACAAGACAATGTGCACATGCACTTAGAGGAATAAAAAAACCTAGGTTAATATTTACAAGGGTGAAAACAATGTTTAAGATAGATCCCGTTAACCAGAATCATAAGTTCCTCTCCATACAATGTGGATAGGTAGAAGGGTTTGCTACTTTTACATCGTGTTACCATGAAGGGACCACTCCAAATGGAATTAAACTTGGAATGCCTGCCCAATTTTTCTTGATCTACATCCCACTTTAGAACTAAGTCCCCTTCCTGAAAGGTCCTATTCTTATTTTCTTATCAAATGACCTCTTCACTAAGGCTTGATTTCTTTCCATGGATTTCATTGCATGTAATCTGATTTCCTCCAATTCCTTCAATTCTACATACCTAGCTTCCATAGGTTTGAACTCGATCGAGTTCCACTATTTCATGAGTTCCAATGCCGGTAACTCAAGTGATATAGGCAACACTTCCTGTTTCTTGTAGAATAACTTGTAAGGGGAATTTAATGTCAACACCTTTGGTGTGATCCTTTCAGCCCACAAGGATGATTTGAGCTACGTATGCCATGACCTTTAGTTTTCATCTAGAGTCCTTCTGATGATTCTTGGAAAATTTTTGTTGTGGATTCTACTTGTCCATTACCCTATGGGTAATAATTTGAAGAGGTGGTCAAGTATATTTTGTTCTTAACATCCCATTATGTGATCTTGGAACCTAGGAATTCCAATGTATTTTCTAATATGATAGTGTCCGGTATTCCAAATCTTGTCACTATTCCTTCATAGAAGTATAGTATGCTAGACTCACTTGCTTCCTTGAATGCTACTACCTCGGTCCAGTTAGTGAAATAGTTTGTTGTCGTGAGTATCCACTTGTGGCCTTGGCTTGAATTTAGGAATGATGAATCTGATGAAGTCTAATCCCCATTGCATGAATGGTTGGTCAATTGAAATTGGGTGTAATGGAAGTGCTGCTAACTTTTTCTTACCTATGAAAAATGTACATTTTTTACAGCTTTTGATCCAAGTATAACAATTAATGAATACCTATGGGCCAATAGTATCCCTCCTTAATTATTTTGAGAACTATTCCTCTAGAGCTAAATGACCTCCGACTCTCCATTGTGAAACACTTGTAACACCTTCTCAATTTGACATGTTCCAATGCACCTCAATAGAATGCCATTAATGTCCTTCTTAAACAAGATGCCATCAACAAGCACATATGCGATGGCTTTTAATCTAAAGTATCTCTACTTTATTTTCTAATTTATGGAGGGAATAGGCATGTTTGTAGGAAATGCATCATATTCTGAGTCCAACAAGGGGTGGACACATTATTATTTCCTTTCTCTTAACTATCATGTAGTACCAAGACAACTTATTTTCCATCACCTGTTTCAAGATTTTGACTCAAGGCTAGGTGTTCACATAGTCATTTACCATGGACCAACTTAGTGACCTTGATTTCAATGTGGTATTCCATGACATGAGTGATCCATCTTGCATGTTTCTCATTCAAGTCTTTGTTTAGAAGGAAGTCCTCGACTCCTACATGAGAGAACAAAAGCTGAATTTTATTGGTTAAAACTAGGTGTTTGAACTTCTTCAAACTCCTGATAATGCAAGGACATGTTTCTTGATGAATGAGTGCCTAGTTTCATATTTTTCCAAACCTTGGCTAAAGAAGGCAACTAGCTATTTGGACCCCTCCTTGTTCAGATGCACTAAAACTGTGGAGATTGTGTCCCCACCACCAAAGGCATAGAGCATGAAGTCTTTGGAGAATTCTAGATTGATGAGAGTTTGGGCTTGAGATATAGCCTCTTTGATTACCTCTAAACTTTCTTTACTCTCATCTTCCACTTAAATTCCATACTCTTCTTCAACATCAACATTATTGGCTTCAAAAAAATTTGTATGAACCTATGGACAAAATTAATTCTTCCTAGAAATATTTGAAGATCCTTCTTGTAACCTTGTAATGGAAATGCTTGAATTGCTTCAACTATTTTTGGGTCAATTTTCAATCCCTCCTTTGACACAATATGGCCTACGAGCTTTCCTTCATGGGCCAAAAATGCACATTTTTTGGGATTCAATGACACCCTAAATCTACGACACCTTTGAAATACTTTTCTTAGTTTGAAGAGGTGATCGATGCGTTATTAGAGAACAAAGTGATATCATAATGATATACGAGCATTATTCTATTGATCAACCACTTGAATACCATATCCATTTCCCATTGGAAAGTGGATCCAGCATTTGACAATCCAAATGACATCTTCCTATAGGCACAAGTAGCCCACTTGGTGGTAAAATCCATTTTGAATTGATCATCTTCCTTCACCATATCTAATTATACCCAGAGTAGCCATCCGAAGGAAAAACCTTTCCGAGCTAGCTAGCATTTGTAAGATCTACTCCATTGAAGGAAGTGGTTAGTGGTCTTTGAGAGGCTCCTTATTTAAGTCTCGGAAGTCCACGCATAACCTAATTTCTCTTTTCTTCTTCTTGACCCACCAAGTTTATAACCCAGCTTGAGTGCTTGATTGGAATTATAATGCTTTCCTCTATTATCTTGTTTAACTCTTTCTTCATTAGAGGCTCAATGTGTGGGTTGAATGGCCTTTACTTTTTCTGATGGGTTTAGCATTCGAGATCCAATTATATTGTATGTTTTGCTAACTTACAACTAAAACCTCTCAAATATTCATACATGTAGGTTAGGACATCAAAAAAATCTTGGCAAAGTTATATGAAATCATATCTCTCTTGCTCAGTGGTGACTTTTCCAATTTGGAGTGTTTTCCCTTATCCAACCAAAATCAATTATGAATCCTCTCCTTTGACCTATATGTTTTCCTTCTCCTTCCAGAATTGATCATTTGGGTTGAAGATAACTCCAACATTATTAAACCCTCTGGAATATTTTTGGTCTCGAGCTACACTATTTGATTCCCGTATTGCAACTCTAATTTGTCCTAATTCCTAGCTCAAAATTTAGCATCTTCATGTAATAAATTAACAATTTGTTGATCATTCTCAAACACATGCCAACTTGTGTTGTTATTTGGAACTATGGATATTACAATCACATGGATATGTGGCTTTGTTCTATCTCTTTTAATACTATCAACCACATCAAATGTTGCCCCAATGGTTGCAACCCTATCTGTAGCTTCATTTTTCTTTCTAGGTATGGACTCAATGTTGAAAGCTTCAAAGTTTTCAATGAGGTCCCATACCCTATTTTTGTAGCTCTTGAGTAGGTCATTCTTTGCAACATGTTGTCCCCTAACTTGATTAATAATCATCTCACTATTCCCGAATACCTTCAAATTCTTTATGCCTCTTTTTCTAGCTCGATGAAGTCCATGAATCAAAGCCTTATATTTAGTTGTGTTGTTTGAACATGCAAATTGGAATCTAAAAGATGAATAGTATTTGACATTTTGTGTAGACATTAAACATTTTTCCCCCTTTTATACCATGTATGCTTCTCGAACCATCAAAAATAGTTTCCAAACTTCATTGTCACCCTCATTTTCTAGCTTGGTGATATTAGGAATGGGTGAATTTTCTTTGTGTACACAATATACACCCAATTCTTATTCTTCCATTTCCTTGTAAGGATCAAATGCATTTTTTTTTCCCATTCATCTAGAGTAAAATATGGAATTTTTCAATCTTAGTACATGTTTCTAGATCATTTGAACACTCTTCCTTATAAAAGGCTAAGCAATTTGCATTGATTGGGCTTGGCACATGGGGCTAAATGTGAAAGTTTGTAATTGGTTTTGACTCGATTATTACTTTGGCCCCATACCTTGTCCTAAAAATGCATGTGGTACCAATCCAGCGATAGATATCCACCAATTTTTACTGTGAAGTCTCTTGACAAACAAAACACAAAGAATGGTGGTAAGTCAATTATGGAAACATCCTATAAGACATTGACATTGGGACATGCATGCAGTTTTAGGGTCAACCCTTTAATGACCCTAACTATTCCAACTGTTGTTTCATCTAGTTACACAACTCCTCTTTACACTGGATCATACTTTGGACCTAATTAATCTTCTATTTTCTTTGGCATCACTAAGCTACTTGCCCCTGAATCGATCATGTAATTGTGTACCAAGTGGTTTCCGAAAATTAATGACACATAGAATAGTGGAGGCTTAAAATTATTTCTTGGTTGACCCCCATCTTGTTGCAATGCATTAGTGAGAAATTTTTCTTGTCTTTGGTTTGATCCATTCAAGGTAGATCAATTGGCCATTGCAGATTACAACAAATCTTGTTGTCTTGGGATTTCTAGTGACTACCACAAGGAAATGTTCACATGTGTTTTCTTCATCTGATATATGATGTAGAAAGGAGATGGATTATCCTTTTATTTCCCCTTACTTGGCTTAACCTTTTATGGAGTTTGAATAGGCACATGTGTTGTTGCAATGGGTTCCTTAGTTTGATTTGATACATTTGTGGCTACATTTTTCTTATCAACGCACCTTGTTGCGTGAGAGTGGGTTGAGAAACTATAGAGGTAGATGACTATCCTTCCTCTATGTTCTTCATCTTTGATCGTGTGTTGGTAGCCACACCCTGGAAAGAAGGTTGATTAACTCCACAGAAGTATTCTATTTTCCAACTAACCAATGTTGTTTATGTCAGAGGTACCCCTTGTTGGATTCCTTGTTGTTGATTTCCTTCCTCACTTGGTTCTTTAGAGACACCGATGGTCTACACCATGAAGGTGCAGTTCAATTACACCATTGAAACACGTCGATTGACTATGAGGTAGATTTCAAGGGTAACACAACTCATACTCATGTGCCATTTTTTTGAGTCATAACCAAGGCTCTTGATGTTGAAGTTTGGTTTGGATCATATGGTCGGAATGGCCTAGAAACTTGAGGTTGTCCTTGGTTCAAATTTTAATTTGTAGTATGATTTTTGGTCTATTTTGCTTATATGGGGGCTCGACGAGATACTTAGTTTAAGGTTGATATGGTCTAGAACTCTGAGCTTGATGTCTCTTGATAGTCACTAGCTCATTTCCTAGGTTCTGTACTTGTTTCATAACCTCATGCAATTCTTTTGAAGTTATTGAAGAAGTAGAAGCTTCATTATTTCTTTGATTTCTTGGGGATGGAATGCGATTAAAATCGGGTGTTTGACTAGTTATAAGAGTTACCATGTCCATATAGAGAGTCATTGGTTACCTTGGTGTAAGATTACCGACTTTAGTCAAGCAATTTTATGCCCCGATAGCTATGTTGTAAGCTTGTGGCAGCATTGATCCTCCCATTGTTTTGATCATCATAACAATGTCTAAATTTTATCCTTCAAGAAGTAAAGGAATGTTCCTTCATCGGTTACTCTAGAAACCATTAGAATCCTATCCCACATCCATTGGAAACAAAAATTAAAATCATTCATTTGCTCATTAGGAGCTCTTTTGATTCTTGTCAATTAGTCCAATAAAGACATATTGCTCTTCTCTCTCGAATGACTAGAAAGATTCGAACACAACTAGTTCTAATTCTGAATAGACCATGTTCTTAGGCTCCCAAACCAATACAAAGCTTTCTCCTTGAAAGATGAATCAACAACTTGATTTGTAATGTCCATTTCATTGATTTCATGAATTACACAAACATTAGTGATTTCTTGGATGTGGTCAATAGGAGTAGTATGATTTTATCCTATGAAATAGGGAATATTCTTTAGTAGTTCAACAAGAATTGGGTTTTGAGAATTTAAGGAAAGTTGACTACTTCCCGTGAAGTTGTAAAAGGGATTCGGTGGTGGTTATTGTTGTAGATGTGCCATTATGATTGGCCTAAGAACCCTTGTTGATTGGAGAAATGGTCTACCAAGTGGAGGTGTAGACAAAGTCCAGTTAGGTGGAGATGGTGATATTTTTGGTCCTCTTCCTCTCCTTTCTCTTCTTGGTGATAATTGTAAGTAGACAAATATTCCTTCTTCTCTAGTATCAGACCTAGTTCAAACTCTTCTCATGTACTCGGAAACATGTGATAGTACACCATAGAACTCTATACCTTCGGAGTCACTATATGTGTTGGAGAATGAGCCTTAAAAGGCTATATTTTTTTCAAATCAAACACTGAAATAAAAAAAATTAGAATGGAAACTTTGAAGGATCTGTATATTTGATATTATGTAGTTTTAAATTTATTTTGAAATGACATTCCTGAAAACAAGAAAAATTCAAGACCTCTGAATGTCCAAAACCCAAAAATCCAAAGTTTGGAGAACTCTGAAACCCTGAAATACTAAGATGTCCAAATATGGAAATCCTAAAACCTGAAATTTAATAAACTATGAAATTTCAAAAATCAATATTTAAAAAACTTAAATTACCCTTTTGAAGATTAGCCCCCTATCTATCAAATGGTGAATTTTGGACTTGTTTTGAGCAAGTTAAGCCCTTAAAGATTGATTTCGAAGTTCAACCTTAGAGGTGAAATGTCTGAAATTCTTGAAAATTCCCTCAAAGCTCATGGAATGACTTCTGGTCCCACCAAGGGTGCCAAAACTATTGATGCGTAATCACAAAACCCCTAAATCTTTGCAACTCGATGGGTTGAAACTATCAGTGTGATTGCATAACATGGATATTTTCCCAAAGTGTGGGAGTTTTTAGTTAGGAAAGCTCTCCAGATGAAGGCCTATTCTTATTCCTCTATTTTGATACACACATCCAAATTGTAGAGGATCTATCTTTAAATCTACTCTTACTTGCCAAGGATACAAGGTTAATAAGGTGATGCACATAAATAATGTTGAATAACTTACCTTGCATGGAAATTAATGTGAAAAAGACTAAAGAGGATGAACACCAACATAGATAAATTTCTTATCACCAATTCATTCACCATTAAACACATACCATCAAATATGTAACACAATAACATGCACAAGATAACCAAGATTACAATGAGAGATCAGATGAAAGCATTGAACACAAGAGAGGGTTAAAATTCATCCATAGACTTATATTATTGCTCCAAAAATTTAATACAATGCATTAGAATATCCCAAGAGGGAAAAACTTGCATTACAACTTGAATGAGAGGTTTCACCTCTAAAAATTCACTTGTAGACAAGATAAGAAGGGAGGGTGCAAAGAAAAATCATCCCACCTCAGAAAAATGACCCTCCTTACAATATATATGAAGACTTAGATAAAGGGGAGAGAAGAATTCGAAATCTTGCTTCAACCACCCAAAAATGCATTGAATTCACCTAAAACAATGATGTGTTTCACTGTAAAACCCATACCTACATGTAATTTTCCTTGTTGGGGAAGAAAGGAAGCCCATAATTCGTCATTTTTGTATGTGAAAAATATAGAAATACCCCCTAAAAATGCATACTTTATATCTTCATTTATAATAAAGGACACCAAGAGATTTCCAAAAAGTCCTTTCTTGTGCAAATCCGAGCTCACGGTCAAAATTTATGGCCATCTAAAGATTGGGGAGCCATAATGCATTAATGGTGATCAGTTGACTAGGTTTTTTCAGACTTTGAAATTCCTTACAACCTCCGAAATCATAAAATTTAGACTTTCAAAATTTGAGACTTTAGACATTGATGCTTTGGAAGTCATTGGCACTATTCACTGGCAAATCGGCTTGAGAGTTCTGAAACCTGAACCTCCAAAATTCAAACTTTAGGTTTTGGACCTTGTGCCTTTTGGAATTCTCACCAATGTAACCCCAAAATGCATCTCAAAGATCGGGACCTCCGAAAGTCTGAAATCAGAACCTCCGAAAGTTAAGTTTGACCCCAAAACCTGAAACCTTTTGGACTTCTAGATTTTGGGCATTAGCTCACATTTTTGCATTTTTCTCGGCAAATACCTCAAACCTTTGAAATCTGCACCTCCAAACCTCTAAATTCTAAAATTTGGATTTTGTATTTTTGACTCGATCCATGGTGTTGATTACTCTGAAAGGGGAGTTGACGTCAAAAATTCTGAACCCTTTCAGATTTCTTGACTTTAGGGTTTCGAGTCTTTTTCCATATTTTTCTCCTACTTGGCCTCCCAAACTCTGAAATTTAAAACCCTCGAATTTTTGACTCAAACTCCTAATTTTTCTTAGCTCAATTTCGATCTTCATCTTCATCGAGTCCACCATGCTCAAGTATAATCATCCTTTACAAACTTCATTCAACTTGGCTCATTCTATGATCTTCATGCCAACCTCACATTGTCATTTCGAGCCCACCTACAACCTATTTATCCAATCTCGAACACAATCTCATATGAAAGAATCAATCCCTCCATTTTCTCTTTGTGTAAGGTCATGTTTTCCAATTTCTCCTGAGGGGAAAAATTGGACAACAAAACATATTCCTAAATTATTGTTTATTTTGACAACTAAAAGAACCTCCCAGCTAAATTGAGCTCAAATTTCCAAACAAGACTTGGACTAAGACTTTTGTTAAAGAAGTTTTCCTTTTAGACCTTGAGATGCTTTAGGAAATATAGTTGTTGTGTGATGGTAAAGTGTAAGAATGAGAAAGACGTTTGGTGGAGAAATTCTTTCCTTGATCATTTTTGTCTTAATGCTCAGGGACACTTAGTCTCTAGTTTCAGAGGACTTAGCTGACTCAGTGCCTGAAATGCCACTTAGATAAATCTCAAAAGAAAGAATCAAGGGAAAATTAAATGTTGGAACTCAAGCCATCAAATTTGTTCATCTAAAAGTAAGGGAAGTGGATAATGAAAATATCCCTCTAAAAATCACTTCATATTGGTTGATTAATTCCCTTGAAGTTATGCTTCATGTTGAGGATGTTGCAGATGGTTGGAAAATCATGCATAAAAAGAAGAAATCAAACAATAAATCCATTTCTCCTACCTAGCTTATTATTTTTACTCTTTGGTAAATTTGTCCCTCTTTTGTTTGTTGTTGTGTTTAATTTTTATTTGATATTTCATTCCTTTGTACTTTGGTAGGATCCCATTCAAAAAAACCAATATTTACTTTGGATGTTAAGAGTGTTGTAAATTCTTAGGATAAATTACAAATGCAGGAATATGGATGGATGTGAATGCCCACGATTGTATAAGGGTGATTGGGTGTTGAAGATCTCTACTATGTGCTTATGACTGCACAAAATTTCTAGCTATGATCTTTGATGTGTCACATGTATGTTGCAATTACTTTGTATTGGTCACCTATGTGTCGCATACAAACATGAGAGAGAAAGATAAACAAACACACATGTACACATGGGGGTGAATCAGTGTTTGTTAAAATTTTGATGGAATTTTTAGTGATTCAATCAACCAAGCTTAACTATACTAGATCATGAAGAACATGAGCATCCAACCATGAAAGAGAAAGAGAAAAACACACATATACACATGAGGAGACAAGATTTGAGGTGGGAAACCCAATAAGGGAGAAAACCCCAAAAAAAGAGAAACTAAAGAAATATCATGGACAAATTTCCATCAAGAATTATAATGATCTCACCAACTTGTGAGCATACACTCACCCTAAAGATCTAACTCCATTTTTGAAGCACCCACTTTAATTTTTTGCCAAGCACCTACTTTACTGCTATTATGTAAATATCTACTACCTAGGAAGCTCACGCCTAAAGTGTTGAGCTAAAACTTAGAATTTTATTACAACAATTTTTTTTATCACCTTCACCACTTTGTTGCTTTCATAAACATGATATGATCACTTTTCAGATAACTTTCCTTCTCTTCTCATCTTCTAATTTACCATGGATTCAAAACTAAAACTCTTCTTATTTTAAGAATCTAGCACTAGGTTGTTCTATTTTCAACAACATCATTTTTCATGCTAAAAATGAGCTTAAAAAAATCTTAACTCTAAACATAACTCTTGAATTTTCAAATACAAAAACTCTTCAATTATCCCTCTTCTTTCCATATAAAAATAAGATAAACTAAGAGACTTCTCATAAATTTACCACTAGGAACATTTCTATATCCGATCATATTCAGTTATTTGTTCATACATGTCATACCTATAATATGTCCTTTGGAAATATTATATGCTTAACATATCTAACCTCTTTCATCTAATTTGTAACTATGATTTCAACTTGTTCTCTAAATTTAGCAAACTCTAGCTTATATTTTATATATTTTAACCTTGCACTAAGTTTCATAGGCATGTAATCAGTTACTAAAATTTCTAAGAAGCTTCATTAACTCTCTGCATTCTCCATTCGTTCCCATTTTACTTTAGTTCTTAATTTGAGTCACAATAAGAAAGAAAAATGTAGAGATAGTTCATCATACTTTTTCACATGAAGTATACATACACATAAGAGATCATATCAGAGTTGTATTCAGATTATTGAAGGTGCAAGAATTTCTCATCAACTATCAAACCTTGGAGAATAAAAAAGAAGAATATGGAGGTCTAAGTTCACTATTACTTAAATTTTTTTAACTCATATTTATGATCTCAGGTAAACCAAGAGTTTTCACAACATAAGGGAATGAGATTTCAACATCTACATAGCTTGGGGAGAGTGAATCGTTGATAATTTAATCACATATCAAAGCACTTTAACTACACTATGAGTCATGCATCTTATCGGTGTATTCTCTATGCTACTAAAACATAGATGTTCTTTAAAGGATTCATGAACTTACACCTTTCTCAATAAATATTAATCCAGGGATATATTTCAAAATATAATAAGACTAAAACGTGACTCCTTAGGTAGTGTATCATGCTCATGAGATCATATTTTTCCATATCTTCATAAACAATGCTTGGGTAGGGTTATAGTTTTCAAACCCTAGTCATGCATCTTAAGAATTTTACCATGTTGTTATCCATTCTCATGACACTCATAATGGTTTTACCACTCCAAGAAATGATATTATTGCTTAGTCTAGGACTTTATATGCATTTTAATGATGTGGAAAAGCTTCTTGATATGAACTTATTGTAATCTCGGACTGTATTGTTGTCACATGGAACCAATCTTCAAGAAATGAAATGAATTTATTGTGAACACCCTATCTTGGGATTTAGATATATCATACAAAGAAGGATACCTCCTTTCTATAACTTTCCACACTAAAACAACCAATAATACAAAGAGGACAAATTTGAGAAACATGAATTATTCGAGTGTGATCTTGTACTCAAACTATCATAGGGATGACTAAATTTGTAGTATTTTCACCAATATGACTTAACTTTTCATGCTCATTTATAGAAAAAATATTTCAAGAAATTCTATTCATCACCTTTAATGGCTTGATTTAAGATCTTGCAATGAGAATAACTCAAGTAACAACTCATAATTTTAATCCACTTTGCTAGACTTTCAAGACCATTTGAGAGCAATGACAACTAGTCCTTCATGTCTCCTTAATACAACAACTTTGAGCATTAAATGTTTATTTAAGACCTATTGATCTATATTTCAACTCAATCGTAAGACCTATGTATTGAACCGAAATTCAAAATAGGAAAATAAACAACAAAACTTGCAAAAACATGGCATAACACATATTGTCTGTCACTCTTGCAAAATCAAAATACCACCAAATGTCCTTGATAGATTCCTCTACACTTCCAAGTAGGTTTCATAGCTAACAAATTGTATTCGGGTCCAAAACACCTCAGTTTATGCCTATCACTTTAGGAGGAAGGTATGGAGGGAGAAAAACCTTATTAGTAAAGTGGATAAAACTTTTAAAATACTTTTAAAATAATTAAAATGTTGCAATTTATTTTTATCTAAATTACCTACAAAAAGTCTTCTATAATTTATCTCGAAGAAGTATTCTAAATTTTACTTAACAACTAAGATGTTAGAGTGTTTAATTTTTATTTTCTAAGAAACCTAGTTTTAGTAAAACTTCAATAAATTTGAAAAATCACCTCGTTAGGTTCTAAATTTTTGACCACAACTTAAAAAATCACTCCTCCATGATTCCTTAAGATGAATTTTCATAGTTTTGTCCAAATATCTATGTCTCATCTCATTTGTGCAACACTATTTCACTAGTCTTGGGCATGAATTACATTCATGCTTGTATGAGTTCCTAATTCACCATTTTAGTCACCTATGAAGCTCTTTACAACTCATATTTCATCATATTATTCTCAAACCATGCTTGGTTTGCATCATCATGCCTTGATTCAAGAATCTAACTTGTATATTTAGATTGTCTTCTTGAAAACTCTAAGTATTCTCAAATTCATGCCCTATATGCTTGATGCTTGGCATGAGACTCCTCCTATGGATGTTACACCATCTCATATTACTACAACCATGCTTTCCCTACTCTACCTTGATCAAAATTTCATGTTTGCATCAAAACTATTGGGTTTAGGACCAAAATCAAGCCTAAAACCACTTGAATCTCCATGAGATTGACCATATCGACTTCTCAAAAACACATTAGCACCTCACACATATTTTGCTGATGGTGTTTGATCTTGTGGAACCTTTATACAATCTTGGGAAGACACATTCATGTAATTAACTTGTTTGACTATACACCTAGATCATGCTTGCATATCATGACACCATGATTTAACAACAAAGACTACTTGGGGGAAGTTTGACATTAATCAAAACCTTTTGACTCATTTCCCAACACACTTTTTGTAATGCCACATTTTGCCATGTCAAAACCCTATCACATAACTAGAAAATTATGACAATTTTTTTTTGTTTTTTTTTAAAATTAAATTTACAGTTCATTAATTACATATATAGGAGGCTCATTCACTTAGTACTA
This sequence comes from Taxus wallichiana var. yunnanensis, assembly GCA_018340775.1. Classification (NCBI taxonomy): domain Eukaryota; kingdom Viridiplantae; phylum Streptophyta; class Pinopsida; order Cupressales; family Taxaceae; genus Taxus; species Taxus wallichiana. The sequence continues at coordinate 579,680,383 of CM031236.1, forward strand.
CACTTCCCCTCCTTAACTAATATTATTTTATTATCTAAAATTATTATGGTTCAAGTCCCTTCCTTACATTCCCATTAAGTTTATTTAAATAATTCCTAATTTAATTTTATTTATTTTTATCCACTTAAGTTCATATTAAATTTATTAAAAATTATTTCCTAATTTAAATTTAATTTTATTTCCCTAAGTAAATAATACCCATGCTACACATTAATTTATTTAACTACACATTTAATTTCAATCATTTGAATCCCCTTAAATAATTTATTTAAATGCACCCATACTCAACACTTAATTATTGGTCTCCTAATTAAAATGTCACAACATAGTTAAACTCACCATGGCCTAAATAAAGCCCCTTAGGATTGCCAATTAATTAAATTACCTAGGTCTTTATTTAACATATCTATTCCCATCATTGTAAGCTGTAAGGATTTAATTTGGGTTGTTGGATAGATTAAATCTATGCCCTAGATCTTATGTATTCTAAGAAAGCCCTAAATATCCCTTATATTTTTCCTTTTCAATATTTTGTTTGACATATTTCCTCTATTTACATAGGTATGTTTTGTAGGAAAGGGAAATCAAGGCCATGAGAGATCATGAAGGTTTATGGTTCTTTCTTTTTGATCCATTTTTTTTTTCTTTAGCTAGGGGAAAATCTTCCCATACTTTCTTTATTTTCTTTATTTTTTTAATTTCAACCCTAGGGTTTTCTATATGTAAATTTATCTTGTGGTTTATTTTATAGAATCCTTTGGCTATGGGTATAGTATTTACCTTGAAGCATTTTATTGCGTGCACACACACACACACACACACACACACACACACACACACACACACACACACACACACACACACACACACACACACACACACACACGTAGATTTTTTCAAAGGAATGAAATATATATAATTAATGTTTTTTTATTTCTTTGATAAGTGTGAGAGGGGGTGGGGGGGGGGTTGGTCGTCCATGGCTTCCCACCCTCCATTATAAATTCATGTCAAGGGGTGGGAGGGCTACACACCCCCTCCTCAATTAATTATTATTTTTATATACATTGACTTTCAAACTAGCAAAACAACATTTCCCTTTTTTTTTTTTTTTTTGGTCTTATATTTATATAATGCTCATATACATATATATATATATATATATATATCCCACTAGACACACACTTGGTCAATTTCAAGCCCTCGAAGGGATAGGGTCTTGCACTCTAGGATGTGCATGCGCTCCATAATCACTTGTCCCTGCTCCTGCCACTACAAGGTGGTCCAATCCAAGACATGATGTGGATTTGGTATATATATTTGTAAAACAGAAACATGGAAGACATTGTGGATGCGTGACACGTTAGGTGACAAGGCTAAGTGGTAGGCCATGAGATCGATCCGCTCCAAGATCTCATGTGGACCCACAAACATTGGAGCTAGCTGAGAGCCTTTTTGTAATGGATAGGGATATTATGAGGTTTGAATTTGAGCAAAACCTTCGAGCCAACCTCATAACTATGGTCTATCCTCCTCTGGTTAGCATAAATTTTTTGCCTATCATGTGCCTCATGTAATCTCTTCTTGATCAAAGTGATTTTTTTCTCCATATCCTATAACATAGCAAGCCCAATAATAACCCTCTCCTCTAATCTGTCCCAATTCAAAGGAGTCCTGCACTCTTTATCGTTAATATCTTGAAAGGTGTCATGTTAATGGAACTATGAGAATTGTTATTGTATGGGAACTCTACCAAGTCTACTAAGTACAAGTACTACTCCCATTGTGACTAATGATCCATAACATAAATCTAGAGCATATCCTTTACTATTTGTTCACCCATAGTTAGACCATTTTTCTTAGGGTGATAAGTTGTGCTATAATTGTTCTTTATAAGAAGTGAAAATTACATGGCAGTCCAAAAGTGTGATGTGTATAGGGGTCACGGTCACGAGATGATCTTCCACAATGTCCTATGCAATCTCACTATCTCATCCAGATAAACATGTTCAACTATAGTGGGTGTGTAGGTGGTGGTCTTAACTAGAGAAATATGAGCTACTTTTTTAAATTTATCCACCGTGACCATGATCGTGTCATGGTGATATCTCGACATAGGTATCCGAATAAGGAAATCCATGGAAAAGGTATCCCATTTTCACTATGGTTAGCACGAGGATAAATAATTCCAGCTAGATGATGATTTTGTACCTTCACCTTCTAGCACTCCAAACACCACGACACATACCGAGATATATCCCTCTGAAGTCTTCTCCAATGAAATAACTATCTCAGTGTAGCATGCATATTATTCACCCCTGGATAGATGAAGAAGGTGCAAAATGAGCTTTTAAAATAATGTCATGTTGTAACCCTCCATCTTTAGGCACATATATATAACCCTTGTGTCTAAGAGCCAATGTGACTCCAATAATAATACCTCAAACTTCCCCTAAAGGGTTATGACTCAATATCTTCTTTAGTAGAAAGATAAAGCTTGTTATTTGGAAGTTGCTATAAAATCCTGCTCCACAAATTTGTACCCACTAATGTAGTCATAACAAGATGTCTTTGTTTACTCAACTTGTCTTCTACCACATTTACCTTCCCCTTCACATGCTCAATCTCCATATCATTCTCACGAAAAAGATCCATCCAATGTCGTTGATGTGTGTTGATATTGGGTTGTGTGAAGAGGTGTCATAGGCTCAAATAATCTATTCTAAGTATGAACCTCCTTCCAAATAGAAAGTGATGCCATCGAACTAATGCATACACCACTAATAAAAGCTCAAGGTCACAAGTCATGTACTTGAGCTCATAATCCTTGAGTTTTCGAGACTCAAATGTGACAACAGAGCCATCATGCATCAATATTCCTCCTATCCTTGGAAATGAGGCATGTGTACAAGAAAAAAAGTACCTTTAAGGATTAGGTATAGCTAGGATAGATTCTATAGTAAGGAATTCCTTCATAATCATGAAGGCATGCTCACATCTATCCTACGATATAAATTTCTTCCCTTTCCGCTCACAGGGAAGTGATGGGATGAGAAATACATGAAACGTTTTGTACAAACCTCCTACACTATCATAGTAATCCCATAAAACTATGTACTTCAGTTAGATTGGTTGAGTCTTGGCAAGTCAATGATAGCTTGAATCTTAGAAAGGTTGACTATGACACCTTCACCAAAATTGATGTGACCAGGATACTAAACATCCGACTGAAACAATATATACTTCTTTAGGTTCCCATATAGTTGTTGCTCTCAAAGACAACTACAGAAACTATAAAATTTCTCCTCACGCTCCTCATGCTTCGTGAGTATATCAATATATTATCTAGAAAATTAGTACAAAATGGTCCAAGAACATGTTGAATACCCCATTCATCAAGCTCATGAAATGTGAGAGAGAATTTTTCAGTCTGAAGGCATAAATGTGACTTCATAGTGACATATCTAGTGCGAAAGGATATCTTATGGATATATTCTTCCATAATCCTTAGCTCATGATACCCTATGTTAAGATCTATCTTTGAAAAGATAGTATCCCCCTTCATCTGATTGAACAAATCATCAATGCGTGGAAGGGGGTAAACATTCTTAATCGTTACTTTCTTCAACTAGGTCTATATTCAATTCAAAATCTTGGGGATCCATCATTCTTCTTCACAAATTTCACTAGTGCACCCTACGAGAGATACACTAGGATGGATTAGGTTCTTCTAAATAAGGACCTCCAACTATAGCTTAATCTCACAAAACTTAGGAGTAGTTATTGTTTAAGGCACATGTTAGATAAAATCTACTCTGGAACCAAATATATACTGAAATCTATCTCACATGGGGAAGGTAGGCACAATAGCTCACTAAGAAAGACATCTGAAAACTCTCACAAAATATGATGGTCATTGATTCAAATCCTAATAGTCTCATCCTCCAACCTATCACTAATTGTAATGTAATATAAATGGAATCCCTTGCATGCACACCACTTCATTTGCATTAAAAATATTTTACAAATGGATATAGGCCTCCTAACCCCAACAATCACTAAATCAAATCCCTAATCATCTTAAAAAGATATCACCTTACTATAGAAATATACCCTAGCCCTATGTACTGAAAGTGAATCCATCTTAAAACAATCCCATACTGATCCCAAGGAGAGGATGTGAAGGTCCAAGCTAAGGGTGAAAGGTCCTAGGTCTACTACACACTCCTTGACTAAGGAGTCAAATATGAGCTCAGATCTAGAAGCCATTTTTATATCCCAACTATGACCCTACCTAACTGAAACCAGCCTACATCGCTCTAGTAAGGATGTGGAAATGAAATAATCCGAAGAGCCTTAATAAAATAGGATAGAGATAGGAATACCACCAATGCTACCTGAGGCCTCGATCAAAGTGCTCTAGTGATCTTCCTAAAATTTCTCAACCACTGCATAGATCTTTTGATTTCATGGCATGTATCCAACTATCTTCTAAGAAACAGGGGCCTTACCCTTGTTACAAGGGTTCTACAGACAATCTCTCTAATAGTGTCCTTGTGCACCAAAACCATAACAATTGCCAAGTCCCCTCTAATGAGAACATACTCATCCAAGTGATCTAGTAGTCCAAAATTTAGACCATGATGATCCTACTAGAGATTGTTATGGTTATTGTGGATGATCTCTGAGTGACTCATATCTAGGTGGTTCACGTGTCTTGACGGGTCCTCTAGTAAGAGGCCCCAAACTTTGCCATATTTTTACATCATATCTCGGTATAGGCTTGAATGGTGGGTGGGTCTCATACTGCTGATGTGGATAGAAGGAGGATTATACGAGATCCATTTATGCCACGAGGAGGATGGTTTTTCCCCTTCGACCGATTTTCGGATCCTCACCCTATCTCTCCCCTACCGTGTTTTCCCCTTATTATCCTCCACACCTCCCTCAAAGATATGAATTTAGGTCATCGATGAACCTATGAACCCCGACTGTTCATCCTCCATATAGTTGAAGTACTATAACAAGTCAAAAAAATTATTCTCATAGTCACCACTTTCATAATTAGTTTTCATAGATCACGGAAATCATCATTCCTCTATTGAATGAACCATCTAGATATTTATATACTCCATAATCAATCCTCAAAGATCTCCCATTGTATAGTCTCTAAAACTAAGTGAAGCTTCAACTCCTCTATCCTCCACCATACTCCTACCCCATCCCTCGTAACATGTATAGCAACATGAGTCTTCATGTTACTAGTACACGGACATAGTTTTAAGTATTCACTCATGCTAACTAGCCAAGCCTCCACCTATAATGCTCCTGTGTATCCATTTAAGTGAATTAGATGAAGATTTAGTATCTCACGGATGTGGTCAGCTAATGGAATTTTTATTCTCCTAGGTCTCTCGTCATGATTGTCTCTCTACCTAGGGTATATCTCCCTTAGTCTTGCAACCCTATCTCTCTGCTCTCTCTGTGGTGATTCTTGTCTATCTACATCTATATGGGAGTTCTCTGCCCTCTACTTGTCACAATTTCATGGATAATCTTGAGCCTCTTGTAGGAGTTATTCCATCATTAACTAGATGTGTTTCATTTTGTTAAGTTCCTACGTTTTGATTTATGAAGCAATCTGAAGTGTCTTAAGCTTCGGTTGTGTTAAGTTTTCTGTTGTGTTTCTATGTTTGCCTAGGGTCCAAGTGTTGAACCCATGACTTTGATACAAAAGTGTAACAAAACATTTATCCATGTCACAACCCTATCACATAACTAGAAAATTATGAAATTTAATTTTAAATTGATTTATTAAATTTAAAACACATTAGTTTCATTTATAGAAATATCATTTTCTTATTACTACACTACCCCTCCTTAAATAATATTATTCTTTATGCAAAATTATTATGATTTAAGTCCTTTCCTTATGTTCCCATTAAATTTATTTAAACAATTCCTAATTTAATTTTATTTATTTTTATCCACATAAGTTAATATTGCATTTATTAAAAATTATCTCCTAATTTAAATTTAAATTTATTTCCCCTAAATCAGTAATACCCATGTTAAACATAAATTTATTTAACTACACATTTACTTTCAATCATTTTAATCCGCTTAAATATTTTTTTAAATGAACCCATACTCAACATTTAATTATTGGTCCCTTAATTAAAATGTCATAACATGGTTAAACTCACCATGTCCCAAATAAAACCACTTAGGATTCCTAATTAATTAACTTACCTAGGTCTTTATTTAACATATATATTTCCATCACTTTAAGAAGTGAGGATTTAATTTGGGCCATTGGATAGACTAAATTTCTACCCTAGATCTTTGGTATTCCAATAAATCCCTAAATCTCTCTTATGTTTTCCTTTTTAATCTTTTGCTTGACATATTGCCTCCATTTCCACAAGTATGTTTTGCAGGAATGGGAGATCGAGGCCATGGGAGCTCATGAAGGTTTATGGCTCTTTTTTTTCACCAGGGGAAACTCTTCCCATATTTTCTTTAATTTATTTATTTTGTATTTAAACCATAGGGTTTAATATATGTACATTTATCTAACTTTATTTTTCCATAATCCTTTGGTTATGGGTATTATATTTACCATGAAGCATTTTACCACAGAGATGGATCTAGTTCTTTATTTGAGGAGTGTGTGTGTGTGTGTGTGTGTGTGTGTGTGTGTGTGTGTCTATATATATATATATATATATATATATATATATATATATAGACACACACACACATTTTTGGATTTAAACATTCGATATATATATATACATAGTTTTTTAAAGAAAGAAACATATAAAAACAATGTTTGTTTATTTATTTGATAAGTGTGAGAATTTTTTTTTTTTTTTGGGGGTGGGTTGGCCATGGCCTCCCACCCTTTTGTTTATTGAAAATGGAGTGGACGGCCATGGCCTACCCACCCCCTTATTTTAATATAATGGGGTGGTTCGGGATGGCCACCCACCCCCTCCATTAGAAATTCATGTGAAGGGGTGGCGAGGGCTACACAACCTTCCACAATTAAATATTTTTTTATAATACATTTTCTTTAAAACCAACAAAAACAACAATTCCCTTTTACTTAATTTTTTTGTCTTAGATATATATAATGCTATCATATATACATATATAATTTGGATGGGAGATTAGAACTATTTTTCAGTAGATAGATCGAATCATTCCATTGATATGAATGTTATATATCGGATCAATCTCCAACTGTGTCTTTGAACCCATCTCATATTGCTGACTTGAGAGCAGTTAAGTTCACTCCACTGAACTAGTAACTAATAGAGTGACAGTTACTCTATAGTAAGTATATAGTGGACTGTTGTGGGCGAGGAGGGATTCGAACCCCCGACACCGTGGTTCGTAACCACGTGCTCTAATCCTCCGAGTGGACTAAAGCGGTGGATTGCTAATAACCAAATAACATTAACCACATCTATTCCATTCAATATTAGATGGAATAAATATTAGATGTCTTGAACCTAAATCCAAGATCAACAAAATCGATAGTAGTATTTTTATTTATTTAATAAGTCTCTATGTTTATTATTACTACATTATTCCTATGTAGCTTATGATGTATTCGGTAGCCCTCGGCCGAATGAATATTTCACAGAAAGTCGACAAGAGGTTCCATTAGTAACTGGTCGTTTCGATTCATTAGAGCAACTAGATGAATTTAACCTTTTCCTTTAATTATGAAAGTATCTGTTCGTTTCTTTTCTTTCTATATTGGGTATTAATATATACCTTGTCATCGATTAGATGACAATGAATATCAATCTATGATATTCAGGTTGGTGACCAATTATATATCATATTAATCGATTGTCCGAGATAATCCTAATTGTTTTAATCGACCATCAGTTTCCAACCATGGGGCGAATGAAACCCAATACATAGATCGGTTGCTAAAAGAATAACAAAAGCTTTCATAGTATCACTTAAGCTATATATATATATATATATATATATATATATATATATATATATATATATATATATATATGTTGATCTTTTCTTTTATAAGAAAATACAGTATATGCAGATTTTTATATGTATAAATCATATACATAGATACACACACATATACATACATATACACACATACACATAAATACATGCATGCATACATACATACATACATACACAAAAACAATGATAAAAAAGGTGGTATGCATAAGGTATGACAGTGTTTATTGTGATAGCCCTCTGATCCATTGTTCCTACAATGCTCCATAATGCATCACAAAATAGATTTTATAGCTGAAGTTAGCTACAAGAACCCTTGTCCATGGGTCGGCCCCGTCCTAGGCTGGTTTAGCACCCAGCAGAAGCTGCACCTCATCACTGAGATGTTTCCCTAGATTACGAAGTGGGTGGAAGGAATGGAGGATCAAAAATCTAATGCACCTTCCATCCCTTCTGTGTCCATCCTCCCAATTTATTCCAAGTCCCCTCTACCTATCTGTACCATAAATGAACAACCTCTTACTAAAACGCCTTCGCCGGCCAATGTCATCATGTTTGATGACTATAGTAAAATTGAAGAATGGCGTGACTCATATAAATCTGATTGGGAAGAGGAAATCACATGGGCACCTGTTCTATAATAAAATGAGTTAGCTCAAGAGGGCACATTTTAGAAGAGAACCATGTAATTTCAGAGGCTCCAAGTGTGGAGTAGGCCATAGAAGAACCTTTGGTTCTTCCTCCCACTCATCCCCTTCAAGATCTGATGTCAAAAAGATTTTTAGCTTCCAAAATTCATTTTTGAGGATGAGGGGAACCATGGTGAGAAAATTTCAAATCAAGGACACCATGGAGGAGGTCGAGCATGCGCAACAGGACAATGAGGAGGAAGATTTTTTGTCAGACTTGGAGGATTGTCTTGGTGGAGAGGAGCTTTAGGAGATCACATCATTTTCTCCTCCATCATCCACCTTCGAAGCACATGAGCTTACTGCCATGGAGGGGAGTATTCAAGGACATCATCTTATGTCTCACAACGGATCTCTGAACCAAGGTTAGAAGATAATAATATTCCATGTTCTTCTAAGAAGAAGGAATGGAAAGAGCATGAAGACACCATGTCTTCCACATCACTCACCCATGAAGGTCCACGGAACACTCCACTCTTGGAGTTGAATTTCAGAACCATGGGCACATTCAAAGGACTAGATTGTGCCCTATAAGGTACTTGGCTTCATTGGAGCCAAGGGAGAATCCAAAACCAGTCATGCCCACTTCAAGGCATGAGGATGAGTATCAAAGCACCAAGGGTCACCATCAACACCTCTAGGAGTCCAATGCCAATCAACTTGAGGAGGTATTTTTGATTGATGTTGATACCTTGATGATATGGGTGGAGGATCGGCCTCTTGTCGGTTTCTCACTCATAATAAGAGCCATGTTCAATGCCAAATCATATACATGGCCACATTTTCTAGAGAAAGGGAAGCTATTTCTCCCTACCTGTAGTAGGATTCATTTAGATTTTCTTCGATAGGGTTAGTGTAGGAGTAGGAGTAGATTTTCTTTCAACAACACAAGTCCTTTTGCACACTCTTCATGTTCCACTTGGAGTATGTATGATTTTTAGTTTTGTACATAGTGCATACCATGGTGATTTCTTACTCTAGGGTTGTATCACTTTGTGGTTGAGTGTACCTCTAGGTGAATATTGTAACTATTTATTTCTAGAGACAAGTGAAGGCCTCAGGGTCACAAAGTGCAAGTAGTCAAGCTCACAGTTTTAGGGACAAGATCGGTATCAGCTATCATTCATGAATCCATTCCCAATGGATGCAACAAGGCAACTGGTCTCTTCATCTAGTAGCAGATGTCCCCCATGAGTCTCCAAATCATAATGCCAATTTTTCCCCCTAGCAAAATTTATCAAAAATGACCCCATATGGAAGAAAATTGAAGGGCTAGGTTTAGTCATGTGTGCCCACATTCCAAATCCAACAATGAAGGGATAGGGTCGGTAAAGGAGGCCAATGACATCAAATGAGATCAGAGTGCACAGTAGAAAAATGGAGAAAGGTAGTGTTCATTCAAGGTCCGAATCAAGTAATTATAGGAGGACCACGGAAGGTTCCATGTATCTCTTTGGTACACTTTTAATATGTTGCTCAAAAGTAGAGATGCCAAATGTGTGCAGGCCCTCCACATGGTCAGAGTTTGAAAAGACAAATGAAACCATTAAATCAGCTAAGTATAAAGAGATGGGGGAAGCCTCAACATGCCTCATCAACACAATTCCAAGGGTAGAATCCAAAGCGGGGACCCCAAATGAGTGCCAGCCCTCCACATTTTAGAACCTTAAAAAGTTAAATTGGTCATTGAAAAGTCTAAGGCCAATGGAAAGAACCACATGTCCTCTCGGTGTAACTTTAAAAAGCGAGAGACTCAAATGAGCACCGACCCTCCTCATGGTCAAGCCTCAAAAAGTTAAATCATCCGTTAAAAATTCTAAGGCCGGGCTACACCACGTGTCTCATCAACACTTTCAAGGGTCAAAGCCAAAAGGTGGTTCCCCAAACAAGCACCAACTCTCTATGTGTCAGCTTAGCACAACTTCAAAGGAAAAATTTAGAGGCAGGTCCTAAATGTGCACTAAGCCTCCATGTGTCCAAGGTTAGACAAATGATCCCACCAAATAGAGGGACTTAGTCAAAACACAAAAATATAGAAAAATCCACAAAGGGACACGTGCCCATATTTTAGGTCAAAGTGAGAAGGTAGGCCATCGGAGGAACTTTGGAATTTTAGATTTTGTTTTGAAAAGCGTAAAAGTATAAAATTAAGCCACACCTCCATCGACACCCAGAGAAGCCACATGTTAGGCCTAAATTACATACGGGGAGGTGGGCCATCGGAGGAACTTTGGGTATTTTGTAACTTTCTCAAAAAGTGCAGTTTGCAAGTGCGGGACCACGAGCCCGAGGAGGTTTGTTCACCAAATGAAAAATGTGAAGTTGTAGTCTTGTGGGGCTATGGGGAACTTTTGCACTTTTTAGTTCTTGTGTAAAAGGTGCAAGTTGTAATATCGGGCCCACGGATCCATTTTGTAAAACTGGTTTTTTCACCATTTTCGTACAGATTCGATTCAAATATTCAAATGGGTATAAATTTTGATGCAGTGCTCAAAATTCAACAAATTTGGTACCATTTGAAATATCTCAACATCCTCTCGCTATGCACCTAGGGAAAGGATGTTATGATGTATATGTGTTGATGGAGACGCCGACATGTGTCACACATCCCCTTATCTTATTATATCATTCATGTTATGATTTATTATGCTTAGGAGGCCGGCCTCGATATTGGCCATAGGTTAGAATGATATATATAGGGGTTAGAAGGTTGTAGTTAATTATCATATTGAGTATTATAGTGTTATTGTATGGTTTGGAGGTTACCCCCTCAAAGTGGTATTAGAGGTTTCCCCCTCGAAGTGGAAAAGCTATTATATGAGCATATTGTCATCATTTATCTATAATTTGGTGTTCTCTCATGTTATTTTGCTGTATATGTTCTGATTTATACAAGTAATATCCTTACATCCTCTACGCCATGGAAGCATAAAATATTATTTTAAGTAGGATTTGATAGGTGAAAATATGGAAATAGTATATGAAGCCATTAATACGGGATCCGATTGCTTCAACTACCCAGATCTGATCTGATTTGCCATCTTTCCTTCTCCAACACGCCAAACAGACATGGGGAACTAGAATTGATAGATTGTAGGTAGATTTATAGGGCATTGATGGTTGGTGGTTGAGATTTCAGAGCATAATCTGATTTTTTCTTCTTTCTCTCTCACCTCGACATTCTATATATTGAAAACACTTCTCATTTGAGAAGGAGAGACATTCTGGGTGTGGGGAAACTTTGTAAAATTTGTTTCTCAACTCCATTTGAGTGTAAGCCTTCTCTAGGCCTAGACAAGTGTATTTCGCTCTGAGCATAAATGTAATGGTTTGTGCACCTTCTAGAGCAATAAACTCATGATTTTGTGGTGTTCTTCAACCCTTTCTCATGTTTTATTGTTTCTTCATTCCTCTCCCTTTCATATATATTTTATGTGCATGTATTTCCCATTTACAGGTGTAAGATGTCGTGTTTCATGGAGTTTTGATGGTGGATTAGGATCTGGGTCTATGTCACTTTTATCTGACCTCCCTCATCTTGTTTTTCCTTGTTTCATCCTCCCTCAGTAGAGTATCTCGCCTCTTTCCTTTTCTGGTGTATCACTACTTTAGTTTAGGTTATGTTTTTCTTGCATTCTCTCTCTCCCTGTTTCCTTGGAATGGTTAGATTAGGATAGATAGGTTTTTCCTACACTAGAGTAGATTGTGGTAGGTAGTTTAGGAATAATAACTAGCTTTCTCTGGAGGTCCATCTCAGGTTCACAAGTCCCACAGCTTGAGAGATGGTCCAATGTTGTGCAGGTTACACCAAATGCCCCATTCAAAACTAGGCCATTCTGGGGTGATGTGATTTTTCATCAACATGTTGTTCTTAAAACAAGTTTTAATTTTAAATTATGATGCAAATTTTAAATAAAATTTTAACTTTAAAAATAATGCAGATGTAAATGAGATACAACTTCAATAAGACGCAGACTTTCAAATACCCTTATTTAAACAATTTACATTTCACAATTTAAAAATTCAAAATCTGATTAATTAATTCATGTTACAAGAAGCTTAAATTTAAAATGCAAGTACAAAAACCCTCCTCACAGGAGGAGACAACATCCTATTTTTACAACTTTTCATTGACTTCATCCTGCTACTTTAATTCACCAAGCTAAGTCTACAATTCAATTCTTCTCCATCTCCAACACATCAACAAAGGGAAGGGAGCTAGGCAACACTCACCTTCCAACAAAAATAGAAAGAGAAGGTGAATCATACCTTCTAATTATCCCCTGAGCCCTAACAATGGGAGAATAGGGGTGTTTACTGAACATTACAACGTTCACATGAAAATGTCTTCAACAACATACATACTCACAAACAAATCTGCAACACTCAAAGAGAAATAACACTAAGAAAAATCTGGAACATACCAAAAAAACACATAGGCTCAAATTGTTAATCCAAAGAAGAAGGGAACATGACAGTCATCTCCTTATGCCTCCGAAGTGGGAAACGGGTCCACCCAAGCCTTCAAGTGCACTACCAACACACACATATACCCCTTATCCATTTTGAAAGATAACCTAATGACATTATTTTATTTTAACTCGACATAGGTGGATTTCCTTCCCACACTCCCTCCACAAAACCTCACACACTCCCTTTTACCTCCACAATATCTCCATTTCCCCTCACTACACCATTGCTATAACAAATTCTACCTAAACCCTAACTAAATCACATACATTCACAAATCAACACATAAATAAGAAAACCAAAACATAATATATAAGGTCTTTTCCATTAAGATCTCCTTCAACCTTCAAGAAGCCAAGCTGCAAACTTCCTTTCACAATGCAAGCCAACTCCCATGCAAGCTCTCAAAAATCCCCAAGCATGTAACCCCCAAAATAACCAATAAACTCCAATAAATAGAGAATGATGGAGAGGATGGTGAGGTGGTTGCATGTAGGATGCCACCTCATTTCCTTTCATTCCACCTCACATACTAAACACACAACCCAAGGCTCCATAAATGAGGAAGGTGAGACAGTACACATGCCTTCCTATAAACAATCCATTCATTCCACATTTCAAGAAAATAATTTAGGGAATTAAGAAAAAGGTGGCATTAATTGCCTAATTTCCCTCAAAATCACATAATAGGGGCTAAATTTGACCCTTATACCATAGGTTAGGTTCGATGAAGAGTTTAAGGAGTTCCAAACAAGTAAAACCTATCCTACAAGTCTCCAAAAATGGGCTCAAAAACCAACTCCGAGTTTTGGAGATGGGGATGGACATACAAACCAAGGTTAAAATGAAATCCGACAAAGAGTATAAAGAAAATAAGGTATATCCCCCAAAAAGTTTCTTAACTTTATCACGAGAACACTAATAAATAGAAAAATATGAGAATACATTAAATTTTAATAAAAATACATAATCAACTAAGGAAAATAAATAAAAAGGAAAATACAAAATTCACACCCATGGTAATTTTTGAGGTTGTTCCCCCTTAGAGACCTCCTAAAAAACATGACAAGAAACACGACAACACATGCACAAACATGGCTTCCACGGTGACCATGTTTTAAACACTAGGTATTCTTCCTAGTCCCTCCTTTGTTTTTGTGATTTTTTTCAAGCAAAAAACCAAGAAAATACCACCTTTAACCTCAAGGCCATGTCAATACGTCAAGAAATCAAAACATGTATATCATTTATCATATAACATCATCATACAACATAGTTGCATAATTATCATTGTTGAGAAATTTATTTTAAACCAATTATTTACAATTAGTAATCATCACAATTCTACCATATCCATTAGCATCTACTATCACACTTTGCGCTTTATGCATAATCTTCTCATCACAATTCATATTTTACAATAACCATATATTTCACACATTTAATGTAACTTATATGTATTTAGATGCATTCAACAACATACTATTGATCACCTATTATCATCATATTATTAATAAATCAAAACACCAATGCGCACACAAGGTTAGTCAAATCATCAAACACAATCGCATCATCAAGAACCAAGATGTGAGTCTCTAACAAAATAACACTAAATCATCATGTACTACATTGTCCTCTATGAACCCATACAATCCACAATACAAATCAAAAGGATAATGATAATACTAATGTCGATAGTGTATAACAACACGCTATCAAAAATACCATAAAAATGTTGCATGTCACTAAGAAACAATAATCATGATCATAATGAAAATAGGATTCAAAGATGAGTGGGCACTACACTTTTCATCTACCCGCACACCCGTGTCACATGTTTTCACCCTCTTTATCACCTGGCTTGTCCAATGTTCTTAAAAAGTATAAGGGGGACCCAAAACTCTAAACCCCTATTATTTGTGAAGTTTCAACACTCAAGCCTCACCACTTGGTCACCTAGGTTGAAAAAACTAGCTTTCTATCTTGTCCACCTTTCATGATGGTTGAACCCAGCTAGAACGTTTCCATTCTTGATGTCCCCATTGTCCCCAATATGAAAAAAGTATAACAGGGACACATAATTTTTACCCGATTTCTCCTATTTAGCTCTTGTTTACGAGAAAACTCATTTCCATCTCATTCTAACAAAATTTTAGGCCCCTACATCACCTCCAAAAGGTACTCCCTAGATCACTTCCACAAGGTACCCAAGGATTATGATTGTCACCATCTACTAGAATTCAAATTTTGGTGTCCCTTTTTTTTCACTTTTTCTTTCTTTGATAGGTCCAACACCACTTCAACCACATCCAAAATCCAGTTAAGATGTCAAGTCAACAGTGAGTTAAAAATTGTAAAGAACATTTGGATAACTCCTCCTCTCACACAACTTAGTAATTTTTATAGATTCAAAGTGATATGGTATTCCATCCAAATTTTCATTTATGTACAAGTATGATTCTATTTTGTTCATTACATACAAGCTCTAAAAATTAGGAATTGCTCATACCTAATAAAACATGTACCAAATGTCCATCAAACTCTACAAGTGCATTTCTGTAAAAAAACTCCTTTAAGATGATCAAAAGATAATTTTAATTGATTAATTGTATAATTTATGATAGAAAGAAGAAATTTGTAGACCTAGATGTTGGATTTTTTTATGTATGGAGCTCGGGGATGAAAAACCTCAAAACTATAGCAGAAGTCTTTAAAGTAAAATGTAAGATTTTCTAAATAATTTCATTACAACCTGAAATCCACACAATTTTTTCTCTAAAAAACCAAGTGTGTAAATCTTCACATGTATAAATTTGGTATTTTTATGAATGGCTGATTCTTAGCACTTTTGTACTCCCAAAAATAAAAATTCATCAAAAATTGAAAATTGGGAAACACCGTAAAGTGTGTTCACACCTTAAAGCAATAAGCATATGTAATTACATTATTTCAGTTCAATGGGTGGTCATAGGAAAATAATTTCATTCAGGAAACAATCCCTCTATTTGGAATATGAAGACCTATTTCAATGAGTAACATACAAGCATAAAAAGGTTTGAACATCTTGGAGTTGATTTTTTGTCATGATGTTCAATTGTGAGGGCCAAGAGAAGTAAGCTAGTGATTTCCATATCCTTAATACTACCTTGTGATAAGATAAGATCTTGAATTTCCCATCACAATACATATATCATAACAATGTTTTTAAATACTTAGTTGATGCCCTGGAATGTTTACATATCTCACGTAAGAAGAATATTATAATCACAATGATTCTAAATAGTAAGTTCTTCATCTTTGTCAGATTGATTAAACCTCCTCCCTCTCTCCTCTTTCTTCTTTGTCAATACTCTAATTCTTCACTAAAAATGTGTTACAAAAAATAATATTTAGTGCTCCATTTATATTTGGGTGATTGGATATATACTTTGTAGTAAATATCATGTGTAGTAAATATTATTGTTATATTATTTCAACAATATATTATTATTAGAGTGTGGTTACACCCATAATGTTATTAAAAAGTTTATTTTTTGTAATACATCCTATTTTTTAGGATGTTTGTTATTTACTTCTATGGCTATATAATAGCCTCTGTAATGTTCATGAACAATATGTTCAATCTATTATAATATAGTTACCTTTATTCTTGTTGTGTTTGGATCTGTTATTTCATAAAGCTACTCCAAAATCTACCAATGGTATCA
The DNA here is from genome assembly GCA_018340775.1 of Taxus wallichiana var. yunnanensis. Lineage (NCBI taxonomy): Eukaryota > Viridiplantae > Streptophyta > Pinopsida > Cupressales > Taxaceae > Taxus > Taxus wallichiana. The sequence goes on from CM031236.1 coordinate 579,697,259, forward strand.
AAGTAGTGAAATTCTAATAATTTTCTAGGAGAATTTGTACTCCATTGCCCTCGTGGATGGTGGTATTTTATTATGCTAGAGGCGTGGCATCCCTACACTAGATTTGCAACGACTAAGGCCTCCTTCTTTGCCTATTTCAGCTATTTTTTCTTTTGTCTACATGGTACTTTGTCACCCTGCCACGTGCTGAGGATTGATTGGTACATAGATGGAAATAGTATAGATACAAGTATTTTACAGTCGACTTGTAAAGAAGCAAGGATGATTATCAGACCACTGATTCCTCAGAAGTAGATCTTCTGTGGCAATTCAATGTACCAAATGTTCCTACCGTGACACTAGTTGAACATGTCTCACGACTTAAGAAGCCACAACAGAGGATAACAAAGACTCCTGAGGGGAGGTAACTTAAATATCACTGGACTCTTTTGTTCATTTTGTTGATTTTGTTTCTGGACTTCAACTTCGAAGGAAGACATGCATAATTATGCTATACAGGCATTTAAATTGACAAATAGTGGTATGTTGTTGCAATGACCTAGAGAAAGCACACTAGGTTTCGAGGGCATAGTGAATTGAATCATATTTGTGACCTCTAATACAATTTGTTTCCTAATTCAAGTTGAGCTTTTAGTTTCCTGCAAATCATTCCTCTTAAATTGAAAATGATTCTTAAAATATCTGAACTATTCTGCAGAAGTCCAAGCCAAGCACAAAACCTTCCTCCAGCAGTCAAGAATGACCGTAAGATGTTGAATGGGAACGGGCAATCACAAGGTCGAACTGGAAGGCAGTTGCCTTCTACTGGGGGAAAATCTAAGCTTGAACCCATAAACGGTGCCAGTAAGTAGCCCATTACAGAGGATTACAATCAGGTAATTCTTAAAGAAATGAAAGAATAGAAGCCCACATTTTCAACATTATACTATTAATTGGAACCGGGAATGAGTTTTGAAGATATTTGTGTTGCATAATTTGCCTTCATTTCTATTGTTCCTTGGTTGTAACTGGATGATCGTCTGTCTAGTTTCATGTAAAAACCTCTTTCTCAAGGCAAGCATTTATACAGATTGGAGTTATATCAAAGTCAGTCAAAAGATGGCAATAACGAGCATTGCTGCTACTGCTGTTGTTTTCTTGATGGCTATACTTGCAATTCTTTGAGCTTGGTAGCTATCATTTTCTCTTCTGAGGACATCTGTTATTGGATTGCAGTGTTGTAGAAAATGATGGATCGAAAATGGAAAAAATCACCAAGTTTTGTTTTCATGCGATTTGGGACATCTGGGACAAAGGTACGCGAAAGACGCGGATCGGCCGGTTTGGCGCAAGTCAGTCCATTTCGGGCGGTTCGGAGAAATTTGTCCCAGGAAGTCCGGGACAGTTGGGACAAAAGTGCGCGGAGGACGCGAACCAGCTGGTTCGGCCGAAACAGAGGACTTTCGTACTGGGACATCCGGGCCAAAAGTACGCGGAGGACGCGAAAAGCCGAAAGAGCCGAGAGCGAATGGAATCTCGCCACGTGTCTTTGCCGCAAACAGGAACAAGGGAGCCCGAATCGGCCGAAGCAGGAGATTTTCATCTAGGACAGCTGGGACAAAGGTATGTGAGGGACGTGAAAAGCTGAAGCGGCCGAAGGCAAAGAACAAAAGTCAACGTTTGACCCGTGAAACTTCAAACGGCCATAACTTTTGACTCCGAGCTCCGATTTTCATAAAATTGGACTTTCTGGAACGAGCACGACATCCTCTATGCCAAAAAAACTGGATTTATTATTTTTAATGAGGGTAGATATATTTAAATAAAAGAAAAATATTCGGCTCTAGTCAGTTAATGCTCATTCCTGTCAAATGACAAAACGCCCGCTGCAGACCAAAATAGTTTCCAAAGACTCGAAGGCCATAACTTTTGCATTTTTCAACAAAATCACACAAAATTGGTACCGTTGGAATCGTGGCTTCAAGCCCAATGCAAAAAAATCAATAAATTCCAGATTTGATGAGGTATTGATCAATTTTTTTAACAAAACGTGGCCGGGTTCATAACAGTGTTTCATTTGGTGGTTGGGAGTGCAATTAAGAGGCATGGTCATCATTCTTTCTCTGCTGCAGCACACGGACAGTATGGGGATCCTTTTACAAGTAATATATAATAATTTTACTCCATTTAATTCCTCTTACAGGTGGTTGAAGGATAGATTTCAGGATTTCCATTTTCCCTTCTGTTTCCCTTCTCATTTTTTCTATAAATTGGAGTGTTGGGCTCATTGTAAAAGGAGGTATTTTTGTAGCAAAGATCTGACAAAATTTCTCTCGTGAAGCCAATGTGCTGCAGCCCTTGTAGTGGACTCCTTGCATGGTGATCCAGGCCCTTATCTTGTAATAGATTGAACTATGCATATCATGAAGCAATAAAATATCAGTTTGTGGATGCATCTTCCCCTGCTTGTGTTTTCTTGCATTCTTCTTGCCCCTTTAATATTTCTACAAGAATATTGTGTCTATTATTATGTTCTTGTAGGGATTCATTATCATTGTGTATGCTTGGAATATTGTTGTGAATGCATTTTGCTAGATTATGGAGAACTGTCATCACCTCTTCTAGTGTGCACTTTGCCTCTGTATTTCACACATTTGGAGACTACTCTCACACCCTCCTTTTCTGGTGTATCACCGCTTTAGTGTAGGATTTCATTTTATGCATTCTCTCTCTCTGGTCCCTTGGAAATTTAGATTAGGATAGTTAGTTTCCCCTGCATTAGAGTAGATTGTGGCAGGTAGTTTAGGAGCAAGAACCAGCTTTCTCTGGAGGTCTATCTCAAGTAGCAAGTCCCACAACTTGGAGATAGTACCCATGTTATCCAATCACACCGTGAGTTCAAGTATATGCACTTGTATAAACACAGGGGTGCTATGATTCGGTGATAACAAGTTTTGGAGGGATTTCTTGTGATGTGGCAGTGGTTGTGTTCTAATGGCTTCAACTCTTTTAGGGTCAATTGTCAACCGTTCTCTTAAGAAAATGTGGCCCAAAAACTTTCCCTCATGTGCCAAAAATACACATTTATTTGGATTCAATGACACTCCAAACCTTCTACACCTTTGAAATACTTTCCTAAGGTGAAAGAGGTGGTCTAATGCATTCTTTGAGAAGATAGTGATATCATCTAGATATACTAGTGCCATCTTGTTAATTTAATCCCTTGAACGCCGTATCCATAGCTCACTGAAATGTTGCTCCGGCATTTGACAATCCAAACGGCATCTACTTGTAAGCATATCTGCCATATTTTATGGTGAAGGTTGTCTTGCACTGATCTTCCTCTTTCACCATTATCTGATTATAGCCTAAGTATCCATATAGCAATGAAAACCTTTTGAATCCAGCTACAACCTACAAGATCTGTTCCATTAATGGAAGTGGATAATGATCCTTGAGTGATGCTCTATTCAGATCATGAAAGTCCACACACAATATGATTTCTCCATTTATTTTCCTCACAGGCACCAAGTTTACAACCCAACTTGAATGCTTGATAGGGAAGATGATGCTGGCCTCAATTAGCTTGTTCAACTCTTTCCTCATGAGAGGTTCAATGTGAGGGTTTATTGGCCTTTTCTTATGTCTAAAAGGCTTAGATCCCAGATCCAGCTTGATAGTGTGTTGTGCCAACTTTGGGTTAAAACCTATTAAATCCTTGTAAGTCCAAGCAAAGACATTTGGGAATTCTTGAAAAAGTTGAATGAATTCATATTTTTCTTGTTGAGTACTTACCTTTCCAATTCATAATGTTTTGCCTTCTTCTATGGAAATGGGCTCTGAATCTTCACCCTTTACCTAAATATTTGCTTTATCCTTCCGGAATTGATCATTTGGGTTGAAGATTGACTCCAAAGTTACAATACCCTTTGGTAGTTTGTTGGTTCTCACCTACACCACTTGGTAAACATATCGTTGTTCCAACTTTTCTTGGTTTCTGGCAGAGAACTCGATTCTTATTGTAAAAAAATAACAATTTGCTAATCATTCTCGCAAGACTTGCCAACTAGTATTGTTATCTAGATCACCTTGTATCATAACCACTTTAATATGGGGCTGATATTTATCACTCTTGATACTCTATACTACATCAAATGTCACCCCGATTGTTGCCAATCTATCCATTGCTTCATTCTTCTTCCTTGGGATGGTATTGATGCTAAAATCTTCAAAATATTCGATGAGATACCATACTCGATTCTTGTAGTTTTTAAACAGATCATTCTTGGCAGAATTTTGTCCTCGGACCTGATTTGTAACTAGCTCACTATTGCCAAACACTTGTAAGTTTTTAATCCCTCTCTTTCTTGCCCAATGCAGTCCATGGATCAAGGCTTCATACTCTACTTGTGTTGTTTGAGAAAGAAAATTGGAAATAGAAGGATGAGTAATATTTCATACCTTGAGGTGAAATGAGCATAGCTCCTCCTCTGGCTCCTTGTCTACTTCTTGAGCCGTCAAATAATAACTACCATACCTCATTATCATCTTTGTGGCCTAGCTTAGTGATGTTAGGAAGAGGATGATTCTCCTCATGAAAACAATAAACTCCTATCTCAGATTCCTCCATTTCCTTATAAGGGTCAAAAGCATGCCTCTTGCTTGCCCATTCATCGAGAGTCAAGTCTGGAATACACCCAACCTTCGTATCTGCCTCATAAGTGCTTGGGAGGTATTCCTGATCAAAGGCTAAACAATTCACATTAATTGGGCTTGGTACGCGAGGCTCAATATGGAAATACACAATGGGCTCGAGATCTGATCATAGCCTTAGGTCCATACCTTATTTTAAAAGCATGTGTGACCAATCGGTAGATAAATAGCTAACTCACTCCCAAATCAATCATGCAATTATGTACCAATTTGTCCCCAATGATCAATGAAACATAGAATGGAGGGGGCTTCATATTCTTACCTTGTTGTCCTCCATGATTTCCCCGAGGTGTGTTGTATTGGCAAGCACTTTCTCTTGTTGGTTAGGGGGTTGATTTGAGGTTGACCAATTGGCTATAGTAGCTTGCAATAGGTCTCTCTGTCCTGGGATAGCCAATGAATCCCACATTGAGATGTTTACATTTGTTTTCTTCATCTGTTCAATGATGTTAAATGGGGATGAGCTATAATTTTTCTGCCCTTTTCCTTGCACATTCTTCTCTTGTACATGGGTTGTTACAATTGGTGCCTAAGCGGGTCTGGAAGGTGGTTTGGAATGACTCTACACATTGGGAGTTGCACTTTGCAGGGAAACAGAGGGCTATGGATTGTTTGAATCACAGGATTTCCCCTCTCCAATATTCCTCTTCTTGGACCATGTATTTGCTACCACACTATGAGGAGGTGCTTGATTCATACCATAGAAATATTCAGCCTACCAATTGACAAGCATGGTCTCACTTGGAGGTGCCTCTTTCTGGGTTTCTTGCTACTGATTTTCCTCTTGACTGGGCTCTTAGGACACACCAATGTTCTGTACCATCAAGGCCTGGTTTAGCGCACCATTGAAACACATTGACTAGTTATGGGGCTGATTGCATGGGAAACACCAATCATATTCTTGAGCCATGTTGTTTTGTGTTGGAACCAAGGCCCTTGATGTCGAAGTTGTGTTTGGATTATATAGGTGAAAAGGCCTAACAACTTGAGGTTTCCCTTGGTTTTGGTTTTGATTTGCGATCGAGTCGGTGGTCTATTTTGCTAATATGGGGGTCTAGCTTGATATTGGGTTTGAGGTTGATATGGCCTAGAACTTTGAGCTTGTTGTCTCTTGATAGTCACTAGCTCATTTCCTAGGTTCTGTAGTTGTTTCATAACCTCTTGTAGCTCTTTTAAAGTGCTAGAAGATGAGGTGGAGGCTTCAGCTGAACTCTGATTCCTTGGAGCAGGTATGGGAGCTAATGTGGGTGTTTGACTGGTGTTTAGAGCTCCTAGTTCTAGATATAGAGGCATAGGTGGTCTAGGTACAAGTTTACCGGCCTGAATTAAGAAATTTTTAGCTATAATAGCAATGTATATGAGGCGGGTAAAATTCTACCTCCTATTGATTGAATCATCATGGAAATATCATAATTTAAATCTTTAAGGAAGTATAGAAAAGCACCTTCATCTGTTGGTCTCACACCACGGAATCCTGTCCCACGTACACTAGAATCTGAAGTTGAAATTAGTCAGTTGCTCATTAGGAGCCCTCTTGATGGTTCTTAAATGTTCCAACAAGGATAGATTATCTCCCTTCTCTCTAAATTGATTGTGAAGGGTCGTGCACAAATGGTCCCGGTTATAGATGGATCCCATAGCCAGACTCTGAACCACTATAAAGCTTTACCCTTAAAAGATGAAGCTAACAACTTGACCACAACATCCATTTCAATGATCTCATGAATTACACAGACATTTGCAATATCTTGGATGTGGTCAATTAGAGTCATCTGGTTCTCTCTAGAAAAATCTAGGATGCTTTTCAATGCTACAACTAGGATTGGATTTTGTGCATTGAGAGCTAGCGGGCTACTCTTGCCGGTGAAGCCGATGTAGGGGGTGGGCTGCACCATCTTGATTGGTCAAAGGAATCTAGTCGATTAAATGAAAGTCCTACCAAGTGGAGGTGTCGACAATGTCTTGTTTGGTGGAGATGGAGACCTTTGGGATCTTCTTCCTCTCCTTACTCTTTCCGAGGATAAATGTAGATAGACAAATAGTCCCTCCTCTCTAGTTCTTGACCTTGTTTGTATTCTTCTCATGAACTTGGCAAGCTTGGACTACTGAAACCAGTTAGTTTTTCCTCTTTTGGAGTCGCCAGATGTGTGATTTCAAAGATTCTTAAAACCTAGGGACTTACAACAAGTGCACATCAATCTTATTGTAGTAAAATGAAGACTTTTGTCCCACTAGGCATGTAAAAATTGTTGTTGCAGAATCAAAACACCCCTAAAATATGTAACTTGATGGGTTAAGATCCTTAGTGTGACTGCACAACATGGAGCATCTCTCAAAGTGTGGGACTTTGCGAGTCGAGTGAGATCTCCGGATGAAGGACGGCTCCTATTCCTCTATTCAGGTGGTTACTGTACGATGGAAAAGTGACAAGCGAGCTTGGGAATCTACAAGTAACTCTTCCTCGCACCCGACCTCCCGAGGTCATGCCGAGATAGCTGGTGGGGATGAAATATGTGTGGGATGTAGACAAACTAGTTAGGCAATCTAATGTCTTTGACGCACACTAGTGGAAATTACGAATATAAGGCAAAGAAGGCCCTCCTAACTTAAACTGGTGTGATAGATCGGTCAGCAAGGATGACTGCTCGAAGGCTCTAATCAATATCAAGCTCTGGCGTGATTCGATCTATGGGTTGTGGTATACGTGGAAAATGGCCTGGAATAGTTTCGTGTATGTCTCCAGACAGGGTCATAGAGTGGATGATGGATGTAGTTGTCTTTATGGGCGGTTTTCTACCCTAGTCCAGAATTCTTTAGCTTCTTTAGCCGTTATGTCTAATAAGGATAACGGTGTGACGATGATAGGTGGAAGTGGAGTGGATCTAAATACTAGTGCGCATAGGCCAAGTATCATATCCGATTCACTTACGGATTCGTTGGGTTGCGGGATTTTAGATCGCAATCGTAAACCCTTGGTTGGTGTGGTCTGCTATGGTCATGTATGAATTCAGTCCTCGATCCCTAGTATCAAATAATCATATTCTTTCTCAGCCTCTATATTTGAAATTAATAGCTATGTGATCTTCTCAGAGTATCTCACAGGCGTTCTTGCAACCTGAATTCTTAGGCTAGTATCTATGTCTATGAGAATGACTCCTGCGTCTGGCTGTGGGACCAAAGGATCACAACCAAACATTTGCTCTCTTTCAAGCCCTTCTACAGTCATGTGGATATTTTTCTAGGGTAATATGTAATTTGGATGATTTGACCAAAACGTGTGCCCTTGATTGTCTTCTATGTTTAATCCCCTCAACTAAGAGCTGATCATTTGTAAGTCTCATTATTGTTTGGAAAACTTGGATTCTAAGATTTTGGTCTATGTCAACTATTGCTGTGACGAGATTGGGTTGAGGCACGATTGGCTCGAATACATATTCTCTGGGCTCCCTAGGTCCCGTGATTGTCATACAAAAGCAATAATGTAAACAAACTGCAATAAAGTGAATTTAACTACGTGAAATATATCTATAGCATATATGATTTCTCTATTTTTGTATTTTCTGATGAACTATTCGAATGAATTTAGCAACTAATTTAATACATCTAGAAATTGACAACTAAGATAACAATTTAAAACAAACAAGATAACCGAGTATAGCTATTTGTCTGTGCAATTTGTAGATCTACTCTAAACAATGAAATAACTGATCTAATCTATTTGCAAGACTATCAATCCTACCTCAGAAGTGAGGAATGAATCATAATTTCTCAGAAACTATCAATCCCTAGAACTTCCCCGGAAATATCAAAAGTAAAATTAACTAAAATAAAACAATTAACTACTCTATTTGATATGATTCTAACTTAGAACTTTGAAAGCTGGAACTGGATTCTACTGAATGTGGAAAATCCGATGGTGTGTGTGGCTATGTCCCCTCAGTGTGATCTCCTCATTCTTTCATGCTCACGTGGATCCATAAAAGCGTGTAATGCTTGCATCAACAGAAGTAGATATTGGGACAAAGGTAGCTTAGTATACGGACTAAATACGATGCGAGTAGGAGAGAGATAGCGCAAGAGTACAGAGCTTGGCTTATGTAATTCCTAAGCGGGATTTATTACGAGTCATGCAACATAAAACGTCCAGAACCTGAAACTATCCTATTTGAGGAGAAAAACTTGCAACTTTAATGGCTTCTTATTGATAAACAGACTATCCTATTCCAATGGATTGGATGAAATAACAGTAGTGCTTGCACAAGATGGATATGTGGCTTACTAACAAAGATAACAATGCTAACTAAGCATGCAATGAAAGAAACTAAGAACTCTAAGCAAAATGAAAACTAAATCTATTGCAATGAGGAATTGTGAGGCAAATTTGAGGGGCCATTTGCTTGAGCACAAGCCATCTATTTATAGCATTTGGATTTACCCAAGGTAAAACCAATTTGAACTCTTAAACTATAAACAAAGGCAAAACACTATTCCAGGGGAACCGAATCATAAATGCAAGCTTATGGCGGTGAAAGAAAGATGGTAAAACATTGAAATTACATGAGTCACGTTAATAGATCTTTCTGGAAAATGCGTAAATGACCGCCACCTTGACCAGGGTGGTGGTTACAGAGATCGCCACCTGCTGAGTGCGGCGGTCACGAGACCGCCACCTGGCTTGGGGCGACGGTTTCGTCACTGAAGAGAAAAAGGTCAAGAAAAGAGGGGAAAAGGGGAAAACAAAGCACGCAGGGGATAAGCGCGGCATGTAGGATGTTAACGCACACTTGGAGATATTTTTCGGATCCCGAACACCTTACGAGGAGACTGTATCATCATTGGAGCACCTGTTATGTTGTTTCGGTAGTACGGTTGTTATCCAAAATTCACCCCTCAAGGTAATTTTGATAACATGCATCAAATTATTTAGTCCTAAGCAATTATATTGATTCAAGGAAAAAAATCATGTTTCGGGTCCCCTCGGCTTCTTTCTAACTCTTCTGTCCAAGAGGAAAACCCAACGAAGTTTTAAAAATGTGAAAAAGTTGCAGAAAACAAGCTTGGGCCAGGAAAAATTATGAAAAATGGCTAAGTCCTAGTCCTCACAATAGTCGGGACATGAGGGACATGTAGGCATGAATCGGCCGAAAGGCCACCAAGCAGTCTGTAGAGCAAAGGGGCATCCGGCACGCAGGGACGCGGGGGCGCCAAAAGACAAACCGGCCGAAAAGTGGAAAAAATCGACTAAGTTTTATCATCACTCGATTTGGGACATCTGGGCCGAAGGTATGTGCGAGACGTGAACCAGCCGAAAAACTGAAAAACATTCCATTTGGGGCAGTCCGGAGAAATTTGTCCTAGGCAGTCCGGGACAGTTGGGACAAAAGTGCGCGGAGGACGCGAACCCCGGGGCTTAATTTTGAAAAAGCAAAGAACTTTCGTCTTTGGGACATCTCGGGCCAAAGGGACGCATGGGACGTGGAAAGCCAAAAGAACCGAGAGAAAATGGAATCTCACCACGTGTCTTTTCCGCAAGCAGGAACAAGGGAGCCCGAATCAGCTAAAGCGGAGAATTTCATCACAGGGCTTATACCGGACAAAGGTACACGTGGGGCGCAAGGGACACGAAAAGGCGGCAAATAGAAGGCGAGAAGAAAAGTCAATGTTTGAACCGTGAAAATTCAAATGGCCATAAATTTTGACTCCAAGCTCGATTTAAATAAAAGAAACATATTCGGCTCAATCGCTTAATGCTCATTCCCACGAATGACAGAAAACGCCGCTGCAGGACCCAAAATAGCTGCCCGCACTCAAAAGGCCATAACTTTTGCATTTCTCAACAAAATCACACAAAATTGGTACCGTTGGAATTTTGGCTCTGAGCCCGATGCATAGAAATCAAGAAATTATGGATTTGATAAGAGATTGATCGAGATTTCAACAAAATGTGGCCGGGTTCATAACAAAGTGTTTTATTTGGTGGTTGGGAGTGCAATTAAGAGAGGCATGGTCATCATTCTTTCTCTCTTTGGCCGCAAAGACATGGGACAGTATGGGCAGCCTTTTGCAAGTAATATACAATCATTTCACTCCATTTAATACCTCTTACAGGTGGTTGAAGGACAAATTTCGGGATTTCCATTTTCCCTTCTCTTTTCCTTCTCATTTTTCTATAAATTGGAGTGTTGGGCTCATTGTAAAGGGGGAGTTTTCAGATAGCAAAGCTCTGTCAAAATTTATTTGTGAAGCCAATGTGCTGTAGGCCCTTGTAGTGGACTCCTTGCATGGTGATCCAGGCCCTTATCTTGTAATAGTTTAAACTGTGCATATCGTGAAGCAATAAAATATCAGTTTGTGGATGTATCTTCCCCTGATGTGTTTTCTTGCATTCTTCTTGCCCCTTTAATCTTTCTACAAGAATATTGTGTCTATTATTATGTTCTTGCAGGGATCCATTATCATTGTGTATGCTTGGAATATTGTTGTGAATGCATTTTGCTAGATTATGGAGAACTGTCATCACCTCTTCTAGTGTGTATTTTGCTTCTGTATTTCACGCATTTGGAGACTACTCTCACACCCTCCTTTTCTGGTGTATCACCGCTTTAGTGTAGGCTTTCATTTTATGCACTCTCTCTCCTGATCCCTTGGAAATTTAGATTAGAAACAGTTAGCTTATCCCGCATTAGAGTAGATTGTGGCGGTAGTTTAGGATCAAGAACCAGCTTTCTCTGGAGGTCTATCTCAAGTAGCAAGTCCCACAACTTGGAGATAGTACCCATGTTATCCAATCACACCGTGGGTTCAAGTATATACACTTGTATAAACACAAGGGTGCTCGATTCGGTGATAACAATAGTACCTTATAATTTTGGGTACGTACATATTGCCCCCTTAGAGAAGTGTTTTAGCCATGAAGAGGCGTAAAACAGTGGGTCCGAGTATGGCGGTCCCAAAATGAGAAGTTAGAAGTTATACCTAATACGTCCATGTGTTGAAATGATGCCGTCCAAAATTCCCGCTACCTTCAAAATGAAAAGAGAACTCAAGTGTAGATATACACAATAGTTTGGAAAATAAACGCTAAAATAATAGGAAATGATAACGTACCATTTGTGTGGGGACAAAAATTACCTCCATCAACGCTCCAAACTCGAAAAAGGGCATTTAAATCCAAAAAAAGTTGCTTCTTTATATGTATGAAATTCGACCCATTTTCCTATTCATTTGCGCGTGTTGATTTGATTGATTCTCGAGCTCTGGGACCCACGGTGATGGTTTCTTGCGTGAGTAGAGTCAAAAAGTCCGTGACGATATAGTGATCATGCCTCTGCGCAGCGGAACATCGACCCGCGATATCACAAAGGTTGGTTTTCTTCAATTTATCCTTTTTACCCCCTTAATTTTAAAATTCTAAAATCTTTTTCATGGGGGTGATTTTTGAAAATGTTAGGTTAAAAGGGTCCATCTAGGGGGCGCTTCTTGGGTAGGCTTTGTTTTTAGTTAAAATGGTTGTTTTTTTAGTGTTTTTGGGATTTTGGATTACAAAACCAGCGTGGGTTTTTGGCACATGGCCGCCACCCTATTCGGGTGGTGGTTACATGACCGCTGCTCTTAAGGCGGTGGTTACAAAACTCGCCTCCTGCTCGGGCGGCGGTTTCACACAGAATGCCAAAAGAACATCTGTTTGAGATTGTTTTTGCATTTTTAGCATTTCTACACGTTTTCATGATTTTTCCAGTATTATTTGGATGTTAACTTGCTCTGTTTTTGTGTGGTTTTGGGTGTATACAAAGCGAGAGAGAAAGTATATATGGTGGAGCCGAGAGAGGGAGTGTGGTGGCTCCCAACGGATTAGAATCCCTCTCACAGGATGAGGAGGATACTCTTGAAGAGGTTGGTATCTGCGTATATCGTGCGTGCCCACGTTGCTCCTTCCAGCCACATTCTTTGTGACTTGTTCTCATATTGGGATGCCAATCGAACACCTTCTGATTTCTGGGAGTCCACGGTGAGTGGACCATTACTTTGGAGGATGTTTATCACATTCTAGGGGTCCCGATTATTGGGAGACGTCTCACCCTTGAGACAACAGGTTCGCGGGCCCAGATAGCGCGATGGGCTACATACATGGAGATGCAAACATCTCCACGGGGTCGAAGAAGGGGGTTAGATTTCGATCCATTCCCGGCTTGCCCATCCCCTACTTCGTCGAGCCATCATGGGGATCCTTGGCTCGAGACTGATTGGGGACAAGGGAGGAGATACATTGTTATATTGTTGGTCCCCTATCATTGCATAGATAGAGGGACATGGCCGGATACATGCCTAGGGAGCGAGACATTCTTGGGATGACCTACCATGATTTATACAGGTAGTCTGTTTATAGGGGCGATCCTTGAGCCACCCGACCCTAGTCATGAGTTGGGTCTATGAGCACTTCATCCCTTATGGCAGAGGTGTAGAGGTGGCGATCCCGGAGCTGTGAGGGTAGCTAGATGGACAGATATGTCGATGCTCCGAACACCTCATCGGCCGGTTGCTTCTCGACCACTGCTGACATGGAGGCCACACCGTATCAGACTATGGCAGGTATATAGGGTGAGGAGGCTCTTACTTTGATCTCCTGCTCCACCACAGGGGCAGCTTATTGATAGAGTGGGGTGGGTGGAGATATAACCCTTTGGCCGAGTTCCTCGGCAGCTTGGCCTACCTTACATGGGTATGCTTCCCCACAGGTGGCACTAGTATACAAATTAGTCCGAGAGGCCGAGGGGGCCTAGAGGCCGGGGTTGGATAGTGGTGATACCTAACGTTCTTATTACGGCCAAGCGGGTAGTACGTGCTGCCGAGGGAGATCCGGTGCTCCTCGGGTACCCTTGCTTCAAATTATGCAGGTCCTTCCCATAGCATCGATGACCCTATTGACATAGACTCCGAGTCGAGGATTTCACGGGGAGAGGCAGAGGAGGAGGACAGCGATCCCGAGTGGCATGACACTCGGGATATTATGCGAGTAGTGAGGGTTGAGCCGAGTGCAGAGAGTGACTCTTGTTTTAGAAGAGCCACTCTCCCAGGGCCATGGTGGGGAGGATGAGTCCATTGCGGGACGTTACATTGCTCCAGCCACGGGAGCAGCCCTCAGTCAGCGGTGGCATCCGTGGCAGGTGCTGATCCTATAGATCCATCCTGGAGGCCTAGTGATCCGAGTAAGTTACCCTTTCTCCTTTTAATGTTTATTTTTAATTAGGATCTCCTTAGTTGCTATCTCTCCTTTTGTTTTGTCTCGTATTTCTAATCTCTTGTTTGGTTTCTAATTTGTTTTCTCCTTTGTTTGCAGAGATCACCGATGAGTGGCGGGAATTGATTCGCAGGGTATGTACCGATACCCTAATGATCCCTATAGAGAGGACCCGCGTAGAGTTATCTCGTGGATCTTTGGGAGCCCTCGCAGCTGGTAGACCCACCGACGTTTTGCTCCCGATCGGCATGTGGCCAAGATGGTATCGACTCTCCGCATGGAGCTAGTGGGGGTATAGGACAGATCGGCGCCCGATGAGGAGTCATTCTCGTGGCAAGACTGTGGCTGCCCCTTAGGATCCTGAGCCCTTTGTGCACTTAGAGCGCCGGTGTAGCCGGAGTCTTAGGTGTGGGCGTGTGCCTTCAGAGGGGTCTCGTAGGGATTGAGAAGCCACTTGGCTCTTGTATATTTTGTTTGATATATTCTTTTGTATATCCCGGGTTCTTTGAGCGTTTTGACCATGCTTAGTGCATGATGGCATTGTAGAGAAATTTTGATCATATATATATATTATTTTTTTATCGGACTTTTGGCATTTACGGCTTTGGTTCCTTTCCGGTTTCCTCATGTAGATTATGATGTATGTATGCATGCTCTTTAGAATGTATGCAATGGAGAACAAATGATGCAAGTGTTTATTTTCCTTTTGTATTTTATGATGCGAGATATGTATATATATGATAATGTAGATACAATGTGATTTTGAATCTTAGTTTCTTTAAGCAATTTTTGATACTTCATATTTGTTTTGGCAAAGTGATGCAGATAAACTGATATGATGAGTAGATAGACTTTCCCCTCTCCTAACTCCACGCAACTAGTAAGGTGTAAGGACTTATCACCGAGAGTTGGAGAGGGCGCAAGTTATGAAATGTGCTGAAATGATAGTGATGACAGATAGACAAAGCTTTGGTGGAACCAAATTGGGAAGCTACAAGCTTACTCTACCCGAGTGACTTCATAGTTTAGAATGCTACTTACTTTGCGGTTTATCTAAACTTAAATCCTTAGATGGCCACATGGCAGACAAAATCTGGGTTATTTTAGGATTTTAAACTCTTTTGGAATTTTGGACATCTGATTCATTTGTTCTTGACCCAAGGTTTCAAGATTTGAATTGTTTTCTTATGACCGTTTGCGTTTGTTTGTCAAGAGGACCCCCCACACCTTGCCCCATGCTACTTGTAAGAAGTATGGGCTTATCACCATAGGCAAGATATAGGCAAGTAAGGGCATTTCCATCCTTTCCCAACCCTACGTCACTAGTAAGAGATGCAATCCCATCACCGAAGGTTGGTGGGGCAAGGAAATGTGTAAATTTAAAATTTTCTGTTTGATTCTATATTTGACTTGTTTACTTGAGTAAAATACTAGTATGTGCTTATTTCCAAATAGATATACATATGGGATAGATGTGACACCATGAAGCTTCTAGAATAGACCATAGGCAAGACACCTATCCTAAGAAGAAACCAAAAGTTGGAATAAGCCCACAGATCTTGGTATGGTTACCGTTTTAAGACTTTGTCATATCTAGCTTTATTTGATGACATGATTCCAAAATAATTTGATGATATCATGGAAATGGAGAAGTACGATTAGAGTGTTTATGCCAACAACATCATGAGTTTGTAATGAATTGCTTTGAGAACAAATTCCTTGATCACAATTTTTGTACGAAACAAGCAGACAAAATGATCCTAATCTATGTGAAGATGCAATGTAGATATAATTATAAGTAGTGCTAGTTGCTTACGCGTAGAATCGTTTGAGGTGCAAGGAATTGTTTGTTTCGCCAAATTCCTCACCTTCTAGTGTACATAAGAGATATGCACCATTTCCGTAGTCCTTCATGACTTGGTATGGGCCCAACCATTTG